>OX421499.1:10885223-11542723 GCA_949126835.1 Anisus vortex
CTACCTATCTCATGTTACAGTATTTCGCAACCTACTCGCAACCTACTCGCAACCTACTCATCCGCGGTTTATGATTTCATTTAATTTTTCATTGGAATAATAGTTGTATCACCTAGTTTAGGTTGTTTGTTTCTTTTACTTATTCAAGCAACCCAATTATTTTTCCAAAAGGTACTAGGAAATAAAAATAATGCATATTTTATTCTACTTATACGTGGAGTAGCCTGACTCCATTCTCACAAAACCTTTCTTCTGTCTTTCATGGTAATAAAATACAAATTGCTTTGTGCGTATGTCTGTAAACTGTGGGATGCAAAAGCTATTTACTAATTGATTCGAATTTTCATTGATGAAATAAAATCAAAAGATCAAGAAATGAGACCTATTGAGTTTTACCTTAGGACAGTGGAGTCATTGCCTGTGGTCAAAACATTTCTTGACAAAATTATGAAGAGAAATGGCTTGCCCAGAAACCAAAAGGTCAACGAGTACAAATCTCTATAACAAAAGGAATCATATTGTTACAGGAATAGAAATATTTTGTTCTATTTTACTTTGTAAGTTTAAACCATTTTCTTATTTATTTAGCTTTTTGAATGTCTCTGTATGAATGTATTTGTGCTATGTATGCATTAATATAAGTCTGTCTGTCTGTGTGCATGTACCTATGTATTGATGCACATATATTCATTTAATATTCAGTTTAAAAAAAATAAAAAATTGTATAGCGCTCTTCATTACTATTAGTCTTCGAATGCGCCTTAGATTTACGCTATGTTAATAGATTTACGCTATGTTAATAAATTTACGCTATGTTAATAGATTTACGCTATGTTAATAGATTTACGCTATGTTAATAGATTTACGCTATGTTAATAGATTTACGCTATGTTAATAGATTTACGCTATGTTAATAGATTTACGCTATATTAATAGATCGAATAAGCGTATTTTAAATTTTGCTTTAAAAATGTCAATATTTTCGGCTTGTTTAATAGTGTTCGGAAGTTCATTCCACAACAGAGTTGCTACGACGCTGCAAGAGCGAGGTGCAAATGTTTTTCTTTTTACTTTTGGTACCTTAAATTGTAGATGGATTTTGTTTGAAAGCAGTCCTGTTCTCTCTAATATGTGTAGCTCGACCATGGATCTGATGTACTTGGGAGATTGACCATGAAGGCTTTTATAGAGCATAGTCTCAGCATAGTCAGAACTTTGAATTTTATCCTAAGCGTTAAAGGTAACCAGTACAATATTTTTAGACAGGTTAATGAGTTTTCTTTGTTGTTCAGAACAATTTTTGCAGCCATGTCCCTTTGTTGTTATTTTTTGTACAGACAGTTCGCATTATCTAGCTGAGAAATAACCAGCAGTTCGCATTGTCTAGCTGAGAAATAACCAGCAGTTCGCATTGTCTAGCTGAGAAATAACCAGCAGTTCGCATTATCTAGCTGAGAAATAACCAGCAGTTCGCATTGTCTAGCTGAGAAATAACCAGCAGTTAGCATTGTCTAGCTGAGAAATAACCAGCAGTTAGCATTGTCTAGCTGAGAAATAACCAGCAGTTAGCATTGTCTAGCTGAGAAATAACCAGCAGTTAGCATTGTCTAGCTGAGAAATAACCAGCAGTTCGCATTGTCTAGCTGAGAAATCACCAGCAGTTCGCATTGTCTAGCTGAGAAATCACCAGCAGTTCGCATTGTCTAGCTGAGAAATAACCAGCAGTTCGCATTGTCTAGCTGAGAAATCACCAGCAGTTCGCATTGTCTAGCTGAGAAATAACCAGCAGTTAGCATTGTCTAGCTGAGAAATAACCAGCAGTTAGCATTGTCTAGCTGAGAAATAACCAGCAGTTCGCATTGTCTAGCTGAGAAATCACCAGCAGTTCGCATTGTCTAGCTGAGAAATCACCAGCAGTTCGCATTGTCTAGCTGAGAAATAACCAGCAGTTCGCATTGTCTAGCTGAGAAATCACCAGCAGTTCGCATTGTCTAGCTGAGAAATAACCAGCAGTTAGCATTGTCTAGCTGAGAAATAACCAGCAGTTAGCATTGTCTAGCTGAGAAATAACCAGCAGTTCGCATTGTCTAGCTGAGAAATCACCAGCAGTTAGCATTGTCTAGCTGAGAAATAACCAGCAGTTCGCATTGTCTAGCTGAGAAATCACCAGCAGTTCGCATTGTCTAGCTGAGAAATAACCAGCAGTTAGCATTGTCTAGCTGAGAAATAACCAGCAGTTAGCATTGTCTAGCTGAGAAATAACCAGCAGTTAGCATTGTCTAGCTGAGAAATCACCAGCAGTTAGCATTGTCTAGCTGAGAAATCACCTGGTCTACGATTAATTTCTCACATGCCTCTTTTGTTAGAATATTTCTAATACTTTTTACTCTTCAGATTCCACATGCAGATTTACATTTGTATTTTTTATTTGTTTTGCTCCGAACATATGTATGTACGAGTGTATGTATGTTAGTATGTATGTATGTATTTAAGTATTATGTATGTATGTCCGTAGGCCTATGTATGTAGTTCTGTATGTGTGTATGTATTGTTAAGTTATTAGTATATTGAGATAAACACGTTTTCTACTTGGAAATTGAGGGTTAGATTAACAGTCGTAGTTTTATGGTACGACGGAGTTTGTCAACCGTGGAATGCGTGATTTGTGTTTTTACTTGACATCATAAAGCTCCACTCATCAATAATTTCATCAGTTCAGTTTGAGATCTTATACAGAACTTCGCTATTTGTTAACTCTTTCCGTCCCATGAGCCGGTACAATCGGCTTTTTTATTTTTCGTTTCCGTCCCACGAGCCGATTCTACCGGCTCATGATTAATTAATAATTTTGCGAAAAGCCTATACGGTGTAAAGATGTAATTTTACGTCGCCATTTTCGTTACGCCATTTTCTTTGTTATTAATGCAATTTGTTTACATTTGTTGTGTTAATTTTTTAGATTTTGATCGATATTTGGGTTCAATTATTTCTGTTATGGGGCCAAACGGTCCAGGTGCATCTCCGACTTAGATTATTACCGCTAATAAAGCTCTATAACTGATTTATTCATTACAAAATACGGTGACCTATTTTATTAACTTCTAACAATGAAAAGTTCACAGAACAAGAGATCGATTATAGTTTAGAATAAAGCAAAATAAATGATGTAATGAAAGCGTCCAAAAAGGGGCGTGGCCCACTTGGAAAGGTTACAAATTTGGACTAAAATTTATTTTTCAAATATAATAAATATATTTTTAAATACATTTATCATACACTACATTCAATTTCCTTTCAATTGATGTATTACACTTCATGTATATTTTTAATATCAGACCAGTTTATGAGAATATGAGTAGATGTTTGTTTATTTCAACTTTGCTACATTTTTTTTTGTGAAGGCATATCTTTGGCTAAATATTGTGTAACTTTGTTATTTATTGATCAATTTTGTTCAAATTTGAAAGTGTTATTATTTGTTAGATTTGCTATCGGGGTTTAAGTTATTGCATCATATGGTTGACACGTTTTATAAATTAATTTTTTTTTATTGGAACAAAAAAAAATTTGTGTGTATAAATAATTTTTTCTTAGTGGTTGACCACTATAAAATAAATGTATATCGTTCAATAAACATATTTTAAAGTACTTTTATCATAAACTGCATTTATTTTGCTTTCTTTTAATGTATAACACTAAGGTCTATCTCTAATATTTGTCCCAAGATTTACATTTAAAAAAAAGGTCCTATTTTTTTCTTGTATCTGTAAAAAATGCTTGGTAAAACCATGGAAAAAGCCCTGGGATGGAAAGAGTTAAGTGTACATATTTTATGGAACTCCAATTTTTCTAGCCTATCTTTTTGTATATTAATATTGATTACGTTGATCTTGAGTATACAATTTAAATACAATTATTTATTCAACAACTGAAGTTATTTCATCTATCATTGTTGGATGAAAGGAGTTAAAAGAGTCATCCTTAAAAATAATAATCTCAATAGTAATGGCATCAGTAAAGTAGTTCCGGTCAACTGACTCCTAGTCCTGTCCCCAGCTAGCAGAATGCTTCTAATAAAAATATCCTAATCTTTGAATCCTGATTGAACGAGTCATAACAGTATGTAATAGTGTATGTATGTGTATGTATACAACTAGCCCTATGATTGAAAGTATTTATGTAATTATGTATGTATGTACATGACTGTGGGTATATATTAAGTATATGTCTCTAAGTGTGCATATCTATCAGTCTGTATGTATGTTTGTATGTAAGTAGAAATATAAATGTGCAGATTCAAGTCCATATGTATGTACCGTGTATAGAATATAAAATTATATAAAAAAATAACCTAGTAAAAAATCTTCCTTGCAGTTATTGAACACAGCTCACCAAACCTCGCTCTTAAGAGGATCAAACGCTTTTAGACACCAGGCACCGACGTCTGAACTAGCAGGCCAGGGACTCCCCCCCCCTCCAACCACGTAATCTATACAACACACTGTGGCACCAGGTGCTAAGGGGAGAGAATCGCCGCGGGAAAATTAATCTTCAGACTAAAGAATAAGGTGGAAAAAACAAAACAGAGTGTCTTTAATCCTGTCATTGCTTACACAATCATTACAGTCTTAGAGAAATGCACCTGTGTAAATAATTACCCCTCTGCCCTTGTTTTTGTAAGGGTTTCACCTAGTTAATTCCCTTTTTTATTCTTTTATCAAGAATTTTAGAAGCAAAGATAACTTGAAATGTCCAACACGACATGTTTGGGCATGGGATGGGCTAACCTTTTTCATCCCGTCAAGTAATTGGATTTATTGAAGATATCTGTGGAGCGTATTTTATAAAATAGAGGGCATAAATTGAAAGAAAAACACACAACAACAGAGCGTCGTGCTAGCCACACAATCATATCGTCTAGAATAAAAATGGTTGACACTTGTGATATGTGTATAACATTGATCAGATTTTGTCTTATTATTGTTCTTTTAAAATTGTTTTTATAATTTATGAAAGCTACTCCTGGATATTCAACTATAATATATAATATAATATAATTTATGAAAGCTACTCCTGGATATTCAACTATAATATATAATATAATATAATTTATGAAAGCTACTCCTGGATATTCAACTATAATATATAATATAATATAATTTATGAAAGCTACTCCTGGATATTCAACTATAATATATAATATAATATAATTTAAGAAAGCTACTCCTGGATATTCAACTAAAATATATAATATAATATAATTGATAAAAGCTACTCCTGGATATTCAACTATAATATATAATATAATATAATTTATGAAAGCTACTCCTGGATATTCAACTATAATATATAATATAATATAATTGATGAAAGCTACTCCTGGATATTCAACTATAATATATAATATAATATAATTGATGAAAGCTACTCCTGGATATTCAACTATAATATATAATATAATATAATTGATGAAAGCTACTCCTGGATATTCAACTATAATATATAATATAATATAATCTATGAGAGCTACTCCTGGATATTCAACTATAATATATAATATAATATAATCGATGAAAGCTACTCATGGATATTCAACTATAATATATAATATAATTGATGAAAGCTACTCCTGGATATTCAACTATAATATATAATATAATATAATTTATGAAAGCTACTCCTGGATATTCAACTATAATATATAATATAATATAATTTATGAAAGCTACTCCTGGATATTCAACTATAATATATAATATAATATAATTTATGAAAGCTACTCCTGGATATTCAACTATAATATATAATATAATATAATTGATGAAAGCTACTCCTGGATATTCAACTATAATATATAATATAATATAATTGATGAAAGCTACTCCTGGATATTGAACTATAATATATAATATAATATAGTTTATGACAGCTACTCCTGGATATTGAACTATATTATATAATATAATATAATTTATGAAAGCTACTCCTGGATATTGAACTATATTATATAATATAATATAATTTATGAAAGCTACTCTTGGATATTCAACTATAATATATAATATAATATAATTTATGAAAGCTACTCCTGGAAATTCAACTATAATATATAATATAATATAATTTATGAAAGCTACTCCTGGATATTCAACTATAATATATAATATAATATAATTGATGAAAGCTACTCCTGGATATTCAACTATAATATATAATATAATATAATTGATGAAAGCTACTCCTGGATATTCAACTATAATATATAATATAATATAATTGATGAAAGCTACTCCTGGATATTCAACTATAATATATAATATAATATAATTTATGAAAGCTACTCCTGGATATTCAACTATAATATATAATATATAATATAATATAATTGATGAAAGCTACTCCTGGATATTCAACTATAATATATAATATAATATAATTGATGAAAGCTACTCCTGGATATTCAACTATAATATATAATATAATATAATTGATGAAAGCTACTCCTGGATATTCAACTATAATATATAATATAATATAATTTATGAAAGCTACTCCTGGATATTCAACTATAATATATAATATAATATAATTGATGAAAGCTACTCCTGGATATTCAACTATAATATATAATATAATATAATTGATGAAAGCTACTCCTGGATATTCAACTATAATATATAATATAATATAATTTATGAAAGCTACTCCTGGATATTCAACTATAATATATAATATAATATAATTTATGAAAGCTACTCCTGGATATTCAACTATAATATATAATATAATATAATTTATGAAAGCTACTCCTAGTTATTCAACTATAATATATAATATAATATAATTTATGAAAGCTACTCCTGGATATTCAACTATAATATATAATATAATATAATTTATGAAAGCTACTCCTGGATATTCAACTATAATATATAATATAATATAATTGATGAAAGCTACTCCTGGATATTCAACTATAATATATAATATAATATAATTTATGAAAGCTACTCCTGGATATTCAACTATAATATATAATATAATATAATTTATGAAAGCTACTCCTGGATATTCAACTATAATATATAATATAATATAATTTATGAAAGCTACTCCTGGATATTCAACTATAATATATAATATAATATAATTGATGAAAGCTACTCCTGGATATTCAACTATAATATATAATATAATATAATTGATGTAAGCTACTCCTGGATATTCAACTATAATATATAATATAATATAATTGATGAAAGCTACTCCTGGGTATTCAACTATAATATATAATATAATATAATTTATGAAAGCTACTCCTGGATATTCAACTATAATATATAATATAATATAATTTATGAAAGCTACTCCTGGATATTAAACTATAATATAAAATATAATATAATTGATGAAAGCTACTCCTGGATATTCAACTATAATATATAATATAATATAATTGATGAAAGCTACTCCTGGATATTCAACTATAATATATAATATAATATAATTGATGAAAGCTACTCCTGGATATTCAACTATAATATTAAATATAATATAATTTATGAAAGCTACTCCTGGATATTCAACTATAATATATAATATAATATAATTTATGAAAGCTACTCCTGGATATTCAACTATAATATATAATATAATATAATTTTTTAAAGCTACTCCTGGATATTCAACTATAATATATAATATAATATAATTGATGAAAGCTACTCCTGGATATTCAACTATAATATATAATATAATATAATTTATGAAAGCTACTCCTGGATATTCAACTATAATATATAATATAATATAATTGATGAAAGCTACTCCTGGATATTCAACTATAATATATAATATAATATAATTGATGAAAGCTACTCCTGGATATTCAACTATAATATATAATATAATATAATTGATGAAAGCTACTCCTGGATATTCAACTATAATATATAATATAATATAATTGATGAAAGCTACTCCTGGATATTCAACTATAATATATAATATAATATAATTGATGAAAGCTACTCCTGGATATTCAACTATAATATATAATATAATATAATTGATGAAAGCTACTCCTGGATATTCAACTATAATATATAATATAATATAATTTATGAAAGCTACTCCTGGATATTCAACTATAATATATAATATAATATAATTGATGAAAGCTACTCCTGGATATTCAACTATAATATATAATATAATATAATTGATGAAAGCTACTCCTGGATATTGAACTATAATATATAATATAATATAATTGATGAAATCTACTCCTGGATATTCAACTATAATATATAATATAGTATAATTTATGAAAGCTACTCCTGGATATTCAACTATAATATATAATATAATATAATTTATGAAAGCTACTCCTGGATATTCAACTATAATATATAATATAATATAATTTATGAAAGCTACTCCTGGATATTCAACTATAATATATAATATAATATAATTGATGAAAGCTACTCCTGGATATTCAACTATAATATATAATATAATATAATTGATGAAAGCTACTCCTGGATATTCAACTATAATATATAATATAATATAATTGATGAAAGCTACTCCTGGATATTCAACTATAATATATAATATAATATAATTGATGAAAGCTACTCCTGGATATTCAACTATAATATATAATATAATATAATTGATGAAAGCTACTCCTGGATATTCAACTATAATATATAATATAATATAATTGATGAAAGCTACTCCTGGATATTCAACTATAATATATAATATAATATAATTGATGAAAGCTACTCCTGGATATTCAACTATAATATATAATATAATATATTTGATGAAAGCTACTCCTGGATATTCAACTATAATATATAATATAATATAATTGATGAAAGCTACTCCTGGATATTCAACTATAATATATAATATAATATAATTATGATGAAAGCTACTCCTGGATATTCAACTATAATATTAAATATAATATAATTTATGAAAGCTACTCCTGGATATTCAACTATAATATATAATATAATATAATTTATGAAAGCTACTCCTGGATATTCAACTATAATATATAATATAATATAATTTTTTAAAGCTACTCCTGGATATTCAACTATAATATATAATATAATATAATTGATGAAAGCTACTCCTGGATATTCAACTATAATATATAATATAATATAATTGATGAAAGCTACTCCTGGATATTCAACTATAATATATAATATAATATAATTGATGAAAGCTACTCCTGGATATTCAACTATAATATATAATATAATATAATTGATGAAAGCTACTCCTGGATATTCAACTATAATATATAATATAATATAATTGATGAAAGCTACTCCTGGATATTCAACTATAATATATAATATAATATAATTGATGAAAGCTACTCCTGGATATTCAACTATAATATATAATATAATATAATTGATGAAAGCTACTCCTGGATATTCAACTATAATATATAATATAATATAATTTATGAAAGCTACTCCTGGATATTCAACTATAATATATAATATAATATAATTGATGAAAGCTACTCCTGGATATTCAACTATAATATTAAATATAATATAATTTATGAAAGCTACTCCTGGATATTCAACTATAATATATAATATAATATAATTTATGAAAGCTACTCCTGGATATTCAACTATAATATATAATATAATATAATTTTTTAAAGCTACTCCTGGATATTCAACTATAATATATAATATAATATAATTGATGAAAGCTACTCCTGGATATTCAACTATAATATATAATATAATATAATTGATGAAAGCTACTCCTGGATATTCAACTATAATATATAATATAATATAATTGATGAAAGCTACTCCTGGATATTCAACTATAATATATAATATAATATAATTGATGAAAGCTACTCCTGGATATTCAACTATAATATATAATATAATATAATTGATGAAAGCTACTCCTGGATATTCAACTATAATATATAATATAATATAATTGATGAAAGCTACTCCTGGATATTCAACTATAATATATAATATAATATAATTGATGAAAGCTACTCCTGGATATTCAACTATAATATATAATATAATATAATTGATGAAAGCTACTCCTGGATATTCAACTATAATATATAATATAATATAATTTATGAAAGCTACTCCTGGATATTCAACTATAATATATAATATAATATAATTGATGAAAGCTACTCCTGGATATTCAACTATAATATATAATATAATATAATTGATGAAAGCTACTCCTGGATATTGAACTATAATATATAATATAATATAATTGATGAAATCTACTCCTGGATATTCAACTATAATATATAATATAGTATAATTTATGAAAGCTACTCCTGGATATTCAACTATAATATATAATATAATATAATTTATGAAAGCTACTCCTGGATATTCAACTATAATATATAATATAATATAATTGATGAAAGCTACTCCTGGATATTCAACTATAATATATAATATAATATAATTGATGAAAGCTACTCCTGGATATTCAACTATAATATATAATATAATATAATTGATGAAAGCTACTCCTGGATATTCAACTATAATATATAATATAATATAATTGATGAAAGCTACTCCTGGATATTCAACTATAATATATAATATAATATAATTGATGAAAGCTACTCCTGGATATTCAACTATAATATATAATATAATATAATTGATGAAAGCTACTCCTGGATATTCAACTATAATATATAATATAATATAATTGATGAAAGCTACTCCTGGATATTCAACTATAATATATAATATAATATAATTGATGAAAGCTACTCCTGGATATTCAACTATAATATATAATATAATATATTTGATGAAAGCTACTCCTGGATATTCAACTATAATATATAATATAATATAATTGATGAAAGCTACTCCTGGATATTCAACTATAATATATAATATAATATAATTATGATGAAAGCTACTCCTGGATATTCAACTATAATATTAAATATAATATAATTTATGAAAGCTACTCCTGGATATTCAACTATAATATATAATATAATATAATTTATGAAAGCTACTCCTGGATATTCAACTATAATATATAATATAATTTTTTAAAGCTACTCCTGGATATTCAACTATAATATATAATATAATATAATTGATGAAAGCTACTCCTGGATATTCAACTATAATATATAATATAATATAATTGATGAAAGCTACTCCTGGATATTCAACTATAATATATAATATAATATAATTGATGAAAGCTACTCCTGGATATTCAACTATAATATATAATATAATATAATTGATGAAAGCTACTCCTGGATATTCAACTATAATATATAATATAATATAATTGATGAAAGCTACTCCTGGATATTCAACTATAATATATAATATAATATAATTGATGAAAGCTACTCCTGGATATTCAACTATAATATATAATATAATATAATTTATGAAAGCTACTCCTGGATATTCAACTATAATATATAATATAATATAATTGATGAAAGCTACTCCTGGATATTCAACTATAATATTAAATATAATATAATTTATGAAAGCTACTCCTGGATATTCAACTATAATATATAATATAATATAATTTATGAAAGCTACTCCTGGATATTCAACTATAATATATAATATAATATAATTTTTTAAAGCTACTCCTGGATATTCAACTATAATATATAATATAATATAATTGATGAAAGCTACTCCTGGATATTCAACTATAATATATAATATAATATAATTGATGAAAGCTACTCCTGGATATTCAACTATAATATATAATATAATATAATTGATGAAAGCTACTCCTGGATATTCAACTATAATATATAATATAATATAATTGATGAAAGCTACTCCTGGATATTCAACTATAATATATAATATAATATAATTGATGAAAGCTACTCCTGGATATTCAACTATAATATATAATATAATATAATTGATGAAAGCTACTCCTGGATATTCAACTATAATATATAATATAATATAATTGATGAAAGCTACTCCTGGATATTCAACTATAATATATAATATAATATAATTGATGAAAGCTACTCCTGGATATTCAACTATAATATATAATATAATATAATTTATGAAAGCTACTCCTGGATATTCAACTATAATATATAATATAATATAATTGATGAAAGCTACTCCTGGATATTCAACTATAATATATAATATAATATAATTGATGAAAGCTACTCCTGGATATTGAACTATAATATATAATATAATATAATTGATGAAATCTACTCCTGGATATTCAACTATAATATATAATATAGTATAATTTATGAAAGCTACTCCTGGATATTCAACTATAATATATAATATAATATAATTTATGAAAGCTACTCCTGGATATTCAACTATAATATATAATATAATATAATTGATGAAAGCTACTCCTGGATATTCAACTATAATATATAATATAATATAATTGATGAAAGCTACTCCTGGATATTCAACTATAATATATAATATAATATAATTGATGAAAGCTACTCCTGGATATTCAACTATAATATATAATATAATATAATTGATGAAAGCTACTCCTGGATATTCAACTATAATATATAATATAATATAATTGATGAAAGCTACTCCTGGATATTCAACTATAATATATAATATAATATAATTGATGAAAGCTACTCCTGGATATTCAACTATAATATATAATATAATATAATTGATGAAAGCTACTCCTGGATATTCAACTATAATATATAATATAATATAATTGATGAAAGCTACTCCTGGATATTCAACTATAATATATAATATAATATATTTGATGAAAGCTACTCCTGGATATTCAACTATAATATATAATATAATATAATTGATGAAAGCTACTCCTGGATATTCAACTATAATATATAATATAATATAATTATGATGAAAGCTACTCCTGGATATTCAACTATAATATTAAATATAATATAATTTATGAAAGCTACTCCTGGATATTCAACTATAATATATAATATAATATAATTTATGAAAGCTACTCCTGGATATTCAACTATAATATATAATATAATATAATTTTTTAAAGCTACTCCTGGATATTCAACTATAATATATAATATAATATAATTGATGAAAGCTACTCCTGGATATTCAACTATAATATATAATATAATATAATTGATGAAAGCTACTCCTGGATATTCAACTATAATATATAATATAATATAATTGATGAAAGCTACTCCTGGATATTCAACTATAATATATAATATAATATAATTGATGAAAGCTACTCCTGGATATTCAACTATAATATATAATATAATATAATTGATGAAAGCTACTCCTGGATATTCAACTATAATATATAATATAATATAATTGATGAAAGCTACTCCTGGATATTCAACTATAATATATAATATAATATAATTGATGAAAGCTACTCCTGGATATTCAACTATAATATATAATATAATATAATTTATGAAAGCTACTCCTGGATATTGAACTATTTTCTCGTAGACTTTAAATATTTAATGCTTCGCTTTCTGACACATTTGGGAAAATGTTTATTTAGCAGTTTATGTACCATAACCTATATAAGGAACACAGAGATGAAGTTGTTGTTGGTTTTCAAGAGTGTTATAGAAGTTATTTATAATCCACCAATTAGTGTACAGTCCTTCCTCATTACTTTAATCATTGTAAACAAGTTCAAGTATTAAATTTTTAAAACTTTGATCGAGTGGCTTGAGTGTATTATTGTTTAGTGAAAAATACCCTAGACTCTAGACTAGTCTAGACATACGACAGAAGACCAGGGACATTATACACTGTTCTACTTATAGAAAAGTTTTAAAAAAATTACATAACTTGACTTCTTGTGTGTGTGCTTAATTTTTTTTTCATACAGCTTACCTACTGACATACACACACACACACACACACACACACACACACACACACACACACACACACACACACACACACACACACACACACAACACACAAACACACACACACATAAACAAATACTGAAGGATTCTGTGGAAAACAACAAAACAAAACAAAAATCCTTATTTTGAACTAGAATTCTAGTATTGGTGTGACTTTCGTACTCCCCTACAAGCCTTACATCTACAAGTGAATTGTAAACAAGAGCACCGATCATGCTATGATAGAGATGCGCTATATAAATTGGCATCATAACCACAGCTGTATATTTATTTAGAATTGCTTATGTAGGGATCTAATAATAATAATAATTGGTCATTTATATATCGCCTCACTCCATGCTAATGCAAGCATGCTCAGCGCGCTAATAAAAACGAAACGACAAAAACATTTTAAAATAGTTTTAAACTAAGTTTTTGATGATGGAGGTGTAATTGATCAACTTAGTTGAAATGAAATGTCTTAAAATTCTTTTTTGAATGCCTATTTGTCACAGAGTGTCTCAGTGTCTCAGGTAAGCCGTTCCACAGTGAAGGCGCCACACACTCAGCGCACACCAAGGTGTCCTTTTCCTGTGACCATACAAACGTGGAATTTCCAGGAGAGACTGTGTCGAAGAGCGCAGCATCCTTAACGGCACATGTTTCGGTATGAGCTCTTTTAGATAGGCAGGTTCTGTGCCTTCCACGCATCCATGGCAAGGGACATAATCTTATGATCGATGCGCTTCGTCACAGGGAGCCAGTGGAGCTCTTTGAGAACTGGGCTGATGTGGTCATGCTTCCTTACTCGTGACACAATGCGTGCTGCAGTATTTTGAACTCTCTGAAGTCTCCCCAGCTGTTTCTGGGGCAACCCCCACAGGCAACTGTTACAATACAATAGTCTAGTCTTGACTGTATTGTAGCAACAGCAAAAGCATTGGCGTTTTTTCTATTAATTAGGGGTCGCAGCTGACCCAAGGCACGAAGATGGGAGGAGCAGGCCCTAACCACAGTACTAGGGTGTTGACCCATTGTTAATTTAATGTCAATGATAAAACCCAGGTCTCTGACAGTGTTGGACAAAAAGATATTAGAGGCCCCTACTTTAATAGATGGAATATCGACTTTCCTAAGATTGAAGTCTGAATCGCACAAAATTGCCTCAGTCTTGTCGTCATTTAGTTTGAGTTTGTTTATCCACGCTTTCACCGCTAAACAGCAGTCTTCCACTGCATTAACAGCGGCAGCACAAGCGTTATGATCAGGATGGAAGCTCTTGTACAGCTGGGTATCATCCGCATATAGTTTGCGAGATAATCCTTGGCTATCAATTATTATGCCAGGCTGGCTAGTGTAAATTGCAAAAAGGATAGGCCCTAAAACTGAACCTTGGGGGGTACGCCACAGATGAGAGAAGTGGCTTTTGATAAGGTCTGATTGATAGAAACTCTCTGGGTCCTGTCTGCCAAGTAGGAAGTAAACCAATGAAGTGCAGTCTCAGTGACGCCCATCTCGTATTGAACTCTTGATAAAAGTATTACGTGGTTGATAACATCAAAGGCAGCTCTGAGGTCCAACCAGGGCCGGATTTTCCTATAGGATATCAAGACTTCAGCCTAGGGCCTCAAGATCAAGAGGGGCCTCAAGATGCCTTAGAGCAGGAGTCGGGAACCTTTTTGTCTTTTAAAACCTTTTAAAACTAAAAAATCAAGTAAATGTGTTCATTTTGTGTAATTTCAACACTAAAAGCACAATAATTATGTCTATGAATTCTTCTGATGCCGAGCTGCAGTAGACTTTAGCTCATTTGTAGAATGAAATATTGATATGCAGTTAATATGTACATCAAAAAGTAAAAAAATAACATTTTTTTAATAATCGAACATTTGTCTGCGAGCCAGATGCAGCCATCAAAAGAGCCACATCTGGCTCGTGAGCCATGGGTTCCCGACCGCTGCCTTAGACAAACTCTCTTCAAGGGACAAATTTAGGATTCAATCATTTATTCTTATATTAGATGCACTCGAATCAAATTTAGGAAGAAGAGCTTCTATTTATTATGATGTAGTGAAAATATTTTCCTTTCTTGCAGATCTTACATTATCAAAGATAGAACGTCAAAGTGGTGTTGAGCTGTTAATGCAAGAATACCTAGAAGATGTCAACCCAAATCTTACTGAATAACAATTTCATTTCCACACATATGTGAGACAAACGCACAAATCTTCAGAAAAAAATCCACATTGTTGCATACAGAATTGAATCTAATAATATTAAAAGAAAATATTTAAGTGGCCTTCCCCAATGTGGATTCAATCTTACGGCTGTTTCTCAGTTTCACCATTACCAATCCCATGACCGTTGAGGTCGTTGGAGGGAGCGAATGGAAACTTCGGCAGTCAATTTCTCCACTTTTGCCTATAGTTGGGTCAACTACAGCCCTTTCCTATACTTTACATTGTCGAACCAGCATCTCCTCTGACGGCCTCTCCTACACATACCTTCCACTGTGCCCTGGAGGCTTGTTTTTGACAGGCTATTGTGCCGCAACAAATGACCGAACCATGTTAGTTTGTCCCGTTTGATTGTTGCCATAATGTTTTTATGAGTGCCTGCAATTGAGGATATTCTGACCCACACATACGCATTAGTCCTGTATTCTATGTGGGAGATACGAAGTATTTTTCTCATGCATTTATTTTCGAACGCATGCATTTTGTTTTCAGTTGCTTATAGAAGCGTCCATGTCTTACATCCATACAGAACAACAGTTCTAACAAGGGCTCTGTCTGAGCTTTGTTGGGAAACCAATGCTTTTACTGATCCAGATTCCGTTTAGGCGAGCCATGGCCGGCATCGCAGTCCCAATCCTTGTTTGAATATCTGACTCACAGCGTCCATCTGCGGATATGATTGCTCCTAGATATTTGAAATTATTTACTTCTTCCAGTTGTTGTTCGTTCAATATGATGTTTGCACTTCTGGCATCTGCGGTGTTGATCATTATTTTACTATTTTCTGAACTGATTTCCAAATGCCTTTGGTTTTCTCGGTTAAATTGTCACTAGATCTAATTGTACTAGAGTAAGGTAATTTTTAAGACTTTAAAATATAAAAAAAATCAATTAAGAAGCTCAATGACCCAGACGAGGTTGTCTTCATTGAGTATTTTGTGAATCGAACATGAGACCGTCAGAAAAATGGATTTTGATGAACTTATAGAAGAATTCTGTGCGAAAAAGTTTAGAAAGAAATTCTTCTAATCTATTATTTCGTTTTAAATGTATACTTGGATTGAATCAGTTCTTAAATAAAATAACTATTAACTTTAAATTTAATATGATATACAATTTGACATTTTCTTTTTTTGTGATCTGGATTTTGTTTGAAAAAAGTCTCATTTTTGGTTTAGTTTAAAACTTAAAATTTATAATAATTCATACTTAAACTTTAAATGCGAATTATTATGAAATAAATTTATCTGAATTGAATTTGGATCTCAAGGTATTGAATATATTTAATTTTATAGAAAATATGATAATTTTTATTGCGTTTTTTTTTTTCGTAGTAAAAGATTTTCAATTTTTGAACTTTGTTTCTTTGTACATGTTGTGTTTGATTAGTTATTGTTGCAAGTAAGTTACTCTGAGAATAAATGTTCAAATAAGTTTTCTCGACTTTTTTATATTTATTATCCGTGCCACTTTTTATAAGGTTAGTGTCATGATGTGATATTTATTATAGCGTCATAGTTTAGTACATATAATTTAATGCTATGACCTTTGTATGTAGTTAGGTAGGCAGGGCGTAAATCTCCCCACCCTCGTTGTCCCTTCCCACTCCTGTGGCGGGATATCCCATGTTTTTCCTTTGTGTCAACACGACCTGGTCAAGGGGCTACCGCTCCCCTGTCTTTCCTTTGTTCGAGACGGACCTCACGCCGGGGCTATCAACTGCATCTTGCCTTTTGTTAATCTTAGAGAGTTACCTGCCATTTGAGTTCACCGCCTTACGCATAGACCTATTAAGCGCCTTTGTCTAGGTGGGGTAGAATATAGAGATACCTTACAGATAACCATTCGGTATGTCTGGGGGCGAACGACTTGCGTGAAGCACACGAGATATACAAAGATAGGGGAAATGTGGTAAGAGGTATGACCTGAGCGTTTGTAGATGCCGACCGAATAGGAGACAAGACAAAAGGACTTAATAGAGGTGGTCAGTCGGACACACCCCTGAGATAGTGGTGATTGACTGGTCGATGACTGGGCGTGCACATTTGTACTGATTGGACCAGGGGTTGATGACTGGGCGTGCACATTTGTACTGATTGGACCAGGGGTTGATGACTGGGCGTGCACATTTGTACTGATTGGACCAGGGGCTGATGACTGGGCGTGCACATTTGTACTGATTGGACCAGGGGTTGATGACTGGGCGTGCACATTTGTACTGATTGGACCAGGGGTTGATGACAACTTAAAAAGGACGGACCTTGACGGCCATTGGATTCATATATATAGTGTAGACTTGACTCTAGTCTAGGACAGTCTTACCCAGTCCATATATAATATATATAGTGTAGACTTGACTCTAGTCTAGGACAGACCATATATAATATATATAGTGTAGACTTGACTCTAGTCTAGGACAGTCCATATATAATATATATAGTGTAGACTTGACTCTAGTCTAGGACAGTCTTACCCAGTCCATATATAATATATATAGTGTAGACTTGACTCTAGTCTAGGACAGACCATATATAATATATATAGTGTAGACTTGACTCTAGTCTAGGACAGTCCATATATAATATATATAGTGTAGACTTGAC
Organism: Anisus vortex; assembly: GCA_949126835.1. NCBI lineage: Eukaryota > Metazoa > Mollusca > Gastropoda > Planorbidae > Anisus > Anisus vortex. The sequence goes on from OX421499.1 coordinate 10,904,045, forward strand.
TCTAGTCTAGGACAGTCTTACACAGACCATATATAATATATATAGTGTAGACTTGACTCTAGTCTAGGACAGTCTTACACAGACCATATATAATATATATAGTGTAGACTTGACTCTAGTCTAGGACAGTCTTACACAGACCATATATAATATATATAGCGTAGACTTGACTCTAGTCTAGGACAGTCTTACACAGACCATATATAATATATATAGTGTAGACTTGACTCTAGTCTAGGACAGTCTTACACAGACCATATATAATATATATAGTGTAGACTTGACTCTAGTCTAGGACAGTCTTACACAGACCATATATAATATATATAGTGTAGACTTGACTCTAGTCTAGGACAGTCTTACACAGACCATATATAATATATATAGTGTAGACTTGACTCTAGTCTAGGACAGTCTTACACAGACCATATATAATATATATTGTTATGGACCTCTATATGATGATGACTCTTATTACGACTCGTTAAATCGGATTCAATGAATATAGTTGTATCTTTATTAGAAGTCTCTAGATTCTGCTAATCTGTAGCCCAAGCTAGGGGTTCCTTGACTGACAGGTCTATGCAGTAATGTAGTTATATTCGTGATAATTATCTTCAACACCTTTCTCAACAACGATAGATCAAACAACTCCAGTTGTTGAATAAACAATTTTATTTAAATTGTAGACTCAATATAAACGATCAATAAACTTCATCAACTGGTGGCAACATAAGTATCAATAAAATGGCATTATATGTACATGTATGAATATAGCGACTTCACTCTACAAACGTTTAAACTGAACTAACTTTAAGGAGGTCGGGACTTTACAAAGAAAACGATCATCGAAGATTCTACAGGGTCTTAATACGCATTTTAACCTCTTTCTCTATAATTACTACGATCCAGAATTATCCCCCAATTTCCACGGGATTTGAACGAATTATTTTATTTTAAACTGCCCTCAGGGCATAAAGGTCAAACCTTGGTCGCTTTGGACTCTGATACGCACTTGTTAAGAGGTCAATGCCTTACTACGTCATTCATTTATGACCGATATTCGTAACATCCCCCCCCTTCTAAAGCTTTATAATTATTTCTTTTACATTTTAACCATACGAAAAATGTTAATTTTAAGGAATAATTATAAAAGAAAATATTCCGGGAAAAACAATACAGTTCAATTGGCGATCCCAATAATTCAATCGAACTGATAACAATAACATAATAATATATGCAATATAAATTCATCTTATCACATGGCTTAACTATAGTCATTCAATCATTCAATTTTTAATTCAAAACAATGGACAATTAAATTGTTTATCTAAATCTTGGATACAAGAAAAATACATAGGGTTAAACATTATACAATCTAATAATTTCCATTCCATTATCATTCCACGTTAATAAAAACTCTCGCGTCTATTTAATAATAAACTAATATCTTTTACAATTTGTAATTATACAACAAAAGAAAAAATCACTTAATGTCCCTGCAGACACGACCTATTTTTTCATAAGGAGAAAAAACCAAACGTTCTGATAGAACACATGCTAGGCCTAACTCAATTACAAAACAAAAAAAATACTAGCCCTGACCTAATTTCACTTTACAACAAAAATTTTATTGCTCGTATAGACAGTATTTTTTTTCCCAAGCCTGTAGGCTTTAGACAACACTGTCTGTGTCGAAACAAAAGATTTCTAGGTCAGTATTCTTTTTTCTTTCTCTCTATATTCCTTGCGATCACTCTCTCATTCTCTATTGATTCTAACAATGTTTACATGGCCTATGCAAATTTTTACCTCATCACAGCCTAGGTAAAAAGATTGCTACGCGATTAAATAGTTATCGTATTAAATGAGCATTCTTTAACAACTTATTATCTCAATATTAAATTCATTTATGTTATTTTAAGAACATTAAACATAGTCTGTTCCAGAATTAAAATAGTTTATAGACAATTTCATTAAAAATATTTCAATCTTTCATTTTACCATGACCTTTCGACGTCATTATTTTCTTTTTTAAAAGAGTTCACATCGTAGCAGGTTAAATTGAAACATTCAGACAATCATGGATTTACTTAAACAAATTTGGTTAATTTACTTAATTAACTATCAATTAAAACAAGTTATATTATCTTCATACAATCTTAGTACTACACAGTAAGTACTTATTTTCTTTAGATTACATTAAATACAATATTATTGAAGTAGAAAAGAGTTAAGCATAGGCTACTATTAATTTTTTTTTCATAGCGAAATCAATGTAACAATTTATGTACAAAACAAACTGCTGGTTTTGACTGGTGTGGTGAAAACATTCCATCTCCATTTCCAGTTTGTACGGTCTACCCAATCTTTTGATTGTCAGTACAATTCATTCAATCTATTTTAACTAATACAGAAAAAAAAAATAGATTAGTTTTACAATCTTGACATGAAATCCTTAATTAATAATACTTTTGTTGAACATTGGTATGTCAACATTATACATTCTCAACCATGACATTCTCAACCATTCTGGTTTACAGTGTCAAGTCAGTGGCACATATCCTAAATTTACAAAACAAGGATAAGTTTTATTTTACATTAGTTTCACTTCTGGTCTGCTTTTCATGTAACAGTATCCTAAAAGTGAAAAATCATATATAATACATTTCTTGGAATTCTTGTTAGTCATAGTTCTGCCTTGCTGCAACTATTTTTACCCTACATTATCATACATTCAATGATAATATTACAAATGAATAAATTCACATAGAAGAAATTTGCATCCTGACTCAGTGCAATTATTTCAACAACAGTACATGATAATATAAATCCATAGTACAATCATAAAACATTTCTCAATACTTTAGTGATAGAAAATTCTCTTTTCTTAAAACCATTTACATCTTTTTCAATCAAATTATCCCCTCTGTCAAATGTTTCAATTATCATTTCCAGAGATTCTCAAACATATCTTATAATCAGTCCACATTTATAATGTCCTCTGATATAGAAACCAATTCTGCTGATAAAACTGATCTTTTTCTCTTATAGCAATTATTTTAATGCTCAACCTAACAAGTTTGTTTAGAAATATCACACTATAATGATATTTACTCTAACAATACTTTTACTCAGTCCTTTTTCTTCACAAGTAAGGGATTTAGTTTTAAAATAGTAAGTTTGGTAACTAACTATCAGTGAATTTGTCATTCAATTCATCCTGAACTCCAGGCATGAATTTTACAAATAAGAGTAACAATGTTAACAACATCAAGCTTATTCCAATTGTTTTCAGAAGGTAAGGCTTTATCATTTTCAAATGATATAATATTTTTGCCTTTCTTTCATCACACAACAATGGCATCTGCATGTGAGCAGTGTACAATTTTTTTCTCACAAAAACAGTTATGTCAGACAAAAAATTTATGTACTTATCTAGGTACTTGCTCAGCCCAAGGAGATCCAATTCGGTCTGCCATTCCTCTGGAAGTAGTTTGAGTGGTCCTCGGACAGTGGGTCCAAAGATTGGTCCATAGGCTCCTCGACTTTCCGGATAGGATTCAGTTGTCACCTCATGCTCCAGGCATAAGTTCTTTAGGACTGGATTGAAGAGTTCCGAGGCGAAGTTGGTCCTTCGATCTGACGGTATGGATTGTGGTAACCCATAGCTTTTGATAGTTTCGGTCCAGCTCTCAGCACTCGTTTCTTCAGTGATGCTCCTCCAATCTTCATCTGTACCGGCAACTGCAGGTTTGCATTGTTGTTTGAACATGCTGTGGTCTATATGTTCATAGACATCAGTAGTAGGATTTTCTTTCTCGTCGACAGCTTTCTCATGCAACTGTAGCAACTCTGGGTCTACTTTCTGTTCAGCAGTCAATTCATTTTGTGATGACTTCTTTGATTGTTCATTTCCTTTCGGACAATCTTCAATCATGGAGAAAATAGTAGTATCAAGTTCCACTTCTTCTTCCCCTTTCTTCTCTCGTGGGAGAATTTCTTCTGTCTTTTCCTTTTCTTGTGAGATAGTTTCTTCTTTCTTTTTCTGTGGTGTCATACCATTTATGACATCACCTACAGGATAAAGTTCTTTTTCTTTTCCTGTCTCCACCATAGGACTAGGGTCTGGATTTTCCTTTACAATCAGTTCAGGTCTCACCCTCCCTTTCGCCAAATCATTTGCTAGGATAACAGATATGCCCTCAACAGGAAGTTTTGATATTACTCCAACTGTCACATATCCTGTCACCAAGTCAGATGCTAGGTATATCCTATGTAGAGGTATTTCTTCTTTCCATTCAAAACCTCTCAATAGGACAGTCTGTCCTGTCAATGTATTATCATTCAATGGTAATACATCTTTAAGCAGCAGTGTTAATGATGCTCCTGTGTCTCGTAATATTTTTACGGACTTCAGTGGTCCTTCCTTTTGTAAGGCCACACAACCTTCACTAATGAACGGTTGAAAACTGCACAGGGTCTCTGTGTCAATTTTATTCTTCCCTTGACCATGACTTACGGGTGTTGTTTCATCTTTCGATGATTTCAGACTCTTGTTCGAGTCAAAAATACTTTGGTCTACTTTTTCGTCTCTGTGGACCTGGACAATTAATCCAATAGTAGCCATTCTGTATTTATAATCAGGATATTTATCCTCATTATCTTCAGTTGTAGATTTCTCTACCTTCTGACTTTTGCTCTCAGGCAAATCCACCCTCAGTGTTTCTGGTTTAGAAGAATCTTTCTTCGAATTCAGTTCGTTTGTATCTTCGCTTTCTTGTACATTCTGTATTTGTGTATGGCTGGCACACATGACCACTTTGTTAGGTCTTTTATCTTTCCTTATACTCCAACAGTCTTCTATGCTATGTCCGGTTCTTTTACAAAAAGTACATTGGACGTTTTTGTTGATAGGTTTTTTATTAACATCATTTTGTTTCACAAAATGATCTTTTTCACGATGTTGTTGTTGTGTGTTTTCTGCTGGCCGTTGTGACCGATTAAAATTCTTTCCATCAGCTGTCCTATGACACAATGTGTACTGTTCAGCTAAATCAGCAGCCTTATGTGGGTCAGTGATATCACGCTCGGATAAATACATTCTTATATCCGGCCTCACTTTGTTAATAAAATCCTCTAACAGAATGATACCTTTCATTTCTTTTAATGTGGAGATATTTCTGGATTTTATCCACTGATCCATTAACTTTTCTTCTGCTCTAAGGAAGTCTAAGTGTGTTTGGTAAGGGGACATTGTGTACTGACGGAACCTTTTCCGATAACTTTCCGGTATTTGGTTATAGGCTTTAAGTACAGTGTCTTTAATGATTTCATAATCATTTAAATTCTCCTCTTTTAACAATAAAACACAATCTCTTGCCCTTCCCTGAGTAAAAGCTGTTCTCACTAATATTCCCCATTTATCTTCTGGGAACTTAAAATCTCTGCAAGAAATTTCAAAGGTCTGGAAGAAATTAGCTATTTCACTTTCTTTATCAATGTAGGTAGGGACTAGCTTTTTCCATCTGGCCATCTCTACATCACTATGAGATTCCTTTTTAGTAGCGCCTATCTTCGCCAGTTCTATTCTTTCCTGACTTTCTATTTCTCTTTGACTTTTCTTATCTTCCATCTCAAGACGTTTTTCTTCTATTTCCAAACGTTTTTGTTCCATCTCAAACCGTTTCATTTCTAGTTGAAATCGCAACTGTTCAGACATCTGACCTTCAACTTGATATCCCTCCGCGCTTGATTCTACTTTCAACTTGCCACTCGCAATCAACACATCTTTTATCTGCTGTGTCAACACAGTCCTCGATGGTGTAGTCTCAGTAACTTCTATCTTTAAGATCTCAGCGATCTCTTTTAACTTCTTTATTGATAAAGTTTTCAGAACTTCTTCTTCTGGATTTTCAATAAATTCCATTCTTTAGTTAAGAGATTTATAAAGTGGTAAATTTTTCCAACTTACGTTTTTCCAATCGGAAGAATAATTTCAGCGTTCTTAGGCTTGCTCAGTAGGTCACGGCTTTACACACAACACAACACCACTTGAATATATGCTTCACTATACAACTATCCCGGACGAGCCCCCAAACTGTTATAGACCTCTATATGATGATGACTCTTATTACGACTCGTTAAATCGGATTCAATGAATATAGTTGTATCTTTATTAGAAGTCTCTAGATTCTGCTAATCTGTAGCCCAAGCTAGGGGTTCCTTGACTGACAGGTCTATGCAGTAATGTAGTTATATTCGTGATAATTATCTTCAACACCTTTCTCAACAACGATAGATCAAACAACTCCAGTTGTTGAATAAACAATTTTATTTAAATTGTAGACTCAATATAAACGATCAATAAACTTCATCAACTGGTGGCAACATAAGTATCAATAAAATGGCATTATATGTACATGTATGAATATAGCGACTTCACTCTACAAACGTTTAAACTGAACTAACTTTAAGGAGGTCGGGACTTTACAAAGAAAACGATCATCGAAGATTCTACAGGGTCTTAATACGCATTTTAACCTCTTTCTCTATAATTACTACGATCCAGAATTATCCCCCAATTTCCACGGGATTTGAACGAATTATTTTATTTTAAACTGCCCTCAGGGCATAAAGGTCAAACCTTGGTCGCTTTGGACTCTGATACGCACTTGTTAAGAGGTCAATGCCTTACTACGTCATTCATTTATGACCGATATTCGTAACAATATAGTGTAGACTTGACTCTAGTCTAGGACAGTCTTACACAGACCATATATAATATATATAGTGTAGACTTGACTCTAGTCTAGGACAGTCTTACACAGACCATATATAATATATATAGTGTAGACTTGACTCTAGTCTAGGACAGTCTTACACAGACCATATATAATATATATAGTGTAGACTTGACTCTAGTCTAGGACAGTCTTACACAGACCATATATAATATATATAGTGTAGACTTGACTCTAGTCTAGGACAGTCTTACCCAGACACACAGGAAGTCACGGACAGATACACGGGAAGCCATTTTTAGCTATGACGTGTGACTGATTTCGGATTATCTTGAATACTGTGCTAATATCATTCTGTGTACTTATTATTTCTTACTAATTCATGTTCACTATTTGGATATTCAACCTATACGTAGACTCTTCAGAATACAGCTGTCATTTGGATTGATGTGTCTGATGATTTATATGTTGATAACTACACGTGATTATGGTCTATTCACTTAAAGCTGATAGTCTGTTTCCTTAATTCGTTTGTCATTGGAGTGATTGTGAGGAGAAGATACTGACTCTGCTTGATAGATAGTACGCAAATAAAAATATCGAGCGTTGTCACGGAGAATTGCCTGGTCTAAAACATTGCCATCGACCTCTAGACCAACGAACCACGTGAGGTAGGGAACTCAACGTGTGAGCACTACAGTCACGCGAGCATCGTACTGGCCACACTATCCCGCATCATCACAGCTAGTACCAATTACAACATATATCACAGTAATGATGTATTTTATTACCTTTCATGTAATTTACAAACTTAAAAAGGGGAGGTGAAAGGACCTCAAAGTGGAATAGCCTAGGGCCTCCTTTAATCTAAATCAGACCATGGGTCCAACAGAACTAAGATAGTCAGATCACCACGGTCAGTACTACATAGAACATCATTCATGACACGTAATATTGCCGTCTCACAGCTTTGCCCAGGACGATAGGCAGATTGAAATTTATCAATCAGATGTTGTAAAAGCTGCTGAGAGACAACCCTCTCAAGAAGCTTCGATACATAGGGAAGGTTAGATACTGGGCGAAAACTCTTGCTGTCACTAGGATCGAGCCCTTTTTCTTTAATAAAGGCTTAATGACAGCAGTGTTAAACATTTGTGGGACTGTGGCTGACTCCAGGCTACCATTTATGATACGCACTAAAACTGGAAGCAGAATTTCAAGGCAGTCCAACACAATCTTCATTGGAATGGGGTCAACAATTTAGGATGTAGGTTTAGAGACAGAGATAAGACGCCTCAACTGCTTTTCGGAAACTGGAAGGAAATTTGTCGGAGAAATGCCAGAAAATGACTTCTCCACAGTGGGTGGAGTAGAATGATTATCAAAGCTGTTTCTAATCGTCTCGACTTTTTCATTAAAAAATTCATTAAGAGCCTCCGCAACCTGCTCGCTGCTCATGTCAGGCAAAATTGGACTTATTTAATTTCTATTCTGTTTTCGATAGTCAGTGCCCACAGCCTCCTGAGCAGACTAAGCCTGCTTTGCTTTCGCACGTCTAATGACATTTGTAAGCTTGTTCCTTGCCATCTTAAACATCTGTTTATACACCTCAAGGCCACTTAGTCTCCAGCGCCTCTCTGCCTGTCGTCGGGCTAATTTAGCCATCCGAACGGAGGGTGTAAACCAAGCAGTATTGGGTCTATCCCTACAATTCAGTCTATCCCTAACATACAATTCAGTCTATCCTTAACATACAATTCAGACTATCCCTAACATACAAATCAGTCTATCCCTAACATACCATTCAGTCTATCCCTAACATACAATTCAGTCCTAGGGGCAAAAGTCTCCAGCATGGAAGGTAGAGAATTATTGTAGAGTAGAACTAGGTGACTGGCCTGAATTTCCTTTATTGGAACAGCAGGCCTTTCCATATCCGTGGTAAAGGTAACAAGAAAGTGATCAGATATAATATGGTCTTCAACAATTACCGACTTAAGAAATCCATCATTGTCAGATCGTGACACAATCCAGTCTAAAATATGTCCATCCTTGTGTGTAGCTTAAGAAACATGCTGTACCAGGTTAGCCGAGTGCAACAATTGAACAAAATCGCGAGTGTGCCTATTATCTGGCTCATCCCAATGAACATTAAAGTCACAAAGAATGAGGAGATTCTTAGAATTTATTGACGACACAAGTGTTTCAAAGTCCTCATAAAACAATCTATCATTCATACCATTTATGGTGTTCTTTGTTTATAGTGTTATTTGTTTATAGTGTTCTTTGTTTATAGTGTTCTTTGTCTATAGTGTTCTTTGTTTATAGTGTTATTTGTTTATAGTGGTCTTTGTTTATAGTGTTCTTTGTCTATAGTGTTCTTTGTTTATAGTGTTTTTTGTTTATAGTGTTCTTTGTTTATAGTGTTTTTTGTTTATAGTGTTCTTTGTCTATAGTGTTCTTTGTTTATAGTGTTTTTTGTTTATAGTGTTCTTTGTTTATAGTGTTTTTTGTTTATAGTGTTTTTTGTTTATAGTGTTCTTTGTTTATAGTGTTCTTTGTTTATAGTGTTATTTGTTTATAGTGTTATTTGTTTATAGTGTTCTTTGTTTATAGTGTTCTTTGTCTATAGTGTTCTTTGTTTATAGTGTTTTTTGTTTATAGTGTTCTTTGTTTATAGTGTTCTTTGTTTATAGTGTTCTTTGTTTATAGTGTTCTTTGTTTATAGTGTTATTTGTTTATAGTGTTCTTTGTTTATAGTGTTCTTTGTTTATAGTGTTCTTTGTTTATAGTGTTATTTGCTTATAGTGGTCCTTGTTTATAGTGTTTTGGATTAATTGTGTTCTTTGTTTATAGTGTTCTTTGTCTATAGTGGTCTTTGTTTATAGTGGTCTTTGTTTATAGTGTTCTTTGTTTATAGTGTTCTTTGTTTAAAGTGTTATTTGTTTATAGTGTTCTTTGTTTGTAGTGTTCTTTGTTTATAGTGTTCTTTGTTTATAGTGGTGTTTGTTTATAGTTTTCTTTGTTTATAGTGGTCTTTGTTTATAGTGTTCTTTGTTTATAGTGTTCTTTGTTTATAGTGATCTTTTATTATAGTGTTCTTTGTTTATAGTGGTCTTTGTTTATAGTGTTCTTGATTAATAGTGTTCTTTGTTTGTAGTGTTCTTTGTTTATAGTGTTCTTTGTTAATAGTGTTCTTTGTTTATAGTTTTCTTTGTTTATAATGGTCTTTGTCTATAGTGTTCTTTGTTTATAGTGTTGTGTGTTTATAGTATTCTTTGTTTATAGTGTTGTTTGTTTATAGTGTTGTTTGTTTATAGTGTTCTTTGTTTATAGTGTTCTTTGTTTATAGTGTTCTTTGTTTATAGTGTTCTTTGTTTATAGTGTTAAATGTTTATAGTGTTCTTTGTTTATAGTGATCTTTGTTTATAGTGATCTTTGTTTATAGTGTTCTTTGTTTATAGTGTTCTTTGTTTATAGTGTTAAATGTTTATAGTGTTCTTTGTTTATAGTGATCTTTGTTTATAGTGATCTTTGTTTATAGTGATCTTTGTTTATAGTGTTCTTTGTTTATAGTGTTAAATGTTTATAGTGTTCTTTGTTTATAGTGATCTTTGTTTATAGTGATCTTTGTTTATAGTGTTCTTTGTTAATAGTGTTCTTTGTTTATAGTGGTCTTTGTTTTTAGTGTTCTTTGTTTATAGTGTTCTTTGTTTATAGTGGTCTTTGTTTATTTATTTTTTTGTTTATAGTGGTCTTTGTTTATAGTGTTCTTTGTTTATAGTTTTCTTTGTTTATAGTGTTCTTTGTTTATAGTGTTATTTGTTTATAGTGTTCTTTGTTTATAGTTATCTTTGTTTATAGTGTTCTTTGTTTATAGTTTTCTTTGTTTATAGTGTTCTTTGTTTATAGTTTTCTTTGTTTATAGTGTTCTTTGTTTAAAGTGTTATTTGTTTATATTGTCTTTGTTTATAGTGTTCTTTGTTTATAGTTTTCTTTGTTTATAGTAATCTTTGTTTATGGTGTTCTTTGTTTATAGTGTTGTTTGTTTATAGTGGTCTTTGTTTATAGTGGTCTTTGTTTATAGTGTTCTTTGTTTATAGTGTTCTTTGTTTATAGTGTTCTTTGTTTATAGTGTTCTTTGTTTATAGTGTTCTTTGTCTATAGTGGTCTTTGTTTATAGTGTTCTTTGTTTATAGTGTTTATTGTTTATAGTGATCTTTTATTATAGTGTTATTTGTTTATAGTGGTCTTTGTTTATAGTGTTCTTGATTAATAGTGTTCTTTGTTTGTAGTGTTCTTTGTTTATAGTGTTCTTTGTTAATAGTGTTCTTTGTTTATAGTTTTCTTTGTTTATAATGGTCTTTGTCTATAGTGTTCTTTGTTTATAGTGTTGTTTGTTTATAGTATTCTTTGTTTATAGTGTTGTTTGTTTATAGTGTTGTTTGTTTATAGTGTTGTTTGTTTATAGTGTTCTTTGTTTATAGTGTTCTTTGTTTATAGTGTTCTTTGTTTATAGTGTTCTTTGTTTATAGTGTTAAATGTTTATAGTGTTCTTTGTTTATAGTGATCGTTGTTTATAGTGATCTTTGTTTATAGTGTTCTTTGTTTATAGTGTTCTTTGTTTATAGTGTTAAATGTTTATAGTGTTCTTTGTTTATAGTGATCTTTGTTTATAGTGATCTTTGTTTATAGTGTTCTTTGTTTATAGTGGTCTTTGTTTTTAGTGTTCTTTGTTTATAGTGTTCTTTGTTTATAGTGGTCTTTGCTTATTTATTTTTTTGTTTATAGTGGTCTTTGTTTTTAGTGTTCTTTGTTTATAGTTTTCTTTGTTTATAGTTTTCTTTGTTTATAGTGTTCTTTGTTTATAGTGTTATTTGTTTATAGTGTTCTTTGTTTATAGTTATCTTTGTTTATAGTGTTCTTTGTTTATAGTTTTCTTTGTTTATAGTGTTCTTTGTTTATAGTTTTCTTTGTTTATAGTGTTATTTGTTTATAGTGTCTTTGTTTATAGTGTTCTTTGTTTATAGTTTTCTTTGTTTTTAGTAATCTTTGTTTATGGTGTTCTTTGTTTATAGTGGTCTTTGTTTATAGTGGTCTTTGTTTATAGTGGTCTTTGTTTATAGTGTTCTTTGTTTATAGTGTTCTTTGTTTATAGTGTTCTTTGTTTATAGTGTTCTTGTTTAATATTGTTTTTTGTTTATAGTGTTCATTGTTTATAGTGTTCTTTGTTTATAGTGTTATTTGTTTATAGTGTTATTTGTTTATAGTGTTGTTTGTTTATAGTGTTATTTGTTTATAGTGTTCTTTGTTTATAGTGTTTTTTGTTTAGAGTGGTCTTTGTTTAGAGTGGTCTTTGTTTAGAGTGGTATTTGTTTAAAGCTTACTTTGTTTTCATCATCTATTTGAGTCTGTTGTCTACGTCAGAGATTATTTCTTATACCCCACGTTACTACCAATCTCATCTTTCTAAAGCGCCACTTGTTACTTGTAACGTAAGTAGTTTTTTTTAAAGTGTAAATCAAATGTCATTGAATGAAGACAGGATAAGATGAATAGACTAGTGTAATTCTGATAACGCCAGTCTTAAAGGATTGCAGGCATTTAAAGTCTGTTTGAAACAGTAGTGTAGTTGAAGATTGTGTGAAATTGGAGTTTACACAAGCAATGATAATAGATTTATATCCGCTGTTACATTCAGACTTTAATTTTGTAAAATGACCCAGTCAAGGAAGAGATTCCGCTGATGACGCTAGCCAGATGGCTGAGACAAAATTTACTGACGGCGTGTGAACACAACGGGGGGCGAGTTCAAATCATGCCACATGCTCGCCACTAACCATCCTCCCTCCCCCAACCAATCCATCCACAGGCGAGGTGGTCTATTTGCCCAGCGATTCATTACAATTTCATAGATCTCTAGTACCATCTTGGAAATCTCAGTGAGTAACTTCTCCTTGAGTCTACCTGATGTAAGTTGTGGATGTTGTGGATTGTACAACTAGATAAACATTGACTAGCCACACAATCTCATACATACTATGGCCACTCGTTTAAAGCTTTATGTAAAAGTTTAATAATTCATTCAATTACAATTTGAACAATACATAGAACAATGTAAACGATACAAAGATATAAGAGTTATAAGAGAACATCACTATCGGATATCAGCTTGACACTTTAAATTTAGTGTTCTTTGTTTATAGTGTTCTTTGTTTATAGTGTTCTTACTTATTGACAACTTCACTATTAACGAGGCTATAATTACATCTAAATGGAAGTGTTCCAATATGTCTTATTGACAACTTCACTATTAACGAGGCTATAATTACATCTCAATGGAAGTGTTCCAATATGTCTTAATGACAGCTTCACTATTGACGAGGCTTTAATTACATCTAAATCGAAGTGTTCCAATATGTCTTATTGACAACTTCACTATTAACGAGGCTATAATTACATCTAAATGGAAGTGTTCCAATATGTCTTATTGACAACTTCACTATTGACGAGGCTTTAATTACATCTGAATCGAAGTGTTCCAATATGTCTTATTGACAACTTCACTATTAACAAGGCTATAATTACATCTAAATGGAAGTGTTCCAATATGTCTTATTGACAACTTCACTATTAACGAGGCTATAATTACATCTAATTGGAAATGTTCCAATATGTCTTATTGACAACTTCACTATTGACGAGGCTATAATTACATGTAAGTGGAAATGTTCCAATATGTCTTGTTGACAACTTCACTATTAACGAGGTTATAATTACATCTAAATGGAAGTGTTCCAGTATGTCGTATTGACAACTTCACTATTGACGAGGCTATAACTACATCTAAATGGACAAGTTCCAATATGTCTTATTGACAACTTCACTATTAACGAGGCTATAATTACATTTAAATGGAAGTTTTCCAATATGTCTTATTGACAGCTTCACTATTGACGAGGCTATAATTACATCTAAATGGAAGTGTTCCAATATGTCGTATTGACAACTTCACTATTGACGAGGCTATAACTACATCTAAATGGAAGTGTTCCAATATGTCTTATTGACAACTTCACTATTGACGAGGCTATAATTATATCTAAGTGGAAGTGTTCCAATATGTCTTGTTGACATTTTCACTATTAACGAGGCTATAATTACATCTAAAGGGAAGTGTTCCAATATGTCGTATTTACAACTTCACTATTGACGAATCTATAACTACATCTAAATGGAAGTGTTCCAATATGTCTTATTGACAACTTCACTATTAACGAGGCTTTAATTACATCTCAATGGAAGTGTTCCAATATGTCTTAATGACAGCTTGCTTCACTATTAACGAGGCTATAATTACATCTAAATCGAAGTGTTCCAATATGTCTTATTGACAACTTCACTATTAACGAGGCTATAATTACATCAAAATGGAAGTGTTCCAATATGTCTTATTGACAACTTCACTATTAACGAGGCTATAACTACATCTAAATGGAAGTGTTCCAATATGTCTTATTGACAACTTCACTATTAACGAGGCTTTAATTACATCTCAATGGAAGTGTTCCAATATGTCTTAATGACAGCTTGCTTCACTATTAACGAGGCTATAATTACATCTAAATCGAAGTGTTCCAATATGTCTTATTGACAACTTCACTATTAACGAGGCTATAATTACATCAAAATGGAAGTGTTCCAATATGTCTTATTGACAACTTCACTATTAACGAGGCTATAATTACATCTAAATGGAAGTGTTCCAATATGTCTTATTGACAACTTCACTATTGACGAGGCTATAATTACATCTAAGTGGAAGTGTTCCAATATGTCTTGTTGACACCTTCACTATTAACGAGGCTATAATTACATCTAATTGGAAGTGTTCCAATATGTCTTATTGACAACTTCACTATTAACGAGGCTATAACTACATCTAAATGGAAGTGTTCCAATATGTCTTATTGACAACTTCACTATTAACGAGGCTTTAATTACATCTCAATGGAAGTGTTCCAATATGTCTTAATGACAGCTTGCTTCACTATTAACGAGGCTATAATTACATCTAAATCGAAGTGTTCCAATATGTCTTATTGACAACTTCACTATTAACGAGGCTATAATTACATCAAAATGGAAGTGTTCCAATATGTCTTATTGACAACTTCACTATTAACGAGGCTATAATTACATCTAAATGGAAGTGTTCCAATATGTCTTATTGACAACTTCACTATTGACGAGGCTATAATTACATCTAAGTGGAAGTGTTCCAATATGTCTTGTTGACACCTTCACTATTAACGAGGCTATAATTACATCTAATTGGAAGTGTTCCAACGTGTCGTATTGACAACTTCACTATTGACGAGGCTATAATTACATCTAAATGGAAGTGTTCCAATATGTCTTGTTGACAACTTCACTATTAACGAGGTTATAATTATATCTAAATGAAAGTGTTCCAATATGTCTTATTGACAGCTTCACTATTCACGAGGCTATAATTACATCTAAATGAAAGTTTTCCAATATGTCTTATTTACAGCTTCACTATTGACGAGGCTTTAATTACATCTAAATGGAAGTGTTCCAATCTGTCTTATTGACAACTTCACTTTTAACGAGGCTATAATTACATCTAAATGGAAGTGTTCCAATATGTCTTATTGACAGCTTCACTATTGACGAGGCTTTAATTACATCTAAATGGAAGTTTTCCAATCTGTCTTATTGACAACTTCACTATTAACGAGGCTAAAATTACATCTAAATGGAAGTGTTCCAATATGTCTTATTGACATATTCACTATTGACGTGGCTATAATTACATCTTAATGGAAGTGTTTCAATATGTCTTATTGAAAACTTCTTTTTTAACGAGGCTATAATTACATCTAAATGGAAGTGTATGTCTTATCGTTTCTATACATATCTAGTGGAGAGACATGCCCCCCGTGTGGGTATCGGGGTCCTGGAAATGATCAGGTGAAAGAACAACCCCACTGCTAAGTCCCACTTGCATGTCATAAAAGGCGACGAATAGTGGGTTGTGCATTGGGTATAACACGGGCACGTATAAAGTGTACCCTCCTTTGTGGTGCTTTTCGACAGAGGTCCAGATTGCACTACCCTGGATAGAAGTTATGTGCATCTCCTGCTGGGAGAATCTGGTGTTGGTAGCATGGAGATGGGTGGGTCTAAAGTCATGAAGAAGCCTGCATGGCGATGGGTAGGTCTAAAGTCATGAAGAGGCTTGCATGGAGATGGGTGGGTCTAAAGTCGTGAAGGGGCCTGGATCCAGGATGTGACAATTCCACAGAGTATTCCCATAATCTAAAAAACTAAATGGCACAACTGAGTGTCATAACCATTTGGAGAGCTCTGTGGATGGCGGAGATTGGACCTTGGGCCAGTCTTACCTCAGCACAACTCAGACCTTACTCAATGTAGCCCGATCTCGGAGTACCGCTCACAGGTTCTCCCAAAAACTCTCTTGAGCTGTTGGGTTTGAAAAAAAAAGCCACAAAGGAAAACTCAGAATAACAGTGCCAGTGTGTCAGACATTGACTACAAAAGAGAAAACTGCTCTGCTGCCTGGCTAATAGAAGAAGAAGAGGAAGAGAGACATGCAAGTACACCGTCTCGGGTTCAACTTCTAATCAACACCTGAAGCGGGTGGGCAATTGGGGGGGGGGGGGCTGTAAACGTGTATAAGATGAGCTCTCGCTGTCAGGGAGGGGGGCGGTACTCGGTCAAAGACCACTTGCCCAGGTAAGTAGTAGTCCAGGGGTAAACAACATTCCTGGCATTACTTATTCTTGGCCGCCAGTGACCGGATGTAGACCCTCAAGTCAGTAAGATAGGAGTTAATGGAGATCAAGTCTGTCTGGTAGATGTCTGGGTTAAATGTTTGATTTTTGTGTCTGTATGTATGATAATATGTTAATTTTTTTTATGTCTGTATGTATGATAATATGTTTATTTTATTTTTATGTCTGTATGTATGATAATATGTTTATTTTATTTTTATGTCTGTATGTATGATAATATGTTTATTTTATTTTTATGTCTGTATGTATGATAATATGTTTATTTTATTTTTATGTCTGTTAGTCTATTTATCTATCTACCTTTCAATCAATGAATCAATCTATCTATCTACATAACTCGCTGTCTATTTATTATCTGTCTTTTAATCAATGAATCAATCTATCTATCTACATAACTCGCTGTCTATTTATTATCTGTCTTTTAATCAATGAATCAATCTATCTATCTACTTAACTCGTTGTCTATTTGTCCATCTCTTTATCTAGTTATCTGACTGCCTAATTATCTATATATATGTCTATCAGTCTATCTATACATGCATCCACTCGTTTAGTCAAATCAATCAATCTCTTAGTCTTATACCAAGCTATTGATCTATCATACTTATCTATATATTTATCTGTTTGTCTGTCTATCTGTGTATATCTATTCATTTATTAATCTGTCTGACTTACTGCCAAAACGTGTATAGCTCAGTATTAACCGAACTGCTATAAGTCAGTTATATCTGCAAAAGTAGTTGAATAGTGTTGCTGACATCTACCGAGTACTAGGAAGTTCTTATAACTTACTTATACATGTGTCATTCGTATATACCAAAATACTTTAAACATAATATTATACTTATATTATATACAGTCATTGGTACCTACAAACATAATATACATAGAATGCATAAAAACATACATATATACCAACATTTGAAATATTTGAGGTATATATCATATTGATAGATGAGCAGATAGATAGCTAGCAATAGATAGATAGATAGAAGATAGATAGATAGATAAATAGATAGATAAGCACAGACATACAATTAAATAGATTTATAGATAAACAGAGAGACCCTAAGAGAGATAGATTGATTGATAAATAGACACAGCTTATAAAATAGACAGATGGACAGGCTGATAGATAATTGTTAGATGATAGATAGAGGAAGATAGTTAGATAGAGACATATATATATATATATGTATGTATATAAAAGGAGTGTTGGACCGCATACGGATCCCCATTGGTCAATTTGAAATCACGTGAGTTTGTCTCACTGACCTATTTAGGCCTAGTCCTATATACAGTCAATAGTTTTTCACATCGGACATGTGTCTTCGCTAGCTCAGTGGTAAACATAGCGGACTGCTATGCGGGTGACCCGGGTTCGATTCTCAAGTTATACTATACCTTTTTTTTTGGACAATTCGTTTTCAACCTTTTTTTCGGCAATTTTTTTTTCAAACTTTAAAAACAAAAGACATTGTAAATCTACGGGCAATTTAGATTAGTGTTAAATAAAAATACTTGCCTATTTTTTTACCCGATTATAATATTTATTTTTAATTACTTTCCTAAAATTCTTTAGTAAAAAAAATCAAAATTTAAATATAAGATTTATAGCTCTCTTTTAAGTGTAGTTTATACATTTTTTATCTGCACCTTATACAGTCCTGTTTTTTTTTCACCCGGGCAACGCCGGGCAATGTAGCTTGTATATATATATATATATATATATGATTAGATAGTAATAGATATATATGATGATTACATTAATACATAAAAGACTAGATAGATACATAGATAAAAGACTAGATAGATACATAGATAAAAGACTAGATAGATAAATAGATAAAAGGCTAGATAGATACATAGATAAAAGACTAGATAGATACATAGATAAAAGACTAGATAGATACATAGATAAAAGACTAGATAGATACATAGATAAAAGACTAGATAGATACATAGATAAAAGACTAGACAGATACATAGATAAAAGACTAGATAGATACATAGATAAAAGACTACATAGATACATAGATAAAAGACTAGATAGATACATAGATAAAAGACTACATAGATACATAGATAAAAGACTAGATAGATACATAGATAAAAGACTAGATAGATACATAGATAAAAGACTAGATAGATAAATAGATAAAAGGCTAGATAGATACATAGATAAAAGACTAGATAGATACATAGATAAAAGACTGGATAGATACATAGATAAAAGACTGGATAGATACATAGATAAAAGACTAGATAGATACATAGATAAAAGACTAGACAGATACATAGATAAAAGACTAGATAGATACATAGATAAAAGACTACATAGATACATAGATAAAAGACTAGATAGATACATAGATAAAAGACTACATAGATACATAGATAAAAGACTAGATAGATACATAGATAAAAGACTAGATAGATACATAGATAAAAGACTAGATAGATAAATAGATAAAAGGCTAGATAGATACATAGATAAAAGACTAGATAGATACATAGATAAAAGACTGGATAGATACATAGATAAAAGACTGGATAGATACATAGATAAAAGACTAGATAGATACATAGATAAAATACTAGATAGATACATAGATAAAAGACTGGATAGATACATACTTACATAGATTTATGAGTAGACATTTAAAAAGAGTGATAGTACTGTAGAGCAGTGGCATAGCTAGGTTTTGATGCTAGGGAGAGCGAACTTTTGGGAAAAAGGCACCACTTTTAGCAATTTTTCCAGAATAGAAGAACTAAGAATTCGTACGTATCAAGTCTTACACGAATGCCCTGTGCCTCAGGATACTAACACTGTATAATAGTGTCGTTTTTATTTAACCATCCACGATTCTTTTCCTAGCAATTATTAGTGATAGAATTTTCTGCTCAATTGATTGCATCTAATACTTATTTTCGGGATGAAAATCTAGTATCAAAAGGTATTTATAGAATCAATGCGAATGCTTCTATAGGACGACATTCTTCTTCTTTTAATTTTGAAAGATGAGATAAATGAGAAGCCGGCTGGTCCAGCGGTTAGTTCACCGGACTGTCAACCAAAAACCAACTGACAGGTCGCGGGTTCTAGCCCTGCCACCGACGGATCCCTGTCGCCCTTTTGGGCCTAGTGGACGTAATAATCTTCTATCTAGAAGGAACGTCTGTAAACTTATAAGAGAAGTTAAGATAAATCGCTAGTATAGAATTTTTTTTAGAGACAAGGTACAAAAAATAGAGTTTCAATATATTAATTTACTGTGTCTATGTCAATTTTATAACACTGTCCCTGTGATTCTATAGATTTATATTGATGCACTGAAATTGTAGAAGATTGAATTGATCTTTAAAAGGATAACTACAACATAGGCGTATTTCCTGGAGCTACTAATGTGGCTGTCCATGATTCTATGACTGGCAGCGCTAGTGTTCCAGAAATGGCGGCCCGGAGGAATAAAGACAAAAACAAAACCTTGGTCCGCAGCAGAAGCGATGAAGTAGATAGTTATGAAAATAAATATTGGAACAGGGAGAGCAAAAGGCCAGGGGCAGACTCCAGGGAGATGTCGTGGATTAGATATCGTAAGGTAAATCAGAGGTCATGAAGATTCCAGTAGAGATAGGTACTTCAGAGAAAAAGCTCTTCTACATTTAAACATAACCCTTTTATCTTCACTGTTGTTTTCATTTCTCGTTTACTCACCGAAAGAATAGTTGATTTATCTATATAGTGAACCAATGCAATAGTCCACTTATTAAGACTTTATTATACTTGGCCCTTCATTATCTTTGTGGCCAATTTTATTATAATAATAATGATTATTTAAATAGCGCAGTAATCTATGCTATTATATGTTGCATGTACAGTGCCCCCTTAGTATAAATTGCTGTGGCAGATGTAAATGTGCGCAAGGCACACATCCTGAATAAGAAGTGAATAAACTATTTTTCATTCAATAAGCTTTCTTTGTTAATAACTTATAACACACAAGTTTGTTTGTTGACTTGTTTATTTATTTTTGCGTAAAACTCTATCACATGCTAAAAAAAAAAGACCAAGTTAGCTATACCACCTACCTATACAATTAGTTAACAATTACTTCAATACCAAAATCCTCTTCTTCTTTTTTTTTTCAAAAAAGAAAACCAGCCGCCGAGTCTCGCGTTTCTAATGTAAGCTCTTTTGGTTGACTTGGTAACAAGGCCTGCTACTCTCGTCTTCACTTTCCCACCTCCCCCTGTTTCTCTTTTTCTCTCATGTATTTGACATGGGTAATTTGAAAAACAAGCAACAACATCCCCTTCCCTCGCTCCACCCCTCCCCAGCACATGGACTACAGGGGGCCCCACTACACCCCCCAGTTCGTATTCAAGACTTGTCTGTTGAGCTCTTCATTGTAGTAGTGAGCTCAGCACCCCTTCCCCCTTCTACCCCCACCTACCACCCCCACCTCAAACCACTCCCCATACTTTCAAGAAGACAGTATAGAAATAGGAATTCTTGGGTCTGCATATGTTTGTATAAAATATGATAATAAGGTAAACTTCACAACTTAGGTAATCAGTACTGTTTTCCCAGTCTCTTTATGTTTCTGTATATCTTTCTTTTTCTGTCTCTCTTTCTTTCTCTGTCTCTCTTTCTTTCTACGACTCTCTTTCTTTTTCTGTGTCTCTTTCTTTCTCCGTCTCTTTTTCTTTTTTTCTGTCTCTCTTTCTTTCTCTGTCTCTCTTTCTTTCTCTGTCTCTCTTTCTTACTCCGTCTCTTTTTCTTTTTTTCTGTCTCTCTTTCTTTCTCTGTCTCTCTTTCTTTCTACGACTCTCTTTCTTTTTCTGTCTCTCTTTCTTTTTCTGTCTCTCTTTCTTTCTCCGTATCTCTTTCTTTTTCTGTCTCTCTTTCTTTTTCTGTCTCTTTCTTTCTCCGTATCTCTTTCTTACTCCGTCTCTTTTTCTTTTTTTCTGTCTCTCTTTCTTTCTCCGTCTCTCTTTCTTTCTCCGTCTCTCTTTCTTTCTCCATCTCTCTTTCTTTCTCCGTCTCTCTTTCTTTCTCTGTCTCTCTTTCTTTCTCCGTCTCTCTTTTTTCTATCTCTCTTTTTTTCTCTGTCTCTCTTTTTTTCTCCGTCTCTCTTTCTTTTTTCTGTCTCTCTTTTTTCTGTCTCTCTTTCTTTTTTCTATCTCTCTTTTTTTCTCTGTCTCTCTTTCTGTCTCCGTCTCTCTTTCTTTCTCCGTCTCTCTTTCTTTCTCCGTCTCTCTTTCTTTCTCTGTCTCTCTTTCTTTCTCGGTCTCTTTTCTTTTTTCTGTCTCTCTTTCTTTCTCCGTCTCTCTTTCTTTCTCTGCCTCTCTTTCTTTTTTCTGTCTCTCTTTGTTTTTTCTGTCTCTCTTTCTTTTTTCTATCTCTCTTTTTTTCTCTGTCTCTCTTTTTTTTCTGTCTCTCTTTCTTTCTCCGTCTCTCTTTCTTTTTTATGTCTCTCTTTCTTTCTCGGTCTCTTTTCTTTTTTCTGTCTCTCTTTCTTTCTCTGTCTCTCTTTCTTTCTCTGTCTCTCTTTCTTTCTCTGTCTCTCTTTCTTTTTCTGTCTCTCTTTCTTTCTCTGTCTCTCTTTCTTTCTCCGTCTCTCTTTCTTTTTTCTGTCTCTCTTTCTTTCTCCGTCTCTCTTTCTTTCTCCGTCTCTCTTTCTTTCTCTGTCTCTCTTTCTTTCTCGGTCTCTTTTCTTTTTTCTGTCTCTCTTTCTTTCTCCGTCTCTCTTTCTTTCTCCGTCTCTCTTTCTTTCTCGGTCTCTTTTCTTTTTTCTGTCTCTCTTTCTTTCTCTGTCTCTCTTTCTTTCTCCGTCTCTCTTTCTTTCTCTGTCTCTCTTTCTTTCTCCGTCTCTTTTCTTTTTTTCTGTCTCTCTTTCTTTCTCCGTCTCTCTTTCTTTCTCTGTCTCTCTTTCTTTCTCCGTCTCTCTTTCTTTTTTCTGTCTCTCTTTCTTTCTCTGTCTCTCTTTCTTCGTCTATCTTTCTTTGTCTCTCTTTCTTTCTCCGTCTCTTTTTCTTTCTCCGTCTCTCTTTCTTTTTTCTGTCTCTCTTTTATTTCTCTGTCTCTCTTTCTTTCTCTGTCTCTCTTTCTTCGTCTATCTTTCTTTGTCTCTCTTTCTTTCTCCGTCTCTTTTTCTTTCTCCGTCTCTCTTTCTTTTTTTCTGTCTCTCTTTTATTTCTCTGTCTCTCTTTCTTTCTCTGTCTCTCTTTCTTCGTCTATCTTTCTTTGTCTCTCTTTCTTTCTCCGTCTCCTTTTCTTTCTCCGTCTCTCTTTCTTTTTTTCTGTCTCTCTTTTATTTCTCTGTCTCTCTTTCTTTCTCCGTCTCTCTTTCTTCGTCTATCTTTCTTTGTCTCTCTTTCTTTCTCCGTCTCTTTTTCTTTCTCCGTCTCTCTTTCTTTTTTTCTGTCTCTCTTTTATTTCTATGTCTCTCTTTCTTTCTCCATATCTCTTTCTTTCTCCGTCTCTTTTTCTTTCTCCGTCTCTCTTTCTTACTCCGTCTCTTTTTCTTTCTCCGTCTCTCTTTCTTTCTCTGTCTCTCTTTCTTTCTCTGCCTCTATTTCTTACTCCGTCTCTTTTTCTTTCTCCGTCTCTCTTTCTTTCTCTGTCTCTCTTTCTTTCTCTGCCTCTATTTCTTTCTCTGTCTCTCTTTCTTTCTGTCTCAATCTCATGCTCTTATATTGTCTTTCTATATTTATTTTCTTTTTTCTCTTAACTGCTCTCTCTTTCTTTCTCTCTTACCTTTCTTTATCTATGTATCTCCCCTTTCTAAATGTGTCACTCTCTCTCTCCCCATCTCTCAATCTTTTTAACCAATCTTATCAGATTTCAACAGTTGACTGCAGAATGAACAATTACAGTAAAGTCATTCATTTCACTAAGCAATTATCTACATACACATAGCTGTAAAGACTGACAGATAAAGATAAAAGGAATACCAATAGATACACAGAACATAGAAAACTAAAGACATTCACACAAGACATTCATAAAGAGACAGTGAAGTAGAATACTTAAGAACAAAAATACTGAGATAGATGTGAATGACAATGGCTTATTTTAAACAAAAACACGCATGCACACACAAACACAGACTCAACTCATTTCCTTGTAATTACAAATAACTTCAGATTTAAATACTTGAGATAACGCATTTTAAAAAGTCATTTTTTATCACTTAATTCTATCGTACCAGGTAAGGTTAGTAAGATCCGAGTCTTATCAGAACATGTATCTGTGCGTGAGTTATCTGAACATGCGCGTGAACACATGAATGTACTGTGGGCAGCTAATCAGTGGCTACATGAACGCCTGTCTATAGTATATACTCCGCCCCCCCCCCCCCAACCTCCTAAAGAGAAGACTCCAGGGTCTGGCGGCGTCATCTAAACAATCCCACAATCCAATCTAATTATTTCATTGCCGTAAATAACATGTTTTCTGTGCTTTACGACATGGTCATGTGTTGTGATTGTGTGAGAAGGAGGCGGAAAACTGAAGGGGGGGGGGTGACTGTTGATTAAGGTGGGGGGGGTAGGGGTGATTTTGTAGTGATAAGGCAAATGTTAGAAACAATCAGAGAGAGAGAGAGAGAGAGAGAGAGAGAGAGAGAGAGGGAGAGAGAGAGAGAGAGAGAGAGAGAGAGAGAGAGAGAGACAGAGAGACAGAGTTCTATCTAATTGTTTGTCTGTTTACTACAGTTTGTCTGTTTAGTACAGTTTGTCTGTTTAGTACAGTTTGTCTGTTTACTACAGTTTGTCTGTTTACTACAGTCTGACTGTTTATTACAGTCTTACTGTTTGCTACAGTTTGTCTGTTTACTTCAGTTTGTCTGTTTACTACAGTTTGTCTGTTTATTACAGTTTGTCTGTTTACTACAGTCTTACTGTTTGCTACAGTCTGACTGTTTACTACAGTTTGTCTCTTTACTACAGTCTGACTGTTTGCTACAGTTTGTCTGTTTACTACAGTTTGTCTGTTTACTACAGTTTGTCTGTTTACTACAGTTTGTCTGTTTACTACAGTTTGTCTGTTTACTACAGTTTGTCTGTTTACTACAGTTTGTCTGTTTACTACAGTTTGTCTGTTTACTACAGTTTGTCTGTTTACTACAGTTTGTCTGTTTACTACAGTTTGTCTGTTTACTACAGTTTGTCTAGTTACTATAGTCTGACTGTTTACTACAGTTTGTCTGCTTACTACAGTTTGTCTGTTTACTACAGTTTGCCTGTTTACTACAGCTTGTCTGTTTACTACAGTTTGTTTTTTTACTACAGTTTGTCTGTATATTAATGTTTTCAGTAAAGCTATAATAATTAAAACAAACAAAAATTTTTTTTTATTGAAAACATTTTAGAAAGTAATTTAAAATAAATATTGTTATCGGGTAAAAAAAGACATGTCTTTTTATTCAACAAAAAGTTAGGACTATCCCTGGATGAAACTCGAACACCTGTCTCCAGCATGTGTCTTAAATATAAATATTAGATTCTACTCAGGCCCACTGAAAATATTTTGGGAAAGCTTTAAGTCCTGACATTAATTTACACTCTTTAAAAAAAAAGTAATAATACAAATAAAATAATAGCCTGTCTATAGCCATAACAGAAAAAGAAGAAAAAAGTTATTAGTGGCAAAAGGAACCCAGGTCTTCCGAACGGCAGTCGGAAACGCTAACCACTCATCCAGGGAGGACACATGCAGGATTTGATATGGGGATATAAGACCACGTGTCATTAAATGAACCAATGGGAGCCACAAACATCGTAATATATATATATATATATGTATAGGCCCATATACAGACAGACAGTCAGACACAGACAGATCTAATGAATATCATTTATATAGACAGTCAATCTATCTATCTAAGTCTATCTGTCTATCTGTATGACC
The DNA here is from genome assembly GCA_949126835.1 of Anisus vortex. Taxonomy (NCBI): domain Eukaryota; kingdom Metazoa; phylum Mollusca; class Gastropoda; family Planorbidae; genus Anisus; species Anisus vortex. The sequence continues at coordinate 10,929,550 of OX421499.1, forward strand.
GCTTGTTTGTTTTTATGTATATATTTATGTATGTATGCCTTTCTTTCTACGTACATATCTTTTTAAAGCCGTTCTGTCTATCTGTTAATTGAACTAGTTAATTAGCCAGTCATTCTGTCTATCTGTTAATTGAACTAGTTAATTAGCCAGTACTTCTGTCTATCTGTTAATTGAACTAGTTAATTAGCCAGTACTTCTGTCTATCTGTTAATTGAACTAGTTAATTAGCCAGTACTTCTGTCTATCTGTTAATTGAACTAGTTAATTAGCCAGTCATTCTGTCTATCTGTTAATTGAACTAGTTAATTAGCCAGTCATTCTGTCTATCTGTTAATTGAACTAGTTAATTAGCCAGTACTTCTGTCTATCTGTTAATTGAACTAGTTAATTAGCCAGTACTTCTGTCTATCTGTTAATTGAACTAGTTAATTAGCCAGTACTTCTGTCTATCTGTTAATTGAACTAGTTAATTAGCCAGTCATTCTGTCTATCTGTTAATTGAACTAGTTAATTAGCCAGTCATTCTGTCTATCTGTTAATTGAACTAGTTAATTAGCCAGTCATTCTGTCTATCTGTTAATTGAACTAGTTAATTAGCCAGTACTTCTGTCTATCTGTTAATTGAACTAGTTAATTAGCCAGTCATTCTGTCTATCTGTTAATTGAACTAGTTAATTAGCCAGTACTTCTGTCTATCTGTTAATTGAACTAGTTAATTAGCCAGTCATTCTTTCTGTTAATTGAGCTAGTTAATTAGCCAGTCATTCTTTCAGTCAGTTAATTGAGCTAGTTAATTAGCCAATCATTCTGTACATACATTTAGGGTAGTTAGTAACTTAATTATGCGTGTTTTTCTGTCTGTCACATCTTCAAGACATAAAACGTTGTGAACTATAAATCCAGAAGCAGACCTTTTTAGGAAATAATGCATCTATAAAACAATCTCTAAAAAAATGTGTTTGTGAATTTTTTCTACCGACCAAACACATGTTAATGTGAATATCAACTAGCTACATTTTTTTTTAAAGTCAGATTTTTATTTTGGATAAATCCAACTTTGTCAACATATTGGCTTCTCCTACTGCAGTCATTTAAATATTGCTCCAAGATGAACCGTATTCTAGCTACTCTCTTATTGTGTGTATGTGTGTCTCTCTCTCTCTCATTCTCTCTCTCTCTCTCTTACACTCTCTCTCGTTTGCCCGCCCCCTCTCTTTCTCTCTCCCTATTTCTCTCTCTCTTACTGTTTCTCTCGTTTGCCCGCCCCCTCTCTTTCTCTCTCCCTTTTTCTCTCTCTCATACTGTTTCTCTCATTCATTCTCTCTTTGACGCTCTAATTTTCTTCCTTTCACTCTTTCTCTCTCTCTCTTATTCTCTTCCTCTATCTTTGTCTCTCTTTGTTTATCTTATTTCTTTTACTATTTCTCTATTTCGGTGGCTCTCAATTACCTTCTCTTTCCTATTGATCTATTTCTCTATTTCGGTGGCTCTCAATTACCTTCTCTTTCCTATTGATTTATTTCTCTATTTCGGTGGCTCTCAATTACCTTCTCTTTCCTATTGATCTATTTCTCTATTTCGGTGGCTCTCAATTACCTTCTCTTTCCTATTGATCTATTTCTCTATTTCGGTGGCTCTCAATTACCTTCTCTTTCCTATTGATCTATTTCTCTATTTCGGTGGCTCTCAATTACCTTCTCTTTCCTATTGATCTATTTCTCTATTTCGGTGGCTCTCAATTACCTTCTCTTTCCTATTGATCTATTTCTCTATTTCGGTGGCTCTCAATTACCTTCTCTTTCCTATTGATCTATTTCTCTATTTCGGTGGCTCTCAATTACCTTCTCTTTCCTATTGATCTATTTCTCTATTTCGGTGGCTCTCAATTACCTTCTCTTTCCTATTGATCTATTTCTCTATTTCGGTGGCTCTCAATTACCTTCTCTTTCCTATTGATCTATTTCTCTATTTCGGTGGCTCTCAATTACCTTCTCTTTCCTATTGATCTATTTCTCTATTTCGGTGGCTCTCAATTACCTTCTCTTTCCTATTGATCTATTTCTCTATTTCGGTGGCTCTCAATTACCTTCTCTTTCCTATTGATCTATTTCTCTATTTCGGTGGCTCTCAATTACCTTCTCTTTCCTATTGATCTATTTCTCTATTTCGGTGGCTCTCAATTACCTTCTCTTTCCTATTGATCTATTTCTCTATTTCGGTGGCTCTCAATTACCTTCTCTTTCCTATTGATCTATTTCTCTATTTCGGTGGCTCTCAATTACCTTCTCTTTCCTATTGATCTATTTCTCTATTTCGGTGGCTCTCAATTACCTTCTCTTTCCTATTGATCTATTTCTCTGTTTCGGTGGCTCTCAATTACCTTCTCTTTCCTATTGATCTATTTCTCTATTTCGGTGGCTCTCAATTACCTTCTCTTTCCTATTGATCTATTTCTCTATTTCGGTGGCTCTCAATTACCTTCTCTTTCCTATTGATCTATTTCTCTATTTCGGTGGCTCTCAATTACCTTCTCTTTCCTATTGATCTATTTCTCTATTTCGGTGGCTCTCAATTACCTTCTCTTTCCTATTGATCTATTTCTCTATTTCGGTGGCTCTCGATTACCTTCTCTTTCCTATTGATCTATTTCTCTATTTCGGTGGCTCTCAATTACCTTCTCTTTCCTATTGATCTATTTCTCTATTTCGGTTGCTCTCAATTACCTTCTCTTTCCTATTGATCTATTTCTATTTCGGTGGCTCTCAATTACCTTTTCTTTCCTATTGATCTATTTCTCTATTTCGGTTGCTCTCAATTACCTTCTCTTTCCTATTGATCTATTTCTCTTTCTTCCTCTCTTTCTCTCCTTATTTCTACTATCTTTCTTACTGTCTCTCACTCTTTTTCTGTTTACACACACACAGACAGTCACACACAGACACACACATACACACGCACTTTCTGTGCGTGTCTTGTATGCCTACATCTTGCAAACTTTAAAGTCAATATATCAACTCCTTTCTTTTTAAATCAACACGCCCCCCCCCCCCCAGTACGACAAACTTCAATTTATTTCATTGATTGATTTTACGTAACCCTTCTATCACTTAGTATATCAACGTTACACCCCTTCCTCCCCCTCTGTGCTTATCTCATTGCTCTAAATTGGGCAAGGATTAATTTTCCTCCTCCATCAAACCACGCTTTCTCAAACTCTTTTTTTAATGTAAAGAAGAAAAGAATTCGTTCTCATCAGTTGTTCCTTTACTAAGTTCTACTTTCCGTCCTCACACACAAACACTTGCACTAAATATCATCTGTCAAGACATCTTTTAGAAATTTGTTAACAAGGGAATTGAGCTCAATGAGTGACAGCTCACGGTACAAACAACACAAAGAAACAACAACAGCTAAACTAGTTTCAGTAAAGTGTAACGGCTAGATGGGGAAATAGCTATTGAGTTTGTAATCATCTAAATCAAAGCTAACTTGTTAAAGTCCTTTGTTGAAGCAACAAATTAAACAAAAAAATTAGTTTATTTCGACGATTTCACCGACTTTTATTTTAACTAAAAATGTAAATGGTTAACTTTTCTTTTTAGAGAAAACACACTTTTCTCTCCTCACACTAACCGTAGCTCTAACTAAGACCGTAGTACCAACTTAACCCCAGCCCTAACCCTAACCCATACTCTTCATTTAAAATATAATATATAAAAAAAAACTGTTGCCTTGCATGGAAACTGCTCCAAATTTCTCTCTCTGCTTCCAATTAACGACCTTTAATTGTACGTGTTTCAAACTTTCATATCTTTAAGATTGAAATCTAAATGTGATACAAATTAGAAAATCAATTAGAGCAGGGGGTCGGCAACCAATTGATAGCGGCGTGCCAAAGTAGAATTTCTAACTCGCTCGGCGTGCCGACAGCCAAATAACTTGTCACGATGTGGACACTGGGAGGGGTGCGGGGTTGTGTGTGAGTGGGGTTATTAGTGGCTGGTTGTCGTGGGGGTATGAGGTACCGATGCTGAATCGTCCTGGAACAATGATTAATCCTCTCCTGGCTCGTTTAGATGTTATAACGTACACAAACAGACAGTTCTAAGGTATGCAAGCAAATCACTGGGTACAGTTCAGGTGTTTATTTACGTTTCAAATATCCAATGATGAGATACACATATGAATTTGCACAGGAACGGCTAACACTTAGTATATGGTAGTGTTATGTAATCCAACGTTAGGGTACACAACTATACTGATGAAAATACGGTTACTGGCTAAACAGCTATATATATATATCTAGCATGTGGGGTGATATTCTATAAGAGGCGAATGTACAAGTATTTTAAGCTGAAGGCCAGAATCTAAACTAAAATCGTATAGTGTACTCCTCAGTTGACGGCCAACTCCAGACTAAATTTACAAGAGTTGAGCGGGCGCCTGGTGAGTCCAGTCACGTGGCAGCTCCTCAATTTGGTTGGATGATTACATTAGTTTAGATTTACAGATAATTCCCATTGGTCAGTTCGAACATATATTTGCATAGGGAAAAGACTTATTGGAGCCAAAATGGAGTGGGGGTAGGTGAACAATTATACCGCCAAAACTGCGGGTGGGGGTTTGAGATGAAATAATTACTACCGCCCGCAACTCAGCGGGGGTGAACAAGGGAGACGGGGGGGGGGGTCGAAGTGGGTGGGGATAGTGGGTGCGTGGGGCGGTGAGGGGGGGGGGGCGAAATGGCGAAAATGTTTTCGCTCGTCCCAGGTAATTATCTTCCGGCGGCGCCTTTGCTTAAGCAACAAAGGGAATTTGACCAGGGAACGAGTTCTTAAAGGTCTATTTTCATATACATGTATAAGTGCGGAGGGGCGGGATGGAGTGAAGGTCATGGAGACGGCGGGCTTAGGGATGTTGCGTCACATATGACCCTGGCCTTGTTCCGAGGGGATGGGGGGGAGAACACACACGTGCTACAACATTTATAATATAGGCCTACATGAATGAATATCTACTGGCATGACATTCCGTACACTATATAAAATACAACATGAATTAATAGTTGAAAGCATAATAGAAATATATATATACATTAAGGTATTCACACCCGTACACTTTATTCATTCAAGGTGTAGTACCAATTTGGTCGTATTAATTAGTAAGCTCTGAATTGGCAATTTAGAAGAGTGTAGTGAAGGTTAAAGGGGAGTTGAAGAAGAGTGGCGGGGGGTGTTTCAATTGCGTAAGAGAGGGAGAAGATAATAGCGTCAGACTATCCTTCTACTTCCTAACGTAAACTTAAACTAATCTATGGTTCTAGTTCTATACTACTATCTATTTACGTGTGCTAATAGTCAAAGTTACTTGCAGAACTGTGACAGTCAACCTCTGCCAAATTTATTATTTTTAAGCAATCATTATTAAATGTATGTAGCATGATAAAAAAGGCACTTTACTAAGAAACCATACAAAAGTCAACTTAGAATTACAACAATGACGTAATATAATGCTCGTATACGTACGCTTAAGCTGTTGTTGTTTTTAAAAAGTTAAAACAAATAAATTTGATCTCAAATTATCTTGTGTGCTTATTTAAAAAAGATAATAAAAAAAAAACACAAATTTGAATGCAATTAGTCTGTATCAATTAATGTGAGCCTTGCTTAAACTTCAAGAGTTAGGCGACTTTCTTATGGGTTTAAAACAGTTTTATTGTATGAGAAAATCTTTTACGAGAAAATCTGTTTACAAGTGTAAATTAAGCCAGTAGATGAAAGTTAAAAAATTGTTACGTTTTTTCAAACAATTGAACGGTTTAAGTATAGCTGACGACCTTTCTAAACGGTTTTTGTCCAGATTTTTCCCCAATTTGGCAAATTTTGATGTACATAAATCAAAATAGACTTCTGCCAGAAAACTCAATTTTGACTGCTTCAATCTAATTCTTAAGTTCATATATCTGTAATGTATATAGAAATGAATGAGCTTTAACATTGGGGAAGTACTTGAATGTTTTAGAAATAATATAAAGGAAAAATATGTCCAGTTTCAATCCAAATTCTTTCGAGTAAAAATGAGTACGGTAACCAAACAGTTCAAAATTGTTAGATTCTGCCCTTGTAAAGCAAGTTCAACTCATTTAAATGAGTCGTTATGTCTGTCATCAATTTAATCAAGCATTTTCATCAATCAATTCAGAAAAATGATTTTTATCAAGAAACATCTAAATGCTTCCAGACACGAAACGAGCCAGTTAAAACTGCTGTGCAACAGAAGATCTCCATATTCACTTTCAATTTCTTGTAGTAAAGATTTGAATTGTCGGTAAATCAACGAAGATTGGGGAAACTATAAGGTGGACTATTTTAACAACAGTTTCTATTACGGAGCGCAAGTCTAATGTACAGATCTTTGCACACAAACTTTCATGGTGTATAATGAAATGGAAGCTTAACAGCAGCCGCCCATTGTGTTTTAATAGAAATTTGACACATCTTTTTTGTTTGCCAACCATCGCAGCAGCGTTTTTGTCATTAGCGTCTATTTTATGGGCACTTATACTTTGATATATCGCGACATAATATAACATTTTGAATAATTGTAAAAGTTTTTTTTATATATAGGCCTACAGATATGATGAAATTTTAATAATTTGAACGATATCCTCTTGTTAAGATAAAACTTAGATATAAAATCAGAAATCCGAAATCAATCAAGGTTGTTGTTCATTTATTTTTTTTTTTGGGGGGGGGGGGGGGGGGTATTTTGGTGACACAGTATTTTTTTACGTTTAGTTGTAGGATATACTTTATAATAAAATTATTGGAATCGCGAAAAAAAAATTCAGTTACTGGTTGGCAGATACTAATTATTTGTAAGCTCATTCGATATTTTTTGGGCTTGCGATATAATACAAAGAAAAGCGACCAAATGTAGAGTAGTCGGCACATTCTTTTAATGTAAGTACAGGAGACTAAAAGACTAGTTTTTATCTACTGAATTTGAACGCTTGAGAACAGGCAAACGACAGATTGAAATGGCTGCATTTTGATTAATTTGGAAAAAAAAGTGCTTATATTCAATCTGAACAGCAATAGCTAATGAAAAAAAAAGACATGGCACGCATAAACCATTAAAAAAGACACTTTTTTCGGGGGTCCTCGGCGTGCCATTGAAAAGGGCTCCGCGTGCCAAGTCTGGCACGCGTGCCGTAGGTTGCCGACCCCTGGATTAGAGCATTTCTCTACAAGTCTGTATTTTAGAATGGTTTACAAAACTTTACAATAGAATGGTTTAAAAAACTGTACATTAGAATAGTTTAGAAAACTGTTTTAGAATGGTTTACAAAACTGTATTTTAAAATGGTTTACAAAACTCTTTTCCCTCTTGGATTATGGCAATTCGCTCTTGGCTGGCCTCTCGGACTCCTCCCTTCAGGGCCTTCAACGTGTCCAGAGCTGTGCAGCCCGACTGGTCCTTAAGAAGAAGAAGTCGACTCATACTACTCCTCTGCTCCGATCTCTGCACTGGCTACCCATAATTAATGTATATCTCTACTCATTCAAACATACACTCACTACAATCTGCCTATATACGCTCACTGACTCTCTCTCTATCTCTCTATCTTTCAATTTTATATATATATATTTATAAATGTGTTTAAAAATGTGATTTTTTAAATCTATAATATAACAATGCAAGTTTGCATTTATGTATTCGTTTATTTATTGGAAGTTCGTGTTTATGTCATACTTTTTTTTAAAAGCTTTTGATGGCAGATAACAAAAGCTCTATATCTCTCTGTGTTATAAAAACAACATATATATGTCTTGGTGAAAATGAAAGACTGGCAGGACAGAATGATGCCAACAATTGATCTAGTAGAGACAGGGGGAGGGGAGGGTTGAGGAAACCCATACGAAGACAGACGGGTGCATCAGTTGTGGCCTCACGGCTCAACGCCCATGTGCTATCTTGGCACCGTCTTTCTCCTACCTGCAAAAGAGCAAGGGCAAGGCCATGTTGATGTTTCAGATCACACATCAGCTGTCCTTGTGAATTAGTGCTGTCGTCACACAGGCAGCTGAGCAAGACGCCAGAGGAAAAGGTTCTGGAAGGGTGTGTCTGTGTGTTATAGTGTGATTGTTTGTGTGTCCTTTTTGTTATTGATACATCAACGGTTCTAAATATTAGTATCACCTTTTTACAATTACATGAATAAGCAGAGAACTATAACTTATTTGTAAAAAATGTAATAAGTTGTTATTAAGTACCGAGAACGCTTTGAATGTCAGTAAGGAACCAAGCCCAGTGTAGCAGAGTGTGACGTTGTATAGTAGCTGCTCTTCTGTAATCTGTATCACTGACATCTACTACTAAGATCTTCATGTTTGAAATGTGATCTCACCACTTGATGGGTTCAGGGTATGTTTTCTGAAATCATTCCGTCAACTCTGTATGGTATCTGTCCGTAACATCAAGTAGAATCATTTTGTCAGGTCTTCTTTCGTTTCCTTCAACAGACTACTGGAAGAGATAAACTAAACAACATTGTTACACTGTATTTATCCATCTATCTTTCTTCCTTTCAATGTATGTACACATCAATTTTTCGATCTTCCTTTCATCTATCTATCTAGCCTATCTATCTATCTATCTAGCCTATCTATCTATCTATCTATCTATCAGTGTTTCTTTCTTTCAATCCATTTATTTATCAATCTAACTATAAAATATATATCCGTTTGATTTTATATCTATATCACTTTTTTTATTTTTATGTATCTTTTCATCTACATATCCATTTAATTTAACTTAATTACTGTTGAATGTTTCGTGCTCCATTATTTACAATAACACTTCCGTCCACAGGCACTGGTCGACCTAATACCAAATGTGACATTATCACATAATGGGCGCACTTTTCTCTAGCATAATCAGTATGTCTTGGACAATAGCCACACATCCACAATGGGTTCTTGTCAATCGCTTTCAAACACCAGATAATATCCTCTAACTGAACTCGGCTTGACCTATAAATTACAGCCCTTGGACATATTTTATAACAGATTTGAGAATATTCTCTAAATTACTAATATATATAGATTTGATAATTTTGATGTTGAGCTATTAGAATTCCTTGCTCTAGAATTATTATATAAAATGTTTCACTTTGAATATGCTATTGGCGCCAGACTTTATATCACTGATAACACACTTTGTATATGTTCTCTCCACCCACTTTGTTTTATGTTTGGTCCATGAATGTTTTTGAAAGTCTCTAAAAATGAATTGAACTGCAGCGTACAGTTAAAATCTCGGGGAATAAAAAACGCAACTCACACTTCTCTGAGGATCAAAAGTTAGATCACAGCCGTGTGATAAGTACATTGATTTATCTGCTACATCTCCTTGCAAAAGATTCACCACCAAGTCTGCATGGCACAAGTGCCAGTAGCTACCTTCAAATAAAACAATTAAACATTGAAGCTTTTAGCGCCGTTCAGTTCAAGGAATAAAGGCTAACAGATTTATCTTCCCCTGCCGTCGGCTCTTCTTTCAGTGGTTCCATGTTTGTTATATGACTACGTGATAATAAAATACCTTTACGAAATAGAGTCAATTAAAAAGATAAATATTTAGACGAGATCTCATATATTTGTTGACAAGATTTGTTTGAAAACTAAATTTGTTTTGACATAATGTACTTGTAAAGATTTATTCAACACGTGACATGGAATGTTAACGAACTGACCTCAATGATCAAAACATCAAGAAGAGTTTTAACATTTGTTTACATCTGTAAGTTAACTCAAAAACAGCTACAACAATCATGATCCATAGGTCTTAGCGATGAAATTTATAACACAGCAGAGAATATACAAATATAAATATATATTTTTGATATTGTTATTAGTTTAAAAGGCACTTCCCTATAGATGATAAACAAAGCTGATAAAGACCAGTTCTCTGAGTTACTGTATGCACAAAGACATTTATACGTGAGTTTTTATATTATTTCTCTTTGTCGCTTTCAAAAACAAAAACAAAAACCTGACGGATAGATCTAACTCTCAATGCAATAACACCCAGAAATACCTCACGGATAGATCTAACTCTCAATGCAATAACACCCAGAAATACCTCACGGATAGATCTAACTCTCAATGCAATAATACCCAGAAATACCTCACGGATAGATCTAACTCTCAATGCAATAATACCCAGAAATACCTCACGGATAGATCTAACTCTCAATTCAATAATACCCAGAAATACCTCACGGATAGATCTAACTCTCAATACAATAATACCCAGAAATACCAGATGCAAATAAAGAGTCTAAGAACTTATTTTGTCACGTTTCATCTTATTGTGTGTGATAAAAACCAACAATTTGTAAATCAATATCATCCACTTTCATTGTGTGAAATATCATATTCTTGTTTCAGTTAAAGATTTTTCCATCAATTCAGTTACGAATCTTTTACGGATTATTTCTAAATTATGAAATATGTCATTGTCTAATTAACTTATGGAAACTTTTTAACAGTTCTGTTATTGATCTTTTTTCCCATTTAAGATATGGACTTGTTTCCGATTAAGATATTTCTCTTTTTCCTATATAAATATGGATCTTTCACTATTCAGTAATGGATCTTTTCCCCACATGGATCAAAGGTTTAAATACGTATAAATAGGACTAAATTAATTTGCCTTAGCTTGGAGCGGAACTATAGCTGGCAAAATTGGGATGTTCTTGACTCTTGACTTTAAAGCGACGCTACTCCAAAACAACAAAGTATAAAATACAAATCTGTGTTAAAGTCAATTTCTGGATAATTCAAACCATCTAAAGATGTTTTGCCTCAAAACCCAGGACTAAACCCACTCTAAAAAGTACCACAGAATAAGCTCTCTTGATAGAAATCTTTCTTTAGTTTATGCATCGTATTTTGCAGGGCTGTGGAGTCGGTAGATAAATGTTCCGACTCCGACTCCTCATTTTTTTTTACTTCCGACTCCGACTCCCCGACTCCGACTCCTCTGTATTGTTATGGACTGTCTCTATGATGACTATTATTACGACTCGTTAAATCGGATTCAATGTATAGTTGTATCTTTATTAGAAGTCTCTTGATTCTGCTAATCTGTAGTCCAAGCTAGGGGTTCCTTGACTGACAGGTCTATGCAGTAATGTAGTTATATTCGATATAATTATCTTCACCACCTTTCTCAACAATGATAGATCAAACAACTCCAGTTGTTGAATAAACAATTTTTTTTTAAATTGTAGACTCAAGATAAACGATAAATAAATGCATCAACTGATTGCAACATAAGAGTTTTATAGAATTTCATATAATATACAAGTATCAATATAGCGACTTCTCTCTACAATCTTTCAAACTGAACTAACTTTAAGGCGGTATGGACTTTACAAAGAAAACTATTATCGAAGATTCTACAGGGTCCTAATACGCATTACAATTTCGCTGCTCTATTAGATACTGCGATCCAGACTTATAACCTTCAATTTCCACGGGGTTGGACGAATTATTTTATTTAAACTGCCCTCAGAGCAGAAAGGTCAAACTTTGGACTCTAATACGCACTTGTTAAGAGGTCAATGCCTTAGTACGTCATTCATCTATGACCGACATTCATAACACCCCCCTCCTTCAACATTTTTATAATTATTTCTTTTACATTTTAACAATACTAAAAATGTTAATTTTAAGGAATAATTATAAAAGAAAATATTCCGGAGAAAACAACAGTGCAATTGGCTATTCCAATAATTCAATCGAACTGATAACAACAACATATAATATATGCAATATAAGTTAATCTTATCAAATGGCTTAACTATAGTCATTCAATCATTCAATATTTATTCAAAACAATGGACAATTCAATTATGTCTATTTAAATCTCGTACACAAGAAAAATACATAATCATTCTTAATTGGAGACAATATAATACAATTTAATAATTTCTATTACATTAACATTCCACGTTAATAAAAACTCATCCATTTGATTCTAAGCTAATATATTTTTCAATGGTAATTTAAACAACAAGGAAAATACCGCTGCATGAGAAAAGAAAAAATACTAGGCCTGACCCAATTACACACAAAAAAATGATCTTCGTTTAGACAGTATTTTTTTCAAGCCTGTAGGCTCAGTTTTTTCAACACATTCGACACTGTCTGTGACGGGAAGAAATTTAGGTCAATTTTATTCTTCTCTTTCTCTCCCTTTCAATTAGGCCTACTCCCTCATTCTTTAAATGTTTACATCGCTATGCAGATTTTTACCCAATCACCGCTTAGGTCAGAAATTTCTACGCGACCAAAAAGTTATCATGACGAACGAGTATTATTTAACAACTATAATTTCAAAATTACATTCATTTTTGTTACATTAAGAAAATTAAACATGGTATGTTCAAGAATTAAGATAGTTTATAGAAAAATTCATTAAAAATTATTTCAATTTCTCATATAACCCTGACATTTCTAGGTCATCATTTTCTGTGTACATTATTTTAAAACAGCAGTTTTAAATTGAAACCCTTATTCATACATGGATTTTACTTAAACAAAATTGGTTAATTTACTTAATTAACTATCAATTAAAGCAAGTTATATCATTTTCATACAATCTTAATACTAAACAGTAAGTAACTATTCACTATGGATTACATTAAAGACATTTCAAATCAAATATTATTGACGTACAAAAGATTAAAGAGCATAGACTATTAATTTTTTTCAGACAGAAAACAATTTTATTTACAAAACAAACTGCTGGTTTGACTGGTGGGGTGAAAACATTTCATCTCCAATCTTTTCAGTTTGTAAGGTGGGATACATTGCTCTTTTCCATGTTCCACAAAGGTCTCATTCATAGATTTTAGGTTTTCCTTTGGTTGCCAATACAATTCATTCAATCTATTTTACTAATACAGAAAAGAAAAATATTAGTTTTATATCTTGACATGAAATCCTTAATTAATCATAAATTTGTTTAACATTGGTATGTCAACATTATAAATTCTCAACCATGAACCAGAATGGTTTCCAGTGTCAAGTCAGTGGCACATCCTAAATTTATACAAAACAAGGATAAGTTTTAGATTAGTTTCAACTTCTGATTTGCTTTTCATGTAACAGTATCCTAAAAGGGACAAATCATATATAAATACATTTCTTGGAATCTTGTTAGTCATAGTTCTGCCTTGCTGCAACTATTTTTACCCTACATTATCATACATTCAATGATAATAGAACAAATGAAAAAATTCACATAGAAGAAATTTGCATACTGACTCAGTGAGCAATATTTCAACAACAGTACATGATAAAATAAATGTCCATAGTACAATAATAAAACATTTCTCAATACTTTAGTGATAGAAAAATTCTCTTTTCTCAAAATCATTTACATCTTTTTCAATCAAATTATCCTCTCTGCCAAATGTTTCAATTATCATTTCCAGAGATTCTCAAACATATCTTATAATCAGTCCACATTTATAATGTCCTCTGATTTAGAAACCAATTCTGCGGATAAAACTGATCTTTTTCTCTTATAGCAATTATTTTAATGCTCAATCTAATAAGTGTGTTTAGAAATATCACAATATAATGATATCTGCTTTAACAATACTTTTACTCAGTCCTTTTTCATCACACGTAAGGGATTTAGTTTTAAAATAGTAAGTTTGGTAACTAACTATCAGTGAATTTGTCATTCAATTCATCCTGAACTCCAGGCATGAATTTTACAAATAAGAGTAACAATGTTAACAACATCAAGCTTAATCCAATGGTTTTCAGAAGGTAAGGCTTTATCGTTTTCAAATGATATAATTTCTTTGCCTTGCTTTCATCACACAACAATTGCATCTGCATGTGAGCAGTGTACAATTTTTTTCTAACAAAACAGTTATGTCAGACAAAAAATGTATGTACTTATCTAGGTACTTGATCAGCCCAAGGAGATCCATTTCGGTCTGCCATGCCTCTTGAAGTAGTTTGAGTGGTCCTCGGACAGTGGGTCCAAAGATCGGTCCATAGGCTCCTTGACTCTCCGGATAGGATTCCGTTGACACCTCATGCTTTAGGCATAAGTTCGTTAGGACTGGATTGAAGAGTTTCGGAACGAAGTTGGTCCCTCGATCTGTCGGTATGGATTGTGGTAACCCATAGCTTTTGATAGTTTCGGTCCAGCTCTCAGCACTCGTTTCTTCAGTGAAGCTCCTCAAATCTTCATCTGTACCGGCAACTGCAGGTTTGCATTGTTGTTTGAGCATACCGTGGTCTATATGTTCATAGACATCCTTGATAGGGTTTTCTTGCTCAACAATCATCTCTCTTCGTGATGACTTCTTTGATTGTTCATTTCCTTTCGGACAATTATCAATCTTGGAGAAAAAAGTAGTATCAAGTTCCACTTCTTCTTCCTCTTTCTTCTCTCTTGGGAGAATTTCTTCTTTCTTTTTCTTTTCTTGTGAGATAATTTCTTCTTTCTTTTTCTGTGGTGTCATACCCTTTATGACATCACCTACATGATAAAGTTCTATTTCTTTACCTGTCTCCACAATAGGACTAGGGTCTGGATTTTCCTTCACAATCAGTTCAGGTCTCACCCTCCCTTTCGCCAAATCATTTGCTAGGATAACAGATATGCCATCAAGTTTTGATACTACTCCAACTGTCACATATCCTGTCACCAAGTCAGATGAGAGGTATATCCTATGTAGAGGTATTTCTCCTTTCATGCAAAACCTCTCACTAGGACAGTCTGTCCTGTCAATGTATTAACATTCAGTGGTAATACATCTTTAAGCAGCAGGGTTAATGATGCCCCCATGTCACGTAATATGTTTACGGACTTCAGTGGTCCTTCCTTTTCTAAGGCCACACAACCTTCACTAATGAACGGTTGAAAACTGCACAGGGTCTCTGTGTCAATTTCATTCTTCCCTTGACCATGACTTTCGGGTGTTTTTTCATCTTTCGACGAATTCAGACTCTTGTTCGAGTCAAAAATACTTTGGTCTACTTTTTCGTCTCTGTGGATACATGGCACCTTAACAAGTAACCCAATCGTAGCCGTTCTGTATTTTTTAGTAAGATATTCATCCTCACTTTCTTCAGTTGTAGATTTCTCTACCTCCTGAATTTTGCTCTCAGGCAAATCCACCATCAGTTTTTCTGGTTTAGAAGAATCTTTCTTCGAATTCAGTTCGTTTGTATTTTCGCTTCCTTGTACATTTTGTATTGGTGCATGGCTTGCACACATTACCACTTTATTAGTTCCTTTATCTTTCCTTATGCTCCAACAGTCTTCAATGCTATGTCCTGTTCTCTTACAAAAAGTACATTGGACGTTTTTGTTGACAGGTTTTTTATTAACATCATTTTGTTTCAAAAAATGCTCCTTTTCACGATGTTTTTGTTGTGTGTTTTCTGCTGGCCGTTGTGACTTATTAATATTCTTAGTATCAGCTGTTTTATGACACAGTGTATATTGCTCCGCTAAATCAGCAGCTTTATGCGGGTCAGTGATGTCACGCTCGGATAAATACATTCTCACATCCGGCCTCACTTTGTTAATAAAAATCTTCTAAAAGAATGATATCTTTCATTTCTTTTAATGTGGAGACATTTCTGGATTTTATCCACTGATCCATTAACTTTTCTTCTGCTCGAAGGAAGTCTAAGTGTGTTTGGTAAGGGGACATTGTGCACTGACGGAACCTTTTTCGATAACTTTCAGGTATCTGGTTGGATGCTTTCAGTACAGTGTCTTTTATGACTTCATAATCTTTTAACTGTTCCTCTTTTAATAATAGTACACAATCTCTTGCCCTTCGTTGAGTAAAAGCTGTTCTAACCAATATTCCCCATTTATCTTCTGGGAACTTAAGATCTCTGCAAGAAATCTCAAAGGTCTGGAAGAAATTAGCTATTTCACTTTCTTTATCAATGTATGTAGGGACTAGTTTTTTCCATCTTGCCATCTCTACATCATTATGAGATTCTTTTTTAGTAGCTCCTATCTTCGCTAGTTCTATTCTTTCCTGACTTTCTAGTTGTTTCTGTTCCATCTCACGATCAAGACGTTTTTGTTCCATCTCACGATCAAGACGTTTTTGTTCTATCTCAAGATCAAGACGTTTTTGTTCCATTTCCATCCGTTTCATTTCTAGCTGAAATCGGAACTGTTCGGACATAGATTTTGACGTCTGACCTTCAACTTGATTTCTTCCGCTTTTGATTCTACTTTCATTTTGCCTCTAGCAATCAACTCATCTCTTATCTGCTGTGTCAACACAGTTCTTGATGGTGTAGTCTCAGTAATTTCTATCTTCAAGATCTCAGCGATCTCTTTTAACTTCTTTATTGATAAAGTTTTTAGAACTTCTTCTTCTGGATTTTCAATAAATTCCATTCTTTCGTTAAGAGATTTTTAAAGTAGTAAATTTTTCCAACTTACGTTTTTCCAATCGGAAGAATAAATTCAGCGTTATTAGACTTGCTCAGTAGGTCACGGCTTTACACACACAACACAACACAACTTGAATATATGCTTCACTATACAACTATAACGGACGCAAGCCCTCAAATTGTTATGGACTGTCTCTATGATGACTATTATTACGACTCGTTAAATCGGATTCAATGTATAGTTGTATCTTTATTAGATTCTGCTAATCTGTAGTCCAAGCTAGGGGTTCCTTGACTGACAGGTCTATGCAGTAATGTAGTTATATTCGGTCTAATTATCTTCACCACCTTTCTCAACAATGATAGATCAAACAACTCCAGTTGTTGAATAAACAATTTTTTTTTAAATTGTAGACTCAAGATAAACGATAAATAAATGCATCAACTGATGGCAACATAAGAGTTTCATAGAATTTCATATAATATACAAGTATCAATATAGCGACTTCTCTCTACAAACTTTCAAACTGAACTAACTTTAAGGAGGTATGGACTTTACAAAGAAAACTATTATCGAAGATTCTACAGGGTCCTAATACGCATTACAATTTCGCTGCTCTATTAGATACTGCGATCCAGACTTATAACCTTCAATTTCCACGGGGTTGGACGAATTATTTTATTTAAACTGCCCTCAGAGCAGAAAGGTCAAACCTTGGACTCTAATACGCACTTGTTATGAGGTCAATGCCTTAGTACGTCATTCATCTATGACCGACGTTCGTAACAGTATTAATATGCGAATGTATTTTGTATATTCCTTGAAGGAAAGAAAGGCAACATACATATACGTGTCATTACCACAGGACAAGGCTGGAAAGCCAACAGTCTACTGTATTTAATTTACATATGGGCGCTGCGTTCCCTGTAACAGCAGAACTAGGGATGTTAAAACCAGTTATCGGTTCTATAAAACCGGTTTAAGACCGGAATTTGGTTTCCACCTCCCCCCCCGAGCAATGTCACAAGTCACATGCCGGATCAGCCAAATGTGCGAAGTTTTGTAGGCATATTTGAAAAATACTTCAAACTTCAAACTTAATCAGTGTTTGCAGGGCATTCAAGGGGTTGATTTGTGTGAATACAATATGATATTGTACTCTTTACCATTAAATTCTTTAGAACTAAAAAAATCTGGGCTAATTGATTAAAACCGATAATAGCTTTCAATTTTTCAATAGTGATAATAAATTACCGATTATCGTTAACCATAATATTAAGAAGCATATGAAGAGGCATATATTTATGGTAACTTGTAAAATAATGTGTTGAAAGGGAATCAAAAGAATGTGTATTTAATAGTGCCGTTAATAATAAAGCACAAAGGCGGTGTTTTGAAAATCAAAACCGGTTTTCGGTTTCAAAACCGGAATCCGGTATTACGGTTTTCGTTTAACATCTTTAAGCAGAACACAACACTATGAAAAGTATAAATATTGCCACCAGGGCCGTATTTATGATTGTGGGGCCCTGTTCCCAAATTTATATGGGGGCCCTGTTCCCAAATGTATGTGGGGCCCCTCGTGGTCTCGCCCTGGCTTCCACATAGGGTCTACCTCAGAAAAGGGCCGTTAATTCATATAACATTCTGTAAAATCATACATTTTATGTCACTCAAACATTTTTTTTGCCATATGTGGGGGTCCCTTTTGTGTGGGGGCCTCTGTTCCAATGGAACATGTGAAACATGCCTAAATACGCCACTGATTGCCGCGCCTAATTGTGCGTTGCGTGCGTAGTTGCAAAGTTGCAAAGGCGGCATTTTTTTGTAGCCTATTGAACGCAAATTACATTATGGAAAAAATCGTAAATGTGTAAAAGCCTTTCTAGGCCTCTAATAAAGGTATGCTTGTACACTAGTGGCTTAATTAAGATGCGTTTTATTTAGGACATATGGCCTAGGCCTATAGCCTACTAAGGCAGTTTTTAGTGTTCCGAGAAAACCGCGCGTGCCATGTCCTAGCATTTGAAATCATTACAAACAATGTGTATGGTAATTAGTAATTTGGGCACTTGTATAGGGTCATCAATACCGGCCCAAACAGTCTATATGACGTTCAGTCTAATGGCGCATTTCAAATGAGTTCAAAAGACTTTTTTTGTGTTGACCCGCTATATTATGACAATAGAGGAAGAAACATATATTTTACTTTCTCATATCACTAATTTCTGTAGGCATATTGATCGGTTGTTTAAAATAAATGAAGCCATGTCCTTTTCCAATCTAAATTTAGTAGGAGTCGGAGTCGGTGCATTATTTGCCGACTCCGACTCCAGGTACCCAAATTTCCTTTGATTCCGACTCCTCGACTCCGACTCCGACTCCACAGCCCTGGTATTTTGGACTCAGTTGTCTAACATTGTTGTTTTCGACATGTACAGCAGACTTTCCAGAGTTTTACATTACGTACTTATCAATAGAAACTTCCAGGGTAAAAACAGACGAAACACGATCTCCCGCTAATGTACTGTTTAGAGTCTGTCTATTGTGGTACGACAGTTTTGTGTACATCTGTGTGAGTGGAGGTATGAGTGCTTGTTTCTCCTTGTGTCAGGCGTGAGTCAAGTGTTGCGGATTCCTCTAGATTCATATTTCTGAGAAGATTAGCGTCACTGACTCCCCAAGGTATGCTCGTCATTCTGACATAATGTTCAGAAAGTAACAGAAAAATGTGATATGGGATACTGTGTTGAATAAATGCACACAGGGATACTCAAATCTATCTATATCCGTCAATTTAAATGTCTATCTATTTATCTATCTATCTATCAATGTATTTATCTTTCTATTTATATATCTGTTTATATATATATATATTATATATATATGTATTATTATCTATCTTTCCATTTATCTATCTCTTTATATATTTTTTTATATATTTAATTATCTATTTACTTATTTCTTATTATTACTTACTTATCAATCTATCTATCTATTAAATCTATTGATTATATATCTATATCTATCTATACTTCAATTATTCCACCCGTCTATAT
Source organism: Anisus vortex (assembly GCA_949126835.1). Taxonomy (NCBI): domain Eukaryota; kingdom Metazoa; phylum Mollusca; class Gastropoda; family Planorbidae; genus Anisus; species Anisus vortex. The sequence continues at coordinate 10,949,076 of OX421499.1, forward strand.
CTATCATAACATTATCCATAAATATTTTAATCTTATATATATATATGTGTGTGTGTGTCATATACCTATCTTTAAATCTATTTATCATTATACTATGCTAAGGTTGTATATAAGTCTATTTATATGTTTGTCTATCTATGGAATTGTTCATGAGTCTCTCCTGGCAATTTTCGGGGAGTGTAAAGGCGATTGGACATTGTGCTGGCTACACTATCCACTTCTAGTGTTTGGGTACGTCAAATGGTAATTTTTGCGTCACTATCCCTGTAGACCAAGATGCACTGAAGAGATACCCCACGTATTTTTATGTATATCCTATGTTCATATAAACAATCCTAGAGCCTTGTTGTTCTAAAAACATCATTAGTAATTCATATTATAAAACAACTATATCCTAATCCCAAAGTACTGGTAGTTGAAGTTAGAATGAAGATGTTCACTCTTAGTGTTGATATCCCATGAATCTTCTCCCTTTAATGGGTGATAACCATAAACATACGGCACTATCAGCGTCATCAAATCCCCACAACTCTGTCAATGAAAACTTTAAATAGAGAGCGTAAAAGAGAGAGAGAGAGAGTGACCTGCTCTTGAACTTCCGCCGAAAAGGGCAAAAAGAAAGATAAGCGCAAATGATGTCAGCTTTCTTATTGTATTTGTATACGAATTGGTCAGAAAAAAACACATTAAATAACCGGCCATCGGCCTCATGACCTCCCACTTTACATCTGTACAAATAAACGTTCTTTGACTGATAGTCTGGCATTTACAAACATGTTTCTTCGCCGTTCCTAGTCCGCCCCCTCCCCTTCCACCATTAGCTCCAATACAATTCTGCTTTTATCAGCATGTTCGAATCTTAGCATGTAAAAGTATTTGATCTTTCGTCCCTTGGGCTAACACTGACAGTTTCTGTACAGCTTTTCAACTGTAATCTGCTTTCAGACTTGAGATGACTTGAGATGACTTGAAATGAATGGAAATGACTTGAGATGACTTTAATGAACTGATGCCTTGAGCGTGTATGTGGGGTTGAATAGACTCTAATTTGTGGATGAGGAAACAATCGTTGCGTGTGTGGAAAGTGTGTGGGGGGGGGACTTGTGTATGTTGGTGGCGAGAAGAGAAATACATTAAAAACAACTATTACCGGCATTCAAATAATTAGAGACGGTTGAAAACAAGCAAATGTGAGTTAGAGAAAAGATAACGAACACTATGATACTTAAACAGCAATGGCTGCAGTGGTAGCTAGGACGTTATACGTCAATGGTAATTAATGTTACACTATAATGGTAGCATTTATGGTAGTTAAATTATTAAATTACAGCAGAGGCAATGGTGGTTAATATTATGTTAAACTATAATTGTAGCTAAACTGTCAAACTACAATGTTAGCATTACTAGACATAATGCTAAAATAAAAAGGTAGGTATAACAGTTATAATGTTTAGCAACAAAGTAGCTATAGGAGCTCTAATGTTAAATTGAATGTTAGAACGCTTTATGTTAAGCTATAGTGTTAAACTATAATATTATTAAACAATAATGTTAAAACGGTGTGAAAAAACATACAGTTAAAATTTATACTGATCAACGACGATGTTAAATATTCGGGAATTCTAATTGCTGTACGATAGAGTGACACATTTCAGTCTGACTTTTTAAATGCCAGCTATTGCAATTCCAATGCGATATTGACCGATTTAACCACCTTGATTCGCAGTGTCGAAATTGAAGGAATGCAGCAGAGACGGTTGAGCATGTGCTATTTGACTGCCTGGCATTGCAGAAGCTTTGAGTGGATGGGATAAGCCAACAGTTTTTCCGAACCCTTATTAGGTATAAATCTCGGCGCGCGTTCTCACTTACAGAGAAGTGGGGTTCAAGTCTGTGTCATATTCATCAAATGTTGGTTGTTACGTATAGTTACATATAGTACAATATAGCTACATGGGCCTTAGTGCGATTGTTATTTTAGGTAAGACAGGTTGTTGTTTTTTTTTTTTTGTTTTTTTTAGGGGGGGGGGGGGACAAATTGCTATTAAACGATAAAATAAAACATTTTGGTTTAATTAATTCACGTAAAAATAAAATTTACCCATCCCACCCCCACTCCCATCCCCACCCCCCCCTTCCCACTCTCACTCCCACCCCCACTCCCACCCCCACTCCCAACCCCACTCCTACTCTCACTCCCACTACCACATCAACTCCCTCCCACTCCCACCCCTACTCCAACCCCCACCCCCACTCCCACCCCCACTCCCACCCCCACTCCCAACCCCACTCCTACTCTCACTCCCACTACCACATCAACTCCCTCCCACTCCCACCCCCACTCCCACTCCCACCCCCACTCCCACCCCTACTCCAACCCCCACCCCAACTCCCACTCCCACTCCCACCCCCACTCCCACCCCCACTCCCAACCCCACTCCTACTCTCACTCCCACTACCACATCAACTCCCTCCCACTCTCACTCCCACTCCCACTCCCACCCCCACTCCCACCCCCACTCCCAACCCCACTCCTACTCTCACTCCCACTACCACATCAACTCCCTCCCACTCCCACCCCTACTCCAACTCCCACTCTCACTCCCACTCCCACTCCCACCCCCACTCCCACCCCCACTCCCAACCCCACTCCTACTCTCACTCCCACTACCACATCAACTCCCTCCCACTCCCACCCCCACTCCCACCCCCACTCCCACCCCCACTCCCACCCCCACTCCCACTCCCACTCCCACTCCCACCCCCACTCCCACCCCCACTCCCACTCCCACTCCCACTCCCACCCCCACTCCCACCCCCACTCCCACTCCCACTCCCACTCCCACCCCCACTCCCACTCTTACTCCCACTCCCACCCCCACTCCCACCCCCAGTCCCACCCCCATTCCAACTCCAACCCCACCCCCACTCCCACTCTTACTCCCACTCCCACCCCCACCCCCACTCCCACCCCCAGTCCCACCCCCATTCCAACTCCAACCCCACCCCCACTCCCACCCCCAGTCCCACCCCCATTCCAACTCCAACCCCACCCCCACTCCCACCCCCAGTCCCACTCCCACTCCCATCCCACCCCCACTCCCACCCCCACTCCCACTCTTACTCCCACTCCCACCCCCACTCCCACCCCCACTCCCATCCCCAGTCCCACCCCCATTCCAACTCCATCCCCACTCCCACCCCCAAACCCACTCCCAGCCCACCCCCAGTCCCACTCCCATCCCACCCCCACCCCCATTCCAACTCCCACCCCACCCCCACTCCCACCCCCACTCCCACTCCCACTCCCATCCCACGCCCACCCCCAGTCCCACCCCCACTCCCACTCCCTCTCCCACCCCCAGTCCCACTCCCTCTCCCACCCCCAGTCCCACTCCCACCCCCAGTCCCACCCCCAGTCCCACTCCCTCTCCCACCCCCAGTCCCACTCCCACCCCCAGTCCCACCCCCAGTCCCACTCCCACTCCCACTCCCACTTCCAACTCCCATCCCACCCCCACCCCCAGTCTTACTCCGTCCCCCACCCCCACCCCCAGTCCCACCCCCACCCCCACTCCCACTCCCTCTCCCAGCCCCATTTCCACCCCCACTCCCACCCCACCCTCACTCCCACCCCCACTCCCACTCCCTCTCCCAGCCCCATTTCCACCCCCACTCCCACCCCACCCTCACTCCCACCCCCACTCCCACTCCCTCTCCCACCCCCACTCCCACTCCCTCTCCCACCCCCACCCCCACTCCCTCTCCCACCCCCACTCTCACTCTCACTCCCACTCTCACTCCCACTCTCACTCCCACTCTCACTCCCACCCCACCCCCACTCCCACTCCCTCTCCCACTCCCACTCTCACTCCCACTCCCACTCTCACTCTCACTCTCACTCCCACTCTCACTCCCACCCCACCCCCACTCCCACTCCCTCTCCCACCCCCACCCCCACTCCCTCTCCCACCCCCACCCCCACTCCCTCTCCCACCCCCACTCTCACTCTCACTCCCACTCTCACTCCCACTCTCACTCCCACCCCACCCCCACTCCCACTCCCTCTCCCACTCCCACTCTCACTCCCACTCCCACTCTCACTCTCACTCTCACTCCCACTCTCACTCCCACTCTCACTCCCACTCTCACTCCCACCCCACCCCCACTCCCACTCCCTCTCCCACTCCCACTCTCACTCTCACTCCCACTCTCACTCTCACTCTCACTCCCACTCTCACTCCCACCCCACCCCCACTCCCACTCCCTCTCCCACCCCCACCCCCACTCCCTCTCCCACCCCCACTCTCACTCCCACTCCCACTCTCACTCTCACTCTCACTCCCACTCTCACTCTCACTCTCACTCCCACTCTCACTCCCACCCCACCCCCACTCCCACTCCCTCTCCCACCCCCACCCCCACTCCCTCTCCCACCCCCACTCCCACTCCCTCTCCCACTCCCACTCTCACTCCCACTCCCACTCTCACTCTCACTCTCACTCCCACTCTCACTCCCACTCTCACTCCCACTCTCACTCCCACCCCACCCCCACTCCCACTCCCTCTCCCACTCCCACTCTCACTCCCTCTCCCACCCCCACTCTCACTCTCACTCCCACTCTCACTCCCACTCCTACCCCCACTCCCACTCCCTCTCAAGTAGGGTCACGGTTGCCAAGCGGCAACGCGAAGGTCCTTTATTCGAATATCGGTGAAGTCTGGGATTTGTTCCTTGGTCTGGCGGGTGTCCCTGAGTCTACTCTGCTCTGATGGGTACCTGACTTTAGTTGCTCTAAAAAAGCCAGCTTTACATTGTGCTGGACACACAATCCCATAGAATTGCGTAGCCACAGAGACTAGTGAACGTTGCTTCACCCGCCGCATGGATTTGGTCCGACGGGATACTTACTCTCTCACATACTTTGCAATAAGCCTAAATACATATGTAACATGTACAAAAGGCCTAGTCTTCCAACCTTATTCTAAATACACGCTACTATACTTTACCATAGTACCCAAATATCTTTATTAACCAATGTGTTTAATATAACAACAAATTCATCTTACCGAATAAGCTACTTCAACACACACACACACAGACTCATTCACTCACACATATACGTTTTGTTAGATCAAAGCTGAGTTGTTGATTTCACACAACTATGTCTCAGTAATTTACAGTGTAAAAACTCGAACACCTCACAAGTGTCAGGACCAGCTACTCTTGTAAAAAAAAAGAAGAAAAAGTCGGACTATTTTTCCCAGAGCTCTTAGAAAAATAGTCAGAAAAATGTAAGTTGGCATCCACAGAAATGTTAGTTGGCATCCACAGAAATGTTAGGCAAAACATATGCAAGTTCTCTTAACAGAGCCTGGCAAGAGAAAATATAACATTGTGACTTCTCTCCCCCTTATATTTAGTTCTCAATTCTAGTAAGTTATTGGGACCAAAGTATAATGTAATATCGAAAGAAAATGGACGATGGGCTGGAACTACGGACTTTCTGGAATGGGAAGCTAGCTACTTTTTTGATCGTGTTAGAGAAATTCAACATATCTATCGATTTAGGAAGATGGTAGGTAAGAGATTTCTTTCTCTCTCTATCTTTCAATCTCTTTCTTTCCCTCTCTCATGGGACCACAAGTCAACATTTTACTACAGCTTGGACCACAAGTCAACATTATACTACAGCTAGACGCTTATCTTGGTATGTAAGTGTACAGGAAAGGGGCGAATTACTCTCTTCTAAATATATCAACAGAATACTAAGTGCTATTTACGTTTTGTTTCTGGGTATAGGTTAGTGACAGGGGGAATCTTTCAACACTACCCACGGCATTGTTTAGAGTGTATGCATAATATAGCAGATGGCTGCACAAAAAATAGAGAATAGAAAATGCTTTTAAACGAATCTTAATATTTTTTCGAACAAAATATCGGCATAATAGTATATTTATATATATATATATTTCTTTTAAATTAATAATTTTCAGGTTTGTTATATAAAAAAATCAACTTATCCTTACGTTGTGGACTTTTTTCTAGGGTATAAAGTGGTCTCCACAGTATAATGAAGAATAATATTATTTATAAAAATATGTTATAGTATAGATAGTAGCAGAGGCTTGGAATTAATTCTAAACGTCTAATGCTATAGCTCTGGTTAAAGAAGGAATATCTGTTGTTTTTTTTCGAATTTTTAATTTCAACAACATTCTGCCTACCCCTGGCTAATGACATGGTTTGGAGAAAGAATAGGCGGCTCGGAATTGTGTTAACCATACATTCCTCTTGTATTGCATGGTCATATGAACTTGTGATCTCTGCTTCTCTATGAGCACTTTTAATTTTGGGTGTGAGAAAGTATTATGGAATAGAGAATGTATTGAAGTGTCAACTCGATGAAAACCCTCAGAAAAATAAATTAAATGCACTTTTTCTTAATAAATGTAAACAAAAAAATAGCAGTTACAAGATTATAAGAGAATATCAGGTTACTATCTATGTATATTTACATGGTACAAAAAGTAAATTCCGTAACAGCCAATGGACTAATTCTTTGAAGATGGAGTTCCAGTCACAAGCTTTTTGCAGATCGCAAGACAGGCACGCGCCATATATCGGTGTCTTTAGGTTGTTGTTAAAATATGCAGTTTAGACGTGGGAAATTGGCCAAAGTGGCAAGTAAATCTATCCGGTTAGCCGCCTACCCCTTCTCCCCCTCACCATAGAACAAGTAGAAGTTGTGAAGTAAATCATAACCGTCAGACCCTCAGCCGCGCCAGGAATGTCGTCAATGCAGAACTAAGCACTATAAACCAATGAGAGACACGTCTTCTTTTCGAGAGTTTGGCATTAAGAGGGCTTATGGCATTAAACTCTTCATCTGACGTAGCGCTATGTCTGTTGGTTTTATGCTGGAGCTAACGCTATGCTGAAGTGAATAGTCGAAATAAAGACATTAAAGGCAATTAGCGTAACTAAGGAGGGTGTTGGAACAAACATAAAATGACAGCATGTTATGGTGGTGTATTCGAGATATGGCATGCTAGGAATGACAATTTTATATACCAAGATAAATGTAACTGGCACAGACTGCGAAATGCTTTTATAAGTAAATTCCGATCACAATTTATAGAGCAAAAAAAAAAAAAATATAAAAGTCAAAGCCACAGCGGGCAAAATATATATTAGGACGATATAAAATAAATTGGCTACACGATTTTGTTTTTATTGATTCTGAATTACTCTTCTAGTTATACGATAACATATCGAATATTGATTTATTATATTGATCTGCTAATGTTATATAATGTGTAAACGAAAATAGATAATTTAAATAGGAGACATTTTTTTTAAAATTCAAATTTCTTTTATATTTATTTAGCCATTGCCTAGCTATTAGTATAAAGGAATTAAAAAAAAATCCTTTACCTTGAAATAAGTGATTCAAAATCTCTGTTGAGACCTTTTGTTTTAAAATGTTTCAGTTATGGTACAAATTTTCTGTTGAGACCTTTTGTTTTATAATGTTTCAGTTATAGTACAAATTCTCCGTTGAGACCTTTTGTTTTATAATGTTTCAGTTATGGTACAAATTCTCCGTTGAGACCTTTTGTTTTAAAATGTTTCAGTTATTTTGTAGTACAGGGGGCGGCCACCTGTTGATAATAGGGTGCCAAAGTGGGATTTCTTACTTATTTGACGTGCCAACAACCTAAAAATTATCCTATTCTAGCTATCAATGCTTTTTTGAGGGTCATCCGCGTGCTCCGAGTTTGACCGCAGGTTGCCGACCCATGGTGCGGTATATATTTTAGATCCGTTGTGCTGGCTACACATTCCCTTTGCAAGAAATGTTCAATTAAATGTAAAATTATACTTTACAATGTACTGATTTATAGATAGATATTTTTCTTCTTCTATAACCAGTCTGCTGAAGTTTGTTCTCTTGCAGTCAATGCCAGACATAGACGGTACCGTCACTGCTAGATTGGTCACTGCTAGAGTGGTTACTACTAGAGTGGTAACTGCTAGATTGGTTTCTGCTAGATTGGTCAATGCTAGCTAGATTGGTCACTGCTAGATTGGTCACTGCTAGATTGGTTACTGCTAGAGTGGTAATTACTATAGTGGTTACTGCTAGATTAATTACTGCTAGATTAATTACTGCTAGATTGGTTGGATAGCTTAGAACATATTATTGTCTTTACCAACAAACAAATCAATGCTTTCTAATTTAGGACAAATGATTTTTAACATATCTATCCACCTATCTATATATCTATCTATTGATCTATTCATCTATCTTTTCTATTTAACAATCTATCTTTTTTCATAGTATCTAACTAGCGTCTATATATCTGTCTCACTATCTGTATACCAATCTATCTACTTTCTTTGTATCCCTAAATCTATCTATCTGTCTATCTGTCTGTCTATCTGTGTATCTGTGTATCTGTGTATCCGTCTATCTGTCTATCGGTCTGTCTATCGGTCTGTCTATCTGTCTATCTGTCTATCTTTCTGTCTATCTGTGTATCTGTCTATCTGTCTATCCGTCTATCTGTCTATCTATCTGTCTATCTGTCTATCTGTCTATCTGTCTATCTGTCTATCTGTCTATCTGTCTATCTGTCTATCTGTCTATCTGTCTATCTGTCTATCTGTCTATCTGTCTATCTGTCTATCTGTCTATCTGTCTATCTGTCTATCTGTCTATCTGTCTATCTGTCTATCTGTCTATCTGTCTATCTGTCTATCTGTCTATCTGTCTATCTGTCTATCTGTCTATCTGTCTATCTGTCTATCTGTCTATCTGTCTATCTGTCTATCTGTCTATCTGTCTATCTGTCTATCTGTCAATCTGTCAATCTGTCTGTCTGTCTGTCTGTCTGTCTATCTGTCTATCTGTCTATCTGTCTATCTGTCTATCTGTCTATCTGTCTATCTGTCTATCTGTCTATCTGTCTATCTGTCTATCTGTCTATCTGTCTATCTGTCTATCTGTCTATCTGTCTATCTGTCTATCTGTCTATCTGTCCATCTGTCCATCTATTTATCTATCCGTCTATCTGTCTATCTGTCTGTCTATCTGTCTTTCTATCTGTCTATCTGTCTATCTATCTGTCTATCTATCTGTCTAACTGTCTATATGTCTATCTATCTGTCTATCTGTCTATTTGTCTGTCAATCTGTCAATCTGTCAATCTGTCAATCTGTCTATCTGTCTATCTGTCTATCTGTCTATCTGTCTATCTGTCTATCTGTCTATCTGTCTATCTGTCTATCTGTCTTTCTGTCTATCTGTCTATCTGTCTATCTGTCTATCTGTCTATCTGTCTATCTGTCTATCGGTCTATCGGTCTATCTGTCTATCTGTCTATATGTCTATCTGTCTATCTGTCTATCTGTCTATCGGTCTATCGGTCTATCTGTCTATCTGTCTATATGTATATATGTCTATCTGTCTATCTGTCTATCTGTCTATCTGTCTGTCTGTCTATCTCTCTGTCTATCTATATGTCTGTCTGTCTATCTATCTGACTATCTATCTGTCTATCTATCTGTCTATCTGTCTATCTGTCTATCTGTCTGTCTGTCTGTCTGTCTGTCTAACTATCTATCCGTCTATCTATCTATCTATCTATCTATCTGTCTGTCTGTCTGTCTGTCTATCTATCTGTCTGTCTGTTTGTCTATCTATCTGTCTATCTATCTGTCTATCTATCTGTCTATCTATCTGTCTATCTGTCTATCTGTCTATCTGTCTATCTGTCTGTCTATCTGTCTATCTGTCTATCTGTCTATCTGTCTATCTGTCTATCTGTCTATCTGTCTATCTGTCTATCTGTCTATCTTTCTATCTGTCTATCTGTCTATCTGTCTATCTGTCTATCTGTCTATCTGTCTATCTGTCTATCTGTCTATCTGTCTATCTGTCTATCTGTCTGTCTATCTGTTTATCTGCCTATCTGACTGTCTATCTATCTGTCCCATTTAACATGCTGCTCCCATTATGATATTATGTTGTTTGTTACAACGGTGAATATATAAAAAACAGAACCAAACAAAGACTAGCAGTAGAAACTTAGAGAACGACAATGCTTGTCGCATGCACAAAAAGAAGTTGTCGGCACCTACATGTTTACATGTCTACGCTGTAAACACAAAAGAACATTTTAATAAATTTTAATGTATTTCACATTCTTGACTAAAACTCAACAATACATCAAATGTACTGATCGCTGAGACCATTAATTCCTAAAAGACCTGGATACTTACTCTAAATATCATGTGCGTAAAGCGACTAGGTTTCCTTAGAGATGAAGGCCTAATGCTGTCAAAAACTTTGCATAGATAACTTACTTCTGAATTTGTATCATGGTCATGGCTTATATAGACACCTACTTCTGAATTTGTATCATGGTCATGGCTTATATAGACACCTACTTCTGAATGTGTATCATGGTCATGGCTTATATAGACACCTACTTCTGAATTTGTATCATGGTCATGGCTTATATAGACACCTACTTTTGATTTGTATCATGGTCATTGTCACAATTCTGGATTTAATCGTGACTATTAGCACTTAGATAGATAGCAGTGTATAACTAGAATCTTAGATTAGCTTAAGTTTAGCTAGAATAGAGAGAAGGTTAGTCTGACGTCACTATCTTCTCCCTCCCTTACGCAATTACATCTCCCCACCACTCTTTCTCACCTGTTTCTCTACCCTTCACTATACTCTTGTACTACGCCCAAATTCAGAGTCTACTGACTAATACGATCAACTTGGTACTACATCTTGGTTGAATGGGTACGAATGTGTTAGTTAGAATGTATATATTTTATCCTATGCTATATTAATGTATTCATATCATGTCTTAATGTATTGATATCTTGTACTATTTTAACGCATGTGTAGACAGTCATTACTCGATCCCTCACTCACCCCCTCCTCTTCGCGCCCCCGCTACCCCCCCCCTTTTTATCCCCTCAGCTTAGCGGCACGTTATGCAATTGCTTTGAGACGGTCGTTCCCTGAGCGAGTCATTACTCGATCCCTCACTCACCCCCTCGTCTTCGCGTCCCCGCCACCCCCACCCCCTTTCTTATCCCCTCAGCTTAGCGGCACGTTATGCAATTGCTTTGAGACGGTCGTTCCCGGAGCGTTGACCAGAGAACCCAGTTCGCACACATATAACTAATTCTCGTCCGAACCCCCCCCCCCCCCCAGCCACTTGAGTTAACTACTTAAAATTCTACAAAAGGGAGATAAATTCCCCCACTCAGCATGACGCCTGGATCAATTGTCTTTCATCTAGACCTCTCCCCCCCCTTTTCCGCCCTCGCAACCCCGACCCCCAATCCATTTTTGGCTCCAATAAGCTTTTCTTATGCAAATGTATATTCAATCTAGCCAATGAGAATAGGATGTAATTAAATGTAAGCCAACCAAATTAACCTTGGGTCAGGTGACTAATGTTCACGAAAAAGCCCGCCCAACTAAACTAAAGCAGATCTCCCCCAGCTCCCGAGCTAGACACATCGTTTTGGCCTAGCTCCCGAATTGTTACTTGGACTTGCAGATACTTAGCCAGTAATCGTAATTTCCTCATTATAGTTACGTAGCCTAAACTTGGATTCCGCAACAACACAGTATATTGAGTGATAGACGTTCCTGTGCATATATCTCAAATATTATATCTCCCCTGCATGTTAGTATGTGTATCTCATCATTGGATATTGAATTTGAATAATAAATAAACACCTGAAACGTAACCAGAGACTTGCTTGCCTAACTTAGAACTGTCTGTTTGTGTGTGTTTAATAACATCTAAACGAGCCAGTAGAGAACAAATAAATATTCCAGGTCAACTACAGCATCGGCACCTCATACCTCTAAGACAACCAGCCATTATTACCCCCCTCTCAATTGCCACATCGTGGCAAAGTGGGACCTCGTGTCCGGGATTATCTGAACTTCAAGCCGTTCAGCGCACTGTCAACAGCAACAACCCGAGGACTACGCCGATTCTGAAACCGACCCTGGATGGGGGCTCATCTCTCTACAACACAAAGACTCTAAGCCAGCAACCAGACCCGTCATCCCAACGCCAGCAACCAGATCCATCAACCCATCAAACCAGGCTCGCCACTTTACGCAGCCTACGCCACCCCAGCCTACGCCTACGCCACCCCAGCCTACGCCTACGTCACCCCAGCCTACACACCCCAGATACGCCAACCTAAGCCACCCCAGATTCGCCACTCCGAGCAATCTACGCCACCCCAGCCAACTCACCCCATTAAGCCAGGCTCGCCACACTACGCCAGCCTACGTCACCCCAGACACACCAGCAACCAAATTTGCCACCCCATTACGCCAGATTTGCCGCCCCAACCGCCAGGTCGCCACCCTCTGGCCCCGCATCAACGTACCGGCACCCGAGACGTCAGCAGAGAGACCCACCGCCGCCGCATCAGCCTGCCCGACAACTAGAGACCGCCGAGAACCCGACAACTGCCCTGTCAACCTCCCCGTAGGAACCCGCCGTAGTTCCCGGTATCCAAACCCGGAAAAATAGACACTAACATTAAACGCTAATCCAGTCCCGGCACGGGGAAAGAGAATTCCTAACCATCCCGAAGATCTGCACCAACAGCGCCGAGCGCCATATAAACGATAACTTTATGATTGGATATACGTGTGTTAGTGTATGTGTGTAAAATTCTGGAATTGCTGTCTGGTGAGTACCATTTTGAGTTGTATTACGTTAGCTAAACTCTGAACCCCAACACCCCTCCTATAATTTCCTTTCCTATCTCGCTATATCTCTGTCCGCCTCTAGTATCTTAATCTCGCCTCACTCTGTTACTATGGCGGAAGGTGTACTATTGCGTAAGCAGTTGAGAGAAGAGGCTATAGCTATAGGCTACATTGACTCAGACATCACTAAATACGTAGTAGAGCAGGTAGCGGCCCATGAGGCCAAGACAGAGAGACTTAGATTAGAACAGGTAGCTAGAGAGGAGAGAGCAAAGCAATTAGAAAGAGAAGATAGGCTTAGAGTAGAACAATTAGCTAGAGAGGAGAGAGAGGAACATAGGTTAGACGAGGAAGCACGCAGGGCACACGAATTCAGATTGGCTGAATTAGCAGCAAGTGTTAGGGCCCCCGATAACAACGACAACCCAAATTCCCCCTCATCATTTAGTTCAGCCACTCCCAACCATCCCCTGCCCAGACATGCTTCTCTATGGACCGACGTCCACGACCCCCGTTTAGAACAGTTTGACATTTACCTCCGGCGGTTTAGCGACTGCATGGAGTTGAATGAGGTCCCCCCCAGAATTGCATTGTAGGATCCTCGTCTCCACTCTGAGAGGAGAGGACTACGAGGCTTACTGTAAACTGGCCCCAGAAGACAGGGAGTCATGCGCTGCACTGAAAAACGCGCTCTTAAACCGGCACCAGTTGCACGCGTCCCACTACCAGAAAAAGTTTCGGTCGTCCACGCTACGACCAGGGGAGAATTACACCCGATTCGCGGAACGGATACAATCCTACTTTCTTAAGTGGGTTGAGTTGGGAAATATCGAGCAGTCATTCGACGGTATGGTCACCCGCCTAATGACTGAGCAGATAGAGTCACAAATGACACCTAAACTCAAGGCCTTCCTGATACAACACGGGATCGAAGGGTTACCCTCCTCCCTACAAAGCGCAGATAGATTTCTGCAAGCCAACAAGGTAGAATCGTCCCAACCCCGGGAGAAATCTCTCTCACATCCCGCTTCCCGACAGGAAAATGGGAGGTCGACACGGCCACCGGGCCATCTGTCCCGCCCGGGTCACCCACAGTCACCCTGGAATAACTGGGACAACCACCGCACCAACCCTCCCCCACTAATCAGTCAAACCAGCTTCCCGTCGTCCCGACCGGGTCCACCCCAACCCAGACCCCCCCCCCCCGCCCCCTCAAGACTCCCGACGTGCGGGCCAACCATACCAACCGACCAGGGCACAAACCGGCACCGGGCAAACCCAATCGACTCGACAAGGTAACTCCACTGGGCAACAGCCTAATGCACATACCGGCCCTAATCACTCCCAGAACCCCCCACCCGAGGAGTATACACCATCACCCTTTGCCCTGCGGACACCCCCCCGGACGCAAGACCCAGAAACCGACACCCCCCCGCTTACACCCTCCGACAAACCGGAAACCAAGACAGAAAGAAATATAGAGATCAACTCTAAAAGAGCCAGGGCCCTTCTCGACTCAGGATGCCAGATCGATGGGTTCGCTAAGACCTCCTTCGTGAGTCCCTCCGATTACACTGGCGAGTCAATCCAATATAGAGTGGTAACGGGAGAAGTTGAGTCCCTCCCAACCGCCAAGGTTCACATCAAGTCACAACCATACACTGGCACGGCTACCTTAGCAGTCCGAGCCAAATTACCCTATGACGTCATCCTGGGGGAACGATACGTCAACCTTGCCGATGTCCCCCTCCCTCCCCTAGCCTCAGTGGCCACACGCGCGCACCCTGACCCTGTTCCCCACCTTCTCGAGGAATCCCCCACGGCCCACGAATTCCTGCGGGCCCAACAGGAAGACTCGACCCTGGCCCCACTGTTCGCTAAGGTCGGTCAAAACCCAGACCCCCCGAAACCCCACTCGTTTATTCAAAAAGGGAAACGACTGTTCCGACGGTCCAGCCTCCCTGACGGATCGGTCAGAGACCAGTTCATCATTCCCGGTCCCTACCGTAGACAAGTAATGGAGGCGGCCCACGACTCAACCCTGGGTGGTCACCAAGGGCAAGGGGCCTCAATCAACAAAATCACCCATTATTTCCACTGGCCCGGCATGCACAATGAGATCAAACGATTTGTAGCGTCATGCCACCAATGCCAGCTCATGTCCAAGGCCCACCACACTAAACCAGTACCGTTAGGTAAACACCCGGTGACCGACACACCCTTTCAGCGGGTGTCAGTAGACCTCGTCGGGCCACTTTCCATAACACGTAAGAAGAACAGGTTCATACTCTGCGTGATATGTCAGGCCACCAATTGGCCGGAGGCGGTAGCGTTGCCGAAAGAGGACGCGAAACACGTGGCCGAGGCACTGTTTACCATTTTCACGAGAGTGGGGTTTCCCGAAGTCCTACTCTCCGATAACGGGCCCCAATTCACCGGTACACTGATGAGAGAAGCGCTGCACATAATGAACACCACCCACATCCGATCCTCCCCCTACCACCCTCAATGCAATGGGCTAGTCGAACGTTTTAACCAAACTTTAATCGGGCTGTTAAAGAAAACCGTCGATGGCCCTCTGGATGAGTGGGACACACTCCTCCCCACAGCCTTATTCGCATATCGGTCCACCCCCATTCTACTCTAGGCTACACCCCCTATGAGATGCTATTCGGTTCCCAACCCCGTGGGCCTCTAGAACTCCTCAAGCGCGCCTGGACTAATCCTTCCCCGCACCCCGAAGAACTCTCCGTCCACGCCTACATCAACAACTTAAAGGCTAGGCTTAACACTGTCCACACTATCGCCTCAAAACACTTAGCCAAGGAGAGGGAGAAACAGGAGAAACTATACAATCGGCGGGCCAAAGAACGCTCTCTGGCTCCGGGCGATAAGGCACTACTGCTCCTCCCCTCCTCTTACAACAAACTCCAGTTAGCATGGAGGGGCCCCTACCCAGTTACAAAAAAGCTCTCAGGCACTAACTACCTCATCAAAGTCGGAAACAAAGACAAACTGTTCCACATCAACCTGCTAAAACAATACCTCGAACGCCCACTCGACGATACGCCCCTTGTAGCAACCGCCATCGCGGAAGAAACAGAAGCCGATGACTCACTGACCGCGTTTCCCTTACATAAGGGAGAAACCATGGATGACGTAGTCAAACAGTCAAAAACTTACTTTCCTCACACTCAGATGTGCTAACTGACACCCCAGGACGTACTAACTTAGAGACGTTCACCATGAAAGTCACGGACCCGCGACCCATTACGGTCAAGCCATATGCTATGCCCCACGCCAAACTGGACGTCATTGAGAAAGAAATCAATTATCTGTTAGCCCATAACATCATCGCGAGTTCAACCTCCCCATACAACGCGCCGATAGTATTAGTAAAGAAATCAGACGGATCTCACCGCATGTGCGTAGATTTCCGCCGGTTAAACGCAGTCACTGAATTTCAAGTCGAGCCCATGCCAGACCCTGATTTACTATTTTCAAAACTGAGCAACGCTCAATACTTTTCCAAGTTTGACCTTAGCAAGGGGTTCTTCCAAATAGAAGTGGAAGAGAAGTGCCGCCCTTACCTCGCCTTTACCACCGACCAAGGCCACTTCGAATTCCAAACCGTCCCTTTTGGCCTAAACAATTCCCCCTCCGTGTTCACTCGCATGATGCGAAAACTGATCCAGCCAATTGACCGACCTGGGATCACCCACTTCGTGGATGACATCTTGATAGCCACGCCCACCTGGGCAGAACATGTGGAAACGATAACCGCTCTACTAGCTAGACTCCGCGAAACCGGCCTAACCGCCAGGCCGTCGAAATGCATGGTAGGTTTCAATAAACTGAAATTCTTAGGTCACATGATCGAAAAGAACAAAATAATGCCAGACGAAACCAAAGTAGAGAAAATTAAGTTAGCCCCTCAGCCCACCACCAAATCAGGTATAAGGTCCCTCCTAGGACTAACAGGGTATTACCAAAAGTTCATACCGCAATACAATAGCATCGCGGCCCCTTTAACAGACTTGACGCGGAAAAACCTCCCGGAAAAAGTCACCTGGTCAACAGAATGCCAGATAGCGTTCGACCAGCTGAAGGCTGCTCTCACTAGTAAACCCATACTCCGTCTGCCTGACCCGACCCGCCCCTACGTATTGAAGTGCGACGCTAGTGGACGCGCCGTCGGCGCGGCCCTGCTACAACCCGACCCGGAGCACGATAATATGCTGTTTCCCGTAGCATATGCCTCGCGTAAGCTCAACGCCACCCAGATGAATTACAGTACTTCTGAGCTAGAATGTTGGGCTCTTGTGTTTGGAATTGAGAAGTTCCACGTATGCCTATACGGTCGCCATTTTATCCTCCACACAGACCACCAACCCCTCACGTTTCTCGCATGCGCAAAAAACCTAAACAGAAGGTTAATGAGGTACTCCCTCACCCTGTCACAGTACAGCTTCCAGACCATCTACCAGTCCGGGAAGGAACACCATCTCGCAGATTTCCTGTCCCGGTACTCTGACTCAGATCCCGCCCCTGACTCAGGCCCTACCGACACCACTCAAACCCCGGCCTCAGACTCAGTAAATTAGGTATGAATCCACTCTCACGTGTATTCCAAATTGGCCCGGAGGGATGTCACAATTCTGGATTTAATCGTGACTATTAGCACTTAGATAGATAGCAGTGTATAACTAGAATCTTAGATTAGCTTAAGTTTAGTTAGAATAGAGAGAAGGTTAGTCTGACGTCACTATCTTCTCCCTCCATTACGCAATTACATCTCCCCATCACTCTTTCTCACCTGTTTCTCTACCCTTCACTATACTCTTGTACTACGCCCAAATTCAGAGTCTACTGACTAATACGATCAACTTGGTACTACATCTTGGTTGAATGGGTACGAATGTGTTAGTTAGAATGTATATATTTTATCCTATGCTATATTAATGTATTCATATCATGTCTTAATGTATTGATATCTTGTACTATTTTAACGCATGTGTAGACAGTCATTACTCGATCCCTCACTCACCCCCTCCTCTTCGCGCCCCCGCCACCCCCCCCCCCCCTTTTTATCCCCTCAGCTTAGCGGCACGTTATGCAATTGCTTTGAGACGGTCGTTCCCTGAGCGAGTCATTACTCGATCCCTCACTCACCCCCTCCTCTTCGCGTCCCCGCCACCCCCACCCCCTTTCTTATCCCCTCAGCTTAGCGGCACGTTATGCAATTGCTTTGAGACGGTCGTTCCCGGAGCGTTGACCAGAGAACCCAGTTCGCACACATATAACTAATTCTCGTCCGAAACCCCCCCCCCCCCCCCCAGCCACTTGAGTTAACTACTTAAAATTCTACAAAAGGGAGATAAATTCCCCCACTCAGCATGACGCCTGGATCAATTGTCTTTCATCTAGACCTCTCCCCCCCCCCTTTTCCGCCCTCGCAACCCCGACCCCCAATCCATTTTTGGCTCCAATAAGCTTTTCTTATGCAAATGTATATTCAATCTAGCCAATGAGAATAGGATGTAATTAAATGTAAGCCAACCAAATTAACCTTGGGTCAGGTGACTAATGTTCACGAAAAAGCCCGCCCAACTAAACTAAAGCAGATCTCCCCCAGCTCCCGAGCTAGACACATCGTTTTGGCCTAGCTCCCGAATTGTTACTTGGACTTGCAGATACTTAGCCAGTAATCGTAATTTCCTCATTATAGTTACGTAGCCTAAACTTGGATTCCGCAACAACACAGTATATTGAGTGATAGACGTTCCTGTGCATATATCTCAAATATTATATCTCCCCTGCATGTTAGTATGTGTATCTCATCATTGGATATTGAATTTGAATAATAAATAAACACCTGAAACGTAACCAGAGACCTGCTTGCCTAACTTAGAACTGTCTGTTTGTGTGTGTTTAATAACATCTAAACGAGCCAGTAGAGAACAAATAAATATTCCAGGTCAACTACAGCATCGGCACCTCATACCTCTAAGACAACCAGCCATTATTACCCCCCTCTCAATTGCCACATCGTGACAGTCATGGCTTATATAGACACCTACTTCTGATTTGTATCATGGTCATGACTTATATAGACACTTACTTCTGAATTCGTATCATGGTCATGACTTATATAGACACTTACTTCTGAATTCGTATCATGGTCATGACTTATATAGACACCTACTTCTGAATTTGTATCATGGTCATGACTTATATAGACACCTACTTCTGTACCCATGGGCTTTTAAGAGGCAAAGTGTGGAAACCACATCACTAAGAGAACACCATTAGGCTAACGCACGAGGGACTGCCCCTGCTGTGACTCCGGATGTCCCCGCTCTTACGTGCATTCGAGAGGTCTGGGGCCTCAGTGGGGAGGAAGAAATGAGCACACCAATCCCGCCTCAACCCCGCCCTGGTGCCTGGACGCTCATACATATGGTATGGAATTTGCGCTACCGGGTGACATTGCAGGTAAACATGCAAGCCATCACGATAATGATCCCAGGCAAATTCTGCAGTGGCAGAAAATAGTGCAAGTGGCTGCTGAAACCGTACCCTACGTAAACGTGGAAAGGCAAGCGCTCAGACAGAACTTTAGTGTACCCCCCCCCCGGTTCACCACTGAACATCGTTGCGTATTGGACTATTGGAGGTAAGACTGTTTTTCGTTAAGTTAATCATAATATAGTATACGGACACCTGGTGCTCAAGTTATCCGCCATTTACTTCATTCCCTAGTTCGTGTCTTTAAAGCCATTCTTTCACTTAGAAGAATTTTTAAATTGTATAATTGCATTTGAATTTGACATACTTTATAGTTTATATCATATGTAGTGGCATCTTTATAATGCGAAGAACTTACTGTTATTTACTGAAGCTGACTTTACCTGACAAGAGTAAAGTAAAATCAAAGAAATATGAATGTCCACACATTTGTCGAGACTAGTATCATCTAAACTCAATGGGTTTTAACTTACATCTGGTTCAAATATCACAAAATGTCTGATTGGTGTGAAATATACTTTTGTAGGTCCATTACAATACACATCACGAGACCTTAAATTAATTTTAAACTTTTCTTTTTCCTCTTGCGACCCAGTAGTTGTGCTTTTTCCTCTTGCGACCCAGTAGTTGTGCTTTTGTTCCAGGTACAGGTTCGTAATCCGCCATATGATATTTTGTGACATAAAAAAAAAAACGGAACTATTTTATCTAAGTAAGTCCTAATCATTTCACCATGAAGCTGAATCCATTAAGAGCGTTTACTCTCTCACAACGCTAGGCAATAGAATATCCTCAACTTGTTTTGTTTTACTCTCTCACAACGCTAGGCAATAGAATATCCTCAACTTGTTTTGTTTTACTCTCTCACAACGCTAGGCAATAGAATATCCTCAACTTGTTTTGTTTTACTCTCTCACAACGCTAGGCAATAGAATATCCTCAACTTGTTTTGTTTTACTCTCTCACAACGCTAGGCAATAGAATATCCTCAACTTGTTTTGTTTTACTCTCTCACAACGCTAGGCAATAGAATATCCTCAACTTGTTTTGTTTTACTCTCTCACAACGCTAGGCAATAGAATATCCTCAACTTGTTTTGTTTTACTCTCTCACAACGCTAGGCAATAGAATATCCTCAACTTGTTTTGTTTTACTCTCTCACAACGCTAGGCAATAGAATATCCTCAACTTGTTTTGTTTTACTCTCTCACAACGCTAGGCAATAGAATATCCTCAACTTGTTTTGTTTTACTCTCTCACAACGCTAGGCAATAGAATATCCTCAACTTGTTTTGTTTTACTCTCTCACAACGCTAGGCAATAGAATATCCTCAACTTGTTTTGTTTTACTCTCTCACAACGCTAGGCAATAGAATATCCTCAACTTGTTTTGTTTTACTCTCTCACAACGCTAGGCAATAGAATATCCTCAACTTGTTTTGTTTTACTCTCTCACAACGCTAGGCAATAGAATATCTCACAACGCTAGGCAATAGAATATCTCACAACGCTAGGCAATAGAATATCTCACAACGCTAGGCAATAGAAAATCTCACAACGCTAGGCAATAGAATATCTCACAACGCTAGGCAATAGAATATCTCACAACGCTAGGCAATAGAATATCCTCAACTTGTTTTGTTTTACTCTCTCACAACGCTAGGCAATAGAATATCTCACAACGCTAGGCAATAGAATATCCTCAACTTGTTTTGTTTTACTCTCTCACAACGCTAGGCAATAGAATATCCTCAACTTGTTTTGTTTTACTCTCTCACAACGCTAGGCAATAGAATATCTCACAACGCTAGGCAATAGAATATCTCACAACGCTAGGCAATAGAATATCTCACAACGCTAGGCAATAGAATATCTCACAACGCTAGGCAATAGAATATCTCACAACGCTAGGCAATAGAATATCCTCAACTTGTTTTGTTTTACTCTCTCACAACGCTAGGCAATAGAATATCTCACAACGCTAGGCAATAGAATATCCTCAACTTGTTTTGTTTTACTCTCTCACAACGCTAGGCAATAGAATATCCTCAACTTGTTTTGTTTTACTCTCTCACAACGCTAGGCAATAGAATATCTCACAACGCTAGGCAATAGAATATCTCACAACGCTAGGCAATAGAATATCTCACAACGCTAGGCAATAGAATATCTCACAACGCTAGGCAATAGAATATCTCACAACGCTAGGCAATAGAATATCCTCAACTTGTTTTGTTTTACTCTCTCACAACGCTAGGCAATAGAATATCTCACAACGCTAGGCAATAGAATATCTCACAACGCTAGGCAATAGAATATCTCACAACGCTAGGCAATAGAATATCTCACAACGCTAGGCAATAGAATATCTCACAACGCTAGGCAATAGAATATCTCACAACGCTAGGCAATAGAATATCCTCAACTTGTTTTGTTTTACTCTCTCACGACGCTAGGCAATAGAATATCTCACAACGCTAGGCAATAGAATATCTCACAACGCTAGGCAATAGAATATCTCACAACGCTAGGCAATAGAATATCCTCAACTTGTTTTGTTTTACTCTCTCACAACGCTAGGCAATAGAATATCTCACAACGCTAGGCAATAGAATATCTCACAACGCTAGGCAATAGAATATCTCACAACGCTAGGCAATAGAATATCTCACAACGCTAGGCAATAGAATATCTCACAACGCTAGGCAATAGAATATCTCACAACGCTAGGCAATAGAATATCTCACAACGCTAGGCAATAGAATATCTCACAACGCTAGGCAATAGAATATCTCACAACGCTAGGCAATAGAATATCTCACAACGCTAGGCAATAGAATATCTCACAACGCTAGGCAATAGAATATCTCACAACGCTAGGCAATAGAATATCTCACAACGCTAGGCAATAGAATATCTCACAACGCTAGGCAATAGAATATCTCACAACGCTAGGCAATAGAATATCTCACAACGCTAGGCAATAGAATATCTCACAATGCTAGGCAATAGAATATCCTCAACTTGTTTTGTTTTTTTAACGACAAAATAAACTTCTCAAAACTGACATCTGTCTGCTATTTTAAAGAGACTCAA
Source organism: Anisus vortex (assembly GCA_949126835.1). NCBI lineage: Eukaryota > Metazoa > Mollusca > Gastropoda > Planorbidae > Anisus > Anisus vortex. The sequence continues at coordinate 10,971,479 of OX421499.1, forward strand.
GATGGCGGATCTACGAATCACTTTAAAGTTAAAAAAGCCATGAAAGATAATGAGTTAAATTATGGACTTTGATACCAACGAACCAGAACCTAGTGAAGTACACACTAACCCAAACGTTGACTCTGACACAATTAGATATTTCAAAATGACGTGTTTCTTTTTTTTTTTATACGTTTTTTGACGTATTCCTAATTTTCCAAAACACATACATCAAGTTACACGAGTCCCATCTTATCTAGTTCATAGTGCGTTCACACACAAAGACTCTTGCTGAGAATTGGGAAAGGGTATACTGTGACGTGCAGTGTATGATTTCTAAAAACGTTATTTTAAAAAAAGTTAAATATTAAATATGTTCTATTCGATGCTATCAATAAAAGTTCTTTTAGTAGTGCACTACACATGTTTTGGAGAAAAGAAATAAAAAACTTATTTTAATTGTTACAGACTCTGATTCAGTACAGAGGATTACTGCAGTTTGAGTCTGGTCTTGCATTTTCTTGATGGTTTTAAATTATGTTAAATTCTTGATTTTTCTCTCCTTATTTGTCACTCTACCATATCCATGTTGCCAAATATTTTAAGTCAAAGCGAATATTAGTTTTGTGCGAATCTCATTTTGTACATTGCAACTAGAAATGCAAAACAGTTTAATAGAGATTATATAGAATATGCGATATCTATTCAAATTATAGGCCCCTTATTAAAACATAATTTCGTAATGGTTTGTGATTTCCAATAAAACAGCATGTTTCGTTTATTTGTATATTATGCTCTAATAACACTGCAAATACACGTAATAACATATATATATTTGCAATATACTGTCAATTTTTACTTTTTATAATTCAAACTTTTAATAAGCCATTTTTTTTTGTTATGTAGACACAGATAATTATGAGTTATAGTAATCATTTATATTACATAAATATGCGGGAAGTTTTATTTTCTATGAAACTATAGAAGTCAATAGTCAGGATCAAGTTTAAATCAGAAATCCAACAAGTGGATAAAATGTAAACAATAAAAACAAGATCCAGTTATAACGTAAAAGCTTTTATTGAATGTGCTCATGGAATATTGGACATTGGGACGAGAGAATTAGATCTAGTTAATGACCAAAGTTTTAGTGGAAAGTATTGTTTAAGAAGTGAGTCGTCTTGTAATTATATTTTATCACCATTGTCAAATGAATAAAATCTGGTATAAAAAGTTTAATCTCTTCTTTTCTTTTCAATTGTGTGGCCATCTTTAGAAAAATTCTTTTCAATTGTGTGGCCATCTTTAGAAAAATTCTTTTCAATTGTGTGGCCATCTTTAGAAAAATTCTTTTCAATTGTGTAGCCATCTTTAGAAAAATTCTTTTCAATTGTGTGGCCATCTTTAGAATAATTCTTTTCAATTGTGTGGCCATCTTTTGAAAAATTCTTTTCAATTGTGTGGCCATCTTTAGAAACATTCTTTTCAATTGTGAGGCCATCTTTAGAAAAATTCTTTTCAATTGTGTGGCCATCTTTAGAAAAATTCTTTTCAATTGTGTGGCCATCTTTAGAAAAATTCTTTTCAATTGTGTGGCCATCTTTAGAAAAATTCTTTTCAATTGTGTGGCCATCTTTAGAAAAATTCTTTTCAATTGTGCGGCCATCTTTAGAAAAATTCTTGCAATAAATGTTTGGATCACTCCATGTATCAAACTGATAAGCAAAAAGCCAGCGTGATAAAAATCATATTATTAACTTTTGAAGAGTAAACAAGATATGAACTCCCATTGAACAGAGACGGGGTCTTTTAGTGCCTTTAAACGCCGACCACGCTGAACATGGGTCAACGGCGCGCCCCTCCGCCAACCATTACGAAGATACATCTGTCTAAAGTGAGCATATTTTTTCCTAATGGCAACCACCGGCACATTTGGTTGCTTTTTCACGAGTCCTTGTTTGCGCATTATGGAGTGGGTTTACCGAGGACTTCCTTGGAAGACCCGAAGACAGGAGCAATGTCTAGCCCGCAAGGTTCCCGGGATGTGCACGTCCATGTGTGAATGGCTTCTTGTATTCACCATTGTCAAATTTATATAAAAAAATCCTTTGTTGAGAAGGAGAAGATCATACCACACTTATATGAAGGTAGAATTTTAAAAAAGTAACAAAAGGTTACAACACAATTAATACATAAACTGGTAGAAACCAAGCATTTATAATACCTCGTTAGCATGAGTATGCGGCCATTTTCTCTGATATGATACTTTACATATGTCTGTAAATATTTCGAGTCCATCGAACACATTCTGTTTTTTTTTTATATACAATACCAAATAACTGCACGGGTAGAAAGACATAACTTTTTTAAAAAGTGGTTATAAAACATAAAATAAGATCATTCGTATGGATTTATACTTCATCTTATACACCAGGGGTCGGCAACCTTTTGATAGCGGCGTGCCAAAATAGAATTTCTAACTCACTCTGCGTGCTCACAGCCAAATAGTCAACCTCTGCCATATTTATTATTTTTAAACAGTAATTATTAAATGTATGTAGGATGATAAAATAAAGGCACTTTACTATAAGAAACCATACCACAGAATTATAAACAATTAAGTAATATAATGCTCGTATACATATGCTAAAGCTGTTGTTGTTGTTTTTTAAGTTTAAATAAATAAATTTGATCTCGAATTATTTTGTGTGCTTATTTAAAGAAGAAAAAAAACATTTGAATGCAATTAGTCTGTATCCATTGCGTAACCTTCAAGAGTTAGGCGACTTTCTTATGGGGTTAAACAGTTTCATTGTATGAGAAAATCTTTTATGAGAAAATCTGTTTACAAGTGTAAGTTTAGCCAATAGATGATAGTAAAACAAAATGCAACGTTTTTCAAACAAATGAACGGTTTAAAGCAGAGGGCGGGAACCTTTTTGTTTGAGAGCGTCATGGATACCACATATTTTGAAAAGTAATTCTGTGAGAGCCATACATTATGTTTAAAATAAAAAATTCAAGTCAATGTGTGCACTTTGTGTAATTTCAACACTAAAAAAAACAATAATTATTTCTCTGAATTCTTCTGATGCTGAGCTGCAGTAGACTTTAGCTCATTTGAAGAATGAAATGTTGATATGCAATTAATATGTAGATCAAAAAGTCTACAAAAACATTTTTTTATAATGGAACATTTGTTTGCGAGCCAGATGCAGCCATGAAAAGAGCCACATCTGGCTCGCGAGCCATGGCTTCCCGACCCCTGGTTTAAAGTATAGCTGACGACCTTTCTAAGCGGCTTTCGTCCAGATTTTTTCGCAATTCAGCAAATTTTGATGTCCATAAATCGGGATGTTTTAAATAAAAAAAAAGACTTCTGCCAAAAAACTCCACTTTAAGTAACTCAATCTACTTCTTAAGTTCATCTATCTGTAGTGTATATATAACTGAATTAGCTTTAACATTAAGAGAGTACTTAAATGTTTTATTAGAGTTAATATCAAGTTTCAATCTAAATTCTTTCCAGTAACCAAACAGTTCAAGAATTGTTTGATTCTGTCATTGTAAACACAAGTTCAACTCATTTAAATTAGTTGTTACGTCTATTAAAAACATCAGCTTCATCAGGCATTCTTCATCATTCAATTCTGAAAAATGTTGTTTCATCAAGAAAAATCTTAACTGCTTCCAGACACGAAACGAATTTATTCAACACTTTACCTTGACTAAATGCTAAGCCACACTAGAATCAAAATCAGTGATTCGCTGCGATTCAATTAAAAAATCACGATGATTCTCCCCGTTTCTAATGTGGCATAGCTCGAAACCATCAGTTTCAGTAGTGATTTGCGATGATTCACAGATTTAGAACATGTTTTAAAATTTGGAGTCAAGATTCTTGATTCAAGCTGTGTCAGCCAATGGGAAGCGCAATTAGATCATAATATGATAATTAGCCTAGTTAAAAAAGTAAACAAAGATGGCTGCTATTAAATCGTCCAGTTCGCTTAAAAGAACATTGTATGCTCCATAAATCTTTCTTCTTTCGATCCAAGGTTTAACCCACCATTTTCGTTTTCGATTTCTTTTTGCTTTAAGTAGAACAGACGCAGTGGAATATACCAAGTTTACTTCGTCGTCACTGCTAGAATTCATGAGTCGTGAACATAAAATGGGGCGTCAAGAACAGTCACTCTCAATACTTTCTTAATTCTTTTGAAAATAAAATTGCGTGTCATTGTTTTTCTGTGAATCGTGTTTTACGTGTGGCAAGGCTGGTTGTGAAACAACGTATTTCTTATTCGCTCTGAAACAAATTCTAGTGATTCGCTGAAACATGATTCCAGTCAAAACGTGTTTCTAGTGTGGCTTAGCCATTTTGGAGCCAGCCAACACTGCTGTACAACATAAGATCTCCATATTATTATTCACTTTCAATTTCTTGTAGTAAAGTTTTGAATTGCCGGTAAATCAACGAAGAGTGTGAAACTATAAAGTTTACTATTTTTAAACAACCCCAGTTTCCATTACGGAGCGCAAGTCCAATTAAGAAATATTTGCCCACAAACATTCCTGGTGTATAATGCAATGCAAGCTTAACAGCAGCCTCGCACTGTGGTTTACAAGAAATTTGACAAATCTTTTTTGTTTGCCAACCATCGCAGCAGCGTTTTTGTCATTTTCGACTATTTTATGGGCACTTATACCTTGATATATCGCCACAAAATATAACATTTTGAATAATTGTAAAAGTTTTCTGTGTATGAGCCATTTTCTATATACAGTTTTCTATATACAGATATGATGAAATTATAACAATTTTAAGAATATCCTCGTGTTAAGATAAATCTTAAATATCAAATCGGAAATCCAAAATCGATCAAGGTTGTTATTTTTTTTTGGGGGGGGGGGGATGGGAGTTTTCATTTCGGTGGCCCACTAATTTTTGACGTTAAATTGTAGGAGATAACTTTATAATAACAATATTGGAATCGCGAAAAACAATTCAGTTAATGGTTTGCAGATACTAATTATTTCTTTTCGATATTTTTGTGGCTTGCGATATAACACAAACAAAACCTACCAAAATGTAAAGTAGTCGGCACATTCTTTTGATATAAGTTTTCTTTGATGTACGCACAGGAGACGCAAAGACTAATTTTTATCCACTGAAACTAAACGCTTTAGAACAGCCAAACGACAAAATGAAATGGCTGCATTTTGATTTATTTGAAAAAAAAAAAAGTACTTCTTTTCAATTAAATTATATTCAGAGTCCGAACAGCGAGAGATACCGAAAAAAAAGACATGGCACGCAGAAGCCATTAAAAAACAATTTTTATTCGGGGGTCCTACGCGTGCCATTGCTAAGGGCTCCGCGTGCAAAATATGGCACGCGTGCCGTACGTTGCCGTACATACAACATTTTAGTTCTAGACATCAACAAATTATCAAGACTGAAAAAGAAACCATTGATTAAATAAATGTAAACAAGCTATGCTGTATTATTTTGTTTATTTTGTTATTTGGACAATTTTCTTAATGCACAGCATCAATTCGTATTCGAACCTATATAATACTGATGCCTAAAATAACATTCTAGTTGAAATATATTAATGTCTCCTGTCATTTTCTCTCAAATAAATAAAAACACCAAAAGTTAAAAAAAAACGTAAATGACAGTTTACTTGGCGCCATAAATGTTTGCTGTTATCTTTCTTCTTTTCTTTTTCAATCAATTTATTTCTAACTTATGATATTTCTTCTTAGAACTGTTTTTGGTCTTGTCATACGCATGCGCGGGGGAGTTCTGAGAGCAATATGTGTGTGAGTCGTGTGCGGTGGGGGAAGGGGGGATCCTAGAATCAGTGAGTGTGGATGAAGGAGGGGGTTGTGAGTGGTCTGGAGGTAGACTCCTGTTTGTTGCAGTAAATCAAACGCAACTTTCATCTTTCAAGTAAATCATTCGCACTGTAGTTTTTTTTAGAAAAGCAAAATAAAAAATAAAGAGCACTGCTAATTGCCAGAGAGAGAGAGAGAGAGAGAGAGAGAGGTTGGCGCTTCGTGTTTCAAGAGTTGTGTTGAACAGTGATATACTGTTGTTGACTGTTTATATTGTTCATTGTCTTCACTTGAAATGTAAGCTTCCTTTCTCTCTCTCTCTCTTTCTCTCTCTTTTTCTCCAACAAACCTAACGTGCATTCCAATCTCGGCTCTTCCTCCATCTCTCTTTGGTTTTTTATATCATATGTATTTCCAACTCGCTCTTTAATTCTTTTCCTCCCTTCTGACTCCAACTCGCTCTAACTCCAACTCTCCCATCTATAACTCCAACTCTCCCATCTATAACTCCAACTCTCCCATCTATAACTACAACTCTCCCATCTATAACTCCAACTCTCCCATCTATAACTCCAACTCTCCCATCTATAACTCTAACTCTCCCGTCTATAACTCCAACTCTCCAATCTATAACTCCAACTCTCCCATCTATGACTTCAACTCTCCCATCTATAACTCCAACTCTCCCATCTATAACTCCAACTCTCCCATCTATAACTCCAACTCTCCCATCTATAACTTCAACTCTCCCATCTATAACACCAACTCTCCCATCTATAACTCCAACTCTCCCATCAATAACTCCAACTCTCCCATCTATAACTTTAACTCTCCCATCTATAACTCAAACTCTCCCATCTATAACTCCAACTCTCCCATCTATAACTCCAACTCTCCCATCTATAACTTCAACTCTCCCATCTATAACTTCAACTCTCCCATCTATAACTCAAACTCTCCCATCTATAACTCCAACTCTCCCATCTATAACTCCAACTCTCCCATCTATAACTTCAACTCTCCCATCTATAACTCAAACTCTCCCATCTATAACTCCAACTCTCCCATCTATAACTCCAACTCTCCCATCTATAACTTCAACTCTCCCATCTATAACTCAAACTCTCCCATCTATAACTCCAACTCTCCCATCTACAACTCCAACTCTCCCATCTATAACTTCAACTCGGCTCTCTATCCCTAACCCTGTCTCTCCATCTCTTTCTCTCCCTCTCATTCAAGCTCTCCCATCTCTCACCCCAACATTCCCTCTTTCCCGTCCTTGTACCACTCTTTCTCTTCCACTCACTCCGGCTCTCTATCTCCAACTCGCTGTCACTCCGTCTCTCTATCTAAGACTCGCTCTCACTACGGCTCTCTATCTCCAACTCGCTATCACTCCAGCTCTCTATCTCAAATGTTCCCTAACTCCAGCTTTATCTCCAATGTTCCTAACTCCAGCTCTCTATCCCAAACGTTCCCTCACTCCAGCTCTCTATCCCAAACGTTCCCTCACTCCAGCTCTCTATCCCAAATGTTACCGAACTCCAGGTTTATCTCCAATGTTCTATAACTCCAGCTTTATCTCCAATGTTCCCTAACTCCAGCTCTCTATCCCCAACGTTCCCTAACTCCAGCTCTCTATCCCAAACGTTCCCTCACTCCAGCTCTCTATCCCAAACGTTCCCTTACTCTAGCTCGCTGTAACTCTTATGATCTTTCTTAATCTTTTTCTTCTCCTTTCACCCCACCCCATTATTATCCATATTTCTCTAGCACCAACTCTCGCATTTACCGCCTCACTCCTTTCTATCTATCTCTTTACTCCCTCTTTCTATCTATCTCTTTACTCCCTCTTTCTATCTATCTCTTTACTCCCTCTTTCTATCTATCTCTTTACTCCCTCTTTCTATCTATTTCTTTACTCCCTATTTCTATCTATCTTATTACTCCCTCTGTCTATCTCTTTACTCCCTCTGTCTATCTCTTTACTCCCTCTTTCTATCTATTTCTTTACTCCCTCTTTCTATCTATTTCTTTACTCCCTCTTTCTATCTATTTCTTTACTCCCTCTTTCTATCTATTTCTTTACTCCCTCTTTCTATCTATCTCTTTACTCCCTCTTTCTATCTATTTCTTTACTCCCTCTTTCTATCTATCTCTTTACTCCCTCTTTCTATCTATTTCTTTACTCCTTCTTTCTATCTATCTCTTTACTCCCTCTGTCTATCTCTTTACTCCCTCTTTCTATCTATCTCTTTACTCCCTCTTTCTATCTATCTCTTTACTCCCTCTTTCTATCTTTTTCTTTACTCCTTCTTTCTATCTATCTCTTTACTCCCTCTTTCTATCTATTTCTTTACTCCCTCTTTCTATCTTTTTCTTTACTCCCTCTTTCTATCTATCTCTTTACTCCCTCTTTCCATCTTTTTCTTTACTCCTTCTTTCTATCTATCTCTTTACTCCCTCTTTCTATCTATCTCTTTACTCCCTCTTTCTATCTTTTTCTTTACTCCTTCTTTCTATCTATCTCTTTACTCCCTCTTTCTATCTATTTCTTTACTCCCTCTTTCTATCTTTTTCTTTACTCCCTCTTTCTATCTATCTCTTTACTCCCTCTTTCCATCTTTTTCTTTACTCCTTCTTTCTATCTATTTCTTTACTCCCTCTTTCTATCTATCTCTTTACTCCTTCTTTCTATCTATTTCTTTACTCCCTCTTTCTATCTATCTCTTTACTCCCTCTTTCTATCTATTTCTTTACTTCCTCTTTCTATCTATCTCTTTACTCCCTCTTTCTATCTATCTCTTTACTCCCTCTTTTTATCTATCTCTTTACTCCCTCTTTCTATCTATCTCTTTACTCCCTCTTTCTATCTATTTCTTTACTTCCTCTTTCTATCTATCTCTTTACTCCCTCTTTCTATCTATCGCTTTACTCCCTCTTTTTATCTATCTCTTTACTCCCTCTTTCTATCTATCTCTTTACTCCCTCTTTCTATCTTTTTCTTTACTCCTTCTTTCTATCTATCTCTTTACTCCCTCTTTCTATCTATCTCTTTACTCCCTCTTTCTATCTATTTCTTTACTGCCAATTTCTATCTATCTCTTTACTCCCCTTTCTATCTATCTCTTTACTCCCTCTTTCTATCTATTTCTTTACTTCCTCTTTCTATCTATTTCTTTACTCCTTCTTTCTATCTATCGCTTTACTCCCTCTTTTTATCTATCTCTTTACTCCCTCTTTCTATCTATCTCTTTACTCCCTCTTTCTATCTTTTTCTTTACTCCTTCTTTCTATCTATCTCTTTACTCCCTCTTTCTATCTATCTCTTTACTCCCTCTTTCTATCTATTTCTTTACTGCCAATTTCTATCTATCTCTTTACTCCCCTTTCTATCTATCTCTTTACTCCCTCTTTCTATCTATTTCTTTACTTCCTCTTTCTATCTATTTCTTTACTCCCTCTTTCTATCTATTTCTTTACTTCCTCTTTCTATCTATCTCTTTACTCCCTCTTTCTATCTATCGCTTTACTCCCTCTTTTTCTCTATCACTTTACTCCCTCTTTCTCTCTATCACTTTACTTCTTCTTTCTCTCTATCACTTTACTCCCTCTTTCTCTCTATCAGTCTACTCCCTATTTCTCTTTATCACTCTACTCCCTCTTTCTTTCTATCAGTGTACTCCAAATTTCTCTTTATCAGTCTACTCCTTCTTTCTCTCTATCACTTTACTTCCTCTTTCTCTCTATCACTTTTTTCCCTCTTTCTCTCTATCACTTTACTCCTTCTTTCTCTCTATCACTTTACTCCTTCTTTCTCTCTATCACTTTACTCATTCTTTCTCTCTATCACTTTACTCCCTCTTTCTCTCTATCACTTTACTCCCTCTTTCTCTCTATCAGTCTACTCTCTATTTCTCTTTATCACTCTACTCCCTCTTTCTCTCTATCAGTCTACTCCCTATTTCTCTTTATCACTCTACTCCCTGTTCCTCTCTATCACTTTACTCCTTCTTTCTCTCTATCACTTTACTTCCTCTTTCTCTCTATCACTCTACTCCCTGTTTCTCTCTATCACTTTACTCCTTCTTTCTCTCTATCACTTTACTCCCTCTTTCTCTCTATCAGTCTACTCCCTATTTCTCTTTATCACTCTACTCCCTGTTTCTCTCTATCACTTTACTCCTTCTTTCTTTCTATCGCTTTACTTCCTCTTTCTCTCTATCACTCTACTCCCTGTTTCTCTCTATTACTTTACTCCTTCTTTCTCTCTATCACTTTACTTTCTATTTCTCTCTATCGCTTTACTTCCTCTTTCTCTCTATCACTCTACTCCCTGTTTCTCTCTATCACTTTACTCCTTCTTTCTCTCTATCACTTTACTTTCTATTTCTCTCTATCACTTTACTCCCTCTTTCTCTCTATCACTTTACTCCCTCTTTCTCTCTATCACTTTACTCCCTCTTTCTCTCTATCACTCTACTCCATCTTTCTCTCTATCACTTTACTCCCTCTTTCTCTCTATCACTTTACTCTGTCTTTCTCTCTATCACTCTACTCCCTGTTTCTCTCTATCACTTTACTTCCTCTTTCTCTCTATCACTTTACTCTCTCTTTCTATTACTTTACTCCCTCTTTCTCTCTATCACTTTACTCCCACTTTCTCTCTATCACTTTACTTCCTCTTTCTCTCTATCACTTTACTCCCTCTTTCTCTCTATCACTTTACTCCATATTTCTCTCTATCACTTTACTCCCTCTTTCTCTCTATCACTTTACTCCCTCTTTCTCTCTATCACTTTACTCCCTCCTTCTTTCTATCACTTTACTCCCTCTTTCTCTCTATCACTTTACTCCCTCTTTTTCTCTATCACTCTACTCCCTGTTTCTCTCTATCACTTTACTTCCTCTTTCTCTCTATCACTTTACTCTCTCTTTCTATTACTTTACTCCCTCTTTCTCTCTATCACTTTACTCCCACTTTCTCTCTATCACTTTACTTCCTCTTTCTCTCTATCACTTTACTCCCTTTTTCTCTCTATCACTTTACTCCATATTTCTCTCTATCACTTTACTCCCTCTTTCTCTCTATCACTTTACTCCCTCTTTCTCTCTATCACTTTACTCCCTCCTTCTTTCTATCACTTTACTCCCTCTTTCTCTCTATCACTTTACTCCCTCTTTCTCTCTATCACTTTACTCCCTCCCTCTTGCTCTCTATCACTTTACTCCCTCTTTCTCTCTATCACTTTACTCCCTCTTTCTCTCTATCTCTTTACTCCCTCTTTCTCTCTATCACTTGACTCCCTCCCTCTTTCTCTCTATCACTTTACTCCCTTTTTCTATCACTTTACTCCCTCTTTCTCTTTATCACTTTACTCCCTCTTTCTATCTCTTTACTCCCTCTTTCTATCACTTTACTCCCTCTTTCTCTCTATCACTTTACTCTCTCTTTCTCTCTATCACTCTACTCCCTGTTTCTCTCTATCACTTTACTTCCTCTTTCTCTCTATCATTTTACTCCCTCTTTCTCTCTATCACTTTACTCCCTCTTTCTCTCTATAACTTTACTCCCTCTTTCTCTCTATCACTTTACTCCCTCTTTCTCTCTATCACTTTACTCCCTCTTTCTCTCTATCACTTTACTCCCTGTTTCTCTCTATCACTTTACTCCCTCTTTTTCTCGATCTCTTTACTCCCTCTTTCTCTCTATCACTTTACTCCCTCACTCTTTCTCTCTATCACTTTACTCCCTCTTTCTATCACTTTACTCCCTCGTTCTCTCTATCACTTTACTCCCTCTTTCTCTCTATCTCTTTACTCCCTCTTTCTATCACTTTACTCCCTCTTTCTCTCTATCACTTTACTCCCTCTTTCTATCACTTTACTCCCTCCCTCTTTCTCTCTATCACTTTACTCCCTATTTCTATCACTTTACTCTCTATCACTTTACTCCCTCTTTCTATCACTTTACTCCCTCTTTCTCTCTTTCACTTTACTCCCTCTTTCTCTCTATCTCTTTACTCCCTCTTTCTCTCATTTTACTCCCTCTTTCTCTCTATCACTTTACTCCCGCTTTCTATCACTTTGCTCCCTCCCTCTTTCTCTCTATCACTTTACTCCCTCTTTCTATCATTTTACTCCCTCTTTCTCTCTATCTCTTTACTCCCTCTTTCTATCATTTTACTCCCTCTTTCTCTCTATCACTTTACTCCCTCTTTCTATCACTTTGCTCCCTCCCTCTTTCTCTCTATCACTTTACTCCCTCTTTCTATCATTTTACTCCCTCTTTCTCTCTATCTCTTTACTCCCTCTTTCTATCACTTTACTCCCTCTTTCTCTCTATCACTTTACTCCCTGTTTTTCCTAACATATATGTTTCTGCTGTATCTAATTGCTGCATTACTGACAACTTCCGGTGCACTTCTGCCCCTGGTACCAGAAGGGCTTGTTAGGCCAACAAAGGTTGACGCCACGATTTGTCCAGAATGAGAAGAGCGGATATGACTGATGCCCACGCGATAAAATGTCTCCTCAAAGGTTGAGGTAATTCAATCCGCACTGAGTCTGAACTCTATATCAGATGCTAGAATACCCAAAGAAGTCATACAAATAGTTTATCGGTTAGTTATATTCTGTGCTTAGTTTTTATCGGGATATTTACTGTATATTTCAATCATTCTAAATGTAAGCACACTTTAAAGAGTCTTAAAAATTTGTGGGGAATAAAATCGTGTCAAATGTATTGATTTGAACATTGTATTGTCTTAATGAACCATCTAAACTTAGTTTAAACCAGATGAAATAAATCTAACATTATAATATAAATAAAAAGTCAGTTGTGTATTTACAGTGTTCTGAAATGACAGTTGGTGGTTGCACTAAGAAAAAAAAAGACTGAACATAAAAATGAAAACTATAAAACTCTGGAGCTCGATCTTTATCTCTAGTACAAAAATACATTTCTTTCTTGTTTTTTACGTTCTGTGAAAATACATTACAGAGTTTTAAGTTACAATGGTCGAACTAATTATTCAACTTGTCTAATATGCAGTTATATTATTTTGTCTTTTTCTACCTCTTATGTCACCCGGGTTGCATATATCTTCACTCACTAGCATTCAACGCCATACAAACGTATTGCATATATCTTCACTCACTAGCATTCAACGCCATACAAACGTATTGCATATATCTTCACTCACTAGCATTCAACGCCATACAAACGTATTGCATATATCTTCACTCACTAGCATTCAACGCCATACAAACGTATTGCATATATCTTCACTCACTAGCATTCAACGCCATACAAACGTATTGCATATATCTTCACTCACTAGCATTCAACGCCATACAAACGTATTGCATATATCTTCACTCACTAGCATTCAACGCCATACAAATGTATTGGTAATAGTCTTTTTTACAGTTATTATAATATGTTTTTATAAAGTGTGTTGGTTATGTTAGGTTGAGGTGGTAATAATGCGTGTCACATTTTGGTTAGCTTAGGGCAGGGGTCGGGAACCTTTTTGTCTGAGAGAGCCATAGACACCACATGTCATATTTTGAAAAGTAATTCTGTGAGAGCCATACATTATGTTTAAAACTGAACATTCAAGTAAATGTGTTCATTTTGAGTAATTTCAACACTAAAAGTACAATAATTATGTCTCTGAATTCTTTTTAATAACATTCTTATTCTGCAGTAGACTTTAGCTCATTTGTAGAATGAAATATTGATATGCAATTAATATGTAGATCAAATGAATCAAAGGAACATATTTTTTTTAAATAATCGAACATCGATAGAGCCATAGGTTTCCAAGCCCTGGTTTAGGGCAAGTCAGAAGTGATCTACTGTTTATGTACGTGTGGTTAAAGTCTGCAGCTAGTTGGATCTGTTGGATTTTTTCTCATTAGGTGCCTATTGGGGCCATATGTCCTCATTTGGAAAAAAAAATGGTACTAGCCTATATTCTCTATGGATGAAGAAATTTAAAAAGGTCTTGGTGGTTTGGTAATTATATTTGTGAATTCTTCTAACATCGTTTTGGAGTCCTTGTATTTTTTTAGGGATCTCGACGTCTTGATGTCAATTTGTCTTAATGATGTAAAAAATAATGTCATAAAAAACAAATATGAAAGATATCATGTCATCTCTTAACATAAATATTGATTACGTGTCAAAGTAAAACAGAGACAGATGACTGAAATTACATTTTTACAACATATAACATCTATACGTCTTAAATTATGATACTTTTAGAATGGCAATGGTGTCAAATTACCTGGCGAGGGAGGTAGAAAGAAAGAGAGGAGCGAGAGAAAGAGAGAGAGAGAGAGACAGAGAGAGAGAGAGAGACAGAGAGAGAGAGAAAGACATGATTTGCCTTTAGGCGTATAGAAACTCTACAGCGTGTACATTACATTTAATGTTTGTTCATAGGAATATATTATAAGAAAGATCTAGTTTTTCTATTCACAAGAAAGGTCGTATTGATGTAACATCACGTGACGTGAGATTGAGGGAAAATTAGCTTGATTTGTATCAGGAAACTATGTTGAACTGGCAAGGAATAATGCAATTTTAGAGTTTAGATGATGTAAACCTAATTGAAAGCTTTTTTAGCGCCTTGGAGACAATATGCGAACATGTGTCCGAGCAATATGTTGCATTATGTTACAAATATAAGTGTAACATATAATGTTATCACGAGACATTAGTGTTTTTCCAAGATCTTAAGTTTTATAAATGACCAGCCTGTGTGCCCAGTTCTCCGAAGTGGCTAAAATAATTTTGAAATACACTGTAACTACTCAACGCAGTTTCCGGTAATTTAAACAATTTAAACCTTGCCCGCTACATAGTTACGTGAATGAAATTTTGTTCCCTTCGCTTCATTCACAAAATTCATTTGCCAGCTGCAAAGTTTTCTATGAATAAAATTTTTAGTAATTATAACCTTTTCCCCCTATGTTTTACTAATAAATTCATTTAAATTGTATTTCATCAATTTGACAAAATTTTCCCCCCAAAATATAGCTTATAAATATTTCTGCCAATTTACAATACATTATTTCTATAAATAATCAAGTTGATACATGTTTTTGTGCATGGTACATTGTTAACTGTGTGGGTAGGGCGGAGGAAAGTCAAGGATAGGCCCTAACAGGCAATAGCAATACATGGGCTTTAGCGCCATAGGGATGATGCGGGGTGCAAATCGTTAACTCCAAAATGGTCGCCTTTTCCATGCAATCATCAGGGGAAAAAATAATTTTGTTAAACAACAAACAAGAAATTTTAAACCATGCTTCCCAATTAATTATTTCCAACAAAATTATAAATGAAAAGTAAAAATAGTAGAGTATTTACAAAATTATAAATGAAAAGTAAAAATAGTACAGTAATTACAATTCCGAAGAATACTCTATGGATATTGGTATCAAAACAAAAGTAATTTTTCACACGGATTGATCAACATAAAAAAAAAAAACTTATCCAGATCGGCTCCACTGACCGATTTCTTGTTTCGTCAGGATAGGTCACAAATAACATAGTATCTTTAGTATTAACAATGAAACAGAAATAAAGAAATGAGAGAGAAAAGACTTGGTTTATTTATACTTTTTGCCTTTAAAAACGGACATTCTAATTTTAATTACCAATTTGATTAAATAAGCTCTTTTATCTTTTTATGAAATATTTGTTTATGATACGATTGTTATTAGCTATTATTTTAAATTATCCTAAACCATCTTTTCTTTTTCACATGTGTCATTTTAACAATGAAGCTTGTGGGGAATGAATTTTTTTTTTATCTCTCTGTCCAACTGTAGTTTGAAGAGAGGTCAGTATATTTTTCTTAGCATGTTGTGTGCTAGTTTAAGGGGAGGAATTCCAGTAGAAGGGGATTATTTATATTTCTTATCCAATATGTATAATATTTGGACCATAGTGACTAGTGACTAAACTTATAAAAACGGGGAGAAAAGTTTAAAAAAATATGGTTGCCATGGAGATGGCGGCCATTTTGTTTTATTCCACTGTTGACCCCATCCCTACCAAAATTGTGCTGACATGCATGGGCATTCTACTTCCTGTGTTGGTACGTATTATAAACACCTGCCTACTGTCTGCCAAAATTCCACGCCCATTCAAGACGGCGATCATTAAGCCCCTCCTGAAGAAAAATGGCTCAGATATGAATGACTGCAATAACTATCGCCCGGTCTCAAATCTCTCCTTTATTTCTAAAATACTTGAGAGAGTTGTGTCGCAACAACTTGTGCAGCATCTTAATGCTAATAATCTACTTGACCCGTTCCAATCTGCCTATCGACATGGCCACAGTTGCGAAACAGCACTTCTGCGAGTCCTAAATGATGTACTTTGTAGTGCTGATCGTGTCGAACTATCACTAACAGTGTTGCTTGACTTAAGTGCAGCTTTCGACGTAATTGACCATGAGCTTCTTCTAGCCAGGCTTAAAAAGGAGATGGGCATCACGGGTAATGCGCTGCGGTGGTTCACGTCTTATTTGGAGGATAGGACCCAATATGTTGTGGTAAAACAAGCTTCTTCGCGGAGCACACCACTGAGGTGCGGAGTACCACAAGGCTCTGTATTGGGACCTATACTATTCTCTATCTATACTAGTAAACTCGGCAAAATCATTAGTACTCATGGCGTAAATCGTAAGCTATTTGCTGACGACACGGAATTATACATTAGTTTCAATCCTGATCCTACTTCCTGTGCTGCGGCTGTAAAATCTCTTGAAGACTGCTGCCTGTCAGTGAAATCGTGGATGGTGGAAAATAGGCTAAAGCTAAATGATGATAAAACAGTGGCAATATTGTGTGGGTCTCATGCTAAACTTAAAACCTCTAAGCTAGAAGCAAAAAAAGTTGGCACTGCTGAAATTACCTTATCTGACTATGTAAAAGATCTTGGCTTGTTTATTGACCGTAAACTTTCAATGACTACCCATGTCAGCTCTGTCGTCCGGGCATGCTCTATGCAATTACGAGCCTTAGGTCAATTGCGACATCATCTAAACAAGAAAACAGCAAATGCTGTTGCCGTCTCTCTTATTCTCTCAAGACTTGATTATTGCAACAGCTGCTTGTGGGGGATTCCAAAAAAGCAGATTGAGAGACTCCAGAAGGTGCAAAATATTGCTGCACGCATAGTATCTCTGGTCGAGAGGTCCGCTCACATCACCCCTATACTTAGGGATCTCCACTGGCTCCCCGTGCAAAAGCGAATTGAATTTAAGCTTCTTTCCCTGGCATTCAGCTTCTTGGATGGCACTGCTCCTAGCTATCTTCAAAACATTCTTACAACATATGTTCCAGCAAGAGATCTCCGTTCAAGTGAAAAGTCATTACTCAGGACTCCCAGTCTTATTGGACATAGAAAGAAAACCTTTGGAGTGCGCGCCTTTGAGGCGGTGGCGCCCGTATTATGGAACAATTTGCCTATTTCACTAAGGCAAACTGAAGCAAAGTCTTTTTAAAAAAATCTTGTCCTATATGTTTAAGTAATCATTGTCTAATTTGTGCTCTTGTATCTATGTCAAAATGGCGGCGCACTGTTGTGATTGGAAGTCTCCTTGTTTCAACATAATTGCAGTTCAACTTAAACTTTGACTATTTATTTTTATTGTGCATATACATCCCGACGTGACATTGAATGTCAGTAAACAGATTAGCCGGAAGTCAGATGTAAAGATCTTGTGATATACACAGTGAAGTGACAACATATTACACATATTGTCATAGTGTGCCTACCGTATGCTAGTCATACATGGATATGTAATACTTTCAGACTCTTCATAGTCGGAATATTGTGTTAACATTACATCAAGTCATTGAAGAAACTGACACTGATCGTTCCTATCGTTACATCAAGTCATTGAAGAAACTGACACTGATCGTTACTATCTTTTCTTTCTTATGTGTAATTACTGCCTTTCTTTATTAGTAATTACTTTGTTAAATAGGATAATTTCATGTTATATGTATACACTATATATGTGTGGGAGGTTGGAGGTAGTCTATGCTAAGTCCTCACTACTTTTACTTCTGTCTATACTCTAATTCTGTTTTTTTCGAGGTTTTAATGTAGATGAATCTAATAGGGATATTTGTTTCATTTACAAATATAGTCGTTAGCTGTGTAAGTCTTGTTTGTGATCGTAAATAATTATTGTATTGTTATTAAAACATCATATTGTTTGGTCAATGTTTATATATTGTAATTCTATTGGTGAATTCCTCTTGGTATTGTCTATTTAAAACAGCAATTATTTTTTGTTTTTGTGTTCATATTGTTAAATTGTAGCTTTCACTCCAATTCTTTTGGCGGTTGACTAGGGTTTGATTTTTAAGGCCAGCGGGAACTCACTTCGTTCTGAGAGTGATAAACAGTCTGCAGCAGTTTTCCAAGTTTGGTTAACCTGTCCTGATACCATTCAAAAGTTCTCAATAATAATATTAATTCAAAAACCAACTCCTTGACTGTTTAATAAATGAAGAAACTTTATTATAACTTGCAAATCAAACGATGTTAGTGAAAAGAATGCACATGGCGATAATAGGTGTACAAGGCGTAGTGTCCTTCTGTCAGAGGTGCCTAAGCGGTAAAGAGGGAGAATATTCTGCGTGACTAACTTATATAGTACCTCAAATGGCGCGAAGTAGTGCCGGAGGCTAATTGCATATTCCTCCGCGTTAGCGTCTGTTCCTAAACTGGTTTACACTGGTTTCAAGAGTGAGACGTTTATAGCCTAATTAGATTTTAGTCAACGAAGAAAAATAAACAGTCGTGTCCCGACAATTAAAGTATTTTAAAAGATAAACTCTGTCGAGGGATTAATAAAAGGGTGTTTTAAACTATGTATGCACTGTAACCTAACAATATGCATTTTATATGTTAAATTTGTAAACTTGTTAGAGCAAATCCATTAGTTGTAAAGTAGCATGATAGGGTATTTACAAATAATTTATTAAGCAAATAACTTTGGAGTATTGTAAATAATATAATTAATTTTTGAATTCTTTTATAAGATGCAATAACATATAGTTGTGAAGTAACATAATATTGCGCATATACAGATTCAGTACATTGTATAAATAGTCACAAAATAAGCTTTGTGATACATAGTAAGTTTTGGGGGGTCCAGAAGTTGAAATTTCATTTGACTTTACAAGTAATTCATGGTGAGTAAATATATTATTTTATCATTGCACATTTATTGTCCTACCGCAAGAACTTAGTGTGATTAGGTCAAGAAAGAGAATAGTCATATAAGTCATCAAGCTTTGACGAACTCTATAAAAATATAAATGTGAACAAATAATCATGTAAGTCATCAAGCTTTGATTATCATTGTGTCATATTTTAGTATAACTAATATATAGAATCTGTGCTATTAGTCATATCAGTATATGATTGAGTTGGTCACAGTACAAATAAATTGAATTTGTGTAATAAATAAAACATACTTTAAAAATTGTGTAATAACAAATACATAATAACACTGGACAAATAAGCAAATAAAAATGGATTCGTTTGAAACTAATGAACAAATGTATGCCAGGGCTAAAGAATTAGCTATGGAATATGAAATAGAAAAAAAAGAGAAGCTGAAATTTATCAAAGAAAAAGTTCAGGCTTGGACTTTAGAACAAAAACAAGAACAAAAAGAGATAGAAAGTAAGGAAAGAAATAGAAGAGCTGAAGAAAGAGCTCACCAAACAGAAAAGTTAAGACTATCTCAATTAGCTGAAGATAGAGAAATTGAAAAGTTGAAAATTGCCCAGCATACAGAATTAGAACATAAAAAGTATAACACTGAATTAGAATTAGGAAAAAATAAGTTCAGAGAATCTTACAATCCTCATAAGGTTAATGACAAATTTAACGTGCAGCCCTTTGATGGAAATGAAAATAATTTAGATAGTTTCTTATCTATTTTTGAGGAAAATTGTATGGCTAATAACTTACCAAAAGATAAATGGGCTGCTAAATTATTAGGAGCAGTTAAAGAAAAGCGGCTAAAGGCAGTAGGTGAAGGAATTGGTAGAACATATGACCAAATAAAAACAGCAATGTTCAATTTTTATAATTTTACACCTGATCATTATAGAAAACAATTTCATAAGATTAGACTGGAAGCTAGTGACAACACTGATAGGTTCATTAATGACATAAGCCAATACCTAGAAAAATGGTTAACACTAAGTAATGTGGACACAAATAATCCCAGACAAATATTAGACATGATAATTATTGATAAAGTTCTCCCAATGGCGACTCCAGAACTATTTACATATCTTAAAGAAAGAAACATTAGAAATGTAGAAGAATTGAAAACAGCCTTAACTAATTACAAGGACAGTCATCCTGGTGTGGCATTTAGTAAAAATGAAGATACACATAATTTGAATGCTTTTGAAAACAACTTGAATGTTTTCAATGCATATCAAAATCAGGACAACAGATCAAGAATCCAAAATAGGAGTAATGCTAGGAACACTAACTATCCTTTCAGAAGACATAGTTTGTCACCCACAAGAAACACTAATTCTAATAACCAAAATAATAGTAGATTTTTCAATAGAGGTAACAACAATAATAGAGGTTACTATAATAATATTAGAGGTTACTTTAAACAAACTAGAGATAAAACTGAACCTAAACAGTTGTATGACAGTAACTATTCTCAAGGTAACAATTTTTCAACTGTAGCACCACAGGGTAATACTGGACAAAACTTTACTAACATGCAAGAAGCAGGTGGACAGTTATACTTGTTCCCTTCTTATGTTAATCACATTCAGACAATGACATTGAGAGACATTGGCTGCTCGTGTTTAATAGTACAAGCTAATCTAGTTGAGTCTGATCAATATATTGATGACATAGAAGTAATTACACTAGGTGATGGGAGTTCCCTTACATGCAAATGTGCAAATATTTTAATTGACACTCCTTGGATCGCAGGGAAAGTAAAAGCTGTCGTAATGCCCAAATGCACCGCCCCACTTATCATAGGCAATGCAACCAATGTTAAACCAGACAATTCAGTACAAATTTTTGAAGAATGGATTAGGAATAGACTAGATATAAAAGAAATTCAGAATCCTATGACTTTGAATGAATTCAACAATGATCCCATCAGTACACTATCTCAAAATCTATGCATTTTAAATCAAACAATGTTCAATCACATGAATGGATAAATAGGTTGGAACCTGTGAAACTGAAAAGTAAAGAAAATAACTTCCATAATTGGAATGGTACTCAGCAAATTGGTCAATACATAGATGATTTTGAAAATAAGTGTAATGAATTGAGTGTTCCTGTTGAATTGAAATCTATAATTTTGACTCAGCATGTTAGAAATCAAGATAAAGCTTTAAAGATAGCAAATGATCATTTGGATAACTATGAAAACCAAAAAGATGTCTTAAAGAAACATTTAACTGTAGCTATTAGCAAGAAAGAGACATATAAACCAGAAATAAGTAATCAGGAAAAGAATCAGGTAGAGAAGCAAACATTTGCTGAAATAAACACTGTAAAGCATAATGACAAAACAGTGCTAGAAATGGGTAAAATTACTCATCAATTGTTACAAGCTGAACAGAAAAAAGATGACTACATAAATAAATTGTTAGAAAACAAAACAAATACTAAAGAAGGTGAATTCAAACAGAATAAAGGTATAGAAATAAAGAATGGAATAGTTATTAGATTCAATATAGATGCACAAATGCATAACAGAGAAGAGCAGATTATAGTTCCCAAGACATTAGTAAATACAGTAATTGTAGCTGGACATAGTAAACCACTAAGTGGACATTTAAGTAAAGATAAGACGTACCATACAGTAAAAAGAAATTTTTGGTGGAAGGGAATGAAAAGAGACATTCAACATCACATAAAAGAATGTTGTAATAGTTGTTTAAAAACAATAAGAACACATCTACTCACATAGCTCCCATTCAAGAATTTAATGTGATAGGAATACCAATTCATAAGGTTGCAATAGACATAATAGGTCCCATGACAATGACCAAAACTAATAAAAACAGATTTTCTCTAGTTATCATTGACTTAGCCACAAAATGGGTGGAGGTTATTCCACTGAAAGACATAACACCTGAACGCATTTGCACGGCTTTGTTGTCGGTATTTACAAAGTATGGTTTTCCTAGGGACATATTAAGTGACAATGGAACACAGTTTGTTTCCAATTTAACTAAAGCATTCCATGAATTGCTAGAAATAACCCAGATATTTTCCACTCGATATCATCCACAATCCAATGGATGTGTGGAGAGATTTAACCAGACAATTAAGCTAATGATACAATGATTATAGCTACTGATGCCTCTAGGCAAGGTCTAGGTGCATGTTTAATGAAACATTGTCTGGAGGAAAATAGTAATATGACAAATAAAAAAGAAAAGAAAATTATAGGTATTTACAAACCAGCATTGTATATAAGTAGATCACTGACAAAAGCAGAGGAAAAGTACTCTGTAATTGAGTTGGAAGGTTTGGCCATTGTATGGGCAGTAACTAAACTAACAAGATATTTGTTAGTAAAATTTACAATATTTACAGATCACAAACCTTTGGTTAATTTCAATGTGAGCAACGTGAACAATAATAGGATCAAATACATTTGCAATGAAACTTAGTGATTACCAGTTTAACATACAAAGTATTAAAGGGACAGACAATCACATACCTGACATATTGTCAAGATTAGCCATGTAAACAATCACACACTCATTGTACATAATGACACTTACTAACAATGTCTACTAACAATAACTAACAAAGTACACTAACAAATATTATTACATGTATGATTTCTTTATATATAACATAACCTATGTATTGATTTATGACTTATATGGATGTATTAATTATGTTGGATCTAAAAATGCCATGAATGTCATTTTTAATTATGGGCAAGGGGGGTGTGTCAGTGATTGAAACAGAGTATAATACTTTGTGTATGGTCAAAGAGAGATAACCAATGAAAAGAAGAGTAAACCTTGACCTTAGATAGTAAAAACAGACTAAAGAAAAAAAGGACAATTATATTATGACAAAGAATTGACAATATTGATTTTTTTGAGTTCACGTGTTGAAGGAGAAAGGTTAGAGAGGATCAGTAGGGAAGGTTACGAGAGACTCGACCTTGGTCAGTAGTGGGCATCCAGCTTTTGTGATGGTATGAGCTGTAGTTTTTTATGTGGATATTTTTTGTAATGGAAATAATATTGGAGATCTCAGTGAATCTATTATGTAAATTCTATTATGTAAATTGCAATGCGATTGAGAGAATATATATATATATATATATTATTGCCTATGGATGTTCATATAAATTGTGAGAACATAAAAATGTGTGTGTGTAAATAAACTTATCTATATATTTTACTGTTCCTGGAGAGTGTTATTAACTGTGTCAAAGCCTCGACGAGATTGTTAGTGAAAGTGTTGAACAGTTTCTAAATAGCAACTTACATTAACCTTTAATGTGATGTCTATAAATATATAAATAAACTTATTTTTTATATTACTGTAGTGTAAATATGTTTTTTTTATAAAAATTTGTTGTATACCCACTTCAAATGCAATTTCTACATTGAAATAATGAAATAATGTTACCCAAACTATGCATTTTAAATTTGGGGATAGTTAAAGTATACAAATTAAGCAAAAACTAAAAATGCCATGTTTTTGTCATTTAGGTCAATTTTCACTGGAATTCCTACCATTTTTGTTTGTTCTGTCACATGACCGTCTAGACGGGGTTTGTGTGCTTGTCATCTATTACACTTGCACTGTATGGTTGTTTGCATATTTTGAAAATGTACTGATGAAAAGGAAGATCACTTGTTTACATTTTCACACGCTGTTGACATTTTTCTGTGTTGACATTGTCATTGTCATTGTAGAGATTTATCATTCCCCAATTATTTTATTTTTGTTTACATTTTACTTACTAAACTCTCTTTTGTTGACATTTACACATTTGTTACTATACAACTTTTGTTTACAAATGTTTTTTTTGTTTACATTTTTATATTGGGGATGTTCAGATTTAGAATTGCCCTAAATATTTCCATGTACCTAATTGGATTAAAAAAAAATATTTGCGTTAAATATTTGAAAGATTTAAGACTTTAAAATTTTCTTTCTCTTTCAATGTTATTTTTGTGGACACAAAATTTTTTTTGCTGTCAATAAAAACATTTGTTTCAATAATTACATTTTGTATTTGGTTTATGTAATCACAGCCAATTATTATCAATCAGTTATATTTTGTGTACTACGTACCACGAGGTTGACTTGTTTTTTTCTTACAAGTTCTTCTTCCTTTTATTATTGTTTCATACAAATATAACTAACATGTATTTTACTATTTTTACTACTACTTATTCTGATATTAGTGCTCAAGTTTCTTATTTGTTTACACATTATTATATTATCTTATCTTGTTTAGAAAAATCCTCTAATCCAAATTATTGTATTTTGTTTTTGTAAAGAAAATACTTCTCTATATATATATTGTTCCAAGGATTTTGCTAAAAGCTTATGGGGAGAAGGTGTTATGTATAAATATTTTCCCTAATATATCGTTGTCACACCATGCTTGGATATTCGCGGTAACAAGTAATCACGCCCCCCCCCTCCCCAACATCTCCGTGAAGCTGTTTCACGTAGGTTCTCAAGGACCATTAGAAACCAACCTTTGTAAGACCTAGTGTTTTCGAGACCATGCTTGCGTATGCTTGGGTAGTCCCACATGGAAAGTCATCTGGACCAGTTGCATATTTTTTTTAAACTATCATTTGTCTTTTTACTATATTGGACATGTACAAAGTACAAAGTTCCCTTTTCCTTGTCGATTAAAGTTTAATGTTCTGCAACAAGAGTTTCATATTTTGTTTAACTAGATTAAAGTTTAGTAGTATGTAAATAGTCTCCAAAGAAGCTCAAGTCTACAAGAGTATATATATCCCCCCCCCCCTAGTTTATAACGACCTTTTATTTAATAAAATGAAGAAAAAGAAGACGAAGGAAACAGAAAAAGAAGAAGAAAAATGGAAGAGAAGTAAAAAGAAAGAAAGTATTTGATAGAAAAAATGTTACCTACATTTCCATGAAGCAAATTAAACACTTTTTTTTTTCTTCAGTTTAAGCGAGTTATCTGAGTTTAATAAACGAGCACAAGGGCGAGGATTTTAATTGAAATATAAATAATTTAAAATATACGTTTATTCAATTCCTACCGTCTTCCTTATAAATGGAAGATATAATTTGTTTCTAAAAAAAATATTTTTTAAAAAAGGTGATAATCACATTTTTTTCTCTGCAGGAAGTTAACGATAAATGAGTTTGTTGTATACAATCAGTGATGGAGTAATCTCCCTGTGTGTGCAGAGTTTCTTGACAAAGTGGCTTTTCGGTTTGTGAAAACAGACCAACACACATGCACAAATAGATTCTCTTGTTTGATTGAGACATAACTGCATTTGACAATGATACAGGCCAGGCTGTGGACATCGGCTAATAGATATAAGTTTGTTATGTAACAAAATGGGCAGGGGCAGGAAAATTTTACATGCACTTGTACAATTTTAGGGAATTCACACAGCATTATAAACAAATGCCACACATTTTTTTAAATAAATGTGATAAGGGTTTATAGTCATTGTATCTGCATTTCTGAACAAATACATAACAAATATATATGTATGTATACAGAGAGAGAGAGAGAGAGAGAGAAAGAGAGAGAGAGAGAGAGAGAGAGCGAGATTCATATGCCTTGTTGAGAAGAAATTGATTTTCTCTATGCCTTGATTAAAATGTTATTGACCTTTAATACTTTGTTTGTATTGCTTTTCTATTTTCTATGAAAAACTGCATGCCTATTACTATTAGTTTATTAATTTCAAATTATATTTTAACGGTGTCTAAATCCATGTAAACCAGAGGATGGTCTGGGATGTCATTCGGCATGCCGAAGAGTGTTATGGTGCTGAGATAATATCTCTTAGGAAAAAAATGTTGTGTTTGGTACTGACCACACGATTTCATTGTAATAATTACAACCAATAAGCTAAGGCCTTACCGAAAAATAGGTATCAAATTTAAAAAAAACTTCGGTGCTATGTACAATTAGTTAGACATATTCTAAAACAATCATGTATGTTCTGTCAAAAAGACATTGCCAAAAAAAAAATACATATATTACTTTTAGGAAATATCTGTAAGGTTTATTACAAGCATATATGCATGCTTAACCATAATGCATTATACGAGCATTTTTAATTGATTGTAAGACTGTACTGCTTAGTACAATGACCACTGAATACTATAAATCACTGCTTCACTGTTTCAGATAATTGAAATGTGTTGAAATAAAATGTGATATTAATCAACATAATGAGGTACACTAATCAATTATTCACTGCAGTTTTAAGCAAAGCCTATATCTATATTATAGTTCTAACTATATTTCTTACACAGTATATATTAAATTAGTACTATAACAATGTAAAGCAACTATTTCATTTCAAAAAAAATATTTCGTCGAAGAACCATATAAAATATAATATCTAAAGCTTCACACAGAATATGTCAAGTTGTTGATGCTCAGTTTGAAAAAGGTCATCTAGTGAATCACTAAAGAATTATTTCCGCTTTCATCAAAGTTCCACAACTGTTGTCTCCTGCTGACATAAACATTCAAATAGAAGAAAACGTACGAGCTTCTGAACTCTCCAAATGTCCAGTGGTTTGTCAGCACAGAAGAGCTTTAACTCTCACATATCTAAGTTTACAAGGCAGACTTTTCTTCTGGTCTGACCATACACAACATTTTTCCCTTTCCCGTTTTTTCCCCTTCAAGCTATACGCACGCTCAATGGAACGCACGTGCATAGTCAGTCCACCTGGACAAGCCAAGAATGAGAAGGGTGTTTTCTAAGAAAACATCCAGATACAATTTTGCCAATACGAGGATGTTACCTGGCCGAAGCTACAATTTATTTGGCTTAAAACAGACCCCTATAAATCCCCTAGCGTCCCCGCGCATAACTCTCTACTTTTCTTTCTATTGCAAGTCACGCGGTAGTCACGTGCTAATCTTACAATGATGGCCGTGAAAGAAAGATATGTACTTAACACGTCAAAACACAAGATACGATATCTCATATACACAAGGGGTTGTGGTGAGAGGTGGGTACAAGGGGGCGTTGGTAATGCTAAAAGGAAGTGGAATCGAATCCAGACACACTCTTACCCAGGGGGCGCTTAGAGGATTTTGTAAACGAATTGGAAGACAACGCCCCGCTTCGCTTCCCCGGATCATTACAAGCGATAAGCCTCTGTCACGGAGATTATGTTTCCATAGCTTCGCTGTGATGGTTGTGTATGGTATGAAGAGTTAATGGGCTGGGGTGGGGGACTGAAACACAAAAATTGACGTGAAAGAGTGATAGTTGAAGATGTACCTTTCAGTTTGGTTCATCTCATTGTTTCGTCTACCCTCCTTTTTTTCCCTTTTTATACAGTGAAATATTTCTCTGCACTTTTTCCGAACTCATAATTTAAACACTTTGCCCTCCCCTTCCCCCCCTTTATTAGATCTTGCACTACTTGCACCACCCTTCCACGTTACAATTCTGGCTACATCGTTGCCATACATAATATCGTGTCCACGAATATGGGTGACCTACAATATCTCAAAATGAAGACTAGAATCGTGTAATTAGTTTCCATAATAATATTTAAAATCTATAGCTTCCGCCTTTTAAAATAGTCACTTGAAAATAAACCTTCTTTCGAAATGACAAAAAAAAGAAATTAATAATGAAATTATTTTTAAAAAATTGTTTACCCTAGTGCCAAGAAATGTTTGAATAGTTTAATCTTCTTCCAGCTATTTATGTATTCGAATGTTGATTGTGTATTTGAAATCTCGTGTCGCTGTCATGGGAATATTCAACTCTGTAAGCTTCAACCGACATTATTCCGGAAGACTTCCTCTTTGTGTGTGTGTGTGTGTGTAATGCTATATAAAGTCATGTCCATATAATTATCTGGAATCTCGAGCAAGTGATTTCTGTGCCGTGTACAAAACTAGGACAATCTCTGAATTTTTCTGAAATCGGTTTACACATAGATTCTCTGTATTAAAAATACATAGAAATAATTCCAATTAATAATACATTTGATTAATAACTCTCTTTCAGACATTGTTTGTTCATGGGGTTAGTAGACCAGCGTCCATCGGTTTCTGCAGTAACGGCCTTTAAAAGGATTGTGTGGCCACACCAATATCCAGTCGCTATTTCTACCTTCCTCCCACTCCCCCACCCCCAAACACACACAAACTACGTTCATGTTCCAGTCAGTGTTGGGTTGACAGAAAATACCCAGGTAGGAAGGAGGAATCAATATAAAAGTATTTTCAATCGACTACAAAATGGCCATAAATTATTTATATGTTGGAAATGAATTCCCAACAAACATTGATGCTATTATTTTGAGCATTTCAGAATATTCAGATATTTAAACGTATAGTTTAATTTATGCAAAAGATCTGTCTGCAAGATAATAAATACATTTCAATATATTCTACTGTTATAGACTGATTGATTTGTCAATAACTATAACAGCAGTTAATAACTTGTAAATAAAACAAGGAAATACTCGAAATATAATTATATGCATTTTTAATCCTTTTTTTTATTTGTCAAATTATTAATTTTATATAAAGGCATTTTTTTTTTAAAGAACCCATAGCATTATATTAAAATTAAAATAAAAAAGACAAAATGGAATGTCGGGTGTACAAACCTATGATACATACTTCCCATCCTACCCGTAAAAAACCCGTAAACTATAATAATTGGATAGTGTATGTGAAACATACATAATTATAATATGATGGACTGTATTAGTTGCTTTATTCCACCAGGCACAATTCAAATGTAGTGTTTTAACCAATTGCTGTGTTGGTACTGCAAAGGGGCGGAACCTTTATAGTCCTTACACCTGTATGAGGTGTCTCTATTTTCATGAAAACTAGTTGTGTTTATTAATAAGCACATACAATTGACAACAGAGGTGTGTGAGTAATTGAAATTCTTCTTTGAGTGTTGTTGAGTAACAGAGTTCATTAAAAAGAGAAATTAAAGGATCGGATTAAAAAATGTATTTCATTTGTGAACTATATATCAAGGGTTTCAAGAACATATAATTTTGTTTATTTAAATCATTTATAGGCTTTTTTTTATTTCCCTTTTCTTTTGATTTTTGTATTTGGAGAAGATCAAAATGTTCTGAAGCATTAACAAAAATGTTTTGTATTAGCCTATTTTACTGATTTCATTTCCTGAAAAAGAAATTTTGGAAAGAATTCGTGCTTTTTACACAATCAGTTATTATTAAAAGTCTACAACTTTAATTTGTAATCATCACAAAGAAGCCTAGATCCATGAACAGGTTTCCCACTTTTGTTTGTTTTCTTGTTACTTCTCTAGCATATCTTCACTGGTCTTAAAATAGCACTCTACTCAAGCCCCTCTACACAATAGCAGTCGGCATTTCAGCACGTGCTTCTCGTTTCATTAAAATATGATTAACATTTGCCTTCCAATGACAGCCACATTGCTGACCCAGTTTCTCCGGAGTGTCTAGCTGCGCGCCAAACTGTTCTTCATCGTCGCTGCTCCATTGATCTCGCTCAGGTTAAAAAGACGGATCCCGGAAGTAGCGTTTGCGCGGCGGAAAAAGAAAAGCAAGACTGGTTAAGAAGTCCTTCTTGTTGTTTGTTGATCTTTTCTGTTTTTCTATTTTAAAAAGTACTACTAGACTCTATTACGAATTTGAGTTGTAAAATGTGAGTCGTGGATTTCTCAAACACAAGGAAAGAAAGATAAACAACATTAACACAAATATTTATATTTTTTTTATCACACCTGTTTTTCTTTTGTTACTTTTTGAACGGTTGTGATTGTGAGGAATATGAAAATACTAAGAGAAAAGAAGCGAAAATAGGTACTTGGGTATTGCGTGCCTTTATAATTCCAGGCCTTGGAAATGTTTTCATAGATTCAAATCCATGACTTATGTGATGGGCAGTGGCGAAGCCACAGAGGGGGGGGGGGGGGCTGAGGGGGCCGAAGCCCAACAGTTTTTTTTTTGTAAAATACGCACTAAAATCGCTAGAAATTCGGAAAATATTTGCCACGTGAAAGTTCAGCCCTCTCTCCCCCCCCCCCCCCCCCCCCCCATCCGGAAAAAAATTCTGGTTTCGCCCCCCCCCCCCATCCCGATGGTTATCCAGCACTAGACCATCGCGATTTATATAACAAACTACTTCATTCATGGTAAAGAACTAGCAATGCAAAGTACTTAGGAGTAATAATAAATGATAAGTTATATTGGAATCCTCATATTGATGATATAATTAAAAAATCAAACAAAACATTAGGATTCACAAAAAGGAATTTTTACAAATGTAATAAGAATATAAAACTAAAATGCTATCTCACATTAGCTAGGCCTATAAGATACTAAAATATGCAGCATCTGTATGGGACACATAAACTAAAGAAAACTTTAAAAAAATTACGACAAATTAAAAAAAGAGCAGCAAGGTTCATAACTAGCGAATATTCCCAACTAACAAGAGTAACACCACTAGTCAAATCACTAAACCTAGAAACACTAGAGGACAAAAGGGCGAAGAGTAAAGTAAATCTAGTATTAATACATAAGGCATTAAACTCTAATTTAGAAATACAACCCAATAACAAACCTGTTGCAAAGCTCAGATAAACATAAAGACAAAAACACTTTCCTTATACCTTATGCGAGAACAATACATACATATAAGTACTCTTTCTTCCCGAGTGGCATTCGGACATGGAATGGGTTACCTGAACAAACCAGGAAAACCAGTAACTGAACATCATTTAAAACAATAATAAAGATGCAGACTAGACGGACCACGGATGAGCGTAGGACGCAATAATCTTCTATATAGATGGGGCGTCTGTAATATATAAGATAAGAAGATAAGATATAATTGTTAAAGTTTGTCTTAATGTGTTTATTTAGGTATACAGTTGTTGTTGTTTTTTTTGTACATTAACTTTGGTTCACAAAAAGTGTTCATATGTTTCATTGACCATGTCTTAAGACTTAAAACACAAGCGTATAGATTAGATAATTCAGTGACTCTGCAGTTTATACTTTCTTTTAAATAATGTCAGATATAACTTAGCTATTTGAACCCGCAGCAGTAGGATGGCATGTCCCATGCTTTGCTGCTGAGCCACTTAGCTTTTTTGAATAGTTAATAACTAGCGAAAACGTCATAACGAACAAATGGCACCTTAACAGATAAGCACTTATATAAAAAGTGTTCTCTCTCTCTCTCTCTCTTTCGCTATATGTATATATAAACAATTTGACAGGCCAAGTCATAACGATGAATTTAACATATTTATAACACACAATGAAAGGCTAGTTCGAATATCTTATAAACCGGGGATTCGTCAACATTTTAACTATATTGTGCCAAAGTAGGATTTCTAATTAATTTAGCGTGCCAACAGCCTAAAATTTATCATGCTCGTTTCTTGTAGAAGATACTTGAATTGTCATTTATTTTTGGATTTGATTTTCCTCGTGCCATTGAAAGTCTCTCTTCGTGCCAAGTCAGTCATTTACTGACCCCTGTAAAATCTAAACTCTTTATTAATCGATTCCTAGTTCCTAGTGCCATTCAAGATTTCGGCCACTATTCTAATGGATGTCTGTCTGGAAAACAAATTTATTTGTCAATGAACAAATTGCCAAAATGTCCATATCGCAGAGACACTTTTTCTATGTTGGAAGGTCTCATTCCTTTGAGTGCTTTCTAGTACTTCCCGGTTTTCATCCCGGCACAATACCGGTACACATATCGCATGAATTCCTTTGAATAGGCTCAATGCCGGAAAACGTTCTTTGCATTCACCCGAGTGGCTTTTCATTGAGAAGACGAAAACGCCCATATAAACACGAACAAATGCAAAAGCATAAGCACGTGTATGGTCGTCTGGGCTGTCGATAGTCTGGACAAATGTTGATGAATACATGTCATTGTGAGCCTTTTCATCAAGATGTAAATTTCAAGCAGAAAGGGCCACGTCATAATATACGGTTGAGGGCAAAGACGAGCTAGATCTTTGGGTATATTTTAACAATGTTATACAAAGTTCCAGGGCTAGTGCAATATAAATTCGAATGCGTGCTTAGATATATATATAAGATTAGATTACTTTATTGATCCAAATAAATGGAAATTTGACTTGATAATATAAATTCCGTCTTGTAGCATACCGGTAATTAAAACAATATTAAAGAACCATTTGTACTCAAGCACAATAGACATTCGCGTACACTATCATATCATTTATCATACAAGGAAAAGTATAATTTAGGAGTCAGCTATTGAAAGATTCTTACTGATAGTGGAACTAAAGAGTTTCTAAATCTCTGTGCTTGCCCTTATTGAAAGAAGCCGACCACTTCGACTAAATATTATGTCATTACCGTGAAGCGGGTGTGCATGATCTTGAAGAATTTTATCAATCATAGACAGGCACCTTGAATTGAATAGATCTGCAAGAGATGGTAATATATGTGTGTGTGTGTTTGTGTGTTTAGACAGGCATCTTGAATGGAATACATCTGCAAGAGATTGTAATATATACGTGTGTGTTTGTGTGTTTAGACAGGCACCTTGAATTTAATAGATCTGCAAGAGATGGTAATATATGTGTGTATGTTTGTGTGTTTAGACAGGCACCTTGAATTGAATAGATCTGCAAGAGATGGTAATATATGTGTGTGTGTTTGTGTGTTTAGACAGGCATCTTGAATAGAATACATCTGCAAGAGATGGTAATATATGTGTTTGTGTTTGTGTGTTTAGACAGGCATCTTGAATTGAATAGATCTGCAAGAGATGGTAATATATGTGTGTGTTTGTGTGTTTAGACAGGCATCTTGAATGGAATACATCTGCAAAAGATGGTAATATATGTATGTGTGTTTGTGTGTTTAGACAGGCACCTTGAATGGAATACATCTGCAAGAGATGGTAATATATGTGTGTGTGTTTGTGTGTTTAGACAGGCACCATGAATGGAATACATATGAGAGTAATTGTAATATATGTGTGTGTGTTTGTGTGTTTAGACATGCACCTTGATTGGAATACATCTGCAAAAGATGGTAATATATGTGTGTTTGTTTGTGTGTTCAGACAGGCACCTTGAATGGAATACATCTGCAAGAGTTGGTAATATATGTGTGTGTGTTTGTGTGTTTAGACATAATGTATAAAATAGAAATATGATTAAAGCGATAAACCAAAGGGATTAAATATATATATGCAATAATAATTATTATTATATTTGTATAGAACACACTGTGGAACACACTGGTCTAATAAACCATCAAATCTTCACTGAAGGGTTGGATTATAAACCACAAATAAACCTCTGTCATCTGTTTGTAATTCTTGTTTGTGATGTTATAAAATGTTATATGGAATTGTGTTAAATTGTAGAATTTTTCACCGGGCCCAACGTGGTCTCCACAATAATATGAAGAAAAAGATAGCTAGCAATGACCAGAAACATATTGTAAGCTCAGAGTGCATTTAACATTGAGCAACAAAGAAGCAAGAACACTATCAGATTAACATGATTTTTAACCTGCGAGCTTGTCTCTTAATATGTCTACATATAAATTTAATCATAAATGTATATACATATATATATATGTTCACATTTACACCTTTCCAGAATACAATTAAAAAAACAACAATTAAATTCTAAAATAATTATATCAATAATGATATCTCCAATATTCAACTCTATCAATAATGATATCTTCAATATTCAACTCTATCAATAATGATATCTCCAATATTCAACTATATCAATAATGATATCTTCATTATCAACTCTATCAATAATGATATCTCCAATATTCAACTCTATCAATAATGATATCTCCGATATTCAACTATATCAATAATGATATCTCCAATATTCAACTATATCAATTATGATATCTCCAATATTCAACTATATCAATAATGATATCTTCAATATTCAACTCTATCAATAATGATATCTCCAATATTTAACTCTATCAATAATGATATCTTCAATATTCAACTCTACCAATAATGATATCTCCAATATTCAACTATATCAATAATGATATCTCCAATATTCAACTCTATCAATAATGATATCTCCAATATTCAACTATATCAATAATGATATCTCGGATATTCAACTATATCAATAATGATAATTCCAATATTCAACTATATCAATAATGATATCTCCAATATTAAACTATATCAATAATGATATCTCTAATATTCAACGATATCAATAATGATATCTCCAATATTCAACTATATCAATAATGATATCTCCAATATTCAACTATATCAATAATGATATCTCCAATATTCAAATATATCAATGATGATATCTCCAATATTCAACTCTATCAATAATGATATCTCCAATATTCAACTATATCAATAATGATATCTCCAATAATCAACTCTATCAATAATGATATCTCCAATATTCAACTATATCAATAATGATATCTCCAATATTCAACTCTTTCAATAATGATATCTCCAATATTCAACTCTATCAATAATGATATCTCCAATATTCATCTATATCAATAATGATATCTCCAATATTCAACTATATCAATAATGATATCTCCAATATTCAACTATATCAATAATGATATCTCCAATTTTTAACTATATTAATAATGATATCTCCAAAATTCAACAATATCAATAATGATATCTCCAATATTCAACTATATCAATAATGATATCTTTAATATTCAACTCTATCGATAATGATATCTCCAATATTGAACTCTTAAAATAATGATATCTCCAATATTTAACAATATCAATAATGATATCTCCAATATTCAACTATATCAATAATGATATCTCCAATTTTAAACTTTATCAATAATGATATCTCCAATATTCAACAATATCAATAATGATATCTCCAATATTCAACTATATCAATAATGATATCTCAAATATTCAACTCTATCAATAATGATATCTCCAATATTGAACTCTATAAATAATGATATCTCCAATATTCAACTCTATCAATAATGATATCTCCAATATTCAACTATATCAATAATGATATCTCCAATTTTTAACTATATCAATAATGATATCTCCAATATTCAACAATATCAATAATGATATCTCCAATATTCAACTATATCAATAATGATATCTCCAATATTCAACTCTATCAATAATGATATCTCCAATATTCAACTCTATCAATAATGATATCTTCAATATTCAACTATATCAATAGTGATAACTAGAATATTGAACTCTATCAATAATGATATCTCCAATATTGAACTCTATCAATAATGATATCTCCAATATTCAACTATATCAATAGTGATAACTGCAATATTCAACTCTATCAATAATGATATCTCCAATATTGAACTCTATCAATAATGATATCTCCAATATTGAACTCTATCAATAATGATATCTCCAATATTCAACCTCTTCCCTCGCTCCCCATCTCTAGTCCCTCTTTGTCCCCACAGCCTACACCACAGGTATCTCGGTAATTTCAGTATTTGTAAAGAAATGGGAAAGGTTGTAGGGATAGGGAGGTGAACCTATCAAGTTAAAGGAAAGCTGCTACCCCGCTGTCTACATGGTTTTCACATCTGAAAAACCCAGAATTTACCTTTAAGAAAGGTTACGCTTCATTGACTCCAAGTCATTCGAGATGAAACTTAGACTTTAGACTCCACGGCAGAGATAACGAATGGAACGTTTAGATGTTGTTTTTTTTAATTTTCTGTTTACAGTTACGAACCTTTTCTCTCGAAAGAAAAAAACAAAACATGAAGCAGAAAAAAACAACAACAAACAAGGTCTGCGTTAAAGAGACCGAATTCTCTCCAGATGGTGTCGAAAGTATCTTCTACTCTATCATGGGGAGTAAACTCTCACCGGGAGAAAAATAAATACAGGGGTAGATAACTGGTCACCAGGGTAACTGGAGTGATGTATTCCCTCACATAAAAACGCTGTGAATATATCACGGCACTGAAGTTATGTAAGAGATTTATTGGGTTGCAGGAGGCAAGAGAGTAGTCGAATATCATTTTTAAAACTGTAAATTTAAAGAGTAGACTTCATCTCATTTTATTGAAACATTTAATTCGAATGTTTTTTTATGTCGAAGAGACGTGGACTTACACAGGAAGCCAGAAAGTCTTAAACGATTACTACAAATTAAACTTTTTTTGTGCAAATATACAAGTCAACTTTTAGAACTCAACAAAATAAACTAGTCCAGACGTCGTTAATTACAAAATAGTCCACGCCAAATTTGAATTAAACATATACCAAATTCAAACTAACCTTCTTCAATTACTGCCTTACAAATAGAATCTATCTACTTCAGTTTAAAAAAATTCCAAATAGAATTCCTAAAGTTTACAAACTATACCTTTTTCTGTTCAAACAAGAGCACCTGTAAGTACAAAAGAGAACTTTTCCATTTCCTTGACTTTTAGTGATGAATGCTAAAAATTCTTAGTAATCTTGGGCTTCCACGCTTATGCCGACCTCAAATTCTCCGAATGGCTAAGAATAGTTTATTATTTCTCGTACAGAGGAGTTCCTATCATTTTTATTATGAGTTTTGTAATGATACCATTATTTTCACCCCTCCTAGTAATAGGTCTGTTCCCCGCACTACTACGCGAGAACTTAATGATTCGCGTTGTCTTTCAAAGCAGTCAGTTTCTGCAGAGTTTTTGCAGAGAGTTAGTTTTTGTAGATACTTTTCTTTGAGCTTGTTATGGACGCTTGTGTTGGCACTATTCTATTATTGCTGTAAATACTAAATCTATTGTATATACTTTACCACCAGAATTAAATTATCAACAACATTTACTCTGAAGCTTCCTCGTCAAATTACTATTTTATTTTGTTGTTTACAATACTATGATATATTTATTTACAATTACAACGTCAAGGAATAGAACTTATAGAACGCAAATCCTGAGTTTGTGCTCAGGACCATAAGGAGAGTTCGTGTAATACTGAAATATTATTAAATAATAATAACCAAAGTCTTTTGACTTTTGATTGGCGCTACGTGATCCTATTCAATACATTATTTTACAAGGCACAAATTATCACTATTGAAAGCTATTATCAGTTTTAATAAATTAGCCCATATTTTTTTATTTCTAAAGAATGTTATGGTAAAGTGTACAAAATCATAATGTATTCACACAAATCAACCTTTTGAATGCTATGCAAACAGTTATTAAGTTAGAAATATTTGTTAAATACACCTACAAAACTACGCTCATTTGTCTTTTCCGGCCTGTGACTTGTGACATTGCGGGGGGGGGGGGGGGGTGAATCAAAATCCGGTTTTAAACCGGTTTTATAGAACCGAAAACCGGTTTTGAAATCAAACCGGTTTTAACATCCCTACCTAGGACGAACGAGAATTATCAACGATATCTACACGGCTCTGACCACAAGGGGATTGTGGACGTAACACTATGTTCTTAGATACTTTGAATACGTTACTGCAAGAAAAAGCTAATAATAGCTGGATCATCAGCAGAGACAAATACTGTGCTTTTATAGGTGACGTTTAACAGGCTATAGCAAAGCAGAAAAAAGAAAGTGTTGACTATCGTCGACTAAGAAAGTATGACGTATTGAAGGTGATGGCAAAGAAAAACTTATTGTGCCAGTAACAAAAGACAATAGCGTTATTTTGTACTATGTGCACACAAAAGAGTAGTAGACAAACATGACTAATTTTGTAATTTAGTATAAATAAAGATGGATAATTTACTATAATAAACTAATTTGTCTGATTTTTAATTTTATTTTAATTTAAGATTGATAATTAACTATAATAAACTAATTTGACTGATTTTTGAATTTAGTATAGGCTTAATTAATAATCAATATAGTCCTAATGTGATAATGAGGATAGACACTCAAAATCTGCTCACGACCTTCTTAATCGGACTTTGGCCGATTGCCCCAGGCCATTTCGCGAACTGGCCGACCAAGGTCCGAAATCAAGAAAAGATCGGGCATTGGCGATCTGGCCGACTTCGGGCTTTGGCCGTAACATATATACTAACTTAAAAAATATAAATATTATTTACTCAAAACATTTAAGAAAGTAATTTAAAATAAATAATGTAATCTGTGTTTTTTTTTAAAAAAAGCATGTCTTTTTATTTAACAAAAAGTTAGGACTATCCATGTCCATGCGGATGAGAATCAAATATCCGTCTTCCGGGTGCGTCTAAAATATAATTATTAGATTTTATTTACTGAAAACATTTTTAGGAAAGCTTTAAGTCCTAAAATTCTTTCCAATCTTGAAAAAAAAAGTAATATTGATGGAAAAAAAGTGGGGAATCGAATCCAGGTCGCCCAAATGCCAGTCGAAACGCTAACCACTACGCTAGCGAAGGCACATGTTCAAAGCGAGATTACAAAGAAGATATGAGACAATTAGGTAACGTGTCTTTAAAAAAAAACAATTTCGATTGGTTGGACACACACACAAGCTACTTTATATAACTATAGATATTAAAATTACATAGTTCATTATTTTGATAAAGGACAAAGTTAAAATTTTATATTAACATTGTTTCACTGTGTAGAAGTTCTTCCCTAAGCAAGTCAAACACAAAACTATTTGAGGTGCTTTCATGTCACATAGGACTGCTTGAAGTGCTTTCATGTCATACACGACTATTTTAGGTCTTTTCATGTCATACAATACTATTTGTGGTGCTTTCATGTCATACAGGAATGTGTAGCGTGGCGGGCACTCTACGTAGTTATTTGGCTCGTGTAGAGGCTGATTATTGCCATGTCACAATGACTTTAGGCCTTAGAATTATTTATATTTTTCCGTTTCCCACGTGGCTGGCGTGAGCGCTGTTTATTTTAGTAGTTCGACTACAAGACAGGAATACTACACATAAGCAGGTACAAGAGCATTGATTGATTCAATGCCGGGATGAATTTCAAATATTGTTTATTTTGGCATAAGTCGATGAATGGCAGAGGTAATCCACAATACAAATTACAGTATATCAGTATAATTGGACCGGCCGAAAGACAGGACTGACGTGTTCCGTGTCTACGACCCCAATGCCCGTTTTTCCATTCTATCCTAACTAAGATGTGCCCTCTGTAAGGGTAGGGGCAATGGGCGATTTGCCCACGTCTTTAGTGATGAGTCACGGGTAGGGGGAGATGGGAGAGTAAAGGGTAGGAGGAGTCTTGATACCCTCCGGTCGGCGTACAGAGGAAGAATACTTAATATGTGTCTATTGACCAGTTTAGCCAGCTGCGCTGGCCGTGGTCTAACAGGTAAATGTTATCTACAAGACCTGGCCGGTGGCCGGTGGAGGTGGGGGGATCAAAGGAGGGGTTACTCTGTGACGAGGGGAGGGGCCGAGAAGTACAGACATGTGAGGGGTAAATGGAAACATTTTGAATTATACAAGATAGATAACTATGTCTTGTGTAATAATGTATAATATATCTATACATGTAGAAAGAGTTATAAAAGAGTAAGTAAATTCATTCATATATAAACATTTCTGCAAGGTACAAATACACTCATACATCCTTCACTCATTTTCGAGCACCGCAATGAGCCAGGATTAAATATAGTTTATAGGTTGGAGCCATTGTGAGTAAGTGCCATGGCACCAGACTGAGCGGTGCGCCTGTAGTAAGTTTACCACAGAATGTTTGAGGTGCTTTCATGTCATACAAGACTGTTTGTAGTGCTTTCATGTCATACAGGAATGTTTGAGGTGCTTTCATGTCATACATGATTGTTTGTAGTGCTTTTATGTCATACATGACTGTTTGTAGTGCTTTCATGTCATACAGGACTATTTCCAACACCCGGGGAAAAAATCAGGGTTTTAATCTAGAATTCGAACCCGGGAACATTGATGTAGTCTACCACAGGTCAGCGAACATTGGTGTAGTCTACCACAGGTCAGCGAACATTCGTGTAGTCTACCACAGGTCAGCGAACATTGGTGTAGTCTACCACAGGTCAGCCAACATTGGTGTAGTCTACCACAGGTCAGCGAACATTGGTGTAGTCTACGACAGGTCAGCGAACATTGGTGTAGTCTACCACAGGTCAGCGAACATTGGTGTAGTCTACCACAGGTCAGCGAACATTGGTGTAGTCTACCACAGAACAGCGAACTTTGGTGTAGTCTACCACAGGTCAGCGAACATTGGTGTAGTCTACCACAGGTCAGCGAACATTGGTGTAGTCTACCACAGGTCAGCGAACATTGGTGTAGTCTACCACAGGTCAGCGAACATTGGTGTAGTCTACCACAGGTCAGCGAACATTAATGTAGTCTACCACAGGTCAGCGAACATTGGTGTAGTCTACCACAGGTCAGCGAACATTGGTGTAGTCTACCACAGGTCAGCGAACATTGGTGTAGTCTACCAAAGGTCAGCGAACATTGGTGTAGTCTACCACAGGTCAGCGAACATTGGTGTAGTCTACCACAGGTCAGCGAACATTGGTGTAGTCTACCACAGGTCAGCGAACATTGGTGTAGTCTACCACAGGTCAGCGAACATTGGAGTAGTCTACCACAGGTCAGCGAACATTGGTGTAGTCTACCACAGGTCAGCGAACTTTGGTGTAGTCTACCACAGGTCAGTGAACATTGGTGTAGTCTACCACAGGTCAGCGAACATTGGTGTAGTCTACCACAGGTCAGCGAACATTGGTGTAGTCTACCACAGGTCAGCGATTATTGGTGTAGTCTACCACAGGTCAGCGAACTTTGGTGTAGTCCACCACAGGTCAGCGAACTTTGGTGTAGTCTACCACAGGTCAGCGAACTTTGGTGTAGTCTACCACAGGTCAGCGAACATTGGTGTAGTCTACCACAGGTCAGCGAACATAAGTGTAGTCTACCACAGTTCAGCGAACATTGGTGTAGTCTACCACAGGTCAGCGAACATTGGTGTAGTCTACCACAGGTCGGCGAACATTGGTGTAGTCTTCCACAGGTCAGCGAACTTTGGTGTAGTCTACCACAGGTCAGCGAACATTGGTGTAGTCTACCACAGGTAAGCGAACTTTGGTGTAGTCTACCACATGTCAGCGAACATTGGTGTAGTCTACCACAGGTCAGCGAACATTGGTGTAGTCTACCACAGGTCAGCGAACTTTGGTGTAGTCTACCACAGGTCAGCGAACATTGCTGTAGTCTACCACAGGTCAGCGAACATTGGTGTAGTCTACCACAGGTCAGCGAACATTGGTGTAGTCTACCACAGGTCAGCGAACATTGGTGTAGTCTACCACAGGTCAGCGAACATTGGTGTAGTCTACCACAGGTCAGCGAACATTGGTGTAGTCTACCACAGGTCAGCGAACATTGGTGTAGTCTACCACAGGTCAGCGAACATTGGTGTAGTCTACCACAGGTCAGCGAACATTGGTGTAGTCTACCACAGGTCAGCGAACATTGGTGTAGTCTACGACAGGTCAGCGAACATTGGTGTAGCCTACCGCAGGTCAGCGAACATTGGTGTAGTCTACTACAGGTCAGCGAACATTGGTGTAGTCTACCACAGGTCAGCGAACATTGGTGTAGTCTACCACAGGTCAGCGAACATTGGTATAGTCTACCACAGGTCATCGAACTTTGGATAAAATTGTGCAAATGTAGAATTTATAATTTATTCAGCGTGCCAACAATCTAGAAGTAATTCCGCTCTAGCACACAATGTCTTGTCGAAGAGACTCAAATGACCTATTTGTGCAGCTTGCCATTGATAATTGCCAAGTTTGGCAAGCTTGCCGTATAAAATTGCCAAGTTTGGCAAGCTTGCCATTGATAATTGCCAAGTTTGGCAAGCTTGCCATTGATAATTGCCAAGATTGGCAAGCTTGCCATTGATAATTGCCAAGTTTGGCAAGCTTGCCATATAAAATTGCCAAGTTTGGCAAGCTTGCCATTGATAATTGCCAAGTTTGGCAAACTTGCCATTGATAATTGCCAAGTTTGGCAAGCTTGCCATTGATAATTGCCAAGTTTGGCAAGCTTGCCATTGATAATTGCCAAGTTTGGCAAGCTTGCCATTGATAATTGCCAAGTTCGAAAAGCTTACCATATATAATTGCCAAGTTTTGAAAGCTTGCCATTGATAATTGCCAAGTTTTAAAAGCTTGCCATTGATAAATGCCAAGTTTGGCAAGCTTGCCATTTATAATTGCCAAGTTTGGAAAGCTTGCTATTCATAATTGCCAAGTTTTGCACGCTTGCCATTTATAATTGCCAAGTTTGGCAAGCTTGCCATTGATAATTGCCAAGTTTGGCAAGCTAGCCATTGATAATTGCCAAGTTTGGCAAGCTTGCCATTGATAATTGCCAAGTTTGGCAAGCTTGCCATTAATAATTGCCAAATATAGCACGCTCGCCATGGATTGGCAAGCTTGCCATTGATAATTGCCAAGTTAAGCAAGCTTGCCATTGATAATTGCCAAGTTTGGCAAGCTTGCCATTGATAAATGCCAAGTTTGGCAAGCTTGGCATTGATAATTGCCAAGTTTGGCAGGCTTGCCATTGATATTTGCCAAGTTTGGCACGATTGCCATTGATAATTACCAAGTTTGGCACGCTTGCCATTAATAATTGCCGTTTGGCAAGCTTGCCATTGATAATTGCCAAGTTTGGCAAGCTTGCCATTTATAATTGCCAAGTTCGGCAAGCTTGCTATTGATAATTGCCAAGTTGGGCAAGCTTTCCATTGATACTTGCCAAGTTTGGCACGATTGCCATTGATAATTGCCAAGTTTTGAAAGCTTGCCATTGATAATTGCCAAGTTTGGCACGCTTGCCGTTTATAATTGCCAAGTTTGGCATGCTTGACATTGATAATTGCCAAATTTGGCAAGCTTGCCATTGATAATTGC
Organism: Anisus vortex; assembly: GCA_949126835.1. Lineage (NCBI taxonomy): Eukaryota > Metazoa > Mollusca > Gastropoda > Planorbidae > Anisus > Anisus vortex. Next base: position 11,014,514 of record OX421499.1, read on the forward strand.
CAAGTTTGGCAAGCTTGCCATTGATAATTGCCAAGTTTGGCAACTTGCCATTGATAATTGCCAAGTTTGGCAAGCTTGCCATTGATAATTGCCAAGTTTGGCAAGCTTGCCATTGATAATTGCCAAGTTTGGCACGCTTGCCATTTATAATTGTTAAGTTGGGCAAGCTTGCCATTGATAATTGCCAAGTTTGGCAAGCTTGCCATAAGTTGTCTATCCTTAGTCATTTCAAACCACTAATCAATTCATCACTGATCTAGGAATTTTAAATAAGATTTCATCTAATAAGTGTAAGGGGTGGGAGTAGAGAATTAGAAAAAAATAAAAGAGAAAGAAAAGAGAGAAGAGATAAAAAAAGGAGGGGCCAGGGGTTCTAGGTCTGTGAAACCTTGGCACCAAACCCATACAAGACCATCAACATTAGGGTTACATAATATACATTACACAGATGCATTAAATTAGAACACAACGTGGTCCATAAAAGTTACCACACCTATAATTAAACACAGCCGGTCCCAAAAACCTAGTACAAAATTACACCTGCATTAATAAAAACAATGTGGTTCATACAACAAAAGTTATATATTTACCTCACCTTACGGAAATATTCTCACTCGGCTAACAGGTGCAAAAAAGACAAAGTAATTTGTCCGTGGCGCCTTTATATCGTGCCCAAAAATAGTACCGGTGGACCTATCACGCCTTGCTTACCAGCGCCCTCTCTTAGGTGGCACTGTGTACAGTGTGGGTTGCCACAATTTAGTTCAGGTCTGTTTAATTCTCCTGACCTTGTTACGAATATCGGTCATAAATGAATGACGTAGTAAGGCATTGACCTCTTAACAAGTGCGTATCAGAGTCCAAGGCGACCACGGTTTGACCTTTATGCCCTGAGGGCAGTTTAAATAAAATAATTCGTTCAAACTCCGTGGAAATTGGAGGATAATTCTGGATCGTAGTAATTATAGAGAAAGAGGTTAAAATGCGTATTAAGACCCTGTAGAATCTTCGATGATAGTTTTCTTTGTAAAGTCCCGACCTCCTTAAAGTTAGTTCAGTTCGAAAGTTTGTAGAGTGAAGTCGCTATATGGATTTGTATATAATATGCCATTTATTTTGAAATACTTATGTTACCATCAGTTGATGCATTTATTGATCGTTTATATTGAGTCTACAATTTAAATAAAATTGTTTATTCAACAACTGGAGTTGTTTGATCTATCATTGTTGAGAAAGGTGTTGAAGATAATTATCACGAATATAACTACATTACTGCATAGACCTGTCAGTCAAGGAACCCCTAGCTTGGGCTACAGATTAGCAGAATCTAGAGACTTCTAATAAAGATACAACTATATGCATTGAATCCGATTAAACGAGTCGTAATAATAGTCATCATAAAGAGGACCATAACAATTTGAGGGCTTGCGTCCGATATAGTTGTATAGTGAAGCATATATTCAAGTTGTGTTGTGTTGTGTGTTGGAGCAGTGACCTACTGAGCAAGTCTAATAACGTTGAAGTATTCTTCCGATTGGAAAAACGTAAGTTGGAAAAATTTACTACTTTAAAAATCTCTTAACTAAAGAATGGAATTTATTGAAAATCCAGAAGAAGAGGTTCTGAAAACTTTATCAATAAAGAAGTTAAAAGAGATCGCTGAGATCTTAAAGATAGAAGTTACTGAGACTACACCATCGAGGACTGTGTTGACACAGCAAATAAAAGAGAACTTGATTGCGAGTGGCAAGTTGAAAGTAGAATCAAGCGCGGAGGGATATCAAGTTGAAGGTCAGATGTCCGAACAGTTGCAATTTCAACTAGAAATGAAACGGATGGAAATGGAAGATAAAAGAGAACAAAAACGTCTTGAGATAGAAGAAAAACGTCTTGATCGTGAGATGGAAGATAAGAAAAGTCAAAGAGAAAGTCAGGAAAGAATAGAACTAGCAAAGATAGGAGCTACTAAAAAAAGAATCTCATAGTGATGTAGAGATGGCCAGATGGAAAAAGCTAGTCTCTACCTACATTGATAAAGAAAGTGAAATAGCTAATTTCTTCCAGACCTTTGAAATTTCTTGCAGAGATTTTAAGTTTCCAGAAGATAAATGGGGAATATTAGTCAGAACAGCTTTTACTCAGGGAAGGGCAAGAGATTGTGTTCTATTGTTAAAAGAGGAGCATTTAAATGATTATGGAATCATCAAAGATTCTGTACTGAAAGCGTACAACCAAATACCTGAAAGTTATCGGAAAAGGTTCCGTCAGTACACAATGTCCCCTTACCAAACACACTTAGACTTCCTTCGAGCAGAAGAAAAGTTAATGGATCAGTGGATAAAATCCAGAAATATCTCCACATTAAAAGAAATGAAAGATATCATTCTTTTAGAAGATTTTATTAACAAAGTGAGGCCGGATGTAAGAATGTATTTATCCGAGCGTAACATCACTGACCCACATAAAGCTGCTGATTTAGCGGAACAATATACACTGTGTCATAGAACCGCTGGTGAAAAGAATTTTAATAGGGCACAACGGCCAGCAGAAAACACACAACAACAACATCGTGAAAAGGAGCATTTTGTGAAACAAAATGATGTGAATAAGAAACCTGTCAACAAAAACGTCCAATGTACTTTTTGTAAGAGAACAGGACATAGCATTGAAGACTGTTGGAGTATAAGGAAAGAAAAAGGACCTAATAAAGTGGTAATGTGCGTCAGACATGCACCAATACAAAATGTACAAGAAAGCGAAAATACAAACGAACTGAATTTGAAGAAAGATTCTTCTAAACCAGAAACACTGAGGGTGGATTTGCCTGAGAGCAAAAGTCAGAAGGTAGAGAAATCTACAACTGAAGACAATGAGGATAAATATCCTGATTATAAATACAGAATGGCTACTATTGGATTAATTGTCCAAGTCCACAGAGACGAGAAAGTAGACCAAAGTATTTTTGACTCGAACAAGAGTCTGAAGTCATCGAAAGATGAAACAACACCCGAAAGTCATGGTCAAGGGAAGAATAAAATTGACACAGAGACCATGTGCAGTTTTCAACCGTTCATTAGTGAAGGTTGTGTGGCCTTACAAAAGGAAGGACCACTGAAGTCCGTAAACATATTACGAGACACAGGAGCATCATTAACCCTGCTGCTTAAAGATGTATTACCATTGAATGAGAATACATTGACAGGACAGACTGTCCTATTGAGAGGTTTTGAATGGAAAGAAGAAATACCTCTACATAGGATATACCTCGCATCTGACTTGGTGACAGGATATGTGACAGTTGGAGTAATATCAAAACTTCCTGTTGAGGGCATATCCGTTATCCTAGCAAATGATTTGGCGAAAGGGAGGGTGAGACCTGAACTGATTGTGAAGGAAAATCCAGACCCTAGTCCTATTGTGGAGACAGGAAAAGAAAAAGAACTTTATCCTGTAGGTGATGTCATAAAGGGTATGACACCACAGAAAAAGAAAGAAGAAATTCTCTCACAAGAAAAGAACAAGAAAGAAGAAATTCTCCCAAGAGAGAAGAAAGAGGAAGAAGAAGTGGAACTTGATACTACTATTTTCTCCAAGATTGAAGATTGTCCGAAAGGAAATGATCAATCAAAGAAGTCATCACAAAATGAATTGATTGCTGAGCAGAAAGTAGACCCAGAGTTGCTACAGTTGCATGAGAAAGCTGTCGACGAGAAAGAAAATCCTACTACTGATGTCTATGAACAGATAGACCACAGCATGAACAAACAACAATGCAAACCTGCAGTTGCCGGTACAGATGAAGATTTGAGGAGCATCACTGAAGAAACGAGTGCGGAGAGCTGGACCGAAACTATCAAAAGCTATGGGTTACCACAATCCATACCGACAGATCGAAGGACCAACTTCGCCCCGGAACTCTTCAATCCAGTCCTAAAGAACTTATGCCTGGAGCAGGAGGTGTCAACTGAATCCTATCCGGAAAGTCGAGGAGCCTATGGACCAATCTTTGGACCCACTGTCCGAGGAACACTCAAACTACTTCTAGAGGAATGGCAGACCGAATTGGATCTCCTTGGGCTGAGCAAGTACCTAGATAAGTACATAAAATTTTTTGTCTGACATAACTGTGTTTGTTAGAAAAAAATTGTACACTGCTCACATGCAGATGCCATTGTTGTGTGATGAAAGAAAGGCAAAGAAATTATATCATTTGAAAATGATAAAGCCTTACCTTCTGAAAACATTTGGAATAAGCTTGATGTTGTTAACATTGTTACTCTTATTTGTAAAATTCATGCCTGGAGTTCAGGATGAATTGAATGACAAATTCACTGATAGTTAGTTACCAAACTTACTATTTTAAAACTAAATCCCTTACTTGTGATGAAAAAGGAATGAGTAAAAGTATTGTTAGAGTAAATATCATTATAGTGTGATATTTCTAAACAAACTTGTTAGGTTGAGCATTTAAAATAATTGCTATAAGAGAAAAAGATAAGTTTTATCCGAAGAATTGGTTTCTAAATCAGAGGACATTATAAATGTGGACTGATTATAAGATATGCTTGAGAATCTCTGGAAATGATAATTGAAACATTTGGCAGAGATGATAATTTGATTGAAAAAGATGTAAATGGTTTTGAGAAAAGAGAATTTTTCTATCACTAAAGTATTGAGAAATGTTTTATGATTGTACTATGGAAATTTATTTTATCATGTACTGTTGTTGAAATATTGCACTGAGTCAAGATGCAAATTTCTTCTATGTGAATTTATTCATTTATTATATTATCATTGAATGTATGAAAATGTAGGGTAAAAATAGTTGCAGAAAGGCAGAACTATGACTAAAAAGAATTCCAAGAATTGTATTATATATGATTTTTCACTTTTAGGATACTGTTACATGAAAAGCAGACCAGAAGTGAAACTAATGTAAACTTTGTTATCCTTGTTTTATATAAATTTAGGATGTGCCACTGACTTGACACTGTAAACCAGAATGATTGAGAATTTCATGGTTGAGAATTTATAATGTTGACATACCAATGTCCAACAAATGTATTATTAATTAAGGATTTCATGTCAAGATTGTAAAACTAATCCATTTTTTTTCTGTATTAGTTAAAATAGATTGAATGAATTGTACTGACAATCAAAAGACTGGGTAGACCTGAACACTGTGAAAGTAACAGGAGAACCTAGAACCTATGAATAAAACCTTTGTGGAACATGGAAAAGAGCAATGGATTCCACCGTACAAACATAAATGAAAAGCTTGGATATGGAACCGTTCAGACCAGCAATTGTTTTGTAAAAATTGTTAAATTGATTTCTGTCTGAAAAAAATATAGCCTATGCTTTAATCTTTTGGTACGTCAATAATATTGTATTTGAAATGTCTTTAATGTAATCTAAAGAAAATAAGTACTTACTGTTTAGTACTAAGATTGTATGAAGATCAAATAATTTGCTTTGATTGATAGTTAATTAAGTAAATTAACCAAATTTGTTTCAAGTAAATCCATGTCTGAATGAAAGATAGAATGTTTCAATTTAAAACTGCTGTGAACTCTTTTAAAAAAGAAAATAATGACGTCGAAAGGTCATGGTAAAAGGAGAAATTGAAATATTTTTAATGAAATTGTCTATAAACTATTTTAATTTTGGAACAGACTATGTTTAATGTTCTTAAAATAAAATAAATGAATTTAATTTTGAGATAATAGTTGTTAAAGAATGCTCATTTAATACGATAACGTTTTGGTCGCGTAGAGATTTATTTTCTTTGACCTAGGCTGTGATGAGGTAAAAATTTGCATAGCCATGTCAACATTGTTAGAATCAATTGGGAATGAGAGAGAAAAAAAAAGAGAGGGAGAGAAAGAAAAAAGAATACTGACCTAGAAATCTGTTGTCTCGCCACAGACAGTTGTCTAATGTTGTCCAAGCCTACAGGCTTGAAAAAAAAATACTGTCTACACGAGCAATAATTTTTGTAACGTGTAATTAGGTCAGGTCTAGTATGTGTTTATAACAGCGTTTTTTCTCCTTATGAAAAATAAGTCGTGTCTGAATAGACATTAAGTGATTTTTTCTTGTTGTATAATTACAAATTGTAAAAGATATTAGTTTATAATTAAATGGACGAGAGAGTTTTTATTAACGTGGAATGTTAATGGAATAAAAATTATTAAATTGTATAATATTTAACCCTATGTATTTTTCTTGTATACACGATTTAGATAAACAATTTAATTGTCCATTGTTTTGAATTACAATTGAATGATTGAATGACTGTAGTTCAGCCATTTGATAAGATTAACTTATATTTCATATATTATATGTTATTGTTATCAGTTCGATTGAATTATTGGGATAGCCAATTGAACTGTATTGTTTTCCCCGGAATATTTTCTTTTATAATTATTCCTTAAAATTAACATTTTTAGTATTGTTAAAATGTAAAAGAAATAATTATAAAACTTTTTAAGGGTGGTCGTGTTACGAATATCGGTCATAAATGAATGACGTAGTAAGGCATTGACCTCTTAACAAGTGCGTATCAGAGTCCAAGGCGACCAAGGTTTGACCTTTATGCCCTGAGGGCAGTTTAAATAAAATAATTCGTTCAAACTCCGTGGAAATTGGAGGATAATTCTGGATCGTAGTAATTATAGAGAAAGAGGTTAAAATGCGTATTAAGACCCTGTAGAATCTTCGATGATAGTTTTCTTTGTAAAGTCCCGACATTCTTAAAGTTAGTTCAGTTCGAAAGTTTGTAGAGTGAAGTCGCTATATGAATTTGTATATAATATGCCATTAATTTTGAAATACTTATGTTACCATCAGTTGATGCATTTATTGATCGTTTATATTGAGTCTACAATTTAAATAAAATTGTTTATTCAACAACTGGAGTTGTTTGATCTATCATTGTTGAGAAAGGTGTTGAAGATAATTATCACGAATATAACTACATTACTGCATAGACCTGTCAGTCAAGGAACCCCTAGCTTGGGCTACAGATTAGCAGAATCTAGAGACTTCTAATAAAGATACAACTATATGCATTGAATCCGATTTAACGAGTCGTAATAATAGTCATCATAAAGAGGACCATAACAACCTGGATACCACAAACCCGTCCAGTGCCCCTACAAGCCCAGAAATTAATAACTTAGACCTAAATAAACCCTTAGCTAGATTAACACCAAGAAAAATAAGTAAAAAAAACTATCTTTAACACTAAATTCCATAAAACCCCAAATCAGCATAACCTCAAAACTCTAACAATAAACTTCCAAAGCATTAAATAAAAAACATATGATTTGGAACTTTTGATAAATAATGAAGAACCAGCCATAATTGCAGGTTCCTAAACATGGCTTAATCCAGATGTATAAAACACAGAGATATCAATAATAATTATGATATCTTTAGGAAAGATAGGTCAGACAGTCATGGAGGAGTCTTACTAGCCAAAAAATCTACCCTAATAGCTGAATAAATTAAAATAGAATCTAAAAATAACACAGAGTCAGTCTTTTGTAAAATAAGTAGACCTAATTCAAAACCACTTATTGTAGGCAGTGTTTATAGACCACCAAACTCAACAACAGAATACATGACTGATCTGTGTAATCAGCTCACAAGCATTGAAACAAAACATAAAAATGCTGTAATTTGGATAATGGTGGACTTCAACCTCCCCGACATGAATTGGAATAGCTACTCGATAGAAAAACACCAAAACATAAAGAAATAAATGAACTTTTTATCAATACCATACAAAACCTAAACTTATTAACAAATTAATAAAAAACCAACAAGAAACCATAATATACTAGATTTATTCTTAACAAACAGACCAGGACTAGTAATAGATTATGAAATAATCCCTGGTCTTTCAGATCATGATATTGTCAGAGTTAATAACAGAATCAAAACCGAAATATGCAAGAAACCTAAAATAATAATTTATCTCTGGAATAAATGCAATACAACAGACCTACATCAAGCAGCAATAAAATTTCAAATTACTTTCCTTAATAAATACAATATAAAAAATCCAGTTGAAGATACTTGACAATTCATAAAAACTCAAGCGATAATGGCTGATTTTCTGCCAACAAAACAAACATCAAATAAAATTAACAAATGTTGGTTTAACCATAGACTATAATATACATGGACCGCTTGCGTTAGTATTTCTGCTATATGATGACTCGAAAGACTGCTTTTCGGAATTTACGATTTGTTGTTTCCTTTGCACTTCCGTTTTTTGAATCGCTTCGATTTTCTCAATGAAAAATGTATTTAAAATCGAAAGTTCTATACAGCGGAAACATTTAAGAAACAACGAGGCGCGTAGAAGTAATTTAAGACAACCTTATTGGTTGCGCACGGTAAAAAAGTACATATAAGCTCTAAAAATAGAGCAAGCGGTCCATCTTATTATAGTCTATGGTTTAACACTAAACTAAAGAAACTGTGTAAACAAAAATAAAATCTATAAAAAAAAAACTTTAGGCAACTAACTCAATTAGACTACATAAAAAATACCTAAAAATTAAAATTTAACTCAGAAACTAAGCAGACAGCAGCAGAATGAATATGTATACAATGTAATTTCTAAAGATAATAATAAAAACTTATGGTCCTATATTAAATCAAGAAAAACGGACACTACAGGCATAGCTCCACTAAAAGGCAAAAACAATGAAACTTATAACGACAATGAAACCAAAGCTAATATCCTTAACACACACTTTGCGTCATCTTTTTCAAATCCAGGTGACAAAGAAATATTCATAAATTTAAACAAACTAGAAGAGATAGGAAATATAAATGTAGATGAAAAAGGCATTAAACAACTCCTAACCAACTTAAAAGTAAACAAAGCTTCTGGTCCAGATGAAATACCAGCAAGACTGCTTAAAGAACTAACTAATGAAATATCTCCAATCTTTAAAATACTTTTTCAGGCCTCTCTAAACCAGGGCAAAGTGCCCAAAGACTGGAAATGAGCCAATGTAACTCCTCTTTTCAAAAAAGGAGATAAATCTGACCATGGAAATTATAGACCTGTTTCTCTAACAAGCATAACATGTAAATTACTTGAACATATAATATATAGTAGTATAGAAAATCATCTAGACAAACTTAATGCACTGTGCCCATACAAACATGGGTTCAGGAAAAACAGATCGTATGAGACTCAATTAATAGGCTTAATAGATGACTTGTCTAAGGGATTAGATAATACCCAAGTTGATGCTATAATTAATATTACTAGATTTTTCCAAAGCATTCGATAAAGTTCATCATTCTAGTCTCCAAAAAAATTTAAATACTTTGGTATCTCTGGTCCCTTACATCAGTGGATTCAGGACTTTCTTATAGGCAGAAAACAAACAGTGATAATAAATGGCTCTAAGTCATCACCAATAACTGTAAACTCAGGAGTTCCACAAGAAACTGTTCTAGGGCCCCTACTATTTCTAATTTATATTAATGATCTACCAAATTGCATCAACACAGGAAAAAAAGTAAGATTATTTGCCGATGATTGGATAATTTATAGAATAATAAAGACCGGAAAAGATAGTGAACTTTTACAAAAAGACCTAGATGAACTACAAAAATGGGAATAAATTAGGAGTATGTCTTTTCACCCAGAAAAATGCAAACTAATAAGGGTATGCAAGAAAAAGAAACAAATAAAAAACAAACTGCTATATTCTTGGTAAAGAACTAACTCAAACTAACAATGCTAAGTACATGGGAGTAATAATAAATAATAAGTTATCTTGGAACCCTCATATTGATGAAGTAATTAAATAATAAAACAAAACATTAGGATTCATGAAAGGAACTTTTACAAATTTAATTAGAATATAAAACTAAAATGCTATATCACATTAGTTAGGCCTATACTAGAATATGCAGGATCTGTATGGGACCCATCAACTAATGAAAACATAAAAAAATTAGAACGAATTAAAAAAAAAGAGCTGCAAGGCTCATAACTAGTGAATATTTCCAATGGACAAGAGTAACACCATTAGTCAAATGGCTAAGCCTAGAAACACTAGAGGACAGAATGCCAAAGAGCAAAGTAGTATTAATACATAAGGCATTAGATTCTAATTTAGATATACAACCCAATAACAACCTGTTGCAAAGCTCAGATAAACATATAAACAAAAACACTTTCCTTATCCCCTATGCAAGAACAAATGCATAGAAGTACTCTTTCTTCCCAAAAGGCATTTGGGCATGGAATGGGTTGCCTGAACAAACCCGGAAAACCAGTAAATTAACATCATTTAAAACATTAATAAAAATGCAAGACTAGACTCGGACCACGGATGAGCGTAGGACGCAATAAAAATCTTCTCTATAGAAGGGGCGTCTGTAATGTATAAGATAAGATAAGATTAGTTTAAAATATCGTTAATGTATATTAACCAACTAGTGTTAATAAAAAGAAATAACATTGTAAACCCTAACTAGGCAGCCTAAACTAAATAAAAAAATATAAATCAAAATATGCATTGTAACATTTAAAAAATACATTAAATAGAAGGGACTACATCCTGTGTAAGAATATAGACTAAGGGACTTCTTTCAACTAGGCCCATGTAAAAAACCCTTGATTTAAGTTGTTACATAAAAATCGAATTAAACTCATGCTGCCCACACAAGCTACAACGAAAAACAAGAAGAAGGATAACAAAGTAACATTCGTAGTATTAGTAAGTTTTTTTAATGTGTTTATTTATGTATCCATCAAATCATATATAGATCTATAGGACAATAGGACATTTTCTTGCATAATGCCTGGCTGATGAAACCACTGTTGTAAATGCTAGAGTGTCGAGAGAAAAAAAGTCATTTTTCTTTCTTTCCTTTTCTAAGAGCATACATGACTGTGTGGGGGCAATATTCTTTTACAGTTGAAATAAATCGCAGACCTCGAAAAGCTGCTGGCGAAACTCAACATCCACAGACGAGCCGTAAACCAAGTGGCCAGAGAGAAGAATTGCCGTCACACGCTGGACTAACCCATCACCACAGCGAGGGTGTGAATCATTTTCTCTTGCAATATCGTTAAGACCCGCGACCTTTGGGCTTTTAACGCGAATAGACGCGAGATTGCAACGATGACAAATTGATTTCCCCTTTCTCCCCCCCCCCCTCCATCATGACGCGTGTATCTGCTGAAATCTGACCACTTTGTTGAGCCAATCAAAAGGAAATTAGTCAGAGTTGCCTTTTGTACCAAGCAATGCTAAGATTCAGTTGTTGCTATTATGGTTCTAGTGACTACAGACATTCCTCGAATAGTTAACTCATTGATTTAAATACAATAAGTCTAGTCATGAAATCTAGAGGGTTAAACACTATTTAAATACAATAAGTCTAGTCATGAAATCTAGAGGCTTAAACACTATTTAAATACAATAAGTCTAGTCATGAAATCTAGAGGCTTAAACACTATTTAAATACAATAAGTCTAGTCATGAAATCTAGAGGCTTAAACACTATTTAAATACAATAAGTCTAGTCATGAAATCTAGAGGCTTAAACACTATTTAAATACAATAAGTCTAGTCATGAAATCTAGAGGCTTAAACACTATTTAAATACAATAAGTCTAGTCATGAAATCTAGAGGCTTAAACCCTATTTAAATACAATAAGTCTAGTCATGAAATTTAGAGGCTTAAACACTATTTAAATACAATAAGTCTAGTCATGAAATCTAGAGGCTTAAACACTATTTAAATACAATAAGTCTAGTCATGAAATCTAGAGGCTTAAACACTATTTAAATACAATAAGTCTAGTCATGAAATCTAGAGGCTTAAACACTATTTAAATACAATAAGTCTAGTCATGAAATTTAGAGGCTTAAACACTATTTAAATACAATAAGTCTAGTCATGAAATCTAGAGGCTTAAACACTATTTAAATACAATAAGTCTAGTCATGAAATTTAGAGGCTTAAACACTATTTAAATACAATAAGTCTAGTCATGAAATTTAGAGGCTTAAACACTATTTAAATATAATAAGTCTAGTCATGAAATTTAGAGGCTTAAACACTATTTAAATACAATAAGTCTAGTCATGAAATCTAGAGGCTTAAACACTATTTAAATACAATAAGTCTAGTCATGAAATTTAGAGGCTTAAACACTATTTAAATACAATAAGTCTAGTCATGAAATCTAGAGGCTTAAACACTATTTAAATACAATAAGTCTAGTCATGAAATCTAGAGGCTTAAACACTATTTAAATACAATAAGTCTAGTCATGAAATCTAGAGGCTTAAACACTATTTAAATACAATAAGTCTAGTCATGAAATCTAGAGGCTTAAACACTATTTAAATACAATAAGTCTAGTCATGAAATCTAGAGGCTTAAACACTATTTAAATACAATAAGTCTAGTCATGAAATCTAGAGGCTTAAACACTATTTAAATACAATAAGTCTAGTCATGAAATCTAGAGGCTTAAACACTATTTAAATACAATAAGTCTAGTCATGAAATTTAGAGGCTTAAACACTATTTAAATACAATAAGTCTAGTCATGAAATCTAGAGGCTTAAACACTATTTAAATACAATAAGTCTAGTCATGAAATCTAGAGGCTTAAACACTATTTAAATACAATAAGTCTAGTCATGAAATTTAGAGGCTTAAACACTATTTAAATACAATAAGTCTAGTCATGAAATTTAGAGGCTTAAACACTATTTAAATACAATAAGTCTAGTCATGAAATCTAGAGGCTTAAACACTATTTAAATACAATAAGTCTAGTCATGAAATTTAGAGGCTTAAACACTATTTAAATACAATAAGTCTAGTCATGAAATCTAGAGGCTTAAACACTATTTAAATACAATAAGTCTAGTCATGAAATCTAGAGGCTTAAACACTATTTAAATACAATAAGTCTAGTCATGAAATCTAGAGGCTTAAACACTATTTAAATACAATAAGTCTAGTCATGAAATCTAGAGGCTTAAACACTATTTAAATACAATAAGTCTAGTCATGAAATTTAGAGGCTTAAACACTATTTAAATACAATAAGACTAGTCATGAAATCTAGAGGCTTAAACACTATTTAAATACAATAAGTCTAGTCATGAAATCTAGAGGCTTAAACACTATTTAAATACAATAAGTCTAGTCATGAAATTTAGAGGCTTAAACACTATTTAAATACAATAAGTCTAGTCATGAAATTTAGAGGCTTAAACACTATTTAAATACAATAAGTCTAGTCATGAAATCTAGAGGCTTAAACACTATTTAAATACAATAAGTCTAGTCTTGAAATTTAGAGGCTTAAACACTATTTAAATACAATAAGTCTAGTCATGAAATCTAGAGGCTTAAACACTATTTAAATACAATAAGTCTAGTCATGAAATCTAGAGGCTTAAACACTATTTAAATACAATAAGTCTAGTCATGAAATCTAGAGGCTTAAACACTATTTAAATACAATAAGTCTAGTCATGAAATTTAGAGGCTTAAACACTATTTAAATACAATAAGTCTAGTCATGAAATCTAGAGGCTTAAACACTATTTAAATACAATAAGTCTAGTCATGAAATTTAGAGGCTTAAACACTATTTAAATACAATAAGTCTAGTCATGAAATCTAGAGGCTTAAACACTATTGTTGCTTTTTTATGTGAAGTTATTTGGTTGAAACGATTTCTTTAAAAAAGAAAAGATAAACACAACACAAAAAAATATGTTTAGCAAGAACAATAATTAAGTCAATCTGGATTTTAGTGGACCGGATTTCCCTGGTTTCGGTTATTGTCGATTCTTTTTGCAAAATTATTGTCTCGATTTTTGTCTATAGCCTTGGTGTTAAGCGATTCTGATGGTGGACCTAATGCCAACAGACCAAATAGAGCTCGTGATCTAAGGTCGTTATGAAAGGGAATTGTCCGTTTAAGAAATTATATAATACGCACATCACTCTCCATATGCCGTGCAGTCTTCTACTAGCTATAAGAGCATTTAGAAAGGTAAATATACCATGTGAGATATGTATTCATTCTTTACACTTTACATAGTCTTTTATATTCATTAAATTTTTTTATTGACTCTAGTATTGAACATTAGTCTTTTTTTATTCGCTATAAAAAAAAGCTATGTAAATGTATTCTATAGCGTCTAGAGTCTAGAACAAATTGATTTTACTTACGATGATTTATTTTATGTGAACAAAAAAAGTAACTCCTTATGGATGCAAACCGAGGTTTGAGAGAATTCAGTAAAGAAAGATAAGAAACTGCCTACGTATTTGATCGTTAAGCTTTGTTACTTAATAAGATTAGCTTGAAATGTTGTCTGAAAAACTTAGATATTCATGTACAATGAATACATCAGGTGTCGCGTTGACAATCATTATAAAACATAGACACTTGACACATTTTGATCAAAGCCCAGTGGTTAGGAAACATAATTTGATGGTGCCAAGTCTATTCTGCGACCATGGGCCTCAAAGTCTGACGAAGTGTGCAAACCACCGATACGCTTACATTAAGAGCACAATGGTGGGCGAACGAATGGAGGATAACACCTGTTGCACGTACGAGGATCATTGCACTGCTGAGAGGCTCCGAGACTTGATGAGGAGGAAGCAATGAGCGCAGCAACCCGTCTCAAACCCGCCCTGGAGTCTGAATGTCCAGACCTATCGTCTGGGATTTGTGCTACCGGGTGACACTGCAAGTATCTGATCGAGCCACCACGATTATGATCCAAGGGGAATTCCGCAAGGTGGGGAGTGAACTGTATTGCATGTAGGAATGCTGTGGAGACCGTACCCTATGTTACACGAGGTGGCTGGTCTCGGACAGAATCTTGGTGCCCCCCCTCCCCACCTGGATCCACCCCGCTACATGAGCCGAGAGGCTCGTCCAGTATTCTTTTAGACACTTATGAATCAGTGGAGCCAAGTAAACTAAGCGCAGTAGGTCAGATGCCTAATAGTAGGTCAGACGCCTAATAGTAGGTCAGACGCCTAATAGTAGGTCAGACGCCTAATAGTAGGTCAGATGCCTAATAGTAGGTCAGACGCCTAATAGTAGGTCAGACGCCTAATAGTAGGTCAGATGCCTAATAGTAGGTCAGATGCCTAATAGTGCCCGGAGGATCAGCTTCAATTCCTTACCACCTCTACTTACTAGACTTTGTGTCGATACCTTACTCTTTACTGCATCTTTTTTTTATACATTGAAAAATACATGATTTAAACTTTTCCATTTGTTTGTTCGTGTGTGTGCGTCTATGGTCTATGATAGTGTGTGAGGGTATATGTGTGTGGGTATGTTTGTTTGTTAGTGTCTGTGAGTATGTGTTGGTAGGTGATCACGACTTTAAAACAAATTACTTTTGTAAATGTTTAAATCTGTAATCATGGACGTTTCAGGAAAGGATTAATCCATTTTAAATTAACTCCTATGGGAAAACAGTTTCCATTTACTCTGTGTGGGTGAATGAATGAACGGAATGATGGATAGATGGATGAATATAAGGAAGAAAAATAGCTAGATGATAGATATATAGACCAATAGAGTGAGAAAGAGAGAAGCAGTTGAAGATTGACAGGCATCTAAAAAGATACATAGATTAATATAGTGAGAAAGGGTCAGGCAGAGACAGAAAGATAAATATAAAGACAGAAAGACAGACAAACAGTTATGCAGACAGATAGACATAGATAGATGGATATATGATATATATATATATATATTATATATAGATAGATAGATAGATATGTTGATAGTTATGTAGATAGTTAGATAGATCGGTAGATAGATAGATAGATAAATAGATAGATAGATAGAATGATAAAGTGTGAGATATATTTAAATACCATTTCTATCATGTGAGATTATAACAAGTTAAAAAGACAATCCAAACACTAAACATTTATACAGCAGAATAAAAGCTAAGAGTAAAGAGTAGAACAGTAAATAAATTTAGCATCGACTACTTTTAACGTTTATATATTAATATTTGATGATGAAATGTTCAGTGTGACACATGTAAGATAAGTTAAGATGAACCGTTAGTTGATTTGTATGTCATGTCATGATTCTGGAATTGGAAATGGGGGAGGCTAAAATGTTTGCTGAGAATAGGCGGGGGCAAAGGGGAAAATAGAGATGATATGTCATTGTACCATGAGATAAAACACAAATTTGAAAGATGTGTTTGCTGAATGACAGCAGTGGGACATCATATGTGTCAAGATGTGTTTGCGGAATGACAGCAGTGGGACATCAAATGTGTCAAGGCAAGATCGATACCGAGTCTGCGAGACAGTGTAGCTACATGCTATCGAAGAAAGGATTAGTTTACATACACTGTATGTCCTTCACACATTCCATAAAGATGTGGAGTAGGCCTACGGGATGAATGAGTAGCGTCTTATTAATCAGCGTTTGTAAAGGGTAATAAACACAAAATGTCCAAACTTTCAACGGTTGAGCATGTTTACGGCTAAAATAAATTTTAAATATTCCAATGGGTTTTTAATTCTAACAATGAACCCCGAATTTTTGTCCTCACCTGGCCATTGAGCGAAACATTATTTTCTGTGCTAAATAATAATAGGCCAAACCGTAGAACAAATAAAGAAAATAGTTTGAGGGTTTTATACTAAAAGATGAATATGCTTCTGTTTGTCTTTTTCAGCTTTTATTTTTGACATTTTAAATCAAATGAAACATTTTATTTACTAAACTGCCATATTTGATGGTATTTGTCCAACGTTTTGTTAACAAAGTGTCATTTATAGGCATATATAAAAACTTTGTTAACAAAATATTTACTAAATATTTAGATCTCAAAATCAGAACAGAACCCGGGTTAAGCTGTCATCAGAATGGAGTTATGGCGACTCGAAATAATATTGGTACCAGATTCTGGAAATCTTAATTAATTATTTTAACTGTTTTTTTTTTAATTGGGGGAGGGGGTGAATATAAAACCACTGATAGGATCTAACACTAAATTGAAGGTTAATATCTATTGCCATTAGGACCATTTGGGACATTATGTTGGGTTAAACCAACGTCAAATACACTATGTTGAGTTAAATAAACGTCAAATATATTATGTTCGAATCAACCAACGTCAAATACAATATGTTGAGATAACAAACGTCAAATACATTATGTTGGGTGAAACAAACGTCAATTACAACATGTTGGGTAAAACAAACGTCAATTACATTATGTTGGGTTAAACAAACGTCAAATACATTATGTTGGGTTAAACAAACGTCAAATACATTATGTTGGGTTAAACAAACGTCAAATACATTATGTTGGGATAAACAAACGTCAAATACATTATGTTGGGTTAAACAAACGTCAAATACATTATGTTGGGTTAAACAAACGTCAAATACATTATGTTGGGTTAAACAAACGTCAAATACATTATGTTGGGTTAAACAAACGTCAAATACATTATGTTGGGTTAAACAAACGTCAAATACATTATGTTGGGTTAAACAAACGTCAAATACATTATGTTGGGTTAAACAAACGTCAAATACATTATGTTGGGTTAAACAAACGTCAAATACATTATGTTGGGTTAAACAAACGTCAAATACATTATGTTGGGTTAAACAAACGTCAAATACATTATGTTGGGTTAAACAAACGTCAAATACATTATGTTGGGATAAACAAACGTCAAATACATTATGTTGGGTTAAACAAACGTCAAATACATTATGTTGGGCTAAACAAACGTCAAATACATTATGTTGAGTTAAACAAACGTCAAATACATTATGTAAGATTATGTATAGTCTTATCTTTTAATTAAGATAAATAGGAGCCTATACACTATCTATCTATTTGTCTGTTTTGTCTGTTTATCTGTTAGTCTATCTATGTAGCTAGCTAGCTATCAATTGTACTGTATACCTGTTTGTATATCTATCTATCTAACTATAGGCGCCTGTTAAAGTGCGAAAAAATTAATACGTAATACTCTTATCGGTGATTTAATACTAGTTGTGCTTTTTTATACAATGATTTTAGCTCCTGTTTCCCCTAAATAGTCACGTAATTCATTTCAAACCTTAATAGCAATGGAAAACAAACATAACCTATATAAATTGTTATTGATTAAGGGATTATGTATATAAATGTCCCAAGATTATTGTGGCCTTCTAAATGCATAATCACTCTGAAAGGCTAATAGAGCCAACTCCCATAATCGTTTCGAGATAAAAATTGAATTGGCACATAGGCGTTGAGCGGATGACAACGCATTCTAGCGGATTTTGAACTCTAATAAGTTTGTACCTTTTAGTTAATGTTTTAAAATTAAAAAGGGACGATGGATCTAGCAATGTAACTCCTGGGGTACAGTCCACTCAGTCTGATACCCTTAGCCGAAACGCTACATTCAATAGCTCCTTCCACGAGTGACAGATACCGTGTGTCGTCTACGTTATAGCCAAGCAAAAGTTCAACTTCTTCTAGCTAGTCCTGAATCATCCCTCCCTCCCTACTGATAAGTCCCACTAGACTCCATACAGTGTCTACTTGTGAGGTAAACTCATATATCTTTAGTCCCATAAAAATGAAAATCCGTTCACCTGTCCAGCCCAGATTCCACTGTTTGTCAGAGTCAGCATGTACAGACGTATGACCCGTTTAAGTGACACTAACTGCTGAATGAGTACTGATAGGCTCACCATAGTTGTGGGATTGTGTGTTTTTTATGGCTGGGCTTTTAATTAATGTTTCGGCTGGAATGGTAGTTGGGAGGGATGGGGGTGTGGAGGGTTTGTGAAATCGGACAACCAACTGAAGAAAAGCTGCATGCTTACTATTGAACAAACTGAAGAAAAGCTGCATGCTTACTATTGAACAAACTAAAGAAAAGCTGCATGCTTACTATTGAACAAACTGAAGAAAAGCTGCATGCTTACTATTGAACAAACTGAAGAAAAGCTGCATGCTTACTATTGAACAAACTGAAGAAAAGCTGCATGCTTACTATTGAACAAACTGAAGAAAAGCTGCATGCTTACTATTGAACAACTGAAGAAAAGCTGCATGCTTACTATTGAACGAACTGAAGAAATGCTGCATGCTAACTATTGAACAAACTGAAGAAATGCTGCATGCTTACTATTGAACAAACTGAAGAAAAGCTGCATGCTTACTATTGAACAAACTGAAAAAAGCTGCATGCTTACTATTTGTAAGTTGGTATTTAGTAACTGTTCAACACTTTCACTAACAATCTCTTCGAGTCTTTGACAAAGTTAATAACACTCTACAGGAACAGTAAAATATATAGATAAGTTTATTCACACACACATATTTTTATGTCCTCACAATTCATGTGAATATCCATGCACAATAATATATATATATATTCACTCATTTGCATTGCAATTTACATAATAGAATTTACAGAATAGATTCACTGAGATCTCCAATATTATATCCATTACAAAATATCCACATAAAAAACGTCAGCTCTTATCACCACAAAAGCTGGATGCCCACTACTGACCAAGGTCGAGTCTCGTCATTTTCCCTACCGATCTTCTCTAACCTTTTTTTCTTCAACACGTGAATTAACAACAAATAACTAAACTGCGCAATAACTATAGTCTTCTCTTGTCATATAATAAATATAGTCTGTTTTTGCTATTTAAGGTCAAGGTTTACTCTTCTTTTCATTGGTTATCTCTCTTTGACCATAGACTATTTATTATGTTCTATTTCAATCACTATTGAACAAACTGAAGAAAAGCTGCATGCTTACTATTCAACAAACTGAAGAAAAGCTGCATGCTTACTATTGAACAAACTAAAGAAAAGCTGCATGCTTACTATTGAACAAACTGAAGAAAAGCTGCATGCTTACTATTGAACAAACTGAAGAAAAGCTGCATGCTTACTATTGAACAAACTGAAGAAAAGCTGCATGCTTACTATTGAACAAACTGAAGAAAAGCTGCATGCTTACTATTGAACAAACTTAAGAAAAGCTGCATGCTTACTATTGAACAAACTGAAGAAAAGCTGCATGCTTACTATTGAACAAACTGAAGAAAAGCTGCATGCTTACTATTGAACAAACTGAAGAAAATTTTTGGGCCTACTATTGAACAAACTGAATAAAATGTATAGGCCTACTATTGGACAAACTGAAGAATATCTGCATGCTTACTACTGAACAAACTGAAGAAAAGCTGCATGCTTACTATTGAACAAACTGAAGAAAAGCTGCATGCTTACTATTGAACAAACTGAAGAAAAGCTGCATGCTTACTATTGAACAAACTGAAGAAAAGCTGCATGCTTACTATTGAACAAACTGAAGAAAAGCTGCATGCTTACTATTGAACAAACTTAAGAAAAGCTGCATGCTTACTATTGAACAAACTGAAGAAAAGCTGCATGCTTACTATTGAACAAACTGAAGAAAAGCTGCATGCTTACTATTGAACAAACTGAAGAAAATTTTTGGGCCTACTATTGAACAAACTGAATAAAATGTATAGGCCTACTATTGGACAAACTGAAGAATATCTGCATGCTTACTACTGAACAAACTGAAGAAAATTTATAGGCCTACTATTGGACAAACTGAAGAAAATTTATAGGCCTACTATTGGACAAACTGAAGAAAATTTATAGGCCTACTATTGGACAAACTGAAGAAAAGCTGCATGCTTACTATTGAACAAACTGAAGAAAATTTATAGGCCTACTATTGGACAAACTGAACAAAAACTATAGGCCTACTATTTGACAAACTAAAAAGAAAAGCTATAGGCCTACTATTAGACAAACTGAAGAATAGCTATAGGCCTACTACTACTATTGAACAAACTGAAGAAAAGCTATAGGTCTACTATTGGACAAACTGAAGAAAAGCTATAGTATAGGCCTATTATTGGACAAACTGAAAAAAAGCTATAGGCTATTGAACAAACTGAAGAAAAGCTATAGGCCTACTATAGGATTTTTAAAAAGTGCGAAATAGTTAAATAGTAAATTCCTAAAACAGGTGTGTGTCTTTGTGTGTGTTTGAGGGGGTGGTCATCAAGTCTTTGAAATCTGATTAAATAAAAAAATAAAAAAAATATCAGAGAACAAAAGTGTAGCAGTGAATGGCTTAATGTTTCAACCAATTATCAATCAAAAGTCAAGAATTTCATCTGGTTGAACGTTTAAGAAATATAAACATAAATATTTGAAATACCAGCTATGTGGCATCACTGACCAACGTAGCAAGAATATACAACGAAATGAAAACATCATATGGAAGTAAACTAGCATATGCATCTTCTGTATAGCACCCAATAACATTGAACAGAGATGTACTAGAAAAAGGTCAGTAGTATATCGGCACGAGATTTACACGTACTTCTGGGAAAAGATAAAAACAACATAGTTTTATATGCAACTGAAAAAAAAGCATAAATTCTAACTTAGATAAGTAATCATTTCAAATACTTATAACGACATGTAGATTAAAATTATTTTTGTGCACTACATTAATTTAAAAAAAAACACAAATGCGTATGAATTCTCCTAATTTGCGTGCTTGAAATAGTTTGCATGAAGTATTTTAAACAACCACAACCTTTATACCATATACAACCGTTATACCATATACATGCAACCTTTATACCATCTACAACCTTTATACCATCTACAACCTTTATACCATCTACAACCTTTATACCATATGCAACCTTTATACCATATACAACCGTTATACCATCTACAACCTTTATACCATATACAACCTTTCTACCATCTACAACCTATCTACCATATACAACCGTTATTAAAATAATTTAAAATGAAGGAATATAATTTAAATCCAGGATGGGCTTAGGACATAATATTCAACTGTATAAACTTAGCGACTGTGTAATAAAAGAATATTAGCGACTGTGTAATAAAAGAAAATTAGCGACTGTGTAATAAAAGAAAATTAGCGACTGTGTAATACAAGAAGAAAAGGAAAGAAAACGCTTACAAGAAACATAAAAAAACTAATTGTCACCACAACTTGCATTTTATTCAATTCAAATGGTGTGTTAAACATAGGCGTAGACACCATGGGGGCTAATGGGGCACGTGCACCCAACCTAATGTTTTCCTAGCTTTTTCCCTAAGCCAAGAATTTTTTTTTTTTCAAATTAAAATAATTCTAAAGATAATTATATTGAGTGATCATAAATGTGTATATGTCTATATTATTTCCATTATTATTTTCTTTTAAAACTTTGTATGAAATTGCACACTAATTTTGTCTTTGGATTGTTATTGCTCATCCTTCACCCGCTCTTTACCTCTTCCATTTACACTATTAGTTCCTTCACCCACTCTTTACCTCTTCCATTTACACTATTAGTTTCTTCACCCACTCTTTACCTCTTCCATTTACACTATTAGTTTCTTCACCCGTTCTTTACCTCTTCCATTTACACTATTAGTTTCTTCACCCGCTCTTCACCTCTTCCATTTACACTATTAGTTCCTTAACCCGCTTTTTACCTCTTCCATTTACACTATTAGTTTCTTCACCCCTTCTTTTCCCTACTTGTCATGATATGTACTGTGAAGAGTTCATGATATGTACTGTGAAGAGTTCATGATATGTAGGCCTACTGTGAAGAGTTCATGATATGTACTGTGAAGAGTTCATGATATGTAGGCCTACTGTGAAGAGTTCATGATATGTACTGTGAAGAGTTCATGATATGTACTGTGAAGAGTTCATGATATGTACTGTGAAGAGTTCATGATATGTACTGTGAAGAGTTCATGATATGTACTGTGAAGAGTTCATGATATGTACTGTGAAGAGTTCATGATATGTACTGTGAAGAGTTCATGATATGTACTGTGAAGAGTTCATGATATGTACTGTGAAGAGTTCATGATATGTACTGTGAAGAGTTCATGATATGTACTGTGAAGAGTTCATGATATGTACTGTGAAGAGTTCATGATATGTACTGTGAAGAGTTCATGATATGTACTGTGAAGAGTTCATGATATGTACTGTGAAGAGTTCATGATATGTACTGTGAAGAGTTCATGATATGTACTGTGAAGAGTTCATGATATGTACTGTTAAGAGTTCATGATATGTAATGTGAAGAGTTCATGATATGTACTGTGAAGAGTTCATGATATGTACTGTGAAGAGTTCATGATATGTAGGCCTACTGTGAAGAGTTCATGATATGTACTGTGAAGAGTTCATGATGTGTTCTGTGAAGAGTTCGTGATATGTACTGTTAAGAGTTCATGATATGTACTGTGAAGAGTTCATGATATGTACTGTGAAGAGTTCATGATATGTACTGTGAAGAGTTCATGATATGTAGGCCTACTGTGAAGAGTTCATGATATGTACTGTGAAGAGTTCATGATGTGTTCTGTGAAGAGTTCGTGATATGTACTGTGAAGAGTTCATGATATGTACTGTGAAGAGTTCATGATATGTACTGTGAAGAGCTCAAGATATGTACTGTGAAGAGTTCGTGATATGTACTGTGAAGAGTTCATGATATGTACTGTGAAGAGTTCATGATATGTACTGTTAAGAGTTCATGATATGTACTGTGAAGAGTTCATGATATGTACTGTGAAGAGTTCATGATATGTACTGTGAAGAGTTCATGATATGTAGGCCTACTGTGAAGAGTTCATGATATGTACTGTGAAGAGTTCATGATGTGTTCTGTGAAGAGTTCGTGATATGTACTGTGAAGAGTTCATGATATGTACTGTGAAGAGTTCATGATATGTACTGTGAAGAGTTCATGATATGTACTGTGAAGAGTTCGTGATATGTACTGTGAAGAGTTCATGATATGTACTGTGAAGAGTTCATGATATGTACTGTGAAGAGTTCATGATATGTACTGTGAAGAGTTCATGATATGTACTGTGAAGAGTTCATGATATGTACTGTGAAGAGTTCATGATATGTCCTGTGAAGAGTTCATGATATGTACTGTGAAGAGTTCATGATATGTACTGTGAAGAGTTCATGATATGTACTGTGAAGAGTTCATGATATGTAGGCCTACTGTGAAGAGTTCATGATATGTACTGTGAAGAGTTCATGATATGTACTGTGAAGAGTTCATGATATGTACTGTGAAGAGTTCATGATATGTACTGTGAAGAGTTCATGATATGTACTGTGAAGAGTTCATGATATGTACTGTGAAGAGTTCATGATATGTACTGTGAAGAGTTCATGAATCTACCCAACTATGATTGTATCACTTGTACTAGTTTATAAATTATTTTTTGAATGTATTTATTGTAACCATGTACGATGTGGCAAAACTAATATTGTTCATTCATTGTTACCTGGCAGTACCTGAAGATAAGTAGTGCTACTAGGCATTATGCTGGTCATGCATCACCTTTCAAACTTTGGAACGCTGCTTCACAGATCCTGTGGATCATAACTGGCATAAAATGAAGTGTTAAGCAGCATAATAAGTCCGTATGTGTGTCTGGGGAGGGGTGAAATTTTCCACAAACATCTTCACATAATATGTACGTTGGTTATAAAAAGTGTCAAGACCAAGTTTTCTTTTTTTTCTCCCTGACAGACACTACGGGAATATCCGATTACTGCAAACAAAGGTGGCGCTCACATTGTTCAAGCTTGATTACCTTCGGAAATTCCCTGAAAGCTGACACCCACCCAAAGCTTCTTGAGGAAAGATACAAAAGAACAACTTCCGGGGGTGTGATTAACAACAAATTTATCACGTTGTATGTAGTCCTTTCGTGTGTCTCGTATGTTCGATGCTGGCAACAACAGTAACAAAACATGAGCAATAAAACTTTTAATACAATTTGTATTTTGAAATACAGGTATGAAACGTAATTAAGGTTTATATGTATTCCAAATTACTATGAGGCTTATTTAGTTTTAGAATAATCACGAAATATGTAAACGAAACATGGAGAGTAACAAAGCGCCTTCACATTATAAACAGGCATAACATTATATTATGTATGAACGGCCTATCAGGACAAATGTTATTGTATAACACTTTGTCTTTATTTTTACTAAATTTAATGCAGGTAGGCTATAATAGAGGTAGAAAGTATAATATGTTTTTCATTGCATAACTTGCAGCCTAGATATAATATATAAGAAGGGCGATGCATAATGTCAGATTTAATGGCAACTGTGCAACAAGGGACGGAGTGGCCAAAGTAATGTCTAGTTTGCTCTACCCTTCCCTTACCAGATATCGGTTGTAACATTTGAAAAACGTTTGATAGACATATGCCTACTATACCATAAGATAAAAATGCTTTATTAATCCAAACGAATGGAAATTTTGACTTGATTGCGGATGTTCCGTCTTTCAGCATATTTTAGACAGTATAAAAGAACTATTAGTAGCCTACACAGTCACAAAAATATACTTATAAAAGAAGAGATGTGCGCACACTATCATACTATTTATCATACAAGAAAAAGCTCAGTAGGAGTCAGCTATCGTATTAGATTCATGATTATCTTGTCTATATAAAATGATGGACTTGTCTATATGAAATGATGGTCTTGTCTATATGAAATGTCTTTAGTTTACAAAGATTCATGAGGTCTTGTCTATATGAAAATGATGGTCTTGTCTATACGAAATGAGTCTTGTCTATATGAAAATAATGGTCTTGTCTATATGAAATGATTGTCTTGTCTATATGAAATGATGGTCTTGTCTATATAAAATAATGGTCTTGTCTATATGAAATGACGATCTTGTCTATATGAAATGATGGTCTTGTCTATATGAAATGATGATCTTGTCTATATGAAATAATGGTCATGTCTGTATGAAATGATGGTCTTGTCTATATGAAATGATGGTCTTGTCTATATGAAATGATGGTCTTGTCTATATGAAGTAAGGGTCTTGTCTATATGAAATGATGGTCTTGTCTATATAAAATGATGGTCTTGTTTATATGAAATGATGGTCTTGTCTATATGATTTGATGGTCTTGTCTTTATGAAATGTCTTTATTTTACAAAGATTCATGATGTTGTTGTCTATATGAAATGTCTTTAGTTTACAAAGATTCATGATGGTCTTGTCTATATAAAATGATGGTCTTGTCTATATAAAATGATGGTCGTCTATCTGAAATTATGGTCTTGTCTATATAAAATGATGGTCTTGTCTATATAAAATGATGGTCTTGTCTATATGAAAATGATGGTCTTGTCTATATGAAATGATAATCTTGTCTATATGACTATAATGGTCTTGTCTATATGAAATGATGGTCTTGTCTATATGAAATGATGATCTTGTCTATATGAAATGATGGTCTTGTCTATATAAAAATTAATGATCTTATCTATATGAAATGATGGTCTTGTCTTTATGAAAATGATGGTCTTGTCTATATGAAATGATGGTCTTGTCTATATGAAATGATGGTCTTGTCTATATAAAATGATGGTCTTGTCTATATGATATGATGATCTTGTCTATATGAAATGTCCTTAGTTTACAAAGATTCATGAGGTCTTGTCTATATGAAAATGATGGTCTTGTCTATATGAAATGATGGTCTTGTCTATATGATATGATGATCTTGTCTATACGAAACGTCTTTATTTTACAAAGATCCATGATGGTCTTGTCTATATGAAATGTCATTAGTTTACAAAGATTCATGATGGTCTTGACTATATGAAATGATGGTCATGTCTATATGAAATGATGGTCTTGTCTATCTAAAATTATGGTCTTGTCTATATGAAATGATGGTCTTGTCTATATAAAATGATGGTCTTGTTTGTATGAAAATGATGGTCTTGTCTAAATGACATAATGGTCTTGTCTATATGTAAATGATGGTCTTATCTATATGAAATGATGGTCTTGTCTATATGAAATGATGGTCTTGTCTATATGAAATGATGGTCTTGTCTGTCTGAAATTATGGTCTTGTCTATATAAAATGATGGTCTTGTCTATATAAAATGATGGTCTTTTCTATATGAAAATGATGGTCTTGTCTAAATTAAATAATGGTCTTGTCTATATGAAAATGATGGTCTTATCTATATGAAATGATGGTCTTGTCTATATGATATGATGATCTTGTCTATATGAAACGTCTTTATTTTACAAAGATCCATGATGGTCTTGTCTATATGAAATGTCTTTAGTTTACAAAGATTCATGATGGTCTTGACTATATGAAATGATGATCTTGTCTATATGAAATGATGGTCTTGTCTATCTGAAATTATGGTCTTGTCTATATGAAATGATGGTCTTGTCTATATAAAATGATGGTCTTGTCTATATAAAATAATGGTCGTCTATCTAAAATTATGGTCTTGTCTATATAAAATGATGGTCTTGTCTATATAAAATGATGGTCTTGTCTATATGAAAATGATGGTCTTGTCTATAAAAAATGATGGTCTTATCTATATGAAATGATGGTCTTGTCTATATAAAATGATGGTCTTGTCTATATGAAAATGATGGTCTTATCTATATGAAATGATGGTCTTGTCTTTATGCAAATGATGGTCTTGTCTATATGAAATGATGGTCTTGTCTATATGAAATGATGGTCTTGTCTATATAAAATGATGGTCGTCTATCTGAAATTATGGTCTTGTCTATATAAAATGATGGTCTTGTCTATATAAAATGATGGTCTTGTCTATATAAAATGATGGTCTTGTCTATATGAAAATGATGGTCTTGTCTATATGAAATGATAATCTTGTCTATATGACTATAATGGTCTTGTCTATATGAAATGATGGTCTTGTCTATATGAAATGATGATCTTGTCTATATGAAATGATGGTCTTGTCTATATAAAAATTAATGATCTTATCTATATGAAATGATGGTCTTGTCTTTATGAAAATGATGGTCTTGTCTATATGAAATGATGGTCTTGTCTATATGAAATGATGGTCTTGTCTATATAAAATGATGGTCTTGTCTATATGATATGATGATCTTGTCTATATGAAATGTCCTTAGTTTACAAA
Organism: Anisus vortex; assembly: GCA_949126835.1. Lineage (NCBI taxonomy): Eukaryota > Metazoa > Mollusca > Gastropoda > Planorbidae > Anisus > Anisus vortex. The sequence continues at coordinate 11,042,657 of OX421499.1, forward strand.
GATTCATGAGGTCTTGTCTATATGAAAATGATGGTCTTGTCTATATGAAATGATGGTCTTGTCTATATGATATGATGATCTTGTCTATACGAAACGTCTTTATTTTACAAAGATCCATGATGGTCTTGTCTATATGAAATGTCTTTAGTTTACAAAGATTCATGATGGTCTTGACTATATGAAATGATGGTCATGTCTATATGAAATGATGGTCTTGTCTATCTAAAATTATGGTCTTGTCTATATGAAATGATGGTCTTGTCTATATAAAATGATGGTCTTGTTTGTATGAAAATGATGGTCTTGTCTAAATGACATAATGGTCTTGTCTATATGTAAATGATGGTCTTATCTATATGAAATGATGGTCTTGTCTATATGAAATGATGGTCTTGTCTATATGAAATGATGGTCTTGTCTATCTGAAATTATGGTCTTGTCTATATAAAATGATGGTCTTGTCTATATAAAATGATGGTCTTTTCTATATGAAAATGATGGTCTTGTCTAAATTAAATAATGGTCTTGTCTATATGAAAATGATGGTCTTATCTATATGAAATGATGGTCTTGTCTATATGATATGATGATCTTGTCTATATGAAACGTCTTTATTTTACAAAGATCCATGATGGTCTTGTCTATATGAAATGTCTTTAGTTTACAAAGATTCATGATGGTCTTGACTATATGAAATGATGATCTTGTCTATATGAAATGATGGTCTTGTCTATCTGAAATTATGGTCTTGTCTATATGAAATGATGGTCTTGTCTATATAAAATGATGGTCTTGTCTATATAAAATAATGGTCGTCTATCTAAAATTATGGTCTTGTCTATATGAAAATGATGGTCTTGTCTATATGAAATGATAATCTTGTCTATATGACTATAATGGTCTTGTCTATAAAAAATGATGGTCTTATCTATATGAAATGATGGTCTTGTCTATATAAAATGATGGTCTTGTCTATATGAAAATGATGGTCTTATCTATATGAAATGATGGTTTTGCCTTTATGAAAATGATGGTCTTGTCTATATGAAATGATGGTCTTGTCTATATGAAATGATGGTCTTGTCTATATAAAATGATGGTCTTGTCTATATGATATGATGATCTTGTCTATATGAAATGTCCTTAGTTTACAAAGATTCATGAGGTCTTGTCTATATGAAAATGATGGTCTTGTCTATATGAAATGATGGTCTTGTCTATATGATATGATGATCTTGTCTATACGAAACGTCTTTATTTTACAAAGATCCATGATGGTCTTGTCTATATGAAATGTCATTAGTTTACAAAGATTCATGATGGTCTTGACTATATGAAATGATGGTCATGTCTATATGAAATGATGGTCTTGTCTATCTAAAATTATGGTCTTGTCTATATGAAATGATGGTCTTGTCTATATAAAATGATGGTCTTGTTTGTATGAAAATGATGGTCTTGTCTAAATGACATAATGGTCTTGTCTATATGTAAATGATGGTCTTATCTATATGAAATGATGGTCTTGTCTATATGAAATGATGGTCTTGTCTATATGAAATGATGGTCTTGTCTGTCTGAAATTATGGTCTTGTCTATATAAAATGATGGTCTTGTCTATATAAAATGATGGTCTTTTCTATATGAAAATGATGGTCTTGTCTAAATTAAATAATGGTCTTGTCTATATGAAAATGATGGTCTTATCTATATGAAATGATGGTCTTGTCTATATGATATGATGATCTTGTCTATATGAAACGTCTTTATTTTACAAAGATCCATGATGGTCTTGTCTATATGAAATGTCTTTAGTTTACAAAGATTCATGATGGTCTTGACTATATGAAATGATGATCTTGTCTATATGAAATGATGGTCTTGTCTATCTGAAATTATGGTCTTGTCTATATGAAATGATGGTCTTGTCTATATAAAATGATGGTCTTGTCTATATAAAATAATGGTCGTCTATCTAAAATTATGGTCTTGTCTATATAAAATGATGGTCTTGTCTATATAAAATGATGGTCTTGTCTATATGAAAATGATGGTCTTGTCTATAAAAAATGATGGTCTTATCTATATGAAATGATGGTCTTGTCTATATAAAATGATGGTCTTGTCTATATGAAAATGATGGTCTTATCTATATGAAATGATGGTCTTGTCTTTATGCAAATGATGGTCTTGTCTATATGAAATGATGGTCTTGTCTATATGAAATGATGGTCTTGTCTATATAAAATGATGGTCGCCTATCTGAAATTATGGTCTTGGCTATATAAAATGATGGTCTTGTCTATATAAAATGATGGTCTTGTCTATATAAAATGATGGTCTTGTCTATATGAAAATGATGGTCTTGTCTATATGAAATGATAATCTTGTCTATATGACTATAATGGTCTTGTCTATATGAAATGATGGTCTTGTCTATATGAAATGATGATCTTGTCTATATGAAATGATGGTCTTGTCTATATAAAAATTAATGATCTTATCTATATGAAATGATGGTCTTGTCTTTATGAAAATGATGGTCTTGTCTATATGAAATGATGGTCTTGTCTATATGAAATGATGGTCTTGTCTATATAAAATGATGGTCTTGTCTATATGATATGATGATCTTGTCTATATGAAATGTCCTTAGTTTACAAAGATTCATGAGGTCTTGTCTATATGAAAATGATGGTCTTGTCTATATGAAATGATGGTCTTGTCTATATGATATGATGATCTTGTCTATACGAAACGTCTTTATTTTACAAAGATCCATGATGGTCTTGTCTATATGAAATGTCTTTAGTTTACAAAGATTCATGATGGTCTTGACTATATGAAATGATGGTCATGTCTATATGAAATGATGGTCTTGTCTATCTAAAATTATGGTCTTGTCTATATGAAATGATGGTCTTGTCTATATAAAATGATGGTCTTGTTTGTATGAAAATGATGGTCTTGTCTAAATGACATAATGGTCTTGTCTATATGTAAATGATGGTCTTATCTATATGAAATGATGGTCTTGTCTATATGAAATGATGGTCTTGTCTATATGAAATGATGGTCTTGTCTATCTGAAATTATGGTCTTGTCTATATAAAATGATGGTCTTGTCTATATAAAATGATGGTCTTGTCTATATGAAAATGATGGTCTTGTCTAAATTAAATAATGGTCTTGTCTATATGAAAATGATGGTCTTATCTATATGAAATGATGGTCTTGTCTATATGATATGATGATCTTGTCTATATGAAACGTCTTTATTTTACAAAGATCCATGATGGTCTTGTCTATATGAAATGTCTTTAGTTTACAAAGATTCATGATGGTCTTGACTATATGAAATGATGATCTTGTCTATATGAAATGATGGTCTTGTCTATCTGAAATTATGGTCTTGTCTATATGAAATGATGGTCTTGTCTATATAAAATGATGGTCTTGTCTATATAAAATAATGGTCGTCTATCTAAAATTATGGTCTTGTCTATATAAAATGATGGTCTTGTCTATATAAAATGATGGTCTTGTCTATATGAAAATGATGGTCTTGTCTATAAAAAATGATGGTCTTATCTATATGAAATGATGGTCTTGTCTATATAAAATGATGGTCTTGTCTATATGAAAATGATGGTCTTATCTATATGAAATGATGGTTTTGCCTTTATGAAAATGATGGTCTTGTCTATATGAAATGATGGTCTTGTCTATATGAAATGATGGTCTTGTCTATATAAAATGATGGTCTTGTCTATATGATATGATGATCTTGTCTATATGAAATGTCCTTAGTTTACAAAGATTCATGAGGTCTTGTCTATATGAAAATGATGGTCTTGTCTATATGAAATGATGGTCTTGTCTATATGATATGATGATCTTGTCTATACGAAACGTCTTTATTTTACAAAGATCCATGATGGTCTTGTCTATATGAAATGTCTTTAGTTTACAAAGATTTATGATGGTCTTGTCTATATGAAATGTCTTTGGTTTACAAAGATTCATGATGGTCTTTACTATATGAAATGATGGTCATGTCTATATGAAATGATGGTCTTGTCTATCTAAAATTATGGTCTTGTCTATATGAAATGATGGTCTTGTCTATATGAAATGATGGTCTTGTCTATATGATATGATGATCTTGTCTATATGAAACGTCTTTATTTTTTAAAGATCCATGATGGTCTTGTCTATATGAAATGTCTTTAGTTTACAAAGATTTATGATGGTCTTGTCTATATGAAATGTCTTTGGTTTACATAGATTCATGATGGTCTTGACTATATGAAATGATGATCTTGTCTATATGAAATAATGGTCTTGTCTGTATGAAATGATGGTCTTGTCTATATGAAATGATGGTCTTGTCTATATGAAATGATGGTCTTGTCTATATGAAGTAAGGGTCTTGTCTATATGAAATGATGGTCTTGTCTATATAAAATGATGGTCTTGTTTATATGAAATGATGGTCTTGTCTATATGATTTGATGGTCTTGTCTTTATGAAATGTCTTTATTTTACAAAGATTCATGATGTTGTTGTCTATATGAAATGTCTTTAGTTTACAAAGATTCATGATGGTCTTGTCTATATAAAATGATGGTCTTGTCTATATAAAATGATGGTCGTCTATCTGAAATTATGGTCTTGTCTATATAAAATGATGGTCTTGTCTATATAAAATGATGGTCTTGTCTATATGAAAATGATGGTCTTGTCTATATGAAATGATAGTATTGTCTATATGACTATAATGGTCTTGTCTATATGAAATGATGGTCTTGTCTATATGAAATGATGATCTTGTCTATATGAAATGATGGTCTTGTCTATATAAAAATTAATGATCTTATCTATATGAAATGATGGTCTTGTCTTTATGAAAATGATGGTCTTGTCTATATGAAATGATGGTCTTGTCTATATGAAATGATGGTCTTGTCTATATAAAATGATGGTCTTGTCTATATGATATGATGATCTTGTCCATATGAAATGTCCTTAGTTTACAAAGATTCATGAAGTCTTGTCTATATGAAAATGATGGTCTTGTCTATATGAAATGATGGTCTTGTCCATATGATATGATGATCTTGTCTATATGAAACGTCTTTAGTTTACAAAGATTCATGATGGTCTTGACTATATGAAATGATGGTCATGTCTATATGAAATGATGGTCTTGTCTATCTAAAATTATGGTCTGGTCTATATGAAATGATGGTCTTGTCTATATAAAATGATGGTCTTGTTTGTATGAAAATGATGGTCTTGTCTAAATGACATAATGGTCTTGTCTATATGTAAATGATGGTCTTATCTATATGAAATGATGGTCTTGTCTATATGAAATGATGGTCTTGTCTATATGAAATGATGTCTTGTCTATTTGAAATTATGGTCTTGTCTATATAAAATGATGGTCTTGTCTTTATAAAATGATGGTCTTTTCTATATGAAAATGATGGTCTTGTCTAAATGAAATAATGGTCTTGTCTATATGAAAATGATGGTCTTATCTATATGAAATGATGGTCTTGTCTATATGATATGATGATCTTGTCTATATGAAACGTCTTTATTTTACAAAGATCCATGATGGTCTTGTCTATATGAAATGTCATTAGTTTACAAAGATTTTTGATGGTCTTGTCTATATGAAATGTCTTTGGTTTACAAAGATTCATGATGGTCTTGACTAAATGAAATGATGATCTTGTCTATATGAAATGATGGTCTTGTCTATCTGAAGTTATGGTCTTGTCTATATGAAATGATGGTCTTGTCTATATAAAATGATGGTCTTGTCTATATAAAATAATGGTCGTCTATCTAAAATTATGGTCTTGTCTATATAAAATGATGGTCTTGTCTATATAAAATGATGGTCTTGTCTATATGAAAATGATGGTCTTGTCTATATAAAATGATGGTCTTATCTATATGAAATGATGGTCTTGTCTATATAAAATGATGGTCTTGTCTATATGAAAATGATGGTCTTATCTATATGAAATGATGGTCTTGTCTTTATGAAAATGATGGTCTTGTCTATATGAAATGATGGTCTTGTCTATATGAAATGATGGTCTTGTCTATATAAAATGATGGTCTTGTCTATATGATATGATGATCTTGTCTATATGAAATGTCCTTAGTTTACAAAGATTCATGACGTCTTGTCTATATGAAAATGATGGTCTTGTCTATATGAAATGATGGTCTTGTCTATATGATATGATGATCTTGTCTATACGAAACGTCTTTATTTTACAAAGATCCATGATGGTCTTGTCTATATGAAATGTCTTTAGTTTACAAAGATTTATGATGGTCTTGTCTATATGAAATGTCTTTGGTTTACAAAGATTCATGATGGTCTTGACTATATGAAATGATGGTCATGTCTATATGAAATGATGGTCTTGTCTATCTAAAATTATGGTCTTGTCTATATGAAATGACGGTCATGTCTATCTAAAATGATGGTCTTGTTTGTATGAAAATGATGGTCTTGTCTAAATGACATAATGGTCTTGTCTATATGTAAATGATGGTCTTATCTATATGAAATGATGGTCTTGTCTATATGAAATGATGGTCTTGTCTATATGAAATGATGGTCTTGTCTATATGATATGATGATCTTGTCTATATGAAACGTCTTTATTTTTTAAAGATCCATGATGGTCTTGTCTATATGAAATGTCTTTAGTTTACAAAGATTTATGATGGTCTTGTCTATATGAAATGTCTTTGGTTTACATAGATTCATGATGGTCTTGACTATATGAAATGATGATCTTGTCTATATGAAATGATGGTCTTGTCTATCTGAAATTATGGTCTTGTCTATATGAAATGATGGTCTTGTCTATATAAAATGATGGTCTTGTCTATATAAAATGATGGTCGTCTATCCGAAATTATGGTCTTGTCTATATAAAATGATGGTCTTGTCTATATAAAATGATGGTCTTGTCTATATGAAAATAATGGTCTTGTCTATATGAAATGATAGTCTTGTCTATATGACTATAATGGTCTTGTCTATATGAAATGATGGTCTTGTCTATATGAAATGATGATCTTGTCTATATGAAATGATGGTCTTGTCTATATAAAAATTGATGGTCTTATCTATATGAAATGATGGTCTTGTCTTTATGAAAATGATGGTCTTGTCTATATTAAATGATGGTCTTGTCTATATGAAATGATGGTCTTGTCTATATAAAATGATGGTCTTGTCTATATGATATGATGATCTTGTCTATATGAAATGACGATCTTTTCTATATGAAATGATGGTCTTGTCTATATGAAATGATGGTCTTGTCTATATGAAGTAATGGTCTTGTCTATATGAAATGATGGTTTTGTCTATATGAAATGATGGTCTGGTTTATATGAAATGATGGTCTTGTCTATATGAATTTATGGTCTTGTCTTTATGAAATGTCTTTATTTTACAAAGATTCATGATGTTGTTGTCTATATGAAATGTTTTTAGTTTACAAAGATTCGTAATGGTCTTGTCTATATAAAATGATGGTCTTGTCTATATAAAATAATGGTCGTCTATCTAAAATTATGGTCTTGTCTATATGAAATGATGGTCTTGTCTATATAAAATGATGGTCTTGTCTATATGAAAATGATGGTCTTGTCTATATGAAATGATGGTCTTATCTATATGAAATGATGGTCTTGTCTATATGAAATGATGGTCTTGTCTATATGAAAATGATGGTCTTGTCCATATGATATGATGATCTTGTCTATATGAAATGTCCTTAGTTTACAAAGATTCATGAGGTCTTGTCTATATGAAAATGATGGTCTTGTCTATATGAAATGATGGTCTTGTCTATATGATATGATGATCTTGTCTATACGAAACGTCTTTATTTTACAAAGATCCATGATGGTCTTGTCTATATGAAATGTCTTTAGTTTACAAAGATTTATGATGGTCTTGTCTATATGAAATGTCTTTGGTTTACAAAGATTCATGATGGTCTTGACTATATGAAATGATGGTCTTGTCTATCTGAAATTATGGTCTTGTCTATATGAAATGATGGTCTTGTCTATATAAAATGATGGTCTTGTCTATATGAAAATGATGGTCTTGTCTAAATGGAATAATGGTCTTGTCTATATGAAATGATGTTCATGTTTATATGAAAATGATGGTCTTGTCTATATAAAATGATGGTCTTGTCTTTATGAAATTATGGTCTTTTCTATATGAAATGATGGTCTTGCCTATATGAAAATGATGGTCTTGTCTATATGAAATGATGGTCTTGTCTATATGAAAATGATGGTCTTGTCTATATGAAATGATGTTCTTGTCTATATGAAATGATGGTCTTATCTATATAAAATGATGGTCTTGTCTATATGAAAATGACGGTCTCGTCTATATGAAATAATGGTCTTGTCTATATGAAAATGATGGTCTTGTCTACATCAAATGATGGTCTTGTCTATATGAAAATGATGGTCTTGTCTATAGTAAATGATGGTCTTGTCTATATGAAATGATGGTCTTATCTATATAAAATGATGGTCTTGTCTACATGAAAATGATGGTCTTGTCTATATGAAATAATAATCTTGTCTATATAAAAATGATGGTCTTGTCTATATGAAATGATGGTCTTGTCTATATAGAAATGATGGTCTTGTCTATATGAAATGATGGTCTTGTCTATATAAAATGATTGTCTTGTCTATATGAAATGATGGTCTTGTCTACATGAAATGATGTTCTTGTCTGTATGATTTGATGGTTTTGTCGATATGAAATGATGGTCTTGTCTATATGAAATGATGGTATAGTCTATATGTTATGATGATCTTGTCTTTATGAAATGTCTTTAGTTTACAAAGATTCATGATGGTCTTGCCTATATGAAAATGATGGTCTTGTCTATATGAAATGATGGTCTTGTCTATATGAAAATGATGGTCTTGTCTATATGAAATGATGGTCTTGTCTATATGAAATTATGGTCTTATCTATATAAAATGATGGTCTTGTCTATATGAAAATGACGGTCTTGTCTATATGAAATAATGGTCTTGTCTATATGAAAATGATTGTCTTGTCTACATGAAATGATGGTCTTGTCTATATGAAATGATGGTCTTGTCTATATGAAATGATGATCTTGTCTATATGAAATGATGGTCTTGTCTATATGAAAATGATGGTCTTATCTATATGAGATGATGGTCTTGTCTTTATGAAAATGATGGTCTTGTCTATATGAAATGATGGTCTTGTCTATATGAAATGATGGTCTTGTCTATATGATATGATGATCTTGTCTATATGAAACGTCTTTATTTTTTAAAGATCCATGATGGTCTTGTCTATATAAAATGTCTTTAGTTTACAAAGATTTATGATGGTCTTGTCTATATGAAATGTCTTTGGTTTACATAGATTCATGATGGTCTTGACTATATGAAATGATGATCTTGTCTATATGAAATGATGGTCTTGTCTATCTGAAATTATGGTCTTGTCTATATGAAATGATGGTCTTGTCTATATAAAATGATGGTCTTGTCTATATAAAATGATGGTCGTCTATCCGAAATTATGGTCTTGTCTATATAAAATGATGGTCTTGTCTATATAAAATGATGGTCTTGTCTATATGAAATGATGATATTGTCTATATGAAATGATGGTCTTGTCTATATAAAAATTGATGGTCTTATCTATATGAAATGATGGTCTTGTCTCAATGAAAATGATGGTCTTGTCTATATGAAATGATGGTCTTGTCTATATGAAATGATGGTCTTGTCTATATAAAATGATGGTCTTGTCTATATGATATGATGATCTTGTCTATATGAAATGACGATCTTTTCTATATGAAATGATGGTCTTGTCTATATGAAATGATGGTCTTGTCTATATGAAGTAATGGTCTTGTCTATATGAAATGATGGTTTTGTCTATATGAAATGATGGTCTGGTTTATATGAAATGATGGTCTTGTCTATATGAATTTATGGTCTTGTCTTTATGAAATGTCTTTATTTTACAAAGATTCATGATGTTGTTGTCTATATGAAATGTTTTTAGTTTACAAAGATTCATAATGGTCTTGTCTATATAAAATGATGGTCTTGTCTATATAAAATAATGGTCGTCTATCTAAAATTATGGTCTTGTCTATATGAAATGATGGTCTTGTCTATATAAAATGATGGTCTTGTCTATATGAAAATGATGGTCTTGTCTATATGAAATGATGGTCTTATCTATATGAAATGATGGTCTTGTCCATATGAAATGATGGTCTTGTCTATATGAAAATGATGGTCTTGTCCATATGATATGATGATCTTGTCTATATGAAATGTCCTTAGTTTACAAAGATTCATGAGGTCTTGTCTATATGAAAATGATGGTCTTGTCTATATGAAATGATGGTCTTGTCTATATGATATGATGATCTTGTCTATACGAAACGTCTTTATTTTACAAAGATCCATGATGGTCTTGTCTATATGAAATGTCTTTAGTTTACAAAGATTTATGATGGTCTTGTCTATATGAAATGTCTTTGGTTTACAAAGATTCATGATGGTCTTGACTATATGAAATGATGGTCTTGTCTATCTGAAATTATGGTCTTGTCTATATGAAATGATGGTCTTGTCTATATAAAATGATGGTCTTGTCTATATGAAAATGATGGTCTTGTCTAAATGGAATAATGGTCTTGTCTATATGAAATGATGTTCATGTTTATATGAAAATGATGGTCTTGTCTATATAAAATGATGGTCTTGTCTTTATGAAATTATGGTCTTTTCTATATGAAATGATGGTCTTGCCTATATGAAAATGATGGTCTTGTCTATATGAAATGATGGTCTTGTCTATATGAAAATGATGGTCTTGTCTATATGAAATGATGTTCTTGTCTATATGAAATGATGGTCTTATCTATATAAAATGATGGTCTTGTCTATATGAAAATGACGGTCTCGTCTATATGAAATAATGGTCTTGTCTATATGAAAATGATGGTCTTGTCTACATCAAATGATGGTCTTGTCTATATGAAAATGATGGTCTTGTCTATAGTAAATGATGGTCTTGTCTATATGAAATGATGGTCTTATCTATATAAAATGATGGTCTTGTCTACATGAAAATGATGGTCTTGTCTATATGAAATAATAATCTTGTCTATATAAAAATGATGGTCTTGTCTATATGAAATGATGGTCTTGTCTATATAGAAATGATGGTCTTGTCTATATGAAATGATGGTCTTGTCTATATAAAATGATTGTCTTGTCTATATGAAATGATGGTCTTGTCTACATGAAATGATGTTCTTGTCTGTATGATTTGATGGTTTTGTCGATATGAAATGATGGTCTTGTCTATATGAAATGATGGTATAGTCTATATGATATGATGATCTTGTCTTTATGAAATGTCTTTAGTTTACAAAGATTCATGATGGTCTTGCCTATATGAAAATGATGGTCTTGTCTATATGAAATGATGGTCTTGTCTATATGAAATAGATGGTCTTGTCTATATGAAATGATGTTCTTGTCTATATGAAATTATGGTCTTATCTATATAAAATGATGGTCTTGTCTATATGAAAATGACGGTCTTGTCTATATGAAATAATGGTCTTGTCTATATGAAAATGATTGTCTTGTCTACATGAAATGATGGTCTTGTCTATATGAAATGATGGTCTTGTCTATATGAAATGATGATCTTGTCTATATGAAATGATGGTCTTGTCTATATGAAAATGATGGTCTTATCTATATGAGATGATGGTCTTGTCTTTATGAAAATGATGGTCTTGTCTATATGAAATGATGGTCTTGTCTATATGAAATGATGGTCTTGTCTATATAAAATGATGGTCTTGTCTATATGATATGATGATGTTGTCTATATGAAATGTCCTTAGTTTTCAAAGATTCATGAGATCTTGTCTATATGAAAATGATGGTCTTGTCTATATGAAATGATGGTCTTGTTTATATGATATGATGATCTTGTCTATATGAAACGTCTTTATTTTACAAAGATCCATAATGGTCTTGTCTATATGAAATGTCTTTAGATTACAAAGATTAATTATGGTCTTGTCTATATGAAATGTCTTTGGTTTACAAAGATTCATGATGGTCTTGACTATATGAAATGATGGTCTTGTCTATATAAAATGATGGTCTTGTCTATATGAAAATGACGGTCTCGTCTATATGAAATAATGGTCTTGTCTATATGAAAATGATGGTCTTGTCTACATGAAATGATGGTCTTGTCTATATGAAAATGATGGTCTTGTCTATAGTAAATGATGGTCTTGTCTATATGAAATGATGGTCTTATCTATATAAAATGATGGTCTTGTCTACATGAAAAGGATGGTCTTGTCTATATGAAATAATAATCTTGTCTATATAAAAATGATGGTCTTGTCTATATGAAATGATGGTCTTGTCTATATAGAAATGATGGTCTTGTCTATATGAAATGATGGTCTTGTCTTTAGAAAATGATTGTCTTGTCTATATGAAATGATGGTCTTTTCTACATGAAATGATGTTCTTGTCTGTATGAATTGATGGTTTTGTCGATATGAAATGATGGTCTTGTCTATATGAAATAATGGTATTGTCTATATGATATGATGATCTTGTCTTTATGAAATGTCTTTAGTTTACAAAAATTCATGATGGTCTTGTCTATATAAAATGATGGTCTTGTCTACATAAAATGATGGTCGTCTATCTGAAATTATGGTCTTGTCTATATGAAATGATGGTCTTGTCTATATAAAATGATGGTCTTGTCTATATGAAAATGATGGTCTTGTCTATATGAAATGATGGTCTTGTCTATATGACTATGATGGTCTTGTCTATATGAAATGATGGTCTTGTCTATATAAAATGACGATCTTGTCTATATGAAATGATGATCTTGTCTATATGAAAATGATGGTCTTATCTATATGAAATGATGGTCTTGTCTTTATGAAAATGATGGTCTTGTCTATATGAAATGATGGTCTTGTCTATATGAAATAATGGTCTTGTCTACATAAAATGATGGTCTTGTCTATATGATGTGATGATCTTTTCTATATGAAACGTCTTTTTTTTACAAAGATCCATGATGGTCTTGTCTTTATGAAATGTCTTTAGTTTACAAAGATTTATTATGGTCTTGTCTATATGAAATGTCTTTGGTTTACAAAGATTCATGATGGTCTTGACTATATGAAATGATGGTAATGTCTATATGAAATGATGTTCTTGTCTATCTGAAATTATGGTCTTGTCTATATGACATGATGGTTTTGTCTATATAAAATGATGGTCTTGTCTATATGAAAATGATAGTCTTGTCTAAATGAAATAATGGTCTTGTCTATATGAAAATGATGGTCTTATCTATATGAAATGACGGTCTTGTCTATATGAAATGATGGTCTTGTCTATATGAAATGATGATATTGCCTATGTGAAAATGATGGTCTTTTCTATATGACATGATGATCTTGTCTATATGTAATGTCCTTAGTTTACAAAGATTCATGAGGTCTTGTCTATATGAAAATGACGGTTTTGTCTATATGAAATGATGGTCTTGTCTATATGATATGATGATCTTGTCTATATGAAACGTCTTTATTTTACAAAGATCCATGATGGTCTTGTCTATATGAAATGATGGTCTTGTCTATATGACTATGATGGTCTTGTCTATATGAAAATGATGGTCGAGTCTATATGAAATGATGGTCTTGTCTATATGATATGATGATCTTGTCTATATGAAACGTCTTTATTTTACAAAGATCCATGATGGTCTTGTCTATATGAAATGATGATCTTGTCTATATGACTATGATGGTCTTGTCTATATGAAAATGATGGTCGAGTCTATATGAAATGATGGTCTTGTCTATATGAAAATGATGGTCTTGTCTATATGAAATGATGTTCTTGTCTATATGAAATGATGGTCTTATCTATATAAAATGATGGTCTTGTCTATATGAAAATGATGGTCTTGTCTATATGAAAATGATGGTCTTGTCTATATGAAATGATGGTCTTGTCTATATGAAATGATGGTCTTGTCTATATAAAAATGATGGTCTTGTCTATATGAAATGATGGTCTTGTCTATATGAAAATGACGGTCTTTTCTATATGAAACGATGGTCTTGTCTATATTAAATGATGTTCTTTTCTATGTGAAATGATGGTCTTGTCTATATGAAATGATGGTCTTGTCAATATGAAATGATGGTCTTGTCTATATGAAATGATGGTCTTGTCAATATGAAATGATGGTCTTGTCTATATGAAATGATGGTCATGTCTATATGAAATGATGGTCTTGTCTATATTAAATGATGTTCTTTTCTATGTGAAATGATGGTCTTGTCTATATGAAATGATGGTCTTGTCAATATGAAATGATGGTCTTGTCTATATGAAATGATGGTCTTGTCAATATGAAATGATGGTCTTGTCTATATGAAATGATGGTCTTGTCTATATGAAATGATGGTTTTGTCTATATGAAATGATGGTCTTGTCTATATGAAATGATGGTCTTGTCTATATGAAATGATGGTCTTGTCTATATGAAACGTCTTTAGTTTCCTAAGAGTCATGATGGTTTTGTCTAAATGAAATGATGGTCTTGTCTATATGAAATGATTGTCTTGTCTATATGAAATGTTGTTCTTTTCTATATGAAATGATGGTCTTGTCTATATGAAATTATGGTCTTGTCTATATGAAATGTTTGTCTTGGCTATATGAAATGATGGTTTTGTCTATATGAAATGTCTTTAGTTTACAAAGATTCATGATGTTCTTGTCTATATAAAATGTCTTTAGTCTACATAGATTCGTGATGGTCTTGTCTATATGAAATGATGGTCTTGTCTATATGAAATGATGGTCTTGTCTATATAAAATGATGGTCTTGTCTATATGAAATGATGGTCTTGTCTATATGAAATGATGGTCTTGTCTATATGAAATAATGGTCTTTTCTATATAAAATGATGGTCTTGTCTATATGAATTGATGGTTTTGTCTATATGAAATGATGGTCTTGTTTATATGAAATGATGGTCTCGTCTATATGAAATGATGGTCTTGTCTATATGAAATGATGGTCTTGTCTATATGAAATGTCTTTAGTTTACTAAGATTCATGATGGTGTTGTCTATATAAAATGATGGTTATATCTACATGAAATGATGGTCTTGTCTATATGAAATGATGGTCTTGTCAATATGAAATGTCTTTAGTTTACTAATATTTATTATGGTCTTGTCTATATGAAATGATGGTCCTGTCTATATGAAATGATGGTCTTGTCTATATGAAATGTCTTTAGTTTACTAAGATTCATGATGGTCTTGTTTATAGGAAATGATGGTCTTGACTATATGAAATGATGGCCTTGTCTATATGAAATGTCTTTAGTTTACTAAGATTCATGATAGTCTTGTCTATATGAAATGATGTTCTTGTCTATATGAAATGTCTTTAGTTACTAAGATTCATGATGGTCTTGTCTATATGAAATGATGGTCTTGTCTATATGAAATGTGTTTAGTTTACTAAGATTCATGATGGTCTTGTCTATATGAAATGATGGTCTTGTCTATATGAAATGATGGTCTTTTCTATATGAAATGATGGTTCTGTATATATGAAATGATGGTCTTCTCTATATGAAATGATGGTCTTGTCTATGTGAAATGATTGTCTTGTCTATATGAAATGATGGTCTTGTCTATATAAAATGATGGTCTTGTCTATATGAAATGATGGTCTTGTCTATATGAAATGTCTTTAGTTTACTAAGTAAAGTCTTTGGTGGAATTTCTTACAGAGGTTTTGACATTGGTCAGGCAAAGACAGCTTGTCATTGATTGTGACGCCCTTATATTTATACTGCCTGACTTGATTTGTGATTTGATTGTTTATTTGTAAATCAGCTTTAAACCATACCAAACTAATTCATACTATATATAGGCCTACTATGCTATACTCAGTGGAGTAGCCAAGTTTTTATGAAAAATGCCCTACTTATAGCACTTTTCCCATATTAATGCCTCGGAGTAAACACGCTGTGTAATAGTGCAGTTATTTCACTATTGACGATTCTTTTCCGAGCAACTATTAGTAACGTAAAATTCTGAAATATTGATTGATTGGCCTACTGCTGATTTCCAAGATGCACATGTAGTATCGCAGAGTATTTATATAGTCCACTCGAATACTTCCTTAGGACAGCATGGTTCTTCTTTTATATCGATGAAAAGGTCCCACTTTTTATCATTTAAAATGCCCGACTTTTTTAAATTCCTAAATAGGTCACAAGTTTTATATATGAAAAAGCATTACGTTTTCGTTCTTGAAAAGGTCCCTCATTTTTTCTTGAAAAATGGTCACTTTTTATTCTTAAAATTAAAAAAGGCATCCATTTTTTTTCATTGGAAAAACGAAAATGTTTATTCTTAAGAATGAAAGTGTTTGTGTCCTAATGTTTTTCTGAGCATTGTAACAGATTGTTTTTGTGTTGTATTGAAAAAAAAAAATGAAATCTGTATAGCGTTGCCAACAAACATAATGCAAGCTCAGAGCGCATTTAACATACAACTAAGAACACGGATACAATCTATAGGCCAAGAGATAAAAAACTAAATGATGATTCAAAACTTTACAAACGTAGAACAAATCAAACTAGAGACAGACCGATATTCTAGATCTAACATCCACTGATTTATATTATAATTTTAAAGGTCTAAATTCATGACACTACTACAGCTTTTGACTTCTGCTAATCCAAAATCAACTTTTTTTTTTTACATAGATTTCACCACGCCACGTTATAAGGATCAATGGTCCTTCTTCTTATTTTTTTTAGTATAATCAATGCAAATTTGTCTTTTCCAAAATAATACTTACTTTTCCCGGGGGCGGAGAGGGGGAACAGAAAATTGATAAAAAATCGGATATTTAGAACCGAAAATAGGTGTTGAGAAAAAAAAGGATATTAACATAATTAATGTGAAGTAGAAGACTGAAAAGAATAATAACGGATTACTTAATCACGCTAAATAATGGTTTACTCAAATAGAGTTTCCATAAACTAGTTAATATTACACATAAATGTGCAGTCTTTTGAAAATATTTGTTTCGCATTTTCGGTTTATTTTCGGTTTATTTTTCAATGTCTAATATTCGGTATGTTTTTGTTTCGTTTTCGTCCGAAACTAAAAATATGGTTTCGGTCGGTCTCTAAATCAAACAATTAAAACAAAATAATTGACCTAACAGACAGACAGTATGGCTCCAAAGCATGTTAACTAAGATAAATATTGAAATAATGAGTTTTTAAGTTCTTTTTAAAGGTATCAATGGAGCTTGTTTGCCTGAGTTGAATGGGAAGTAGATTCCACACCTTCGGACCGGATATTGAGTAGGCTCTAAGGCCAACGGTCTTCAGAGAGAAATGGGGCACTTCCAGAAGCGAGGAGTCGGCAAAACGAAGTGTTCTTTGCGGAACATATAGTTTAATTAGTTCCTTGAGATAGGACGGCATCTCATTATTATAAAGGCGCTGATGGCAAAGTAGCGCCACTTTATATTCAATTCTGGCTTTCACAGGTGTCAGGAACTTAATTATGAATAATTAAGCAAGAAATCCCGGCTCAACTAATTAAGTTTAATACAATGATAATTATATTAAATACCACTAACAATTTACTACAAGTAGCACAACGTAAAATAGAATGACAGAGACTATCTTTTAAATGTAGAAAATAATTACTTTACTATACTTTATTAATGTTGACCTTAGTTTAAGAAAAACAAACAAACAAATATCAAAACCAATATTATAAAATGATAAGCTTATATATAAGAAAAAAAATTAGTATATTAAAAGAAATTCTTTCAATATAGTACTAATGAAAAAAATAAGCGAAGAAGTATGAGTGACATAAATTTATAAACATTAATGCGTAATATAAAATGGCCTGCTAACAAAATTGATGAGAAGGAATATAAGAAGAAGATTAGATCTAATAACGAAAGTGATTAATATTAAAATCTGCTATCCATATCCATAGTTTGTATCTCGTATAACAATAGCATAGGGTCTGTCCCGCCTTAGTTCAACTGTTAAGACTTCCCTTCGTTTCACCTGCTTGGTCCCTCCGACGTTCACTATGGCACGACACGGACAACCCACTCCGACGTATTAGTGGCGCAACTAACTGCTGCTGCCAGTAGTCAGTCAATATCGTGGTCGTCCTCTCGTCTCTCTCTTACTCGTTTCCTTCACTACACACTGGCCGTCACCCGTGTCAGAAATTAACTGTCCAGTGTCCTCTTTATTCGGTGCTCTGGCAAAGTCTCGTCTACGGACAGATAACTTAGCTTGAGCAAGATACAAACATCAAGCCTCTTAGCAAAAGTTCTGTGCCGCAAAGTCAGTCTCCTTAAGTTAAATAGTCGTCTCGACTCCCCCAATTTCCTAGCCTGTCAGTTTCCACATTCCATCTAAAAATTTATGCCCGTGTCTTGGCCAACCTTGATTCCCCCTTTGTCCCTTTAGCGCCCTATCCGTCTATAGTTACCCGCCCCTAGGTATACATCTTCCTGTTAGACTCTCTTTACCTCGATTCTGTTGTTTGTGCTAGAGTTGCTGTGTCGTGGGACCAAGCTCAGTATTAGCAAGATATTATTATAATTTTGTTAGCGTTCCCATGATTTTAATTGTACTTGACAACAGGGAGCTAATGGAGCCGACACAAGAGAACTGTCACATAATCTCGCCTTGACTTACGTATTATAATTTAATACCGTTAGTTAACGAACTAAGCCCATTTTAATTCAATTAACTATATGCAGCTTTATATGACTTTCTAACATAATCACGCAATATGTAAGCAAAACATGGACATAATATACAGACGTAACATTATATTATGTATAAACGGCAGATGACGACAAATTTTGTTGTATTTTATTTTGTCTTTATTTGCTGATAATCTCTGAGTTAGACTATGCGAACTGTCTCTACACAGAACTGCCAGAGTGGGATTTAAAAACAAACTACAAGGAATTCAGAACATTGCTGCAAACATTGTGCTAAACAATAAAGGACGTTCAATAACTTGTCTAAAACATTTACATTGGCTACCTGTACCACTGAGTATACAATTTACATTGGCTACCTGTACCACTGAGTATACAATTAAAAGTGTTCACTATGCTTTATAAAAGTCTTCAAGGACAATTTCCAAAGTACATTAGATCCCTGGTTGATCTATACATATAAGAGAAAACGGGACTGCGTTGAAATAAAACTCATGAACAACTCAAGGTACCAAAAGTAAAAAAAGAAAAACATTCGCAGTTCGCTCCCTTAGCGTCGTAGCACCTCTGTTGTGGAACGAACTCTCAAATATAATTCAACAAATGGACAAGAATGACATTTTTAAAACAATATAAAAAACATTCAAAATAAAATAGGGTCAATGTAAAGAGCATTCGAAGACTAATTGTTATAAATAGCGCTATATAAAATGTTTAATTTGTAAATTTGATATGCGAGCATATAATAGTTATCAGCTCAGACATGGAAAGTATAAAACTGGAAAGTCAAAGTACCACATTACTTATGTGTATGTGCAATAGATGCACGCAATATACGTGCATGTATATTCGGTGTAATTGTGAGTTATGTAAGTATAATTATTATGAGTGTAATGATACTTAATACATGTAAGCATGATAGTGTAATATATGTTAGCATAAAAAATTCCTTTTTATGACTGCTTAACGAATATTTGACTACATTAAGTTTTTACATATGGTAGTTATTTCAGAAGGTATCTTTCTTCCTGGCTGGTCAAAGCTATACACACGATGACAAGGAAAGAAGCGAAATGTTTTTTTTTAAAGTTTCAATGTCTCTAATAGACAATAAAGCACACACCCAAAAATAAAAAATAAAATAAAACAATTATTTCATTGATTTAAACAAAGAGAGAAAATGCAACAAATAAGCAACATACATCTGACCCACTGACCCATAATTTTGTGTTTTCAACAACAATATAAAAACAACACCCTAAAGAGACGGGCTAATAATTGGCCTATGCAGATCTAATGGTTTCTTTCATGTGTTCACAACAAACGAAAGACTTTGATTTTTTTCACTATGTTATGACATTACTCGCTGGGAAAATGAGAGGGTACACTAATCTTAGTGTCCTAGATTCTGTCAAACCACCGGGAATTAAAACCCTTTACAAAAATGTAAGAAATGACCAAGCATTTTTATATCTCCACCCCCCCCCCCCCCTCTGTAACACAGAGCTTTGCTAAAGAAGGGAGATAATTTTTCCTGTTGTACGTAATATGAAGGCAACACAAAATTAAAGAGAAGTGATTTACATCCCCTTGGAAATTAACAGACCGCACTTATATTTGTGTTCTAGAATGTTTCTTGTTTGAAGTCCCTGGTTATATATTTGTTGTGTATAGTTTTGTGTAGTGTAGTTCTATACACTTTAAACAACATAAAACGTTTATACTAAGTACAATGTGAGCTTTTGTCTCTTGATTTCTAGCATTGCCAACTCGAGTATGCAACTTCAATATTCTATGGCAGTCTACAAACTGAATTCGTTTAATTATAATAGTTCTCTAACGTTTTGTGTATGTTGGTCTACCAATAGATATTTCAATACTTTTTGTCGGTCAACAAGATAATTTTAAAATATGTCTACCAACTTCCCTTTACGTTTTATTTTACCTTTATTTTCTCGCCTACGTAATTCCGAGAACCGCTGTACTTAAATTGAAATGTATGAACACTAAAGGCCGTGGTCTGTGTAGCAACTTAAATGTATAAACACTAAAAGCTGTGGTCTGTGTAGCAACTTAAATGTATAAACACTAAAAGCCGTGGCCTGTGTAGCAACTTAAATATATGAACACTAAAAGCCGTGGTCTGTGTAGCAACTTAAATATATAAACACTAAAAGCCGTGGCCTGTGTAGCAACTTAAATATATGAACACTAAAAGCCGTGGTCTGTGTAGCAACTTAAATGTATAAACACTAAAAGCCGTGGCCTGTGTAGCAACTTAAATATATAAACACTAAAAGCCGTGGCCTGTGTAGCAACTTAAATGTATAAACACTAAAAGCCGTGGCCTGTGTAGCAACTTAAATGTATAAACACTAAAAGCCGTGGCCTGTGAAGCAACTTAAATTTATAAACACTAAAAGCTGTGGTCTGTGTAGCAACTTAAATATATAAACACTAAAAGCCGTGGACTGTGTAGCAACTTAAATATATGAAAATTAAAAGCCGTGGTCTGTGTAGCAACTTAAATGTATAAACACTAAAAGCTGTGGTCTGTGTAGCAACTTAAATGTATAAACACTAAAAGCCGTGGCCTGTGTAGCAACTTAAATGTATAAACACTAAAAGCTGTGGTCTGTGTAGCAACTTAAATGTATAAACACTAAAAGCTGTGGTCTGTGTAGCAACTTTAATGTATGAACACTAAAAGCTGTGGTCTGTGTAGCAACTTGACTTTATCAGCTTTACAGGTCATCCAGCCTTTTATTCATACATTTGAGCAAATTATTTATGGAAGCAAAAAATGCAACGTCCTGTTCAGCTATTCACTGTTCAGCTATTCACTGTTCAGCTATTCACTGTTCAGCTATTCACTGTTCAGCTATTCACTGTTCAGCTATTCACTGTTCAGCTATTCACTGTTCAGCTATTCACTGTTCAGCTATTCACTGTTCAGCTATTCACGACAGTAAAACAGGAAGCGTTAAGCTCACTCAATGCAAATTATAATATCCCTACTGTTCATGGTGTCCGAGCGGTAGCGGGTTCGAATCCTGGTAAAGGCGAGTATTTGTTCTTGGGTCTGGAGGCTGTCCCTGGGTCTGGTGGGAACCTGACTTAAGTTGGGGTAAAGTAAAGTCGGCAAGGGCAATGTGCTGGCCACACAATCCTCTAGTACGCCGTGGCCACAGAAACAGATGAACACTGCTTCACCGGCCCCATGGATTGATTTAATCCGACTGGATCACTTTACTTTTACAGGACAAGTCAATATACATAATAACAGTCAATATACATAATTACAGTCAATATACATAATAACAGTCAATACACATAATAACAGTCAATATACATAATAACAGTCAATATACATAATAACAGTCAATATACATAATAACAGTCAATATACATAATAACAGTAAATATACATAATAACAGTAAATATACATAATAACAGTCAATATACATAGTAACAGTCAATATACATGATAACAGTCAATATACATAATAACAGTCAATATACATAATAACAGTCATTAAACATAATAACAGTCAATATACATAATAACAGTCAATATACATAATAACAGTCAATATACATAATAACAGTCAATATACATAATAACAGTTAATACACATATTAACAGTCAATACACATAATAACAGTCAATATACAAAATAACAGTCAATATACATAATAACAGTCATACACGTAATAACAGTCAATATACATAATAACAGTCAATACACATATTAACAGTCAATACACATAATAACAGTCAATATACATAATAACAGTCCATACACATAATAACAGTCAATACACATAATAACAGTCAATATACATAATAACAGTCAATATACATAATATCAGTCAATATACATAATAACAGTCAACATACATAATAACAGTCAATACACTTAATAACAGTCAATACACATAATAACAGTCAATATACATAATAACAGTCAATATTATACATAATAACAGTCAATATACATAATAACAGTCAATATACATAATAACAGTCAATACACATAATAACAGTCAATATACATAATAACAGTCAATATATATAATAATAGTCAATATACATAATAACAGTCAATATACATAATAACAGTGAATATACATAATAACAGTCAATACACTTAATAACAGTCAATACACATAATAACAGTCAATATTATACATAATAACAGTCAATATACAAAATAACAGTCAATATACATAATTACAGTCAATATACATAATAACAGTCAATATACATAATAACAGTCATTATACATAATAACAGTCAATACACATATTAACAGTCAATACACATAATAACAGTCAATATACAAAATAACAGTCAATATACATAATAACAGTCAATATACATAATAACAGTCAATATAATTAATAACAGTCAATATACATAATAACAGTCAATATACATAATAACAGTCAATACACATAATAACAGTCAATACACATAATAACAGTCAATATGTATAATAACAGTCAATATACATAATAACAGTCAATATACATAATAACAGTCAATACACATAATAACAGTCAATACACATAATAACAGTCAATATACATAATAACAGTCAATATACATAATAACAGTCAATATACATAATAACAGTCAAAACACATAATAACAGTCAATATACATAATAACAGTCAATATACATAATAACAGTCAATATACATAATAACAGTCAACATACATAATAACAGTAAATACACTTGATAACAGTCAATACACATAATAACAGTCAATATACATAATAACAGTCAATATTATACATAATAACAGTCAATATACATAATAACAGTCAATATACATAATTACAGTCAATATTATACATAATAACAGTCAATACACATAATAACAGTCAATACACATAATAACAGTCAATACACATAATAACAGTCAATATACATAATAACAGTCAATATACATAATAACAGTCAATATACATAATAACAGTCAATATACATAATAACAGTCAATACACTTAATAACAGTCAATACACATAATAGCAGTCAATATTATACATAATAACAGTCAATATACAAAATAACAGTAAATATACATAATTGCAGTCAATATACATAATAACAGTCAATACACATAATAACATTCAATATACATAATAACAGTCAATATACATAATAACAGTCAATACACATAATAGCAGTCAATATACATAATAACAGTCAATATACATAATAACAGTCAATATACATAATAACAGTCAATATACATAATAACAGTCAATATACATAATAACAGTCAATACACTTAATAACAGTCAATACACATAATAGCAGTCAATATTATACATAATAACAGTCAATACACATAATAACAGTCAATACACATAATAACAGTCAATATACATAATAACAGTCAATATACATAATAACAGTCAATATACATAATAACAGTCAATATACATAATAACAGTCAATACACTTAATAACAGTCAATACACATAATAGCAGTCAATATTATACATTATAACAGTCAATATACAAAATAACAGTCAATATACATAATAACAGTCAATACACTTAATAACAGTCAATACACATAATAACAGTCAATATACATAATAACAGTCAATGTTATACATAATAACAGTCAATATACAAAATAACAGCCAACATACATAATAACAGTCAATACACTTAATAACAGTCAATACACATAATAACAGTCAATATACATAATAACAGTCAATATTTTACATAATAACAGTCAATATACATAATAACAGTCAATATACATAATTACAGTCAATATTATACATAATAACAGTCAATACACATAATAACAGTCAATACACATAATAACAGTCAATACACATAATAACAGTCAATATACATAATAACAGTCAATATACATAATAACAGTCAATATACATAATAACAGTCAATATACATAATAACAGTCAATACACTTAATAACAGTCAATACACATAATAGCAGTCAATATTATACATAATAACAGTCAATATACAAAATAACAGTCAATATACATAATTACAGTCAATATACATAATAACAGTCAATACACATAATAACAGTCAATATACATAATAACAGTCAATATACATAATAACAGTCAATACACATAATAGCAGTCAATATACATAATAACAGTCAATATACATAATAACAGTCAATATACATAATAACAGTCAATATACATAATAACAGTCAATATACATAATAACAGTCAATACACTTAATAACAGTCAATACACATAATAGCAGTCAATATTATACATAATAACAGTCAATACACATAATAACAGTCAATACACATAATAACAGTCAATATACATAATAACAGTCAATATACATAATAACAGTCAATATACATAATAACAGTCAATATACATAATAGCAGTCAATACACTTAATAACAGTCAATATACATAATAACAGTCAATATACATAATAACAGTCAATATACATAATAACAGTCAATATACATAATAACAGTCAATACACTTAATAACAGTCAATACACATAATAGCAGTCAATATTATACATAATAACAGTCAATATACAAAATAACAGTCAATATACATAATTATAGTCAATATACATAATAACAGTCAATACACATAATAACATTCAATATACATATTAACAGTCAATACACATAATAACAGTCAATATACAAAATAACTGTCAATATACATAATAACAGTCAATATACATAATAACAGTCAATATAATTAATAACAGTCAATATACATAATAACAGTCAATATACATAATAACAGTCAATACACATAATAACAGTCAATACACATAATAACAGTCAATATGTATAATAACAGTCAATATACATAATAACAGTCAATATACATAATAACAGTCAATACACATAATAACAGTCAATACACATAATAACAGTCAATATTCATAATAACAGTCAATATACATAATAACAGTCAATATACATAATAACAGTCAAAACACATAATAACAGTCAATATACATAATAACAGTCAATATACATAATAACAGTCAATATACATAATAACAGTCAACATACATAATAACAGTAAATACACTTGATAACAGTCAATACACATAATAACAGTCAATATACATAATAACAGTCAATATTATACATAATAACAGTCAATATACATAATAACAGTCAATATACATAATTACAGTCAATATTATACATAATAACAGTCAATACACATAATAACAGTCAATACACATAATAACAGTCAATACACATAATAACAGTCAATATACATAATAACAGTCAATATACATAATAACAGTCAATATACATAATAACAGTCAATATACATAATAACAGTCAATACACTTAATAACAGTCAATACACATAATAGCAGTCAATATTATACATAATAACAGTCAATATACAAAATAACAGTAAATATACATAATTGCAGTCAATATACATAATAACAGTCAATACACATAATAACATTCAATATACATAATAACAGTCAATATACATAATAACAGTCAATACACATAATAGCAGTCAATATACATAATAACAGTCAATATACATAATAACAGTCAATATACATAATAACAGTCAATATACATAATAACAGTCAATATACATAATAACAGTCAATACACTTAATAACAGTCAATACACATAATAGCAGTCAATATTATACATAATAACAGTCAATACACATAATAACAGTCAATACACATAATAACAGTCAATATACATAATAACAGTCAATATACATAATAACAGTCAATATACATAATAACAGTCAATATACATAATAACAGTCAATACACTTAATAACAGTCAATACACATAATAGCAGTCAATATTATACATTATAACAGTCAATATACAAAATAACAGTCAATATACATAATAACAGTCAATACACTTAATAACAGTCAATACACATAATAACAGTCAATATACATAATAACAGTCAATGTTATACATAATAACAGTCAATATACAAAATAACAGCCAACATACATAATAACAGTCAATACACTTAATAACAGTCAATACACATAATAACAGTCAATATACATAATAACAGTCAATATTTTACATAATAACAGTCAATATACATAATAACAGTCAATATACATAATTACAGTCAATATTATACATAATAACAGTCAATACACATAATAACAGTCAATACACATAATAACAGTCAATACACATAATAACAGTCAATATACATAATAACAGTCAATATACATAATAACAGTCAATATACATAATAACAGTCAATATACATAATAACAGTCAATACACTTAATAACAGTCAATACACATAATAGCAGTCAATATTATACATAATAACAGTCAATATACAAAATAACAGTCAATATACATAATTACAGTCAATATACATAATAACAGTCAATACACATAATAACAGTCAATATACATAATAACAGTCAATATACATAATAACAGTCAATACACATAATAGCAGTCAATATACATAATAACAGTCAATATACATAATAACAGTCAATATACATAATAACAGTCAATATACATAATAACAGTCAATATACATAATAACAGTCAATACACTTAATAACAGTCAATACACATAATAGCAGTCAATATTATACATAATAACAGTCAATACACATAATAACAGTCAATACACATAATAACAGTCAATATACATAATAACAGTCAATATACATAATAACAGTCAATATACATAATAACAGTCAATATACATAATAGCAGTCAATACACTTAATAACAGTCAATATACATAATAACAGTCAATATACATAATAACAGTCAATATACATAATAACAGTCAATATACATAATAACAGTCAATACACTTAATAACAGTCAATACACATAATAGCAGTCAATATTATACATAATAACAGTCAATATACAAAATAACAGTCAATATACATAATTATAGTCAATATACATAATAACAGTCAATACACATAATAACATTCAATATACATATTAACAGTCAATACACATAATAACAGTCAATATACAAAATAACTGTCAATATACATAATAACAGTCAATATACATAATAACAGTAAATATAATTAATAACAGTCAATATACATAATAACAGTCAATACACATAATAACAGTCATACACATAATAACAGTCAATACACATAATAACAGTCAATACACATATTAACAGTCAATACACATAAAAACAGTCAATATACATAATAACAGTCAATACACATAATAAGAGTCAATATACATAATAACAGTAAATATACATAATAAGAGTCAATATACATAATATCAGTCAATATACATAATAACAGTCAACATACATAATAACAGTCAATACACTTAATAACAGTCAATACACATAATAACAGTCAATATACATAATAACAGTCAATATTATACATAATAACAGTCAATATACATAATAACAGTCAATATACATAATTACAGTCAATATTATACATAATAACAGTCAATACACATAATAACAGTCAGTACACATAATAACAGTCAATATACATAATAACAGTTAATACACATATTAACAGTCAATACACATAATAACAGTCAATATACAAAATAACAGTCAATATACATAATAACAGTCAATATACATAATAACAGTCAATATACATAATAACAGTCAATACACATAATAACAGTCAATACACATAATAACAGTAAATATAATTAATAACAGTCAATATACATAATAACAGTCAATACACATATTAACAGTCAATACACATAATAACAGTCAATATACATAATAACAGTCAATATACATAATAACAGTCAATATACATAATATCAGTCAATATACAAAATAACAGTCAATATACATAATAACAGTCAATATACATAATAACAGTAAATATAATTAATAACAGTCAATATACATAATAACAGTCAATACACATAATAACAGTCAATACACATAATAACAGTAAATATAATTAATAACAGTCAATATACATAATAACAGTCAATACACATATTAACAGTCAATACACATATTAACTGTCAATACACATAAAAACAGTCAAGATACATAATAACAGTCAATACACATAATAACAGTCATTACACATAATAACAGTCAATATACATAATAACAGTCAATATACATAATATCAGTCAATATACATAATAACAGTCAACATACATAATAACAGTCAATACACTTAATAACAGTCAATACACATAATAACAGTCAATATTATACATAATAACAGTCAATATACAAAATAACAGTCAATATACATAATTACAGTCAATTTACATAATAACAGTCAATATACATAATAACAGTCAATATACATAATAACAGTCAATACACATATTAACAGTCAATACACATAATAACAGTCAATATACAAAATAACAGTCAATATACATAATAACAGTCAATATACATAATACAGTCAATATAATTAATAACAGTCAATATACATAATAACAGTCAATACACATAATAACAGTCAATACACATAATAACAGTCAATATGTATAATAACAGTCAATATACATAATAACAGTCAATATACATAATAACAGTCAATACACATAATAACAGTCAATACACATAATAACAGTCAATACACATAATAACAGTCAATATACATTATAACAGTCAATACACATAATAACAGTCAATACACATAATAACAGTCAATATACAAAATAACAGTCAATATACATAATACAGTCAATATAATTAATAACAGTCAATATACATAATAACAGTCAATATACATAATAACAGTCAATACACATAATAACAGTCAATACACATAATAACAGTCAATATGTATAATAACAGTCAATATACATAATAACAGTCAATATACATAATAACAGTCAATACACATAATAACAGTCAATACACATAATAACAGTCAATATACATAATAACAGTCAATATACATAATAACAGTCAATACACATAATAACAGTCAATATACATAATAACAGTCAATATACATAATAACAGTCAATATACATAGTAACAGTCAACATACATAATAACAGTCAATACACTTAATTACAGTCAATACACATAATAACAGTCAATATACATAATAACAGTCAATATTATACATAATAACAGTCAATATACAAAATAACAGTCAATATACATAATACAGTCAATATAATTAATAACAGTCAATATACATAATAACAGTCAATATACATAATAACAGTCAATACACATAATAACAGTCAATACACATAATAACAGTCAATATGTATAATAACAGTCAATATACATAATAACAGTCAATATACATAATAACAGTCAATACACATAATAACAGTCAATACACATAATAACAGTCAATATACATAATAACAGTCAATATACATAATAACAGTCAATACACATAATAACAGTCAATATACATAATAACAGTCAATATACATAATAACAGTCAATATACATAGTAACAGTCAACATACATAATAACAGTCAATACACTTAATTACAGTCAATACACATAATAACAGTCAATATACATAATAACAGTCAATATTATACATAATAACAGTCAATATACATAATAACAGTCAATACACATAATAACAGTCAATACACATAATAACAGTCAATACACATAATAACAGTCAATACACATAATAACAGTCAATACTGTTATGTATCTCTATATTATGATGACTATTATTACGACTCGTTAAATCGGATTCAATGCATATAGTTGTATCTTTATTAGAAGTCTCTAGATTCTGCTAATCTGTAGCCCTAGCTAGGGGTTCCTTGACTGACAGGTCTATGCAGCAATGTAGTTATATTCGGGATAATTATCTTCAACACCTTTCTCAACAATGATAGATCAAACAACTCCAGTTGTTGAATAAACAATTTTATTTAAATTGTAGACTCAATATAAACGATCAATAAATGCCTCAACTGATGGCCACATAAGTATCAAAATAAATGGCATGTAATGTACAAGTATTAATATAGCGACTTCACTCTACAAACTTTCCAAACTGAACTAACTTTAAGGAGGTCGGGACTTTACAAAGAAAACTATCATCGAAGATTCTACAGGGTCTTAATACGCATTTTAACCTCTTTCTCTATAATTACTACGATCCAGAATTATCCTCCAATTTCCACGGGGTTTGAACGAATTATTTTATTTAAACTGCCCTCAGGGCATAAAGGTCAAACCTTGGTCGCCTTGGACTCTGATACGCACTTGTTAAGAGGTCAATGCCTTACTACGTCATTCCTTTATGACCGATATTCGTAACAATACACATAATAACAGTCAATACACATAATAACAGTCAATATACAAAATAACTGTCAATATACATAATAACAGTCAATATACATAATAACAGTAAATATAATTAATAACAGTCAATATACATAATAGGGAACACTTAAGTAAAACAGTAAAGTATCACAGTCTCATCAATTTTATTCTTTAGGCCTGGGAAGCAGCGTTCAAAGTTTCCATGATCACGGTATACTAAGGGATTGTGCTGCCAGCCACGCTGCCTTTACTTTATTATCAACTAATAGTAGATACTTTTCAGAGCAGGATAGACTCAGGAACAATCTTCAGAATCGGGAGCAAATCCTTACCTTCATCGGGATTCGAGCCTTGGCTCTTCATTAGGCTACACTAGGTCACCATATCCCATAAAAACACTAAAAGTTATGACGAAGGGCTGAAATGATGAATGGTTAAGAGTTCGTTTGTTTCTTTAATATAAATCGTTAGATGACACCACATCAAATCTATGCCTTATAAAGGATTTAAAAACAAATAATGTCAATTTTAAATTTTGTGAAGATATATTCTTATCTATCTTTTCTAAAGATATATGATGACAACTATAAACTATTTATTTTAAACCACAATTATGCCATAATATGCCGATTATTTATCTAAAAAATTCTGTTTATTGATGTTTCACGACTGGACAAGACATTAAGGTATCTGTAAAAAAAGAAAAAAATAATTATGAACATATTTCACAAAATGCTGTCCAAGGAAAGTAATTGGTGATGTTATATTTACTTTTTCTTCATGAATACAACTGAGTCGATATTTTGTTGATTCAAAACAAAATATACAAAACAAACATATCATGTAAACAATTATTTCTGTTAATACAGCTGTTCTAAAAGACGACATCTATGTATTTGGTTGCCAAGCAACCAGATTATCTTTTGAGTGTAATTGACATAAAATTACATAGATCTACTTGCACAGAAAACGCTCTAGTCTATATTTAAAATCTCTGAAGTTTAAACTTTACTTTTTTTTAAATTTTCGCCAATTTTGACGTCATGTTGTTCACTTATCTATAATTTATTCTACACGAAGAAAATTATCAAAAATTGCCGCCTTAATTATACTCGAAAAAAACGTGTGTTCAGGCAGTCTGTTTTTGTTGCAAAAATTATAAATGAAATGACAAGCTGGCACGTTTTAAAAACGAGGGAAATCGCACAGCGGAAGTGGCCACGTCAACAGCAGGGCATCAAAATGGCGGATATGTTCCCTACGACATTAGCATCCGCCACGTGAGGATGTGCGCAGAAGAGGAAGCTTGCTGAAATTACCGGAAACGGGAAATATTATTACAAACAATACGCAAATCAATAGATCAATAAAACTGAAGAGAGCTGTAATAATAAAGTTTTTTTTTTAAAAAAAAACAAAGGGTTTCCTGGTCTAAGCATAACAAATAGGCCTCTTGTTGATTCCGGTCATATAACAATCAATGACAGTTATTATATCTGTTATTATAATAAAGTTTTCGTATTAAATAACAAAAGCGGGTTTAATTGACAAGTCTTAACAAATATACATGCATAAAAGGTCGACAAAAAAGACATTTCCGGTCTTATTCGATAATTTACTTCGAAACATGTCTGTGTGCTACGTTACTGGTTGTACGAAAATATGTAGATAATTAAATTTTTATTTCATTTCCATAAGATAAAAAACATACAAAATGGTATGTTGCCATATGGCTACAGTGCTTCTATGTAGTAATTTATGTGTGTTTCATATTTTGGTTGCCATATGGCAACATACAACATATTTCTTTTACATGACCTATTAGATAAATATATTATGTTTACATTAGTTTCATATTATTAATAATAGCTTATATTAGTATTAATAATTTTATATTTGCATCAAATTAAAATTATATTTAGGTTAATTTTAAAATGTTATCTATTGTAAATACTCAAAATCAATAGATAGTGGTTCACCATATATAGTATACAAGTCTTATATTTTATTGTAGAAAAATCTCATTCTTGTATTTCTTTCTCTAGAGCTTGTATAACAACAGTCATGGACACAGCAAGTTTTGATGAAAAAAAATATACAGATGTAGGTTTACACATTCTTATTACTCCTGAGTATTCTCATGATAGCCGCAGTATTCTTCAGAAGATTGTGCTAGAGTTAAAACTTGGATCCTGAAGTTCCGCAATAATCACAAATATATACAACCTCGAGAAATTGGCTTACCTTCTTTAAGTTAAGAAAATGAGTTGAGATTACTCTTTGGGCTCGGAGAGCAAACACCATTGTATAGCACAAGGTAGAACATGACCGCGAAGGTATGAACGGTGCCCAGTCCACCCACTCCTACAACACAAGGCACTAGAAATGTATGTTCTAAATAATCTCATCTGCTTCCTTGCAGTTTCCACAATGGGTCCAGGTGGGACCTAAACATATTGGCAGTGTCAAGTTTGAAACTGGGCATTTGTAGTACGGTACCGGGTATGTTCCCTTCTGCTTAGGTTCCGAAATGGATACGCTCGATCGGGTCATTTTATATAATGAATATAATAGTAATGTTCAATCACTGATGCTGATGGTTTGATCTACAGGAACTCTCCAATGAGCATGGATTGCAAGGGGCGAGTGCCAGAAATTCAACCATGACTAAGAAGTTGGGGAACATGTCATCAAAGACATTTGCATGACATAGTATCCACATGAGTCACCACCACCCAATGACAGAGTATCCACTAGAGAGTCACAACCACCCAATGACATAGTATTCACTAGAGCTTCTTCACCACCCAATGACATAGTATCTACTTTAGTCACCACCACCCAATGACATAGTATCCACTAGAGAGTCACCACCACCCAATGATATAGTATCCACTAAAGAGTCACCACCACCCAATGACATAGTAATCACTAGAGATTCATAACCACTCAATGACATAGTATCCACTTTAATCACCACCACCTAATGACAGAGTATCCACTAGAGAGTCGCCACCACCCAATGACATAGTATCCACTTTAGTCACCACCACCCAATGACATAGTATCTACTTTAGTCACCACCACCCAATGACATAGTATCAACTAGAGAGTCACCACCACCCAATGACATAGTATTCACTAGAGAGTCACCACATCCCAATGACATAGTATCCACTTTAGTCACCACCAACTAATGACAGATTATCAACTAGAGAGTTACCACCACCCAATGAGATAGTATCCACTTTAGTGACCACCACCCAATTACAAAATATCCACTAGAGAGTCACCACCACCCAATGACATAGTATTCACTAGAAAGTCACCACATCTCAATGACATAGTATCCACTTTAGTCACCACAACTTAATGACATAGTATCTACTTGAGAGTCACCACCACCCAATGACATAGTATCCACTAGAGAGTCACCACCTCCCAATGACAGGGTATCCACTAGAGCAGCGGTTCCCAAACTGGGGGGCGCGACCCCCATGGGGGTCGAATGACCATTTCGCGGGGGTCGCCAAAGACCTTCGGAAAACGTATGTTTTTGATGGTCTTAGGAACCGAAACACAGTTCATCTTTCCGTCTCCAAGCGAGTCCACTTACATGCAGATACATCCGCATACTACGTGTAGGTTACTTGGCATAATGACATCAATACAGGTGCATGTGACAAGGTCGGCACCATAATGCACGTATGCGGACCAGTAACACGTGTGTAGAGATTTGTGTTAAAAAGCCTCTTCTCTGTTAAAACAGCCATTGTGTTAAAAGCAGTAGTATTGGCGATAAAACGACCGACACTTCATGAATATTTTGGAATTTAGTTTAGATTCTGTTCGGCCTGGTTTTCAAAATAATTAGTGACCAAAAGTAATCGGAGCTCACTTAATGATATTATATGGACAAATATTAGCAACAAAGACATTGCCACACCAGTTAAAAGAAGTAATATAAAGCGTCATAAGTTGTGCCCTTTTGTAAAAACAAGATCTTTAAACAGTCGACTGTTTTCGCAATTGTGCAACGAGTATGATGCTCCGAACAATGCTAGCTATTTCACACTTGTGAGATGATTGTCGAGAGAAATTAAAACTTGTTTTTTTTTAGCTTCATGGTGAACTAGATTTTTTAATATATTTTATATCAGAAAGCAAGACTGCTCTTTGAAGCACTTTTCGGCGATCAAAGTGAACTGCAGACAATAAATTACTTGGTTGACATTTTGTCGTCTTGAATGAGTTAAATTTATCACTGCAAGGAGGAAAAATATAACATGCCTTAATTTATCTAAAACGATCCGATCATTCCAACTGAAATTTAGCTTTTGCATAAATAAATTTGATGAAAATGAAATGTATATGCTGTCTACTTCAGGCCCCACGAAGAGGGCGTGTGTTTGTGTGTTTGTGTGTGTGTGTAGTTATTGCGCTGCGACGGGGCCCATAAGAGTTTATCTTTGTAATATTTTTTGTAAGATCAATGCTGAAGTTTAGGAAGAGTTACATTAATTTAAATTAAAAACGGTACTTGATTAAAGTTTGTGAATGTGAATGTGAAGGCTTGTAAGGTTGTGAATGATATGATTACATTGTAATAGATTCCTGATTTCTATAAACGTATGTAATGCAAATAAATCATCTAGATTTGACTGGTGTTGAAAAGTGGGATCGAACCGGCATTTTTTTTTCTCATGCGGCTCCTGGTCTACTGTATGTTTTCTTTGAAATACATGACAAAATGATTACGATGAAAAATTCTGTGAAATAACACTTTCACATGCTTGCAGACGAAATTTCATGATTTTTTCCAAATCTACCTGACACTACATATCTATCTATGTACGTGCCAAAGCCTATTCACATTCAAAGTTTAAGATATTCCTGAGAAAGCACAAAGTTCATTGAGCGTATTAACAACGATGCATAGAGAACTGATTTCTCTATAATGCCAGGTACAAAATTCTGAATCAAATGTTTGCAGTCATAAACTATTTTGACTGAGATTGTGTTGCGCCATTTTCTTCCATTTCCAACAAAATATCTTAGTAAACATGCTTTTCCACCTTGTTGGTTATCAAGTCTAAATACAGTAGACTTATTGTTGGAAGTGAACTGCTTAGTTGTGCTCTTGCAAAGACTGTCCCAAGAATTTCTGAACCGATGAGAAATACGCAATGTCAACCATCACAATAGTTGACGTTGACGTTCGTGTTGTAATTAGAAATATAGGCCTAAGCCTATACCGGTATCCTGCAATATTTAATTACATTTGTTTTTATGTCTTCTTTTTTTAAAATGATTAATCGCTATGCTTTAATTAGGTTCAATTTGTAACAATAAAAATACACCCTGCACAATAGATATTTACATTACAATTCATAACAGTCGCAAAATGCAGTAATAATAAAGTAGAAACGAAATTATTATTTTTTTTATGGGGGGGGGGGTGTGTGTGTTGCCAAAGCATGACAAACCGTAAAAAGGGGTCGCGGCCTAAAAAAAGTTTGGGAACCACTACACTAGAGAGTCACCACCACCCAATGACATAGTATTCACTATAGAATCACCACCACCCAATGACATAGTATCCACTTTAGTCACCACCACCCAATGACAGAGTATTCACTAGAGAGTCACCACCACCCAATGGCATAGTATTCACTAGAGAGTCACCACCACCCAATGACAGGGTATCCACTAGAGAGTCACCACCACCCAATGACATAGTATTCACTAGAGAATCACCACCACCCAATGACATAGTATCCACTTTAATCACCACCAGCCAATGACAGAGTATCCACTAGAGAGTCACCACCACCCAATGACATAGTATCCACTTTAATCACCACCAGCCAATGACATAGTATTCACTAGAGAGTCACCACCACCCAATGACATAGTATTCACTAGAGAGTCACCACCACCCAATGACATAGTATTCACTAGAGAGTCACCACCACCCAATGACATAGTATTGATTAGAGAGTCACCAGCTTCCGCCCATGACGCATTCTCATATTCTAAGAAATTGTCAGAACAAAAGAATTATTGACATGTGAGAAACACACTATGTATCTCAGCTATCAAAAGTCAAATTGTTTTAGACAGTTCTACTAACTTCTACCAGCATTGTGGTTTTATCTACGAAAAAAAATAATTTCTTAGATTCATACTTTTTTTTTTACAAAAATTCCTTCTAACCAATATTTTTATCTTGTACAGCATCATTTATATGTGCTTAAGCATGTTCTTAATTGCCCGAACTAGTTTCGGTCGAAT
Source organism: Anisus vortex (assembly GCA_949126835.1). Classification (NCBI taxonomy): domain Eukaryota; kingdom Metazoa; phylum Mollusca; class Gastropoda; family Planorbidae; genus Anisus; species Anisus vortex. Next base: position 11,080,241 of record OX421499.1, read on the forward strand.
CAGGTATCGTTCAATTCGCAAGAGCTACTGTTTGCTCTTAAATGGGCTCGTGCACTTTCGCCGACATTAGGGCGAGCTAGGAAGCTCAGCGAAATGGTGCTCTTGTTTTTAACTGGTCTATTTTTAGCGCTGAGGCGAACTGCTGGATGTTAATATTGCTGCAAAATGGCTGCGCTCACAGACGAAGAAGCTTTGGATGTTGCGATTACATTGCACAAAGATTTTGGGCAATATTGTTCAAGGCCTTGGTTTTTTTCACCCTTATTTTTATAGTCCCGATGGAGTGAGTTCCACAGGCATGGACATTTTCCGATGCATCTATGAATATTACTAGACTGTCCTCTGACATCTCTGGCAGCTGACTGTCTTGTAAGACGCCATTTTTTTTCATTAAGACTAGGAAATTTTGGTGCCTTTTCGCATAATGAACGTGATCAATTCAGCCAATCAATACGCGGCTTCGTCAACATGTCGACGAAGCAATCGTTCGCCCGAATTTGGCTCGCCGATACCCCCCGAGATGTCACTTGTCGAGCAATAGATCGCCCTGTTAAGCGCGAAAACGACGAAAGGCGAGCAATTTACGAAGCGAACCCTTGCTCGGGCTGTTCGGCGAAGTACAATTCGGGCAATTAAGAACATGCTTTATGCGAGAACAAATGCATATAAGTACTCTTTCTTCCCGAGTGGCATTCTGGCATGGAATGGGTTACCTGAACAAACCAGGAAAACCAATAACTTAACATAATTTAAAACATTAATACAAATGCAAGACTAGACTCGGACCACGGATGAGCTTAGGACGCAATAATCTTCTTTATAGAAGGAGCGTCTGTAATGTATAAGTTAAGATAAAATGGGCGGAAAGCTCGATACGTTTATATTTTGCAGTTCTTTCCCCTCCCCTTTTTTATGTGTTGGACTTGCAGAAATTGATAATGTGCTAGGTTGGCTTCCTTTTGTTTAAAGTAATCTATTATAAAATTATTTTTTTTTACATATACTAGATCTAGTAGTCTATTGCTAACCATACATTTTTTTTTTTGGTTTTCTTTTCCTTTAAGTTTAAATCTTTTATGAAAAATATAATATAAGTTTTGCCGTTTTGGTAAATTTAATTCTAACGTAAGCCTTGTAATAATGTAAAATAATTCCCATAAGATTGGGTCATTATATCTCAAATATATTAAATACGTCAAAAGAAATATATTTGTTTATTATGTACAATTAATTCCTTCTGTTTTATTCTGGAAAACATTGAAAACGTTTAAAGTGTAGGAAATGTTATTATTTATGAGACGATTTGATGAGACATGTTAGTACATTGAGTGAGAGTTGAGGAATCAATAACACTGAATTAATTCATATTGTACAGGTAACAATTTTTTAAAGTCTCTAATTATATATTTTCATAAGACGCGATGTCCTAACAAATTGCTGGGGAACATTCTTTAGGTGCCTGATTTCTAATTCGATAAGCCTCATTTCCAGCCTCCACCACCATGTGTAGAATTTATGTTTACCTGGTTGTGATATGTTTGGGTGGAAATAAAGTCAGCTGGATTGTTGTGCTGGCCACACAATCCATTCACCCCCTACTGCGGTCAGTGAAATTGATATATTCTGCCATATAGATGGCACAAGGTATGAAACTTGACCTATAATTTAAAAAAAAAGAAGTCAAATATTCTTTATTTAACCAACATTGAAATTATCCCTTTATTAACCCATTTGAATATTAAAACGACAAGCGTATTCATCAAGAATGCCCATAAAAAGGTCAATAAAACGATTCAGCCATATGGCAATGTACGGTCATTTACTTAATGCGCTACAGCATTGTAATATCATACAACCCTGTTGTAATCACAAATTACTTATTGGAGAGGGGAGGACGGAGGCTTCAAGACCCACTCCTAATTTATTCATGAGTGGTAAGTCCAGGCAACAGAAAATGACCAGGTCCCCTAACTCTTGACCCTGTTCTGGCAATTCTATAGATCGATTGAAAAGATATTAGACAAATGTGGTCAGTCCATGATCCCATTGGGTGGGGGAATGGGACTGAACTTAGTGGTCAGTACGTGGCTAGTGATAGATGTTTTCCTAGTTTGAAATAACCGCTTTATACTTTTAGGGTGTTAGGACTCATACAAAGTATAGGGAGTTTGCAATCACGTGTTTTTTGTGAACTTTGAGTAATGGTGTACAATGGCCGCTGTATTAATATAGTTTCATATAGGCTTGAGCTTTTTTAAATTGATATTTTGTGTTTAAAATGATGATTAATGTATTAATATGGATTTTTTAAATTCTATATTAGATTAATAGACACAAGAAGATTCTTACATTAAAAATGTTACATTACTATTGAACGATTAGGCCTACAATGAAAATAACGAATGACTACAATAATTCACTTCAATAAATCCACTCAAATGCAACACTTACCGGCCAGATATTAAGATGATGAATTGAGCTTAAAATGTTAAAATTCGTTGAAAAAATACCATGTCAGTCTTTCTATTGTAATAGTAAGATGATCTACGACGATTTATCTAATAACTATGTTTACAGCAGCGCATAGAACTGTTCTCAACGGGAACGGGATATGCGCTATATAAGTCTCATATTTTTTTTTTATTTTAATGATTTGTGCGTAGGATAGCCAATATTCAGATGTGAATTTGGCATGATAAAGAAGTACTTCACCATTTTTGTACACCATTTGGCGTCTATTTACACAAATACGTCACTAAAAAACATAAGCCACGCCCATTGCGAACGCTCTATTGGTTACTGATCTACAAGTCATGTATCGTGTTTTCGGTGAATGTTTGTATATTATTATAAGGGTGTTTGTTTTAAGAGTACTTCCTATTAATGAGGTTTATGCGTGTGGTGTCTTTTGCTTGGGCTGTATTTGTCTAGTGAAAATATTTAAAATGGTGTTTGTTTGTGGTATGCGTATCGTGGATGTTGCAAGATGGATCAGTATTTTGGATGTATTATAATGCATGCATAGTTTTTATCCTAAGATTGAATGAGCCGTGAACTATGTGTGTATGTTTGTTTGTGTGGCAACGGTCTTATATTAATAATAATGATTTTTTATATAGCACTTGCATCCATGCTATTCAATTTAGCATGCTCAGTGCGCCCTTGATGTAAATTGCAGTGACTGATGTGTGGGTAGACTGATGTGTGGGTAGACTGATGTGTGGGTAGACTGATGTGTGGGTAGACTGATGTGTGGGTAGACTGATGTGTGGGTACGTAAAGCACACAGCCACTAGTTAAAGAGAAAGCTCTTTAAACTCTTTCTGTTTATATATAGTGCAGACCTTGCACAGATTGACTCTTTCTGTTTATATATAGTGCAGCCCTTGCACAGATTGACTCTTTCTGTTTATATATAGTGCAGCCCTTGCACAGATTGACTCTTTCTGTTTATATATAGTGCAGACCTTGCACAGATTGACTCTTTCTGTTTATATATAGTGCAGACCTTGCACAGATTGACTCTTTCTGTTTATATATAGTGCAGCCCTTGCACAGATTGACTCTTTCTGTTTATATATAGTGCAGACCTTGCACAGATTGACTCTTTCTGTTTATATATAGTGCAGACCTTGCACAGATTGACTCTTTCTGTTTATATATAGTGCAGACCTTGCACAGATTCTATGTATTTTTGAGACTGTATGCTTAGAGTGTTTATGTTTAAAATTATTTTATTCAAGCCATACTTTTTTATGTTTGCTGCTTTTATATCTTCTTTAATGTATCAGTATACAAACAGCGATTTCTTTAGAGTTTGGGAAAGACCAGTGGCGTAGCCGATATTGCAATTGGTATATATCTATCTATGGACTTTTAGGGTTAGGCTATATGAAAACTTGAAAATATGGTTTAACAGTACTTAAACGTGACTGTTTGAGTGACATGTTGAAGATATGATAAAGGACAAATTAAACTACAAGAGTTGAACAAGGTCACAAGCTGTAAATATAAAGTGTCTTAAGAAATATTTACACTCGTTAAGCTACAGTCATTACTTATTCAATGGCAGGATTGAGTTTAAAGGGACAGAAATCTGCCATTTAAAAGAAGACGATTTACCGCCCTTCTCATGACATGCCGTTTCCCGTGTGTACACCTTTTTTTTTAAATATTCAAACGCATGACGGCTTTATGTTAAATTTAACCACATTTAGAGATCTCAGTCTGTCTCAAGCCAGACTCAATGTCTCTTTGTCGAAATGATACCACTGACTGATCCAGATAAAGTTAAGAGATTGCCTTTGACAAAACCCCACCAATGTTCGCGTTGGAACACACATGTTTTGAGTGAACGTGAGACGATGGAGGCAATCCCAAGAATGCATTTTTTTCTGCACAAACTTTCAAATGTCTACAAAATTCTGTGTACCTTTCTTTTATCTGTAGTTTTTGGTACAGCGATATGAATCTTTACAGCAAAATAATTAACTTTGTGTCAAGCAAAGAAAGGCAATCCCAAAATAAGATGGAAATAAACAACACATGGGAGGTCACTCAAATGTGTTGTAAATTTTAAAAATAAATTTTGATTTATAAAGAGGTAAAATACTTTCACATGAATTACAATTTTTGTTAAATCTAGATATCTTCACCCCAAAACATTTGTCAAAGTCAAAGCAAGAGTTTATTTCTTAAACTTTGTAAACTGTCAAAATAATATAAATATGGCCTTCCTAAAAGTTACAACTTTTTTTAAAGTGATTGTTTAACAAATCCTGGCCCTGTATCTTTTCCATCCATCATACAGATAAATATAAAATTCTTTTCAATACTGTTTTATGTGGTCAATCAACCAGTTTTATTGCACAACTTTGATGGACATCTATAGTTAACACCTTCCCTCCCCAAGGGATGATGTTGTTTTTTCATTTTGATTTGATTTTGGTGGACGTTGCAAACTTTCAAGATCTTGGTAAAAAGTCACGGATTATGGCCACATGGCTTTCCAGCAGGGAAGGGAGGGAGGGAAGAGGGAGGGGGGGGGGGTCCTTGGCTTCAAAATAATTCATCGCTTTTGGAACTTTTTGCTGGTCACACAGTCCCAAAGTAAGTCATGGCCATAAAGTTGTCAACACAAGATTTTAACACAAATGCAATCTGATAGGACACGGAGGTCTAGAGGTTGAATGGCCAGTGAAATGTATGGAATACAAATCAATAGTAAGCCCCCAGTTGTTACTTTTCTGAGTATAGCCAACTATGAATGATGGCTGCTCGAAATTAATTGGAGGGAATTACAAGTTCCATGATTATTTATTGTGCTAGTTACAAAATCCCCCAGCATATTGTGACCAAGAAATCTAGTGGACAATATTTGACTTGCCAGTGGGACCAACAAACAATGCATATACCTACCGTAAAGTAGGGGAGTAAGGGAAATAACTTTAACAACTAATTTTGTAACGTGCAGATCCAAATAATAATGCCCCTTTTCTATGTCTTGTATGTAAAGGATGATCCTTCTATTTTTATACATATTTAAATATATCAAGAAAACCTATTGTAGAATGAATGAGACTATTTATTACAGGCGAAAAAAAAAACAATGAATACACATAATCTTAAACAAAATAATAAATTTTGGCATCCAGGCAAAATAGCGACTGTCAAAACAGCCACTGTCATTTGAGGGACTTACACAATAGCGATTGTTTTAAAACACAACAACGTTAGAAATGAATTTAAAAAAAACAAATTTAATTTGGATTAGTTACATAATACATACATGATTTAAAAACAAAGATTTAAAACAGAATACATGGTTTAAAAAGAAGATTTAAAACAGAATACATGATTTAAAAAGAAGATTAAAAAACGAATACATGATTTAAAAAGAAGATTAAACACACTACATGATTTAAAACGAAGATTTAAAACAGACCACATGATTTAAAAGGAAGATTTAAAACAGAATACATGATTTAAAAAGAAGATTTAAAACAGACTACATGATTTGAAACAAATATTTAAAATAGAAAACATTATTTAAAAAGAAGATTTAAAACAGACTACATGATTTAAAAGAAGATTTAAAACAGAATATTATATGATTTAAAAAGATGATTTAAAACAGACTAGAAAAAGACCAAGGTTAGTCAAATCATGACACGTTCATTTCTAAATTGTGAGCAAGGATTCGAAGGAATTACAGAAGATCATACTGATCTCTATGATGCTGTACAGCAGAGATTCTTGTGTTCATTGTCACTTATTTTTTCATTCACTGAGTCAGGTCTCTGCCTTGTAGCAGCTGGGTACGAGAGTTGTCCGTTGATGGGCTTCCTCCCATCTTAGAGCTTCTATAAATCTGAAGATGAAAGGATGATGAGTTTCAGCTGATCCCTGAAAAGCATTGTGCCAACTTTCGAGCTGATTATTAGTTCGTGGCAGTCCTGCATCTTGTCGGTTTTCACACTTTACAAATCTACAGGAAATAATAATTGTCTTCTGTCTCCACAACTGTTTCTCCACCCCACGTAGTTATCTTCGAAGTAATTTACAAGAGGCATTACTTCTGGGGGGTAGTCTGCCACCAGTTCATCAAAGTCATCGCTCACTTCATCCATAGGCAAGAGCAAGGAGCATTTTCAATGTCGTTCGAACATTTTCCTCTTGTACATATAACCGTTGTAGTCCGTTTTCCTGAATCTTTCTCCAGAGCAATTGTCCCAAGTGAAAGTAACAGCCGTAGATGTGCGTTTGAGGAAATGCTTCAATGAGTGCAGCTTTAGAAGCTAGTTCATAGTCGATCTGTACACTTCATGGAGCGAGTTCAGGTTTCAATGATTTGATTTTAGTCCACATTCGAGAGTATGTGAGGTTTTGCTTACTTGGGAGCAAAACAAAAACGCAGGGAAGCACATTGTTCTGTATCAAAGCCTGCACAGTGTATACTTAATAGTATAGGTTTGGTGATACTTTGAATGTGCCATCACACATCCAATGTTTGGAGTCGTGCAAGGTTTGAAGAAACTGATCTGTGCTGAAAATAAGCATCCGATTAACATCTCCACGCCCACTGTCATAGAGCAGGATTCTACGCTGGTCTATTTTTTGTCTCAGTTGATCAGGTATCAACAGTTCTCCAACAGTAGCAGGAGCAGGGGGGTTGTTATCTGTTGCTTTCCTTTTCCGTCTGATGATCTGACGCAGATTTGTGGAAGAACCAACAGCTGCTGCAACTTTTTCATTAACATCGGCGATTGCATCCTGCACAATTCTTCGTGGTGGATCCCGTGTTATGACTGCAACCGTTTTTACTATGTTTTCCACTCTCTGTACTACCACTGCCACAGGACGCACACATGTTTAAAACTGTTCACTTGCAAGATTTTTCATGTTGTAAGCATTAACTGAGAGTCTGTTTCTTTACATTGTCCATTTAGGCCGGCTTTGTGATGCCGGCTGGTACTACAGTTAGTTCACTGGACTGTCAATCACGACAGTTCTAGCCCTATCGCTGACCGATCCCTACCGCCCTGCGGGAGTTTTGGGCCTAGTGGCCGTAATAATCTTCTATCTAAAAAGGAACGTCTGTAAGCGTATAAGATAATTGAGCGTTTATAAATGAGAACACTATGTCCACATTGCCATTGTGTCCAGTGATTCAGAAAAAAAGTTCACAAATTTTTAGTAACTCTGAAAAGCAAATTCCATTTGGGGAACTTTGAAAAAACAAACTCCACTGCTCATGCAAGAGTCTTTGAAAAAACTTTGTTCATTCTTGTTTTGTACAAATTATTTGAGATTGCAAAATTGGTCAAACAATTTCATGGCAAAAAAGTACAAGGAAATAGAATAAACTTCTCAATGTTTAGCGTATTTATTACCTTCTTAATTAATTTAACCATCTTACTTGCAAACTATGATAAAAGTTTCCCACTATGGCTAAATAGTTCTTGAAATAGGACATTTACCTTCACTCTAAAACGTGCATCCTTTGACTTAATGTCATTGTGAGTCACTAACGTATATTATATCGCCTGCTATATTTTGTAACAATAAAGCTGATGCATAGGTAAATTTGAATGTATGTTTGCAAGGGGAAGTGAGGTTGGGAAAGAGAAGATCGTTGGACAATTAATCTAACAACACATTAGATAACACAACCGAATTCATAACCCTTTTACTGCTAAAAAATCCGGTGTTTTGCTTTACTCGTCCCATCCACTTATTGACAGTAAAAAAACAACATAAAAAGTTTTTAAAAAAAAAGGATTCTTAAAACCTTTGGCGTACAAAAACCGAACATTTTAAATATTTTTAGCTTTGCCTGCCGGCTGGAGGACACAGGTCTAAAAAGGACGAAATGTCCTCCTTTTGCCGGACGTCTGGCAACCATAGACTAGCATCACATTATATTATATGAGAAAATATTTTGCGCATTATCTGGAAAATTCGAAAATAGTCGCGATATATAAGATCTCACAAAAATGTATTTCGTTAATTTCACAAAATATTTTTTTAATTACATAAAAAAATTAATACAATTATTATTTCCTCGTTCGGTTTGTTAACAGTACGAAAAGGGAGGGTCTTGATAGTCAAAATGCCAACCTGATTGCGTCGCCATTGTATATTCGCTCAAATGAGAGTTGCTGTTTTGACAGTCGCTGTTTTGACAGTTGCTATTTTGCCCTCGAGCCTAAATTTCAAATTCAGACAAAATAGCCTATTGATGAAATATTATTTTATAAATAAATTGGAACATTAAATATTTCATTCGTTTTAAAATACATTTTATTGTTCTGTATCCTGTGGCCTCTTTAAATAGCATGCATTGAAGTGAACTTATTAAATATGGCTCTAAAAAAACCACTTGGCCATTATTGAACAAAGTGGCCATTATAAAACAAAGACAATTCGAATAGTATCTTGGTGAACATGTGATCATCGCTTTTCAGTATCTGGCGCCTTGGTGGTCAACTGTAGTCCATGCATGGATTTGATTTCTTCAGCTAAAGCCTGCAAAAAAAAATTAATTAAAAATACATTTATTTGTATACATCTTTCAGTAAGTATTTCATTTAGTTTATATCAAACTTATAAGATCTATCTAAACAAGTCAACAAATATTTAGGATTTGGGATGGACAATTACTACAGCAATAAAACACAAAAAAACAAATATTATTATTATTATTTTCTTGTATATGTGTAAAACCGTTCTGACTTTATTTAAAAAAATGTTAAATATATTTTTTCACGCAAATGCCCCTCCCACCAATGAGTGCATCTTCGGGTGATCAATTTGCATATTGACTTCAAGTTTCTTATAACCTGTGAAAAACAAAAGAATATCAATTTCCCAGCTTGACAAGAAGAAAGAGCAGCATCTATCTCATTCTGATAGGATCCAGAGGTTAGGTAGTGTTAAAAATTTATGTTTTTTGAGTAAGGTTCGGTCCTAACATAATGTATCATCTCTCCATGCACGACATTCAGGAGAGAAGCAAAGTTTGTTGCCACAATAGGTACATCACATACACACATTAGACATTTCATCTCTAATTAACTAGAGATGTTCCAACGTCAGAACAGAATGTATCAATTCAATTCTAAAATTATATATTCCCACTGTACCTTATTGACCATTCTGTGCTGTTGTATTTTAGGCACATCTTTAAACTCTGGAGATTCTATTGCTATTTGGTACATGGCACCACAACCACCTGTGGTCGTAACAAAAAAATTAACTTAGAACATTTCAATTATTTACAATTCAAATCAAATTTATTTTTATCTTATATCATAGATGCTCATAATGTACAGATAGACAAACTAGACAAACAGTAATTTAAACAGTAATTTAAACAGTAATTTAAACAGTAATTTAAACAGTAATTTAAACAGTAATTTAAACAGTAATTTAAACAGTAATTTAAACAGTAATTTAAACAGTAATTGAAGGACATTTTTAAATTTAATGCTTATTCTTACCTTTTATAACACATGTTAAAAGTAAATATTTATTACAGATATAAGACTGTACATCTAAGCTGCACATGAAACCCAGTTTTATCACAAAAAGCAATAAAGTAACTTCATACACTAACTCTTTCCTAACTAGACATCATACACTAACTCTTTCCTAACTAGACTTCATACACTAACACTTTCCTAACTAGACTTCATACACTAACTCTTTCCTAACTAGACTTCATACACTAATGGTACATTCGCTGAAGTGGGAAAGTCGGAAACTCGGAAATTCCGAGTAGGAAGTTTTCCCATTTGCGAACTTGGTGCATTTTTGCATAATATTTTGTCACTTATCTATATAATATGTATAATGTGAATTAATTACATCTTCCTTGACGACGTTGAAAATTAACATAAGATATAGAAGAGTTACCGTTACTTTGTGGATGTCCATTAATTACGTTTTACAATTTTTAGTAGATTTTTAACTATGGTTCTTACCATCCTTCCCCCCCCCCAACTCGCCCCTCCCACATTTTTTTCAAATCCAAAGATTTTAACAATAGTTTTGTTCTTTCTGTTTACTATTGTTCTTTTCATAGAAATATTTAATCTTTTCCAATTTTACGTTTCACTAAATGAGCTTTTGGTATAGCCTACAATGTTAATTGTTCAATAGACCTTTTCATCATCATTGATATGCCTTCTTCTACAGGCAATTATTCCTTTGCTCTTTCTTCAAAATGATCGAACATATCCCCGGAACCTTTAACAAAATGCGAAAGTGAAGCATAGGCCTACAATTCCCTACAATATACATACAGACTAATTTGGGGGTCTTGGAGCGATTGACTAGTCTTGTGAAATTCATCCAGCAAGTAATTCTATTTTGCACTCATTTTATGGTGGTTGTGCACAATATTAGCCATATTTTCCCCTGTGTGGCTACCCATATCTAGGAAAGTTAGAAAACGTTCAATAGGGAGCCCATCATCTTGTGAAACATATAGGCTATATAGGCCTACCTCACAATACCAGTGAGCTAACCAATATGGGACCGGTCTGTAGTGGAATCTACAGATAAACTGAAGTACCCTGCAGTTCTTAAATCCTCCAAGATTGTGTATCTTACTGGTACTTTAGTGTGCCATAATTTTGATAAACTTTGTATATTTATGTAGGCTAGGCCTATATATGATAATTACTCACTCGTAAAATTTATTTTTGGGAACCCTAAGTTATTTCTTGTGTAGCTTATAAGTAAATACTGCACAAAAAGGACATGTCAAATCCATAATTGATATATTTGTATTAACGTAAAACCATGTCACCATGTTTTTACATGTTTGCTATGTCCTATGTAGGCTACGTCGTGGCACAGGACACATGTAGAATTACTCTAAAAAGTAACATTGTTGATGTCAAATTTTCTTGACCGCCCCTCTCCCCTATGTTGACAATTGTCAAACCTTTTCAGACCCCCCTCCCCCCTATTTAGTTGTCGTAATTAATGGACGTCCACTTAGTTACGGATTTTCAGCTCATATAGATAAGTGATTTTATCTTAAACATTATAAGCCGAAGAACTTATATTATTTCACAATAATATATAGATCAGTACTTATAATGCATACATATTTTTTACTCTATTTCGAAACATAATTTTATTTAAAATGGTATTTTTTATTTAAAAGAGCAATGTACATAATATTTTTCTTTTTTTATCATTTTAACAAATCTTGTAAAAAAAATATAATTGCAAGGTTGCTAATGACGCATCGATAAAACCAACAGTTTTAAAATGCACAGTGTCGGAACACGGAACATTAGGCTATTATATTCCTACTCGGAACCTCCGAGTTTCCGACTTTCCCACTTCGTCGAATGCCATATTACTCTTTCCTAACTAGACTTTATACACTAACTCTTTCCTAACTAGACTTCATACAGAAACTCTTTCCTAACTAAACTTCATAAACTAACTCTTTCCTAACTAAACTTCATACAGTAACTCTTTCCTAACTTAACAACTGTGGTAGTTGATTGAAAGGACACAACAATGAACATTAAGTCACAATTGTGGTAATTGATTGAAAAACTCTGGCTTACAAAAAAATTGGAAAAAAATTCTGATAAAAAAAATTCTGGTAACTCTACAATTAGAGCTTTCAATAATTGTTTGCATATTTTAACAATTTCTTGAAATGGTATGATCTTAATGTTAACTCTTCTGTAGGTTACATAACTATCACCCACTGATGTAACATTTGTGGTAACTAAGGTTTTAATTATGGATGTAAATGTCTCTTCTTCTGCGTATCTTGTTTGCTTAAATTCCCAGTCCCTTCTCTCAGAAAGGTGGTATAAGCTCAACTCCTAATGTTACACTACAATTGTATTGCTGATTAATCAATAGATTATTACAACTAGACCTGAAACATCAGCAACTTGTATGTTAGTGGCATCTGGGAAAGCTTCTTGAAGTTTTGATTTAATTAGTTTCTCTCCAGAAGTTAAGCTTTCTACTTCTGTTCTTGGATTTTCTGGACCTGTGCTCAGTTGACTCATTGGCTGACATAATGGAAGTATCTGTCTTTGAATATTTATACAATTTCTAACCTGTTAAAAATGTAGTAAAAGAATTTAGACAATGCTATTAAATTTAAGCTTATATTATTACAATATAACGATGCCCTCTAATGCCAACAATACCCAACTTGATTAGTTACAAAATATTCATTATTATATTCCCTACAAAGAATACTTTTTAAAATCTACATTAAGTACTATTGATGTAAATTAATATAAGGATGTATCTGAAAAAAATGAAAAATACTTATCAGCTACAGAAATAAATCAAAAATATTAATTTGGAAATAAAAGAAGACATCAGAAAGATATATATATATATTCATACACTAACAGCAATATATATATATATGTGATGCAACCCCACGAACCGGTACGGAAGTCGGTAAAACTGATTTTCCAATAAATGCAAAAAGGGTGAAATTAGGATCCTAGGTCCTTTTTTAGATTATTATTGATTTGTAATTTTGAATGCCTTAATTTATAGCTGTGAAATTTTCAAGCTAAAATTATTTTTAGAAATTACTAAAAAATGTGTTTTTATGTAGCTTTTGTATAAAATCAAGCAAAATGTCCTATAAAGATTAAATTGTTTAAAAGTCAAATAAATATTACTTTAAACATTTAAAACCTTAACAACTCGTGTATTGACTCATTCTGAGTGTTTTTGCTAAATTTCATGGTGATTGGTTAATATTTGTTCATTCTGAAAATAATTAATTATCTGTTGCAATGCTAAATTGTTAAAATTTGGTACCTTTTTCTTTTTAATTTTTCTCCAAAGTGACTTTTCTTACCTTTACTTATGTAATTTTGAATAACTTTGGAACTAATTAATGGATTTTAAAGATGTTTTCACCAATATATAGATAAATGAATTAGCTTTATTTAAACACCTAAACCTAAATATCATATTTTGCCGACTTCAGTACCATTCCTTGGGGTTGCATCACATATATTATACAGTGCTTTTTTTGTGACGGTACGCACCGGTACGGCATACCTGCACCTTCTTCAATGTGGGGAAAAAATTATTACTTTTCGTGTATTTTAATGTTTATTATTAATTTATTTTATTATTAATTTGTTAAAATTGAATTATTTTAAAATTGCGCTCAATAAGAATTAAAATTTAATTCAATTTAATAAAAATGCGAAACTGCTTTAAAAGTTAAGCAATCCATCACTGAGTACCGTCACCAATTTTTTTTTAAAAAAAGCACTGTATATATATATATATATATATATATTATGTATATATATATATATATATATATATATATATATATTATGTATATATATATATATATATATGTATATATACATAATATACATATATATATATATATATTAAAGACAGGTAGATAGCATGTGCCAACATGATATTGTTAACTCAATTAACCCTTCCTGTACTGACCTACTTTCCTGCTTTGCACACCTTCAGTACTGGCCATTATTTTACTCATTACTCCCTACGATGTAAACTTAATTTTAGAAACGATGAGAAATTGATAGGGTTTCGAAATTATTTTTTAAAACTTTTTTGTTGGTAAAAAGTGTTAATAACATGTTCAGAGTAAATTGCTTGAAACATAAAAATTTAGCTTACTAGAATAATCAAATTCTTAAAATGATTGGATTTATTTGTAATATTAATAAATAAGAAAAAGTTTCACCAAAATATAGATCCAATGTAGAGTAAAGTAAATAACTATCGGTCATTAGAACCGCACTTTCAATTTCTAAAAAAAAACTTAGTGGTCAATTTGGTCAATTTTTGTAATTTAAAAAGCGAAATAAAATTCAACTATTCAGCTATTGAATAAATATTCTGCCCGAGACTATGGTGAAAAGTGAAACCTTTATTTTGATCTTTAAATAGACACCCTCCCTTGAGGAATATAATGTACCTGGGATGCAGGGAATTTCATATTTTGATGACAATATATATGGAGGGAAAGAATTAGGTTGATGACTAGATACGCGCAAGGGACTGTAAGGGTTAACTGCCTCCTACAAATGGTAAAATGCTAGTCAGTTTATAGGCCTACATTTTAAAAAATGGTTTTAGTTTTTGTAAAGATTATCGAGTCAAAACAAAAAACTTTAGTATAGGCAAGAAGCTGTCAAATTTATGCCTACATTAACTATCTACCTCCTCTGGTTAATACTAGTTAAGCGAGCCTACTATAATAAAATAAATATTTTTTCCAAATTTAACACAATTAATGATTATTGAAACTATGATTTTATCCCTGATGTGATGTGAGAAAAGAGAAAAATATTCATCATTCATTTCAACATTTGTTTTATAGGCTAGTTTATACAATATAATAAAGCTAGCACGCATCGCTTTATATATTCTCTGTGATTTCACATTTTTCCTAATTCAGCTATGGCAATGTCTATATGTCCTTCGACCCGACATATAGCGCGGGGGAGATATAGGCCTACGTCCGGCAACCGAACAAAATATTGCGGGAGATATTCTTCTGGCGAGCACGCCATGTGACCGTCGGACACATTATTCGAAAGATATTATTTGGCGGGCTTGTTATTTGACCACCCAACTATAAGTACAAACAAGAGACGTAGAGCGTATTGATATTAACACATTTATAAAAAAATGGGCATTAGGCCTAATAGTCTTATTATTAGTTTAATACTTTGAATGGATAAATTGAATGAGATTGTTATGTCCACCTACATCAGGGGTCGGGAACCTATGGCTCGCGAGCCAGATGTGGCTCTATTGATGACTGCATCTGGCCGCAGACAACTATTCGATTATAAAAAAATATTATTTCTTTAGACTCCTTTGATCTACATAGTAATTGCATATCAATATTTAATTCTACAAATGAGCTTAAGTCTACTGTAGCTCATCATCAGAAGTGGTAAAGGAGATAAACTCCGCTGGTGGTTCGGGTAGTCAACTTTATTGTTGCCAGAGCATTAAATGATCGCCAGTTTAAAACACAGCTTGATGAGGTTGGGAATAATTATCCTGGTCTGCTTCTGCACAGCAACGTGCGTTGGTTGTCAGGGGGGGGGGGGGTCATAATTATTGTACTTTTTGTGTTGAAATTACACAAAATGCACACATTTACTTGAATTTTTAGTTTTAAACATAATGTATAGCTCTCGCAGAATTTCTTTTCAAAATATGTGGTGTAGGCTACATGGCTCTCTCAGACAAAAAGGTTCCCGACCTCTGACCTACATGTATAAATGAATGGCTCACCGTAATTGTAGCGCAAGTCAAGATGTGACTTTATAAGATGTTTGGTAATAACTTTTAAAATGTATTTTTATTTCTTTGATACTTTGAATGAAATTATGTCCGCCCACATAAATTTAATAAAAGAAGGGTATTCACATATTGAACTAAAAATATCTCGTTTTACTATATTGGCATTAGGCCTAATAGTCTTATTATTAGTTTAATACTTTGAATGGATAAATTGAATGAGATTGTTATGTCCACCTACATCAGGGGTCGGGAACCTATGGCTCGCGAGCCAGATGTGGCTCTATTGATGACTGCATCTGGCTCGCAGACAACTATTCGATTATAAAAAAATATTATTTCTTTAGACTCCTTTGATCTACATAGTAATTGCATATCAATATTTAATTCTACAAATGAGCTTAAGTCTACTGTAGCTCATCATCAGAAGTGGTAAAGGAGATAAACTCCGCTGGTGGTTCGAGTAGTCAACTTTATTGTTGCCAGAGCATTAAATGATCGCCAGTTTAAAACACAGCTTGATGAGGTTGGGAATAATTATCCTGGTCTGCTTCTGCACAGCAACGTGCGTTGGTTGTCAAGGGGGGGGGGGGGGGTCATAATTATTGTACTTTTTGTGTTGAAATTACACAAAATGCAGACATTTACTTGAATTTTTAGTTTTAAACATAATGTATGGCTCTCGCAGAATTTCTTTTCAAAATATGTGGTGTAGGCTACATGGCTCTCTCAGACAAAAAGGTTCCCGACCCCTGACCTACATGTATAAATGAATGGCTCACCGTAATTGTAGCGCAAGTCAAGATGTGACTTTATAAGATGTTTGGTAATAACTTTTAAAATGTATTTTTATTTCTTTGATACTTTGAATGAAATTATGTCCGCCCACATGAATTTAATAAAAGAAGGGTATTCACATATTGAACTAAAAATATCTCGTTTTACTATATTTGAATTTAAAAAAAAAAAGTTGGTGAAAGCTGGTGTAGAACCTGCGACACACCAGTTGCCAGCACACAGTATTGACCACTAGGCCAGGAAACCTTGATAATAACCTACAACAGATATTAATTAAGCAAATAAAGCAAGAATAAACGATTATACGCATGTGCCAGTAGCTTTTTTTTATTTGGTCGGTCGCTTGACTTAGGTCGCAGGACACATATCTCGTGCACTATTTGTCCGGTCGCCAGACGCGCAGACACTTCGTTCAGCTATTGCTATAGGCCTAAACTGTTTAAATTTAGTAATTATAATAGATACTCAAAACTGGCTTCCGTTTTTTGCGCGTTATTAAGTTTTCGACACCTCTCGTACTAAATCGTCTAAGCAAAATCGACCATTCATGATAGAAAGATAATTTTTTCACTCGATTGTACAGGAATAAATGGCCTTTATCACCATGTGTATTTAAAATTGATTGTTAATATTAAACATTTTTAATATTTAAATTATCTAAGAAAAATTGTTTATTTTGTAAGAAAAAAACATTTTAAAGATTTTTATAAACACCACCGAAAAGCTGGTCCATTTTCCTGTAAAAATCTGAAAGAATTATTAGTCTATATATTATGGCCCATTTTGCCCAACGCCCAAGATAAACCCTATGAAATAGTATTTTCCCGCCATAAAAACATGCCCGCCGCGATCTCCGCTATTTGTAGGGTCATTACCAATAAAGGCGTCTTATCGGACTTTATCACTTTAGAAATTAAGTAAAACCATTCAATATCATAGATTAATAATATACAATGAATTTTATGTAAAAAATTTTATGTATATATTATTTTATTTATTTTATTATAAAAACATTGTTTTAGATTTACCACCTTAAATCACTTGTTCTCGAGTCTCCAAACCCCTATTAACTTTAAAGATAAGGCTAATTTTTTTATGGTCATAAAATAAACTAAAATTACATTTATTTTAAAGTATGTATGCTAAAGATATTGAATTAATACTTTTTATTTCCAGGAAATAATATTATAATATGTAATTTGACATGCAAACTGGATCTTCCATCTGTTGTCAATGTAAACAATAGTAAATTTGATCTTTGGTGGACTAGATGGAAAGTATTATAAATTAAACAAATTAAGTATAAAATTTATTAGTTTTACACACTTATTATAACATTTAAATTGAACCAGACAGTATTTTATTTAGTTTTTGTGGAAACGAAGCTATTTTAAGCACATAAATGTACAAAAATATTGTCTAGCCTACACTCATACTACATAAGGCCTACGAAATGCAATAGCTGTGAGGCCTACTCCGACAAGTCTAATGTGGGTAATAAAAGACATATTTTAATCTTTAGAATAATACCTACTTATACAGTACATTTTGTAACATTTTTTACTCTAAACGTTGTGTACTTTAAATGAACTTCAAATTGATGTAATATTTTTACATTTACAAAGATTTGTTAAATTTTTGCGAATATTTATAAATGGCTAAAAAACGAAAAATTTTGCTACAACACTTTGTTTCAATAAAAAAAAAAAAATTTTGATAATTTTAAACAGTGCCAATTTAGTAGATCTCTATAGAGCATTGAATTTCCTTCAATTTGATATGTAACATAAGCTTCTACTAAAATTAGGTAATTTTTGGTGATTTTTTAAAAATAGGTCAGATTTGCGTTTTTTGTCTCCCTTGAAAAAAACTGTAAAAAGTATGAAAAATGATTTTTACTTCGATATTTTTATATTTTTCAAATGCACCACATTCACGAAAAAAATTGGGTCTCTTCTCTATACACTTTTGTGTTTGTAAACAAAGTAACTTAGCCATAGCCAATATACTTTTTGAGATAAGGACTTCTAAAAATAGGACTTTGTGAGGTGGCTAAAGGTAACCCACTTGTAAAATTTCAAAATTTGATAACTTTCTTAAAAATTAACATACAGTCATAATGTTGGTATCAAAGTTCTTAGAATCATTTTGTCTTTCTATTAAACATAAAAAAAAAGCTCAATAGCTTGAAAAATTAAAATCAGTTTTGAGTACCTAATTATAATGTAGAAATACATTAAGTAAGTAAATCATAATAAATCACCAATGAGTAGGTTACAGAATGGCAAAAACCACAATAATGAAGAACTAAGAATAACTAAAATCAGTTGCTGCAGAAGCAAAAATCCCAAATTTTAAAGAAGTTTAAATTTTTCTCTTTTTAATCTGGCTTTTAATTTATTTGGTTGATTTTTTTCTCTTTTTTATTTTTTGAAAATAATTATTTGAATTAATAATAATAATAATAATAACGGTGCTTATATAGCGCATATCCCGTTGGTGACAGTTCTATGCGCTGACGACAGTTACAGAATACAGACAGACAACAAAATATGTAATAATATTAGGCTATATTCTTCTCAGGATTTCGTAATTTTATAGCCTAAGGTCTAGAGTCTAGGGCTTACATAAATTTGCATTTTTAGGATTAGGTCTTAAGTGTCTGGGGATTAAGTGCAATAATCTTCTCTATAGAATTAGTAGCTAGAAGGAGCGTCTGTAATGAAGGCTATCTGTATATATATAAATACAGATACATATGTGAAGCCGGCTGTGATATATAGGCCTATATGTGAAGCCGGCTGGTCCAGCGGTTAGATCACCGGACTGTCAACCAAAAAAACAACTGACAGGTCGCGGGTTCTATCCCTGCCACCGATGGATCCCTGTCGCCCTGCAGGAGTTTTGGGCCTAGTGGACGTAATAATGTTCTATCTAGAAGGAACGTCTGTAAAACTTATAAGATAGATATAAACTTATAAGTTATTATAAGATAAGATTAAGTGACTATGGCCTATGGCACTTTTAATTAATTAATGAACAACTGGGCTAATTCTCAAATAATGCACAATATCCCCCTAAACTACTGAACAATTAATCTGTTATATTATCGAAATATCACTTAATTAAGTGACTAGCGGGGGATTAGGCCTAAGTCACATAAGTGTCTGGGGAAAATGACATGGATTCAAGTATAGGCTTAACTAATGCCTAATATATATATTATATATGTCTATACTATAGTCTATATATAGTAGGCCCTATAGGCTATAGGAGTATAGGAGTATAGGCCTACTATACTATAGTGACTATAATATAGAATAGAGTATGCATAGGCCTCATAGGCCGAAGTCAACATTAGAAGTCTCTAAGAGTAAGAGTAAGATCGAGTCACTATTATTTAATATAATTAAACTTACTAAGTGTGACAGCAGAGTAACTTAGACATATAAGTATATAAGACAGTTTAACATTTAATTAAGTTCACTAAGTCTAAGTGAAATAAGACTAATAAGTATAAGTCATAGGAGTCATAGGTCATAGACATAGTCATAGGACTCATAGGCCTAGAGATTTGAAATATAACGAGATGTATTATTAATGTAGCCTATACGTAGGCCTACCTGTTGCCTAATCACTAAATACAGTCTTTGCATGTCTTGAAGATGTCGCGTTTGCTTGATTGCTTATATTTACTTTTTTAGGCGTGGATCTACACTCTAAACCTTGTCGATTGTCTTTCTTGTTCCAAATGTCAAAGAAAAAAACAAAAAACAGAGGTAGGGATCCATGTTAGAAAAAAAGTATATTAAAATTTACAGTAAGCTAACGTGAATATTTTATAGAAAAAAAAAAGAAAACAACCTTTTAATTACGTAATAAAATTATCTTTTACTGCTATTAATCAATAATTTAAGTTCATTTAATTCCTTTTACAGTGTGTAAAATAATGTTAATGATTCATCTTAATGGTAAACAAATATGGCGATGTATGAGCCTTTTCAGTCAGCTGTTTGCAGTTTGTTGCGGCATCTACAAATCAACCACAAACAAACACACGTTTTGGAGAAAATTATAGTATGTTTTTAGGATAGAATAGTTGATATAAGTTAAGGCCAGTTGGCGATATAACTATATTTTTCTAAAATGTTTACACATAACTAGATCTAGACTCTAGGTCTAGACTCTAGACTCTAGACTTTTAAAAGAATTACAATATTTATATTATATTACATTTCATTTTGTATGAAATGAATGAACTTTGATCCCTTGATTCTTGAATTGAATTCCTTCCATAATTATAATTATGGTCTATAGTAAAGTATGATGGCCCATATATAGTAAGCCCATACCTTAAAAATTAAAACTATTCATCATAGACAAGAATATTACATTTTTTAAGAAAAATAATCATAAATCATATATAGGCTATATATAAATATATTTCTAAGTCAGTATAAGTATAATAATAATTAATAGGCCTATAGGCCTAACCACTAAAATATTTACTGAACTTTAATATTTTAGTCTAAAGTCTAAAGGTAGGTAGGCCTACTCAAAACGGACTTTCGTTTTTTGCGCGTTATTAAGTTTTCGTTACCTCTTGTACTAAATCGTCTTGGCAAAATGTGCCATTCATGATAGAAAGATAATTTTTTCACTTGATTGTTCAGGAATAAATGGCCTTTATCACCATATGTAGGCTATTTAAAATTGATTATGTCAAACATTTTTAATATTTAAATTATCTAAGAAAAATAGTTAATTTTTTAAGAAAAAATCATTTTTAAGCTGGTCCATTTTCCTGTAAAATTCTGAAAGAATTATTACTCTCTATATTATGGCACATTTTGCCCAACGCGCAAGATAAACCCTATGAAATAGCCTAGTATTTTACTGCCGTAAAAACATGACTGCCGCGATCTCCGCTATTTGTAGGGTCAATAAAGGCGTCGTATCGGATTTTATCATTTTAGTAGTTAAGTAAAACTATTCAATATCATAGATTTTAATAATATAAAATGAATTTTATGTTAAAAAATGTATGTATATATTATTATTTTTATTTTATTTTAATAAAATTGTTTTAGATTTACCACCTTAAATCACTTGTTCTCGAGTCTCCAAACGCCTATTAAGTTTAAGGATAGGCCTAAGGCTAATTTTTTTCTTTTCATAAAATAAACTAAAATTACATTTATTTTAAAGTAGATATGTTAAAGATATTGAATTGATACTTTTTATTTCCAGAAAATAATATTATAATATGTAACTTGACATGCAAACAGGATATTCCATCTGTTGTCAATGTAAACAATAGTAAATTTGACCTTTGGTGGACTAGCAAAGCTATGGAAAATATTATGAATTAAACGAATTAAGTATAAAATGTATTAGTTTTACACACTTATAATAATATTTAAATTGAACCAGACATTATTTTATTTAGTTTTTGTGCAAGCAAAGCTATTTTCAGCACATAAATGTACAAAAATATTGTCTAGTCTACATAAGGCCTACAAAATGCAATAGCTATGAGGCCTACTGAGATAAGTCTAATGTGGGTAATAAAAGACATATTTTACTCTTTAGAATAATACAATACTATAATTATATCTGCACTTGAAGAATATTTATACCATGGCATATGTTTATAATAATTCATCGGTAGGGCTAAGTCTAAGTCATTTTTTAAACATTTAGTGAATAGCATAATGGTTTGTCATGCGTAGGCCTAATAATAATAATTCTAATAAGATTATCAGATCTAGCCTGAACTTAAAAGTTTATTGTATACCCCCGATTTGTTATACATATATTGACGGTTGTTATATATATATTTATTATGTTTGTGAATTTCTATGTATTGCCTAGGAAAAAGTCTTATAACAATCAGTCATAATCAAATAGCCTACATAGGGGGTGGTTTATTAATTATGTCAACAAAATACAGAAAACTGGGTTGACAAATTTTACAGTTGATGAAATGTGGGAGGGAATGGGGTCAATAAAGTGACTTTATATAGGCTAATACATTTTATTTATACATTTGCATGCGTTTATAGGCCTACTTTCATTCATCAACAGCCTGCCATTAAAATCATAGTTTTTACTGCATTGCCAACTTCGTGGCCTTTATGCATATATGCCTATCTTCTGTATTCTGATCTGGACCAAATAAAAACAAAATAGTAGGCTTGGGGAGGGGAACATAGGGTAGAATCGTACCACTTTATATGTGTGTGTGGGGGGGGGGGGGGGCGAAACGTGCACAGCAAGAGGTGGAAAAGACGGTTTGTTCTGATATTAAAACAAATATATTTTTGCTAACTACTAATAGATGAAAGTTAAAATTAGGTCGATATAAGAGATATGTTTCATAATTGTTAATGTATAATTTAAAAAAAAGTGTATGAGCTAAAAATGTATTATTACTAGCAGTGTAGTGGGGTGGCAGATAGTGAAAAGTAGGAAAGATAGGTGAAGAGCGAACACAACTAGTATAAAGTGCGGTGGTGGGGGAAGTGCAATAATGAACCACTGGGCTAATTCTCAAATTATGCACAATATCCCCCTAATCTACTGAACAATTAATCTGTTATCGAAATATCAATAGTGAAACTAAAAATGTGATTCTTTAAATATTTATCTATACAAAAAACTACATATTAGAATATAATGCTTTTAATAGGCGTTCTTGGTTAGTGTTAAGGACCATTAGATATAGGTCTTTATACTTTATACCAATGAAAACAAATAGAGAAACCAAATCAAATCATATGTACAAGTAATATATTGAACAGTTTTAAGTTTATATTACAACAATATATTTTGTTTTTAGTTTTGGGAAAAAACTGATTATTATTATTGTTACTACTATCAATAGGATAAATGGTCTTAGCCTAAACAATAGTTAATGGTTGTTATTTTAAACCTTTAATTAACATTTGAAAACTTTCTCTTCAAAATAAAACACGTATAACTGTTACCTTAAAATGTGTATTATTAAATAATGTACTAACTTGCCTTATTTAATCTTTAATGCTGGAATCTTACACTATATAAAATCTGCTTTTGTTTGTTTTACTTTCAAGTACATGATTGTCAATCATTGTCCGTATACCTACTTATACAGTACATTTTGTAACATTTTTTTTACTATAAAAGTTGCGTACCTTAAATGAACTTCAAATTGATGTAATATTTTTAGATTTACAAAGATTCGTTAAATTTTAGCAAATTTAAATGGCTAAATAAAACGAAAATTTTTGCTAGAACACTTTGTTGCAATAAAAATAATTAAATTTTGATGATTTGAAACAATGCCAATTTAGTAGGTCTCAATAGAGCATTAAATTCCCTTCAGTATGATATATAACATAAGATTCTACTAAAATTAACCAATTTTTAGGTTTTTTTTTTTCAAAAATAGGTCAGAATTGCGTTTTTTGACCCCCTTGAAAAAAACTGTAAAAAGTATGAAAAGTGATTTTTACATCGATATTTTTATGTTTTTCAAATGCACCACATTCACGAAAAAAAATTGTATCTCTTCTCTACAAACTTTTGTGTTTGTAAACAAAGTAACTTAGCCGTAACCAATATACTTTATGAGATAATGATCTCTAAAAATAGGACTTTGTGAGGTGGCTAAAGGTAACCCACCTGTAAAATTTCAAAATTTCATAACTTTCTTCAAAATTAACTTACAGTCATAATGTTGGTATCAAAGTTCTTAGAATCATTTTGTCTTTCTATTAAACATAAAAAAGCTCAATAGCTTGAAAAATTAAAATTAGTTTTGAGTACCTACTAAAGGACTAAAGTAGTAAAGGTGATTTTTTTTTTAAATTGTTTAAATAAATTTGGAGTTAGTCTACATTTAACTACAATATAGTTCAATATACTTAATACTACATTAAAAAATTTGATAATTTGATAATTAAAAACAAAGTCTCAAAGTACATCACATGATTGAAACCTTAACTTTAATAGGTATAGGCCTTTTATGTGAGAAAAACAACATCAATTGAGCTATAACTGTAAACATTTTATTTTGTTGCTCACTGCTTATAGAGATACAGCAGAAAAGATTTCAGCACAGCGAAGTCATGCATGACAGTAGATCACAGCAAATACTTCCCAGCAAAAACTTCAACCATGCTGCCTCCTGACACTTTTAAAAAGAAACTGGCATTTGTAACAGGTGGAGCAACAGGGTTAGGCAAAGGGCTTGCACAAAACTTGTCACAGCTTGGTGCTAAAGTAATCATTGCTAGCAGGTGAGTGCTAAAGTAATAATTGCTAGCAGGTGAGTGCTAAAGTAATAATTGCTAGCAGGTGAGTGCTAAAGTAATCATTGCTAGCAGGTGAGTGCTAAAGTAATCATTGCTAGCAGGTGAGTGCTAAAGTAATCATGGTTAGCAGGTGAGTTCTAAAGTAATCATTGCTAGCAGGTGAGTGCTAAAGTAATCATTGCTAGCAGGTGAGTGCTAAAGTAATCATTGCTAGCAGGTGAGTGCTAAAGTAATCGTTGCTAGCAGGTGAGTGCTAAAGTAATCATTGCTAGCAGGTGAGTCATTGTGTTTATGTTTATTGATGTTAACAAGCCCTGCCCCTCTACTATCAAATAGTGTGACATGATTACATTAAAAGTAAAGTTCCCCTCGGACCAAACTGATCATAGGGCTGGTGAAGTAGCGTTCACCAGTTTTTGTGGCCACGTGGAGATGTGTGGCAAGCACAATGCCCAGCTACCTTTACTTTACATCAAATATTTGTTAGGTACCCATTAGAGCTGGGTAGACTCAGGGGCGCCCTCAAGTCCCGTGAAAAAGTCCTAGCCAACACCAGGATTTGAACCCAGAACCTTCAGAACGCTGTCAAACGCGCTGTCGCTTGTCCACCGTGCCGCATGACATGATTGACCCACCTAATAGAAATATGTTATTAAACATCATATAACAATGTTACAATGTCAGTTTTTGTACTATTTTAGAAGCCAAGACAGGCTGGACCTCTATAAAAGGGCGCACCTAATAGAAATATGTTATTAAACATCATATAACACTATTACAATGTCAGTTTTTGTACTATTTTAGAAGCCAAGACAGGCTGGACCCCTATAAAAAGGAGCACCTAATAGAAATATGTTATTTAACATCATATAACAATATTACAATGTCAGCTTTTGTACTATTTTAAAAGCCAAGACAGGCTGGACCCCTATAAAAAGGAGCACCTAATAGAAATATGTTATTAAACATCATATAACAATATTACAATGTCAGTTTTTGTACTATTTTAAAAGCCAAGACAGGCTGGACCCCTATAAAAAGGAGCACCTAATAGATATATGTTATTAAACATCATATAACAATATTACAATGTCAGTTTTTGTACTATTTTAAAAGCCAAGACAGGCTGGACCCCTATAAAAAGGAGCACCTAATAGAAATATGTTATTAAACATCATATAATAATATTACAATGTCAGTTTTTGTACTATTTTAGAAGCCAAGACAGGCTGGACCCCTATAAAAAGGAGCACCTAATAGAAATATGTTATTAAACATCATATAACAATATTACAATCAGGGGCGAAGCCACTGGGGGGGCTGAGGGGGGCTAAGCCCCCCCTGGAATTAAAAAAAAAATATATTTTTAAACTGATTTTTGTAAAATATGCACTAAATTCGCTAAAAATTTGGTAAATCTTTGTCATGTGAAAGTTTAGCCCCCCCTGGTATTTGGTAAATATTTGTCACGTGAAAGTTCAGCCCCCCCTGGAAAAAATTTCTGGCTTCGCCCCTGATTACAATGTCAGTTTTTGTACTATTTTAGAAGCCAAGACAGGCTGGAGCACACTGCCAGGGAAATTTCACAAACTACTAAAAATGAGGTAGGCTAACCTTTAAACTTTAACCCCCCAATGCACAATAAGTTAACCACCTATTTTTACTTTAAAAAAAAAATGATTGAACTTTCGGCGATGATTAAATATTTTTTTAATATAATAGTTTTTTATGTAAAATTAATTCTTAGTTTATTTAATAGTTTAGATTTTCCGTACATCTTTTAAATGAAGGTTATATCCTCTCTGTTTAGGTTTTATATTTCCGTTTGGATGTTCGAGATCCTGCAGCTGTTAAATCCATCTTCGATAGCATAGAATCCAGCCATGGTCTACCAGATATCATAGTAAACAATGCAGCGGGAAACTTTATTACACCATCAGAACGCCTTTCGCCCAATGCCTTCACCACCGTCATTAATATAGTATTGAATGGTACAGCCTTTGTTACATTAGATGTTGGTAAACGGCTTATTAAAGCTAAGAAAGGTAATTGCTGTTGTTACTTTATTTTCATTTTGGCATTTGCTTAGTTAAAATCTGTAAAGTAAAAAAAAAAGTGGCTTTGCATTTATAAAAACAAGGTCACAGATAGGTTGTTTTTTTTACTGCAGGCACAGCTTTTAAAAAGTAGAAATATAGTTTGTTTCGCTAAAAAAACCCAGATGTTTTTATTAAGTTTTGTTTTTTTGCGATGCGCTTTCAAAGTACGGTAGTTTTCACTGGCCTTTCGTCTTGTAATACTACTTTTTTTTTCGCCTTTAATTTTTTACTTTATTAATCAATAGCTCTATACCTCCAAATATAACACTTAGCAACAGTTCTGATAAAAAGGATGCTGCAGATATAGATTTAGATGAATTTCCTTTACAATTCGATTTATGGGCTTTATGATACTTTATCAGACTTTGACGCTAGGGCTAGTGAAAATATTTAGCCAAATCCTAGGGTCTCAACACTCAGCGAATGATTCTACCGATAATTTGACATTTTTTATGTATAAAAGTATACATTTCCAGAAAGCTAAGATATTTACCTATTTTATGATGTAATTTTTATTAACTTTGGGGAATATTTAGTCATTTAAAAAAATATTTAAAAATAATTTACTAAATTTAATGAGGAGTTCCTTCCCTTAGGCTAGTATTTTCTGGTGTGTCTTTGGAAACTAGGTTAGTAGCAAATGAGTTAATAGTATCAAGTAAAATAAAGTTGTACCATCTAATTTTTTTCACTCTTCTATTCTAGGCGCGGTTTTTCTTGCTGTCTCAGCCGACTATGCAGACAGTGGCTCAGGCTATGTGCTACACAGTGCATGTGCTAAGGCTGGCGTGGAGGCATTAACTCGTTCACTGGCAGCTGAATGGGCTCGATACGGCATGCGTTTCAATGTCATTTCCCCTGGTCCTATTGAAACTAAAGTAAGAGTCTGTTATATATTATATACTTACATAAATTTAACTTTTACAGTCTCAGGCAGGTATAAATTCAACTAATTAATTTTTGCCCCAAGTATGTATATTTCTCTCATGCAAAGCTACAGGGGTGTCTAATTTGAACACATAATTAAGAATGTAACCTTTCACCACAGTCTCGAGCAGAATGTTTATTTCTTAGATGATAAGTATGACAATTTACTGAATTATTTTTAGTGGTCCTGTATTATGACCTAGTGGAAAATAACTCATTGGCTCTCATGGCACTAATGGTAAAATAGTGGCATAAAAAGACTAGGTATATGGTTAAAGACCTTTTTCTCAAAGACCTATCAAGACAAAATTGTGCTTTACATAAGTAACAAGATAACTTTTTTATTTTTGGTTTTATATTATTGGCAGTTTGAATTTCTATATATATGATATGTCGCTGGCCAGTAACAGGCTTAAGTATGCACTAGAAGATGCCTATCACACATAATTTCATTAAGTTACTATAATTGGGCGTAGTGGCTGAACAGCTGCATCAGTACTGCTGGTGTACAAAAGGTCCTGGTTTTCAATCCTGGTAAGGCTATGATTGTTTCTAGGTCTACATTTTGTCCCTGAGTCTGATGGGTACACGACACTAGTACGAGTTGGGGCAAAGTAAAGTTTGGCATTGTGCTGGCTACACTATTTTCTAGCATGCCATGGCCACAGAAATGGATGATCCAATATAATTGCATTACAATTACTTTTACTACATATACATGCTATGAGCTGATGAGATGGTCCTCGGTCCTCTCATCTAAATTTTGAGCCTAAGAGTAAATATTGGGAATGTTTTGAAAGACATATGTTTATATTGCCACATTGTTATTAAACTAGTTTTTTTTTCTTTTTGTCTTCTTCAACTATAGGGAGCATTTAGCAGACTTGATCCAACTGGACAGTTTATGGACAAGATGATCAAAAAGATCCCAACTGGAAGGATTGGTGAAGTTGGGGAGTTTACCAACCTGGCATGTTATTTACTGAGTGATTACTCTTCCTGGATCAATGGCCAGGTAATAGCTAGTGCACACTCTTTGGTTTTTTAAATTCTTTTAATTCAACAGATTTATTTTATAATTCTTTAAATTGTGTATTTAACTTCACAAAATTCAGTTGATTTTTCTGCTACCATAATAGATAATTTTAGATAATAATAATTATAATTTATCAAAACAAAAAAATTAGAACAAATCCAAAAAAGAGTGACAAGGTTCATAACTAGTGAATATTCCCAATTAACAAGAGTTAATTAGTCAAATCACAAAAAACCTAGAAACACTAGAGGATAGAAGGGCAAAGAATAAAGTAGTAATAATACATAAGGCATTAAACTCTAATTTAGAAATACAACCCAATAACAACCTGTTGCATAGCTCAGATAAACATAAAGACAAAAGTACTTTCCTAATCCCTTATGCAAGAACAAATGCATATAAGAACTATTTCTTCCCGAGTGGCATTCGGGCATGGAATGGGTTGCCTGAACAAATCAGGTAAACCAGTAACTTAACATCATTTAAAACATTAATAAAAATGCAAGACTAGACTTGGACCATGGATGAGCTTAAAAGGCAATAATCTTCTTTATAGTCTGTAATGTAAAGATAAGATAATTTAAAGCTGGTGCAATGTATATACAAACTTTGTCCCAGAGATCTACTTTGCAAACATTTATAGATATCTTTATCTTATATAAATAATCTTCTGGAACAACCCAGACAGAAAAAAGGTGAAAGTATCTAAATGCCGATGGTTTTTGGTGAAAAATGCTGAATCCTTTTTTATCAATTTCTGTGTAAACTTTGGTGAACAAAGTAATAGTGAATGATGCTAGACCTTGTAGGTAGTTACGTTTGCTATTGAAAAAACTTTTATTGCTAATTATTGATTTTTATTTATCAGATAATAACTTTCAATTATTAATTCTGATTTTGAGGACTGTCAGTTTATTCGGTAATTAAAAATTCTGACACTCGTGTTTAGGCCTAGGCTCTATATAAATGTAAAGGAGCTGCTGGTGTTAATATTAAGAAATATGTGTTGAACTGTGTAACTAAATGGAATATGTTTGAAATTTAAAATATATTCTGATCATGAATAGAAATACTTTCTGGGGTTTCGAGCAGAATAGGATACCAAGTATACCAACCATATAATAGTCCAATAAGATCAGTTTTAGTGCTCCCTTTTTTTTCAAACAAAAAATTAGATCTCATAATATTACTAATAATGATGTAACTTTTATTGTAATATTGTTTTAATCTTCTACTTATTAGTATTTCCTGATCAATTTCCTTTAATTTGATATTAAACAAGCAAATACTTTATAAAATTCATGAATAAATAAGAGCACCCAAAACAATTCTAGCGGCCTAAAAATGGCCTGGCACAATACGGAAACACCCCCGGGATGGGCATAGATCATTGTTTACATCAATAAAGAATCTTTAAGTACGTTTAGTGAATGTTGGGTTCAGAATTAATGTCAACCCTAATCATGTTTGATAAATGGAGACAAATGCATTAATCTTTCCTAAAATTCACTTCATCTTTTTAATTGTTTGTTTTTTCAACCAATGAAAAAATGTATAGCAATTTCTCTTTGTGGAACTTTTCTTGTTGCTTTTTTGTGATGTTTGAAGCATTGAACAGTTTGAAAAAATGAAATTTGTTGTGTTTGTTATGTCCACAGATTATAAGAATGAATGGTGGAGAATATCCTTGTACTGCTGGAATGTTTAATGAGTTGAAGCAAGTGACCAATGATCAGTGGGATGCACTTGAAGCCATGATTAAGTCTGTGAAAGGCTCATAGCATGAGTAAATGCTTAGGCTTGAAACATCACTGTAATTGTATCAAATTTTTAAAAATATTTATCAAAATTGCTTCAAATTATCAATTTAAATCTTTTATGGACATACATTAAATTAAAATAATAAATAAACTCATTAATTGATCTGCTTTAGTTGAAATAATTTTATAAACAATTGCTAATTTTTAATTTCATCCTTTTTTTTCAATCAATTATATAAACACACACTATTATAATGTATCCAGTTTTAGTTCTATAACAAGTTTTTATCACTAAAACCAAATATTCTGGAAAATTTGGTAAAACCTTCATTACTACACATAACAATTACAGTGTAAAATTTGGAAGTACAGTTTATGTTGATTTCTCTCCCTTGGAAGTTAAGATGCACTTATTCATTACAGTGTAAAATTTGGAAGTACAGTTTATGTTGATTTCTCTCCCTTGGAAGTTAAGATGCACTTATTCATTACAGTGTAAAATTTGGAAGTACAGTTTATGTTGATTTCTCTCCCTTGTAAGTTAAGATGCACTTATTCATTACAGTGTAAAATTTGGAAGTACAGTTTATGTTGATTTCTCTCCCTTGGAAGTTTAAGATGCACTGATTCATTACAATGTAAAATTTGGAAGTACAGTTTATGTTGATTTCTCTCCCTTGGAAGTTTAAGATGCACTTATTCATTACAGTGTAAAATTTGGAAGTACAGTTTATGTTGATTTCTCTCCCTTGGAAGTTTAAGATGCACTGATTCATTACAGTGTAAAATTTGGAAGAACAGTTTATGTTGATTTCTCTCCCTTGGAAGTTTAAGATGCACTTATTCATTACAGTGTAAAATTTGGAAGTACAGTTTATGTTGATTTCTCTCCCTTGGAAGTTTAAGATGCACTTATTCATTACAGTGTAAAATTTGGAAGTACAGTTTATGTTGATTTCTCTCCCTTGGAAGTTTAAGATGCACTGATGTTATAGTTATATTACACTGTTATAGTTATGCTTTATTCAAATATCATGCTGGACAAAAGGTTTTCAGTTCAACACTTTATTTAACATGTACATTCTCAAAATCACAAATCAAAATCCATCTAGCTCTGTACTGCTCAGCTCTCATACCCCCGAATGCCCAGTCTTCCTATCTTACACACCCCGTGTTCGCTCCCTTCATTAACGATTCCCCCCTAACTGACTTGAGTTCATTCATTCCTATATTTACAATAACATCACTGGGTTCAACACACACACACACATACACGCCTACACACACCCATTTGTCAACAATAGATTTTAATCCATTCATATCCACTCTCTTTCACTCAAAATAGCTCACAACATCTACTCCCACCCTAAGGCGATTAATCCTTTAATTGCCTGATAAATAAAATAAAAGAAAAAATGTACAATACAATATGAGTTATTTTGTCTATACCTTTCATTCACATACCTTAAAGTTAATCACAATTTTGTGGTTTGTGCAACCAAAATAGTTTATATCTATTTTTACAATACATCCATACCAAACAGAATTGACTTCCACACAATAATAGTTTGTACACAAAAGTATCTACACATTAATTATAATATTATAAGCATATATATTAAATACGTCATGAAATCAAATAATGCGATCATAATAATGAATTATACCGTAGGCTACATATAACATTGTCAAGTTCTTTTACATATTATATACATATTAAAACGCTACAACCTATTATAAAATACTACCATAATAATATCCTTTACCGTGACCTCATTAAGTTAATGATAAATACGACATTATAATAGATCTAATCATATTAATTACACTTGTATGAACAAAAAATACACACCAATCTTGTCCATTTATTATAATTCTGCTTTAGAAGCGAATATAATCACATTGACAATGAAGAAAAAAAAAATTTATGAATACAAGAAAATATGTCATCATTTGTGCACATGACAAAAAATATTTGACCGTACACAATCCTCAAATCCTCTTTTCATTCTGACTGAACACTGTTACACATTTATTTATCAATCTGTTTAAAAAAAAACACAGTCCTTGTTGCTTTAGGACAATAATAAAAAAAAATTGCATGTACAAATGTTCTTTTGCAAGTTACTGAAAAAAAAATTGCTACAATTTAATTCCTTGAGAGGTAATCTGCGATTAAATTTTGTGTTCCTGGTATATGTTCCACCTTAAACTTAAATTCTTGCAGTAAAATAGCCCACCTTGTTATCCTGGAGTTTTTGTATTTACAGCTATTTAGATATTGCAGAGCCCTCTGGTCTGTTTGCAGTATAAAGTTTGAATTACTTAAATACAAAGCTAGCTTTCCTATAGTCCAAATAATAATAATAGCTAAACATTCTCGCTCAATAGTGGAGAACCGTGTTTCTCGCGGTAACAGCTTTCTGCTTACATATTTAACTGGCCGCAAGGCCCCATCTCTATATTGTAATAGTACCCCGCCAACGCCCCTGGAAGACGCGTCACAGCGTAGTACAAATCTACTGTTTACATCTGGTAAAATTAAGAATGTTATTATACCTTTCCCAACCATGTGACCTAGAAAGCTTATTTTCTCAAAACCCAATTCTAGTTTTTCTGGTTTTACTGTTAAACCAGCTTCACTCCCAGTCTACAAAAAACTTTGTCTAGTGTCTGTACTGCTGTTCAAAAGTTTCACTATACACGCATATATCATCAAAAAATGAAACGACATTGTCTAGCCCTTCTAACACATAACGCATAAGTCTAGCAAATGTTGCTGGAGCTGTAGACATTCCAAAAGGTAGATAGTTAAAATGGTAAAGTCCCCATGGTGTTGTAAAAGCTATGAGTTTCTTACACTCCTGTCTAAGTCCTATTTGCCAATACCCTTTTGTGAGGTCTAACTTTGACATATAATTTGCTCTATTTAGCTTGCTAAAAAGTTCTTCCTGGTCTGGTATTGGTTCGGCGTCATATACTGTCACAGCATTAAACTTTCTGAAGTCTACACAGAACCTCGTCCCCCCGTCTCTTTTCTTAACTAGGACTACAGGTGCACTGAAATCGGAATTCGATCTTTCTATTATCCCTAAAGTTTCCATTTCGTCTAGTTCTTTCCTCATTATCTCCCTCTGCGCATATGGTATTCCGTATGGCCTTACTCTAATAGGTTTTTTATTTGTGAGGATAATATCGTGTACTACTAATTTTGTCTTGCCTGGGACATTTCTTATCACGCCCCTGTGTTTACAGACTACTTCTTCTATTCTCTTTCTCTGTTTACCATTCAGGCTGTCACTGATTTGTACGGCCTTCGGGTCCGTCTTGTTATTAAAGTCTGGTGTCTTCACCATATTTAAGGGTATTCCAAGGTCGAGGTCAACTGTGTCACCGTTTCCTCCCTCGTCGTATTCTGTTATCACCCCTGAAATTGTGTTTACTCTGTAGTGTGTTTTTTTTCTTAATAGTGTTATTTCTGGGGTGGTACAACATGATTCTGTTGACATGAAATGTTTTGACTTTATCGTTCACTCTAACCTCATAGTTTAAATTGGATATCTTCTTTACCACTTCGAAGGGACCCCCCCATCGAAGTTCCAATTTATTTAGTTGTTGAGGTATCAACACTAACACATGATCTCCAACTTCGATGTTTTTAATGGATGCATTCCTATCATAATAACTTTTTGACTTTTCCATTCCTTTTTCGGTCCTTTTTATAGCGAATGCGCATGCGTTTTGTAGTTTCTTCTTCAAGTTTAAGAGGTAGTCGTATGCAGTTCTGATTATTGGGTCTTCCAACTCTTCTGTTAGTAGGCCTATAGACTTTATTATGCTCATCGGTCCTCTGACTTTCCTGCCATACATGAGCTCAAAAGGCGAGTACTCCGTGGTCGTGTGTGATATTTCACGGTATGCGAATAGCACAGATGGTAAATATGTATCCCAATCCGAAGGCTTATCAAACGTGACTTTTCTGAGCATTTCCTTCAGAGTCCCATTGAACCTTTCAACGGCCCCATTTGACATCGGGTGGTATACTGATGAATGGGTTATCCTTATTCCCAGTAGCTTTGAAACCTGTTTAAATATGTCTGACGTGAATTGACTGCCATTATCCGATAAAATTGTTTCGGGAAATCCCATTCTGCAGAATATACACATAAGTGCGTCTTGTACTTCTTCCGTTGAAACAGTTTTAAGCGGAATTGCTTCGGGCCATCTAGTGCATAGGTCTACAACTGTTAGTATATATCTATTTTTAGTTTTTGTCATATTTAATGGTCCTACAATATCTATGGCTATTTTACATAATGGCTGGCCAACTATTTTTGAAATCCCCATTGGGCCTTTGCTCTCTTTGTTTTTCTTACCCCTCTGGCACACGTCACATGTCTTGCAATAGTCCTTTACCTGCTTGTTAATTCCTGGCCATGTGAATTCAGATTTTATCCTCTCAAGTGTTCGCGCGTAACCCTGGTGACCACTCATAGGTGTGTCGTGTCCTACTTTTATGATGTTTTCGCGAAGCGTATTTGGTATGACCAGCTTAATAAAATCGTCCCCTAAGTTCCTATTTCTATTACATTTCCTAACTTGTTTATATAAGTAACCATTTATTATCTTGTACCCTTTTTCATTATTATATGCCCTTGTCCACCATTTTTCTAATGATGTGTCTTCTTTTTGCATCACCTTGAACTCATCTTTATTGACATTTATGTTTATAAATGTACTTTCCAATTTTCCCTCTTTCATTGCGTTTTCATCTTGTTTTTGTGCCCTTGTCTGCACATGTGCAACTATGTTTAAGTCCGCATTTGATGGCGGTTTTGCTCCATCAACATTTCCTATCAATAGTTCTGCCGGCGGGTTTTTTAAAAGTATCGCTATATACGTACCCGTTAGATATGGAGTTTCTATATTTACTATGGCCTCTCTAACTTGTATCTCTTTGCCGTTCGCAGTTATTATGGTAGTTTTCCCTTTCACCCAATCGGATCGTGGGATTAGGCTCTCTTTGCAAGCTATTACAACTGACCCCGTATCTCGCAATGTTGTCACTGTCCTATTGTTTAATTTCCCCATAACTATCGGTAATCTTCCTTTACTACTGATTATATTCGCCCATGTTAGTTTTCTTACCTTCCCTTCTCCGTTTAAACAGTCCTTACATGTTCTACACTTTCCCGTTAATGCTGAAGCTAGTCATACATTGTTATTGTTGAACCGAACCCTCCTATCGTCCCCGCCTTCGGATCCGTTTGTACGAGTCTTGTCTCTGTAACTTTGACCTACTTGTTTATTTCGCCAACAGTCTCGCGACCAGTGCCCAGTTTGACCACATGTGTAGCACTCATTGCTATTTTGATGGTTGTATGCTTGATGTTTTTGTTTGTAACTGTCAAATGTCTGTTTCTGTGATCGGTCAGGTGACATGTAGGCCGATTGTTGTCTACGAGATTGTTTCCCAATTGGTGAATGTGATCTATATGGTGATTGTGGCCTCCGTTTAGATGATTGCGGTCTCTGTGGTGTTCTATCCCGTGATTTCCTATCACTAATTGTGGCCACGGTATCGTTTGTTTGTGTTTCTGTTTGTCCTAAAGGTCTGTTGGGGAAAATGGAGAAGTAATTGTCGCAACCCTTCTCTACGTCGTCTATTGTCTTGGGTTCCCTGGTCAAAATATGGTGTCTGACGTCTGTCGCCACTGTCCTCGTCACTTTGTCCTCGTCACTTTGTCCCTAAGTATCAAGTCCAATAGTCCGTCGTATGTTTTGTCAATGCCACTAAGCTCTACCCATCGCTTCAAGTAGTATTTTACTTTTCTGATGTAGCTTCCTGATTTGTCCCCCTTGTCTGGTCGCATGTTCCAAAATCGGTCACTATATCCTGCGCATGTTAGCCCATAGTGTTTTTGTATTTCTTTTTTTAGCTTCACGTAGTCTGTTTCCGCGCCTAGTTCCGTGGTATAATGGTCGCACCCTCTATCTAACAAAATTTTTCTGAATTCATGGCACCATCGTTTTCCTTCTAACCCTATTTCTGTGGCTTCTCTTTCGAAAATATCTATGAGGTTGTCAATATCTTCTGGTTCATTACCCCCTTTCAGTCCTACCAGCCGCATCTTTATCCATTTCTTTCCGCATTCGTCCTCTCTTTTACTCTCTATCATTTCTCCCTCCGACTTCGCGCTTTCTTTCAATAATTCTAATTTTTTTATTTCTCTCTCTTCTCTCCTTGTATTCCTTTCTTCCTGTTCCCTCTCTAGTTCCCGTGCATCAGTTAATTTCTTTTCTGCCCATTCTATCATGTCTCAGCCCTCTAATTTACATTTCTCTCCTAAGTCTATATAATAGGCTAAACCCAGTTTATCCTCATTACTCATTTTACCACTCCAAATTCTACTAATTAAGTAATCAGAAAAAATTAATTTCTAGTTTGTAGTCCCACTTATTCAATTGTGCGATCAGTTACTTCCTAATCAATTGTTTACTAAAATAGTAATTACTGATAAATGACACTGTAAGCAATTTTGTTTTTCCCAAATTATACAAGTGTGTCATTAAAGACCACAACTGATGTCGAAAGATAATCTTTTTTTCCCAACACACGCTGAGTTAATTGCCCTAAAAAATAAATTATTTCTACACTATTCTCCACACATGTAAATTCAGTTCGACATTGGTGTAGGATAATATGTAATTTCATTAAAATAAACAGAAAGCATCAGGGATGCACATCATTAAAATAAACAGAAAGCATAATAACATAGCATACACAAAATCATGAATCATAATAAAACTTAAATATAGGCATACTTGCTTTTACAATCGCCGATGCGCTTGAGTAGTTTCTTCCCGTAAACAGGTCAACAATTTCAACGGTCACAGTTCGATGTACCTCTGGTCACACACACAGGGAAATAACTAGCAGTTCATTCAGAGTGTGTTTTTACCCGTGTCGTTTCGTCACAGTACGGGACGGCAAGGTTAGAGACCCCAGGTCAGCATACGGCCCACGTACGGTGAGCATAGGTCTGCACGTCAGGGTTGTCATTCACAGCACAGGACGGGTAAGTGCTGCACGTCAGGGTTGTCACTCACAGCACAGGACGGGTAAGGTCTGCCCGTCAGGGTTGTCACTCACAGCACGGGACAGGCAAGGTCTGCACGTCAGGGTTGTCACTCACAGCACAGGACGGGCAAGGTCTGCACGTCAGGGTTGTCACTCACAGCACGGGACGGCAAGGTCTGCACGTCAGGGTTGTCACCCACAGCGTGGGACGGCCAAAGTGAGAGACCCCAGGTCAGCATACGGTCCCGCACACGATCAGCTTACGTGTAGATCACAGCACAAGGCAGCACAATATCTTTGCTGGCACCTTATTGCTGTAGTGTAGTTTAAAATTCAAAATTCACAGTACTTCTGGTTACGATGATCATCGCAACATTTAAATTAATGTTAAATGTTATTTCAAGTTTGAGACGTACAGGGTTTGGTCGAACCTCTAAAGTATGGAAACTGCACACAACGCTTGTTATTTCCAGTTCGAGACGTACTGGGTCTGGGTCGAACCTCTAGTTGGGCGCCAAATGTTATAGTTATATTACACTGTTATAGTTATTCTTTATTCAAATATCATGCTGGACAAAAGGTTTTCAGTTCAACACTTTATTTAACATGTAGGGCTACATTCTCAAAATCACAAATCAAAATCCCTACAGCTCTGTACTGCTCAGCTCTCATACCCCCGAATGCCCAGTCTTCCTATCTTACACACCCCGTGTTCGCTCCCTTCATTCACGATTCCCCCCCAACTGACTTGAGTTCATTCATTCCTATATTTACAATAACATCACTGGGTTCAACACACACGCCTACACACACCCATTTGTCGACAATAGATTTTAATCCATTCATATCCACTCTCTTTCACTCAAAATAGCTCACAACAACTGATTCATTACAATGTAAAATTTGGAAGTACAGTTTATGTTGATTTCTCTCCCTTGGAAGTTTAAGATGCACTGATTCATTACAATGTAAAATTTGGAAGTACAGTTTATGTTGATTTCTCTCCCTTGGAAGTTTAAGATGCACTGATTCATTACGGTGTAAAATTTGGAAGTACAGTTTATGTTGATTTCTCTCCCTTGGAAGTTTAAGATGCACTTATTCATTACAATGTAAAATTTGGAAGTACAGTTTATGTTGATTTCTCTCCCTTGGAAGTTTAAGATGCACTGATTCATTACAGTGTAAAATTTGGAAGAACAGTTTATGTTGATTTCTCTCCCTTGGAAGTTTAAGATGCACTGATTAATTACAGTGTAAAATTTGGAAGTACAGTTTATGTTGATTTCTCTCCCTTGGAAGTTTAAGATGCACTTATTCATTACAGTGTAAAATTTGGAAGTACAGTTTATGTTGATTTCTCTCCCTTAGAAGTTTAAGATGCACTGATTCATTACAGTGTAAAATTTGGAAGAACAGTTTATGTTGATTTCTCTCCCTTGGAAGTTAAGATGCACTTATTCATTACAGTGTAAAATTTGGAAGTACAGTTTATGTTGATTTCTCTCCCTTGGAAGTTTAAGATGCACTGATTCATTGCAGTGTAAACTTTGGATGTACAGTTTATGTTGATTTCTCTCCCTTGGAAGTTTAAGATTCACTGAATCATTACAGTGTAAACTTTGGAAGTACAGTTTATGTTGATTTCTCTCCCTTGGAAGTTTAAGATGCACTGATTCATTACAGTGTAAAATTTGGAAGTACAGTTTATGTTGATTTCTCTCCCTTGGAAGTTTAAGATGCACTTATTCATTTGTGTCTGAATGCTAAATAAATCCCAATCAGCCAAAAGTGATTTTCAAATGGAGACTGTCCAGATGCTAGGTCCTGTTTTAATGTCTTTCCTTTCAAATTAACCCTTTCTGTATGCTATCAATGTGGTAACAAAATCATAATTTTAGTGTACAGTCCTAGCTAGTCCATAATTTGAAGTTACTGTAACCACATCAAATTAGAGATCTGGCCAGGACAATGTCTAGATTCACCGTGGACTCTATTGTTTTATGTCAGGTGAAGAATCATAGCTGACTTGGCATCAGGCAAGTTTCAATGTCCAATATCTACCCCATTTAGACCATGTTGATGCATAGGGTTGATAAAGCATCACTATGCAAGTGGATTGTATGGGTAGCACAATGTCAATCACCCTTTAATCCCCCCCCCCCCCAAATAATTTAAAGTGCCCCTTAGAGTTGGGTAGACTTATGGACACACTCCAGATTTGAGTAAAAAAAAACAACTTTTGTTTTTAAATAGGATTCATACTCAAGACCTCAGAATGTAAACCCATTATTCCATTGTTAGACCACTTTTTTCCAATGTTTTGAACAGTATATATGCTAGTGCTACATTGTAATTGATTATATTCTTGTTTTTTATAATTATTTCTGTTGTTGTCAAATATTAAAATGAAATTTAACAAAGTTTTTTGCATTGAAAACGTTTTTTTTTTTGTCAATGTATTCTTGAAATGAAATGTTGCTTTAATGTTAGCTCCTTACACTACTTAGGCTACAAATAGAAAAAAAGGTGAATGCATTTACCTGTTACAATGTTCTTACATTAGCCCTAATCAGTTTTAAATACTTTGGAAAGTTGTGCTCTAAAAACTGTCTCATTAAAATTGTTCAGTCACTTTCAATGTATGTAGACTCTATACCTACCTGAAATAGTATCCCAACAATTCAAGATGTAGACACAAGAAATGGCGCGATCTTAACCTTAAACAAAAAGGCCGCATTTATCAAAATATATCATTTTCATTTCATTTCCTTTTGATTATCCGTATTTATATGTGGCATATTTAAATAGAAAACTCAAGAAGGATTTTAAAATGTGGCTAAAAAAGAAACTTTCACCTGATTTTTTTTCAGAAATTAAAACCCTGATATTGATTATATCAGATCATTTAGTGTATCTCGATTGATATATGTTGCTTTTAAAGTTGTCCCAATAATATATTCTTTAGGCGACAGTTATTAATAAGTAAAAAAAAAAAATTGGTTTGCTCTGGCGAGCCTAAACCTTGACGTGGGACGCCTATTCCTTTTTTTTCCAACATCAAAACAGCAGCTACGTACGTTTTAAGACCTTACTTTTCTATTTCTTTTCTTTCAGCTGTTAAAAGACCACACAAGAAAACTATGTTTATCATTAAACTAAACAAACAAAATATTTTGCAACAAGAAGTATTTATTGTGCTTTTGTAATGATTTCTTTCTACTTCCGTTTTGTATTTTGTGGGTAACTTGACAACAATTCTTGTATCAGACTGGTTAGCGAAAATCAAACAAAAAGGCAAAGCAAATGATACTATTAGCTTTTGATGAATAAGCCCGACAGAGCATATCCTTTCACTAGCATTTTCTCCATT
The DNA here is from genome assembly GCA_949126835.1 of Anisus vortex. NCBI lineage: Eukaryota > Metazoa > Mollusca > Gastropoda > Planorbidae > Anisus > Anisus vortex. The sequence goes on from OX421499.1 coordinate 11,121,434, forward strand.
TTTTTTAAATATTAGTATTAAATGACGTCCAGATCTTTTTTTTTTGGGGGGGGGGGGGGGGGAATTTAGAAAAAAAAAACTTACTTGATGATGGTGAGATACTAATAAGCAATAATTAAAGAAAAAAGTTTAAATATATTTAGTTTATAAAATGGATGTTAAATTCTTTTATAAGGGGTCTACATACATACATACATATCTAGTCTAAATAATATAATGAGATATTATATTTAGTAGTGGGATTGGAGTTAGTGAAAGTGTCACTAAAAGCTATTTGTTAAATAAAATATGTTTAGTTGTTGAAATCATCAATCCCATGACCTTTGGGGGGGGGGGGGGAGCGAACGGACACTTCGGCAGTCAATTTTCTCCACTTTTGTTCAGGGCTATGGAGTCGAGGAGTCGGAGGAAATTTGGGTACCTGGAGTCGGAGTCGGCAAATAATGCACCGACTCCGACTTCTACTAAATTTAGATTGGAAAAAGACATTGCTTCATTTAATTTAAACAACCGATCAATAGGCCTACAGAAATTAGTGATATGAGAAAGTAAAATATCTGTTTCTTCCTCTAAGTCTTCATCCCTACTCAAGATCCTATCCCTATTGTCTTACTATAGCGGGTCGATACACAAAAAAGTCTTTTGAACTAATTTGAAATGCGTCATTAGACTGAACGTCATATAGACTGCTCGGCGCCGGTATTGATGACGCTATACAAGTGCCCAAATTATTAATTACCATTCATATTGTTTGTAATGATTTCAAATGCTAGGACATGGCACGCGCGGTTTTCTCGGAATGCTAAACACTGCCTTAGTAGGCTACAGGCCTAGGCCATAGGTCGTAAATAAAACGCATCTTAATTAAGCTAATAGTGTACAAGCATACCTTTATTAGAGGCCTAGAGAGGCTTTTACACATTTACGATTCTTTCCATAATGTAATTTGCGTTCAATGGGCCTACAAAGAAATGCCGCCTTTACGACTTATAAATGCGCTACGCACGCAACGCACAATTAGGAGCGGCAATCAGTGGCGTATTTAGGCATGTTCCACATGTTCCATTTATTCCCATACAATTTAAAGCGCTCCAGTTCAACCAAGCTATGTACAACATAAAATGTATGATTTTACAGAATGTAATATGAATTAACGCCCCTTTTCTGAGGTAGGCCTTATGTGGAAGGCAGGGCGAGACCACGAGGGGCCCCACATACATTTGGGAACAGGGCCCCCACATAAATTTGGGAACAGGGCCCCCACAATCCTAAATACGGCCCTGGTGGCAATATTTATACTTTTCATAGTGTTGTGTTCTGCTTAAAGATGTTAAACGAAAACCGGAATACCGGATTCCGGTTTTGAAACCGAAAACAGGTTTTGATTGCAGTCTCACCGCGTCTGTGCTTTATTATTAACGGCACTATTAAATATATATTCTTTTGATTCTCTTTCAACACATTATTTTACAAGTTACCATAAATATATGCCTCTTCATATGCATCGTACTATTATGGTCAACGATAATCGGTAATTTGATTATCACTATTGAAAAATTGAAAGCTATTATTGGTTTTAATAAATTAGCCCAGATTTTTTAGTTCCAAAGAATTTTATGGTAAAGAGTATAAAATCATATTGTATTCACACAAATCAACCCCTTGAATGCCCTGCAAACACTAATAAAGTTTGGAGTATTTTTCAAATATACCTACAAAACTACGCACATTTGGCTGTTCCGGCATGTGACTTGTGACATTGGGGGGGGGGGAACCGAAATCCGGTTTTAAACCGGTTTTATAGAACCGATAACCGGTTTTAACATCCCTAGTTCTGCTGTTACAGGGAACGCAGCACCCATATGTAACCTAGCCTCTCACTGGTAAGAGATTAACCGTTTGCCCCTTGGAGTCGCCGATCGTCACCTCTACTGATCAGACCCCACGAGGTGGGGGGGGGGTACAGCCGGTGCGCCCTACCGGGGCCCTCAAGAATTTAGGGGGCCCATGAATATTTAAAATTAAATACAGTAGACTGTTGGCTTTCCAACCAGTAGTACTGTGGTAATGACACGTAGATATACGTTGCCTTTCTTTCCTTCAAGTAATGTACAAAATACATTCGCATATTAATACAGAGGAGTCGGGTAGTCGGAGTCGGAAGTAAAAAAAAATGAGGAATCGGAGTCGGAACATTTATCTACCGACTCCGCAGCCCTGCTTTTGTTTATATTGCGCGGTTGTCAATAGTTGAGTCAACTGCATCCCTGTCCAATCCTTGACATTGTCGAACCAGCATCTCCGCTGACGGCCTCTCCTACGCCCACCTTCCACCGTGCCCTGGAGTAGAGGTCGGTAACCTACGGAACGCGTGCCAGACTTGGCACGCGAAGCCCTTTCTAATGGCACGCGCAGGACCCCCCGAAAAAAAAAAGTTTTTTAATGGCTTCTTTGTGCCATGTCTTTTTTTTTCATTAGCTCTCACTGTTCAGACTCTGAATAAAATTTAATTAAATTAAAATGAAGTACTTTTTTTTTCTCTCAAATAAATCAAAATGCGTCCATTTCATTTTGTCGTTTGCCTGTTCCAAAGCGTTCAGTTTCAGTGGATAAAAACTAGTCTTTGCGTCTCCTTTGCATACATCAAAGGATACTTACATCAAAAGAATGTGCCGACTACTCTACATTTGGTTAGTTTTGTTTGTATTATATCGCAAGATGGCTGGGTCATATCCTATGCATGGACAAAAAAGAGGCTCCCAAGTAGTGCATTGAAATTGACACCACCAGGAAAAAGGCGAAGGGGAAGACCAATGGAAACGTGGAGGAGGACAATGGACGAGGAAGCAAAGGCCACCAACAGATAAGGATAAGGAGGCCTGGCGGAACTATGTTTTTGCCTTATGCTCCACGGGGAGCGATAAAGAATAAGAGAGAGATATCGCAGCCCGAAAAATATCGAATACAAAAAATTGGTATCTGCAAACCATTAACTGAATGGTTTTTCTCGATTCCAATAATGTTATTATAATGTTAATAATGTAATAATGTTATTATAAAGTATCTCCTACAAATTAACGTAAATTAATAGTGTGCCACCCAAATGAAAATTCCCCACCCCCCGCTAAAAATTAAAATTAAAAAAATATATAACAACCTTGATAGAATTAGGACTTCTGATTTGCTATTTAAGTTTTATCTTAACAAGAGGATATCCTTCAAATTATTATAATTTCGTCATATCTGTTGGCCTTTATACAGAAAACTTTCACAATAATTCAAAATGTTATATTATGCGGCGATATATCAAGGTATAAGTGCCCATAAAATGGCCGAAAATGACAAAAACGCTGCTGCGATGGTTGGCAAACAAAAAAGATTTGTTAAATTTCTTGTAAAACACATTGGGAGCTTGCTGTTAAGCTTCCATTGCATTATACACAAGGAATGTTTGTGTGCAACGATCTCCTTATTGGACTTGCCCTCCGTAATAGAAACTATTGTTTAAAAAGTCAACTTTATAGTTTCCCCCTCTTTGTTGATCCACCGACAATTCAAATCTTTACTACAAGAAATTGAAAGTGAATATGGAGATCGTCTGTTGCACAGTAGTGTTCGCTGTGTAGGGATGTTAAAACCGTTTTTTTTTTTCAAAACCGGATTTTGGTTCCCCCCTCCCTCGCGCAATGCCACAAGAAGTCACAGGCCGGAAAAGCCAATGTGCTTAGTTTTGTAGGTATATTGGTTTGATGTTGTTTTTTATTGCAAGCCATAGTTGGTATTTCGAAAAAAAAGAAACACAATATCTAAGACTAAATAGTGTAAGCAAGGCATTTCAAGAATAGTTTTGTGCCAAACCAAAATTATTCATTAAAAATATTTAGATCATAACAAAAAAAGGGTCTTTTACTTGAAGAAATTATTACCTTCCAAATAACAAACCGAAACCGAATTTGGTTTCAAGACCAGAATCCGGTATTCCGGTTTTCATTTAACATCCCTAGTTAAGTGTTCAATAGATTCGTTTCGTGTCTGGAAGCAGTTAAGATGTTTCTTGATGAAACAACATTTTTCAGAATTGATTGATTAAATTGCCTGATGAAGCTGATATTTTTGACAGACATAACTACTCATTTAAAGGAGTTGAACTTGCGTTTACAAGGACAGGATCAAACAATTCTTGAACTGTTTGGTTACTCATTTTTACTGGAAAGAATTTGAATTGAAACTGGACATATTTAACCTCCATATGAACTCTAATAAAACATTTTAGTACTTCCTCAATGTTAAAGCTAATTCAGTTCTATATACACTTTAGATATATAAACTTAATAAGTAGAATAAAGCCCTCAAAGTGGAATTTTCTGGCAGAAGTCTTTTTTGAAATGCAGCGAATTGAATTTAAAACATCCCGATTTATGGACATCAAAATTTGCTGAATTGCGAAAATATCTGGACGAAAGCCGCTTAGAAAGGTTGTCAGCTATACTTTAACCGTTCGATTGAAAAACATTGCATTTGATTTTCTTTCATCTATTGGCTCAACTTACACATGAAAACTGATTTTCTCATTACAGTTTTTCTTATACAACAAAACGTTTTTAATTCCATAAGAAAGTCGCATAACTCCTGAAGCTTAAGCAATTGATACAGACTAATTACATTTGACTGTTTTTTTAAAATCTTTTTTAAATAAGCATACAAAATAATTCGACATCAAATTTATTTAAAGAAGAAAACCATAAAAACACAGTTTTTATTATACTCCCTTTCTTTGTAAACTAAGTTTACCATTTCCCCTTCACTACAAAACTAAAATTTCGAATCGGTAATGTCGGCAAATACATATCTAATTATAACGATTGCGCATTTTTCTTTTAAATGCATGAAGCCACGATCGTGGCTTTGCTTATGCGCATCCAAGCTTTGGCTTGCAAAAAACCATAAAAAGATAACTAGCTTTGTTTGGGCTATATTGTGTCGTTTTCATTCTATGCATCTATTAATTTCGTAAAAACGAACATATCCGAAAAGTTTACTTACTTCCGTCTCTTCCGGGAGAGGCAGTCATGTTGGATTAGGAATATATTCCTCGATTCGCAAATTGGTCGAATGAATTCGTGACTATTCCAAACGCTATGATGCTGAAAATTTGATATAGTGTATTGTTAGTCTGGACAGGTCTGCTGTCCAAGTTTCAGCTCGATTGGACGACGAAAAGTGGTCGAAACATCGATGCAAAGTTTTGCTAACAACCAAGCAAGAAAGCAAGCAAGCAAGCAAGCAGACAGACAGAAAATACAACTTAATAGAAAGGGAGTAACAAGAATAATCCATAAAAACGAAGTTTCTATTATACTCCCTTTCTTTGCAAACTAAGTTTACCATCATGTAATTAATTGATTGACTACTGGAAATGAAACATGTACAGAAAAATATCTGTGTCGCAAATCTCAAAAATATCTCCTTACTCAGTATGAATTGTTCTAAAAATAATCTGAGCGCATCCTTTTTATTACTCCCTTTATTTTAAGTTGCAATTTCTGTCTGTCTGATTGCAATCATGCGTCGTGGGAGCAAGAATTGGCTTCGAGTTTTCGACCACTTCCCGTGGTCCAATCGAGCTGAAATTTGGACAGCAGACTTGTGGCGACTAACAATACATTCTATTAAATTTTCAGTTAAAACCATTTAATAATACTACACTTATGACAATATTCATTTCTTAAAAGGAAAGTATAAGTAAAATTTTGGTTTCACTTAAAAAATGCCTGTCCAACTTTTTATAGTTTTCGGCGCAAAGCTAGAAAAAAAAATTATGCGCTAAGATTATTTTTAGAACAATTCATACTGAGTAAGGAGATATTGTTGAGATTTGCGACACAGATATTTTTATGTACGTTTCATTTCCAGTAGTCAATCAATTATTTAATAACATGATGGTAAACTTAGTTTGCAAATAAAGGGAGTTTTATGGTTTTCTTGTTTACTCCCTTTATTTTAAGTTTCAATTTCTGTCTGTCTGATTGCAATCATGCGTCGTGGGAGCGTCGTGGGAGCAAGAATTGGCTTCGATTTTTCGACCACTTCCCGTGGTCCAATCAAGCTGAAATTCGGACAGCAGACTTGTGACGCCTAACAATACATCCTATCAAATTTTCAGTTAAAACAACTTAATAATACTACACTTATGACAATATTCATTTCTTAAAAGGAAAGTATAAGAGATATGCCTGTGCAACTTTTTATAGTTTTTCGGCGCAAAGGTAGAAAAAAAAATTATGCTTCACACATTTAAAAAAAAAAATGCGCAATCGTTATAATTAGTAATGTATTTGCCGACATTACCGATTCGAAATTTTAGTTTTGTAGTGAAATCATTAAACGTTGCGCTCTATCTTTGTGATTGAAGGATACAAATTAATTCATGTTTACATTCGTGTTGTGTTTACTGCAAGCCATACATTACCGATTGGAAATTTTAGTGTTGAAATTCATAAGGTATGATATTACTTATTTGTTCTATACATTAAACACATGGCAAACAAAAAGAATTAGACTGCATTGCAACGACAGCGCAGACTTGCAAAAGAGAAACAAAAACGTGAATTGAAAAAGCAAAATGAACTGTTTGCTGCACGTGAACTTCGACTTTGTAAGACTTGCCCCGACTAACAATACATTCTATCAAATTTTCAGTTAAAACAACTTAATAATACTACACTTATGACAATATTCATTTCTTAAAAGGAAAGTATAAGAAAAATGTTGGTTTCACTTTAAAAATGCCTGTGCAACTTTTTATAGTTTTTCGGCGCAAAGCTAGAAAAAAATAATTATGCGCTAAGATTGTTTTTAGAACAATTCATACGGAGTAAGGAGATATTTTTGAGATTTGCGACGCATATATTTTTCTGTACGTTTCATTTCCAGTAGTCAATCAAATATTTAATTACATGATGGTAAACTTAGTTTGCAAATAAAGGGAGTATAATAAAAACTTTGTTTTTATGGTTTTCTTGTTTTACTTCCTTTCTATTAACTTGTATTTTTTGTCTGTCTGCTTGCTTGCTTGGTTGGTTGCTTGCTTTATAGCAAAACTTTGCATCGATTTTTTTGAACACTTCCCGTGGTCCAATCGAGCTGAAATTTGGACAGCAGACTTGTCCAGACTAACAATACATTCTATCAAATTTTCAGTTAAAAGAACTTAATTATACTATACTTGTGACAATATACATTTCTTAAAAGGAAAGCATAAGAACAATTTTGGTTTCACGTAAAAAATGCCTAAGCAGCTTTTTATAGTTTTTGGGCGCAAAGCCAGAAAAAAAAAAGTATGCGCTAAGATTATTTTTAGAACAATTCATACGGAGTAAGGAGATATTTTTGAGATTTGCGACACAGATATTTTTCTGCACATGTTTTATTTCCAGTAGTCAATCAATCATTTAATTACATGACGGTAAACTTAGTTTGGACAGAAAGGGAGTATAATAAAAACTGTGTTTTTATGGGTTATTCTTGTTTCTAGCTTTGCGCCGAAAAACTAAAAAAGTTGAACAGGCATTTTTAACCGAAACCAAAATTTCTTATACGTTCCTTTTAAGAAATGAATATTGTCATAAGTCATAAGTATAGTATAATTAAGTTGTTTTATTTGAAAATTTGATAGAATGTATTGTTAGTCGGGACAAGTCTGCTGACCAAGTTTCGGCTCGATTGGACCACGGGAAATGGTCGAACAATTGATGCAAAGTTTTGCTATCAAGCAAGAAAGCAAGCAAGCAAGCAGACAGACAGAAAATACAATTTAAAATAAAGGGAGTAAAAAACAGCTTAAGCGTATGTATTCGAGCATTATATTACGTGATTGTTGTGATTCTGTGGTATGTTTTTTTTTTTAGAAAAGCGCTTTTTTTATCATGCTACATTCATTTAATAATTATTGTTTAAAAAAATAAATATGGCAGATGTTGACTATTTGGCTGTTGGCACGCGAGTGAGTTAGAAATTCTACTTTGGCACGCCGCTATCAAAAGGTTGCCGACCCTTGCCCTGGAGGATTGTTTTTGACAGGCTATTGTGCCGCAACACATGACCGAACCATGTCAGTTTGCGCCGTTTGATTGTAGCCATAATGTTTTCTCGAGGGCCTCCAATTGAGGATATTCTGTCCCCCACATACGCATTAGTTGTTGAAATATTTTCATTTAAATGACCCGACTTACTTGGGCATAACTCAAGTATAGCTCACATGTCACAGTTGTATCACAATCATAATTCATCTCTTAATCGATCATGTTTGTCTATTCCATTGTTGATTGCAATCAAAGAGTGCACCAATCAAAGATTGCACCAATCAAAGATTGCACTAATCAAAGATTGCACTAATCAAAGATTGCACTAATCAAAGATTGCACTAATCAAAGATTGCCCTAATCAAAGATTGCCCTAATCAAAGATTGCACTAATCAAAGATTGCACTAATCAAAGATTGCACTAATCAAAGATTGCACTAATCAAAGATTGCACTAATCAAAGATTGCACTAATCAAAGATTACACTAATCAAAGATTGCACTAATCAAATATTGCACTAATCAAAGATTGCACTAAGTTTTACTGCGTCACCTTCGTCCACCAACAAAAAAAAAGTCTGTTTAATTAAGCTGTCAGGATAGACTCAGGCTCTATTTCTGAACAGTTAAAGCAGCTGGAGCCAGTTTGTCATTATTAGTTACTAGATTCATAGATGGATCTTCATTTGGTGCTGCAGACGTTGAATGAAAAATATGCCTATAAAGCCGCATATTTTGATCTCTTTTTCCTGATATATATATGGGAGAGGTGGGTAATTCTTAAAGGCGCAACTTTTTATTGTTGAAAAGGCCTAATTTTTAATTGATAAGACGACTTTTTATTACTGAAAATGCCCCATTTTTTTCTGATAAGGCCTCACTTTTTTTTTCTTCCCTCTATTAAAGACCAAGTGAAGAGCTTTTTTTTTTCAAAATTTAGTTAACATTAGATTTTGATAATAAATAGTGTATTCAGTATCTGAATGTTAATAAAAATCATTTAAACAAAATATCAAAGATAACTTTTAAGTAATTAGTTTAATATTGGCACTTAAATGTGTGTGTTTTTTGGAGGACAAATCCAAATCTCGTAGCCATTTGAGATGATTTTATTTCCGGCAACATAGGAAAGAGACGTAAGAGAAAGAATTTAGAGTAGGAAAAATTAATATTGCCACATGTTTTGAATCTATAGAGCGTTCTCGGTAGGCGGAGCTTAAGTTTTTTTGTGTACATTTAGTGACGTATTTGTGTAAATATAGAACCCACTTGAGGTACAAACATAACGTGGTGAAAGTAAATTACTTCTTTATCATGCAAAATTCACATCTGAATATTGGATATCCTACTAAAAAATAAGGAGGTAAATAGTAGTACTGTAGATTAATTGATTAATGTGATTAGGCTAGGGCCGGCTAGACCTATTTACACTTTCAATTTCACTTTATAGGCCTACACTTTTAATGTTTCGTAGGCTAGGCTACGATGTCAAGTGATATTGTTGGTGAATAGGCTATCTAGTCAAGTCACTATTAGGCTCACATCGTCTATGATCTATGTCTATGATATTAATAAAATAGCCTATTTTATTTAACATACATAATACAGCTTAAATCTTAACAAGACTTAAAACACAACACATCATTTAAAAAAAGCTCGAGCCTATATAGAACTTTATTAATACAGCGGCCATATTTAATTGTACACCATTACTCAAAGTAAACACAAATCACGTGCTTTTTGTCACGGGATTGCAAACGCCCTATTGCCCGGTTCTTATTTTTAACAAAATGGTTACATATAGATTTATAGCGTCGAGTTTTGTTTATTTGTTTTCTTTCTCAAACGTCACTGCCGTATGAGGCTATTTCAAATCTCGTTCCTTTGAGAAAAACCTCTTCACTTGGTCTTTAAGTTCTAAAAACTGTCTTTCTTTTTTTTCTTGAAATGATTCTTAAAAAAGCTCCCATTTTTATTCTCGGAAAAAAATCTTTTTTTTTTAAATGGTCCAACTTTTTATTTTAATAAAGCCCAATATTTTATGTTAAACGACTCTTCTTTTATTTTCTTGAAAAAGCCATACTTTTTGAAAAGTGGTCATCTCTGGCTAAGACACCCTTCCCCCCCCCCCCCCATGTTAGCTTAATGAAAACTAACATCCCTAACTATCCCACTGTCCCTATGGGAATCGAGATTGCAAAGCATTGTGTTATCTACAAGCCTACCCCTCTAGTAGACACGACCATGTAATACTAAAAGCTAGTGTATTGATTGATCCATTAAGAAAATGAGGTGATCAAGTACATAAACCTATGCTTAAATGTTGAATGCCGACACAGACATAATATACTCTGTCAATGTTACAGCTAATCTACTCACTTTTTTTTATTTAAACAGCCGAGCAGTGAGTGTAGCACTTAGTGAACTGAACATTTAGTTCTATACAATTTCATCCGATGTCATTTATTACCTATTTATGACATTGTTAGCCCACTAAGTGACAATCATTAGCACACAATAATAGCACAATACTGCCAACTGGTACTAGAGCCTTGTCGTGGCTTGGCAGCTTGTGTACCCTGACGACCCCCAGAGCTATACCAGCGGGAGTGTAAACTCCTGGCAGGTTCAACCAAGCTGGGAAGATCTGCGCGGGTAGGGGTCAGACAAAAGCTAGTGCCCTGGTCCTCCAGGTTGGGGGTTAAACATAAGGCTAGCAACCTTATTTTGTAAAAAAACGCAAATCGCTACAGAAACACCAAACACAGAAAAAACTGAGGACTTTGACCTGGGAAGGAAAGAAACTTCTAGAAGTTGTATGACGTTTAGTGGTAAAAGCCGAAAGGAAGCCACGAAGCCGACTACCTTTCTTTTAACCAGGAATACTATTATTGGAACATGGAATGTCAGGACCATGTATAAAACTGGCAGAACCCTGCAAGTAGCAGCTGAAATGAAAAGAAACAAAATTGGAAATACTGGGCATTAGTGAAACAAGGCGGACCCAAGCAGGACAAACAAGGCGGACCCAAGCAGGACAAACAAGGCGGACCCAAGCAGGACAAACAAGGCGGACCCAAGCAGGACAAACAAGGCGGACCCAAGCAGGACAAACAAGGCGGACCCAAGCAGGACAAACAAGGCGGACCCAAGCAGGACAAACAAGGCGGACCCAAGCAGGACAAACAAGGCGGACCCAAGCAGGACAAACAAGGCGGACCCAAGCAGGACAAACAAGGCGGACCCAAGCAGGACAAACAAGGCGGACCCAAGCAGGACAAACAAGGCGGACCCAAGCAGGACAAACAAGGCGGACCCAAGCAGGACAAACAAGGCGGACCCAAGCAGGACAAACAAGGCGGACCCAAGCAGGACGAACAAGGCGGACCCAAGCAGGACAAACAAGGCGGACCCAAGCAGGACAAACAAGGCGGACCCAAGCAGGACAAACAAGGCGGACCCAAGCAGGACAAACAAGGCGGACCCAAGCAGGACAAACAAGGCGGACCCAAGCAGGACAAACAAGGCTGTCGACGGGAGAGCTATTATTGTACTCTGGGCATGAAGAGAGTGAGGCCCCTCATACACAGGGAGTAGGACTTATGCTGTCTACCCAGGCACAAGGCACCTTGATTGGATGGGAGGCACATGGACCCAGGATGATTACCGCCTCGTTCCACACAAAGAAGAAGAGGATCGCTTTGAACGTGGTACAGTGCTACGGCCCCACAAATGATGGTAGCGAAGAGGATAAGGACCAGTTCTTTTATAGATTGCAAAAAGTCCTAGAGACCTTCCCACGCAAGGACATCACTATCCTCATGGGTGACGTCAATGCCAAGATTGGGACAGATAACACAGGATATGAGCACATCATGGGCACCCAGGCAGTGGGAGAAATGAACGAAAACGGGGAAAAATTTGCAGACTTTTGTGCCCTAAATAACATGGTGATAGGAGGCAGCATCTTTCCCCATAAGCGTATTCACAAGTGTACATGGGTTTCGCCCGACAATCGCACAGAGAACCAGATAGATCACATCTGCATTAATAAACGATTCAGACGGTCCATGCAAGATGTCAGAGTAAAAAGGGGTGCAGATGCAGCATCGGATCACCATCTGCTGGTGACCAAACTGAAATTAAAGCTGAAGAGAAACCCTATACTGTACATGCCAAACAGAAGAGAAAAGTACAATGTCAACCTCCTAAAAGATCACATGTACAGAGAGAAGTTTAAGCTAACACTAAAAAATAGGTTTCAAGTGCTTCAAGAACTTCAGGAAGAAGAAGACAATGTACCCAACAGATGGCAAAAAATTAAAGAGTCATTCAGAACAACATGCCAAGAGGTAGTAGGGAAAACGAAACAGCAGCATAAAGAGTGGATAACAGCAGAAACTTCGGTCAAGATCCAAGATAGGAGGAAGAAAAAGGCAGCAGTAAGCAACAGCAAAACAAGGGCAACCAAAGCAAAGGCTCAAGAGGAGTATGCAGAGGCTCACAGAATAGTAAAGAGAAGCATAAAGAAAGATAGGAAGAATTATATAGACGGACTGGCGAAAGAAGCAGAACAAGCAGCGTACAGTGGAAACATGCGACAGCTGTATGATATTACCAAACGCCTTTCTGGCAAGTTCAACAAACCAGAAAGACCTGTCAAGGACGAACACGGGAAGGCCATCAATAGATTAGACCAATAAATGAATAGATGGGTTCAGCATTTCGAACAGCTTCTTAATAAGCCCAAACCCCTTACTGATACCCCTATCATTGTGCCAGCAAACGAGGATCTCCCGATTAATTGCGAAAAGCCGACCAGAAACGAGATTAGGAGAGCCATGGCTGGTATAAAAGATGGGAAAGCAGCTGGACCAGATGACATACCAGCAGAGGCCCTTAAAGCAGATGTGGATTTGTCAGTAGAGATGCTATACCCACTCTTTGAACGGATTTGGGAAGATGAAAACATACTAGCAGATTGGAAAGAAGGTTACCTGATCAAACTCCCTAAGAAAGGTGACCTCAGTAATTGCAACAACTACAGAGGCATCACACTTCTTTCAGTGCCGGGTAAGGTCTTTAACAGAGTCCTCCTTAATAGGATGAGAGACATTGTTGATCCCAAATTGAGAGACCAGCAGGCAGGCTTCCGGCAAAACAGATCCTGCACGGATCAGATTGCGACGCTTCGCATCATAGTCGAGCAGTCATTAGAGTGGAATTCCCCGCTGTATATACTTTTTATTGATTATGAAAAAGCCTTCGACAGCGTGGACAGAGAGACCCTTTGGAAGCTTCTACGACACTACGGCATCCCAAATAAGATTACCAACCTTATCAAGAATTCTTACAATGAGATGTCCTGCAGAGTCGTACATGGAGGACAGCTTACAGACTCTTTCCAAGTGCGAACCGGAGTTCGTCAAGGATGCCTGTTGTCGCCATTTCTCTTCCTCCTGGTCATAGACTGGATTATGAAAACATCCACTCGGGAGCGCAGAAACGGTATACATTGGACCTTGTGGGACCAGCTCGAAGACTTGGACTTTGCAGATGACATTGCACTCGTCTCTCACAGTCAACAACAAATGCAAGAAAAAACCAACATGGTGGCAGCCACATCAGCACAGGTTGGACTGAACATCAACAAAGAAAAGAGCAAAACCTTGAAGATCAACCCCTCTTGTGCCGAATCAATCACACTGCATGGAATCCCACTCGAGGAGGTGCAGTCCTTTAACTACCTGGGGAGTATCATTGACCAGCAAGGAGGAACAGTTGCAGACGTCAAGGCAAGGATAGGCAAAGCAAGAGCCGCCTTCATCCAACTCAAGAATATATGGAACTCCAAAGAGCTGTCCCTAGATACACAAATTAGACTGTTCAACTCTAATGTTAAGTCAGTCCTGTTGTATGGCGCGGAAACTTGGAGAATGACAAAAGCTACCACTGGCAAAGTCCAAACCTTCATCAACAGCTGCCCCAGAAGGGTACTCCAGATCCGCTGGCCTGACACCATAAACAATACCGACCTCTGGCAAAGAACCTGCCAACGCCCTATAGAAGAGGATATCAGAAGAAGAAGATGGGGTTGGATAGGGCACACCCTGCGCAAGCCGCCAACCAACATCACCAGACAGGCACTCAAGTGGAACCCGCAAGGCAAGCGGAAAAGGGTCCGCCCAAGGAATACCTGGCGACGCGACCTTGAGGCAGACAAAGAAAAGATGGGGTACAGCTGGACTCAATTGGAGAGAATGGCCCAGGACAGAGGACTCTGGAGATCTGTGGTTGGCGGCCCATACCCCAGCTGGGGTGACGGGCAATGATGATGATGATGATGAATAGCACAATAAATGACATTGTTAGCTCAGATATTATTCATCATCTCCCCAATCTTTTCTACAGACTTTAAATGCAAATCACACAGAATAAATGGTTCCATATAGGTGTTTTCATATAACACAAAGTGTCTTCATTATTATTTTATTTGAGAAAGCCTCTCTATTGTTATGAATTAACAACTAACAAGTGTGAAAGGTCTAGGCCCTAAATAGAAGTAAAAAAAATGAACAGTTTTAACATTCAGGGACTACAAAAATAAGACGTTAGAAGCATAACAAAACATTTTAAAATTATATTCGGGTTGTTTGAAAGACGTTAATGAGCTTAGTTTAAATGTATTTCAAGAGTCAAAACAATAATTAAAAGAAACGCAACCCAAAGATTTCAACCACACCACACTAAAAAGCGACGAATTTTACTAATTTTCCAAACAATTTCAACAAAATTTAGACGATGGACAGGTGGAGCAAGACCTGTTCTGAAAACTACAAATTGGAACAAGTAAAATTTGCACCCGTGGAAGAGCTTTAAAAAAATGCAGAATATATTTCTAGACATGCCCCATGTATCACTGTAACCATGTTAATATTGGACTTTGCTAAATCCCCCAACATGCATGCTATTGAGAGCAAAGAGAAATTGCATTTTCTGTATGTACTAAAAATGTATGAACTCTTCATCTACATTTACACAATGAGTAAAAGTACATAAAAGATAGTCATAGATGTAGGTTATTGCCAGAGTTTCTTTAAATGTAGACTGAGTCTACCCAGCTCGGGAGTTTACGTTTGGTGCCAGCTGTAGCCTACGTATGGGCCTCAAAGTTGGCGAAAAGTGAAAACCGCCGATACGATCACCATAAGTTTACACCGGCGGTCAAAAGCATGGGGGACAGCTCCCGTAGCGGCTCAAGGTGTCCCGCTATCCATTGCACACCGGGTAGACCCGTGGACCGGTTGGGGAGATAGAAAGGACGTTGCAACCCTTTTCGAAAAACCTCCCAGTGCTTAGACTAAAGATGGGAATTGGGTTCCGTTCGGTTCGACAACAACTGAACTCTTACAATGTTTGCGTTTTAATAAAACTGTTTTTTAAATAAATACAAAATCTTAGAATAGACGTACAACTGGATTTTCTCCTGTTTTAAAATAATATGTGTCTTCTGCCACATGTTAGAAACTCATAATTAATTATGTATAGGTTGATGCAAATAAAAACAACAACAATAAGCTTAAGTGTTGTTTCTGGGTCTTCTGTTATATAAAATACAATTTAGAAGCCGACCGGCCGACCGATACCAAATACTTATTTGGTTTCGGCTGAAGACGAAACCATAAGGAAAGTTATAAATTAACTTTCGGAAGAAACCAAAGCCGAAACCAAAAGTTTAACAACACCTTCGGCCGAAGAAGTTGTATATACATGTAGGCCTATTATGTATCATTTTATTCAGAATTGAATATTCTTAAAGATTAAGTAACCTACAAGGCAATACATATTTTCTGTAAGATTTTTATATCTAAATATTATGACAAAATGTTCATAAAATCAGACAAAACTATACAAAAAATGACAAATGCAAGATATTCGACTGATGACCGAAAGTCAATATCATTTTCGGCCGAAACCGAAAGCTAACTTTTTAGCTGCGTCCGAAACCGAAACTACAACTAAAGTGGCCATTTGCCTACTTTCGGCGCCGAAGCAGAAACCAAAGTTCGGTCGGCCTCTAATGCAATTAGTATACGTTTTCTAGTGTAAGCGACGTAATTTCGCCATTACAAAAAAATATGATTTCCTCTTTCCAGATGCCAATTCTCCATATAGAAGGTCCTCAGGTGGAAGCTATTTAGCTTGCGCTCATGGGTCGCATAGGTTGTCCATGATTCACTTCCATAAAGCAGCGTGCTGATGACGCAGGCCTGGTAGACACACAGTTTGGTCCTTTCTGTCAGCTTGGTGTTTTCCCAAACCCGTTTACTAAGTTTAGCCATTGAGGCAGCTGCCTTGCCGATTCTGCTAATTAATTCATCCTCTATGGACAATGAGCTGGAAATCTTGGACCCCAAGTAAGTGAAGCAGACCACAACTTCCAAGTTTTCGTTTTCTATAGTAATGGTGGGAACGGAGCATGTGTCTTTGGGTCATGATATTAAATTTGCCTTCTTTATGCTCACCTGCAGGCCAAACTCTTTGCATGCGTTGGCGAAGCTTGACACAAGCTGTTGTAGGCCTGTCTCTGTGTGTGATATCAGGGCCGCATCGTCAGCAAAAAGTAGCTCGCGAATTAGGACCTCTTTCGTTTTGGTTTTGGCTCGGAGACGGGCAGTGTTGAAAAGTCCTCCATCAGCTCTGGTGTGCAACCAGATTCCATCACTACTATCCTTGAAGGCGTATCGGAGCAGTATAGAGAAGAATATTGCGAACAGTGTTGGTGCAAGCACACAGCCTTGCTTAACTCCGCTGCTGACTGGGAAGGCTTCAGAGGTGGCTCCGTTAAAGTGCACTGTGCCCTGCATGTTATCATGGCACTGTCTGATGATGGCGAGCAGGTGCTACTCCAGCCCTTGCACGAGCTGCTAGCCCTCTGCTGGGAATAGGGATACATCCCCCAGGACATGAAGGACGCAAACATAGTGACGCTTTATAAGAATAAGGGCGATAGAAGTGACTGCAATAAATACCGCGGCATCTCGCTTCTCAGTATCCTAGTATGCCCGCGTCCCTCATACAAGTGTGCAGAGTCTCTGTGACCTATTGTTTGCAATATTGTTTGAGGGGGGGGGGCTCTTTTTCTTTCCTTCTTTTTTTTCAAAAACAAGGATTTAAAACAAAATAATTTTTTATTAGAAAAGTAATTTTATTATTAATTGTTAACGTTTCACTTTTCATAATGAAAAGAAATATTAGTGTTTAACATGTTTATGATGAGCCTTGCACAAATGCAGAAAAAGCCTGCTATTTCATTGCCCCCCTTCTACCCAAAACGTGCATGATTTTCCACTTAAAAATGTTATCTCCCTCCCCCTTTATACAGTTAATGTGCCATTACTCGCCCCTACCCCTCTACATTACATAATTTGTCCCCCTCACCTCGCAATGTTTTTTGTCTCACACTCTGCCAGTTTATCATCTATGACATGTGATATGGATTTTTTTTCACTCACAATAAGCGACTGGAGGGTTTATTATGATGTCTAGTCAATTTATATTTTGTTTTCAATTGTGAGGTTAAATATACACCTCTTAATCCGCCCACCCTTAGTTGCAACGTAACTCATTCACTCAATTTTTGCCACAGCGCCGTTGCTGTAGTCAGGCAGTTGACATACTTTTAGGCTTCTTTTTGCTTTGCAAAATACATTTGGCCAATAATAAACATGCAAATATGGAAATCTTTTCTTTAAAAAAAAGTAAAATGCCTAGGTTCTAAAAAAAAAAAAAAGCTAAAATACTAAGATTGGAATGAAAAAAAAAAGTGCTTGGGAAAAAAGTCATATCGTGTTATCACTGAATGTTATTAGAATAAACACGCTAATTATTTTTGGAGGGGGAAAAGCAAATTGGAAGCGGGGGTAATGACAGCAATATGACGTTGCAGAGGCGGGGAGCGCAATCAGGCTTTTGTGATACATTTATCTAGGTCACTTACGTTGACGGTCGGTCAATGTTTTTTTAAGCAAAGTTTTGTTTTTCTTTTTTGCCGTGCATTTCTACATACATGAAAGCCAATGCATCAAAGGGTGTTGGGGGAGGGATGGTTATACAAAAATAATTCTTTTGTTTTTTATTACTATCAATACAAATGTTATCATTACTGGCGAATGCTTGCTAGTGACAAGATGAAAATATTTTTCTTTCTGTTACTTTGATATAGGTTCGTTCGGTTCTGATCGGAGTCCCTCACTTTAAAGTTCGGGTTCGGTTCGGTTCGGTCACCGGCAGAGTTCGGGTTCGGTTCAGTTCGTTGGAAACCTCAGTTCGAGTTCGGTGTGTTCGGTTCGGGTTCGGTTCGATTCCCATCTCAAGCCTGGACGTCTGTACCTATAGTGCAGCATTTGTGCTACCGGGAGACATTGCAGTTAAACGGGCGAGCCACCACGATAATGATCCTAGGGCAGGGGTCGGCAACCTTTTGAGACGGAAGAGTTAAAATTTACAAAATTTACCAGTTTTTCAAGAGCCACTAACAGTTTTGTTTCAATATTATGATATTTGATTAGGATTAGGTAAATAAATTTGATTTTTTATTTAAAATAAATAGCTTTTTATTATGAAATAATATTTATTCATAGAGAAACATACACATGTTTCGCGCAAAACTTATTAAAGTATTTAAGCTAGCTCTGCTAGAATAATAAAATTAGTAATCATATAATGTAACTATAATTCTTGAATAATAGATAGTTATTATAGTTACATAAATAGGAGCATTGACCTTGCATGCCTTTTGAAAGTTTGGTTAAATCTGGCTCATAACTTGTTGTTTTCAGTTTCAAGCACACCTCTAGAGTTTTATTTGTTAGTTGGCTTCTTACTATACTTTTTATTATATTCATGCAAGAGAACGCATTTTGAGTTTGTCCTGAGAAGGGTAGCAATACCAGAAGTTCTTCTTTTGAACCTTAGGACGACATATACCTGACAAAAAGGGTAACTTGTGCCGTATCTTTTATGTCACAAGACTCATCCATAGCAAGTTCAATGTCTTCCACGTGCACATGTGTTACATTTGAAGACAGTTTAGCAGTTCTATATAAGATAAGATAAGATTGCTTTATTGATCCAAATGAATGGAAAATTGACTTGATTACATAAATTCCGTCTTTCAGCATACCTAAAACAATATTAAAGAACCATTTGTACTCAAACACAATAGACATTCATGCATACTATCATACCATTGATCATACAAGAAAAAAAGTAGGCCTATTATTTAGGAGTCAGCTATTGAGCCATTGTATTTCCTGGCTGAAAGGTGATTCTTTTGAAAGAGTCTCACTGACAGTGGAACAAAAGAGTTCCTAAATCTCTCTGTTCTTGCCATATTGTACTGTTTTAGCAGATAATGGCAAATCTTAGATTTTCTTCATGATTTATGTTTGGTTTTTGAAATCACGAAACAGTTCTATAGCTCCACGTATGAACTATTTTTGACATACTCACTATCTGTTAATGGCTTCCATCATTTTGCAATTGATAGTGATATTGCAAAGCTTGCCAGATTTACATTATTTGAAGATTGCGCCCAGTTACTTAGCAAAGAACTCGACTGTTGTTTTTGAAGCTCATTAATAGCTTTTTTCCGTGCTTCACTGGTTGGATATTTAGCAGCGAATTGGATATGTTTTGTAGTGAAGTGTCTCTCCAGTTTTTCTTGGCAAATGATACAAGTCGGAAGGTCGACTGTGTTGCTTATGAACGCAAACGACTCCGTCCAATCTTGAAACAACGAGAAATAGTTGTTTCTCGCAAGCGATTAAATTAATACGCACGCAACCGTGCTCCGAAGAAGACTGACTGAAGACTGAACACTACCGTCCGCTGGGTTGCTGGCTGGGTGGTAGTAGTGACTAACGGCTGTCATATGTCTGTCTACTCTAGGGATGTTGAAACCGGTTTATTTTCAAAACCGGTTTTCGGTTCTAAAAAACCGGTTTAAAACCGGATTTTGGTTTTCCCCTTCCCGCGTAAGTCACTCACGGGCCGGAAAAGCTTAATGTGCGTAGTTTTGTAGGTAGTCATATTTGAAAAGTTGTTCAAACTTAATTAGTGTTTGCAGGGCATTCAATTGGTTGTTTTGTGTAAATACAATATGATTTTGTATAATTTACCATAAAATTCTTTAGAACTAAAAAAAAATGTGGGCTAATTGATTAAAACCGATAATTGCTTTCAATTTTGTAATATTGATAATCATATTTCCGATCATCGTTGACCAAAATCATAAGAGGGCCTACTAAGAAGCATATGAAGAGGCATATATGGTAACTTGTAAAATAATGTCTGTATTGAAAGGTTTCGCGTAGCACCAATCAAAAGAATGTGTATTTAATAGTCCCGTTAACAATAAAGCACAGACGCGGTGCCTAGCCGAATAATTGTTCAGGGTCACAGGGAAGGGATAGTTTGCGTTTCTCTATTGTGTACATCAAAGAGGCGCGAACATCTAAAAGATGAGCCCACAAGTAAAAAGATTCATGTTCATTGTAACTGTAACTTAACAATTGGTTTGATGTTTTTTTTATCGCAAGCCCTAGACTACTTGGTATTTGGAAACACAAGAAACACAATATCTAGGACTAAATAGTGTTAGCAAGGCATTTCAAGAAAGGTTTATTGCGAGTCTAACATTATTGCAGGAACCAATTTTATTCTGTGAATATTTGTCTTTTGTTTTATTTCGTCACAAAATTCTCAATTAACTGCTTGGGGCATTTAGCAGCTTTCACCTCAAAGGCAAGTCATGAAACCTTCTATTTCCCTTGGATACATGGGCTCCCGCAGGGGAGGGGCACTTGCCCCCCACCCCCCTGGATCTAGCCCCCCCCCCCCCGGATTAATTGCAAAAAATTTTTTTTTGACAAAAATAGACAAACAAATTTGTATTAAAACATTTATAATTAATTGTAACAAGTGCGACTCCTTCCATTGTCATATCGATATCATTATCTTTGGTGATGCATCCCCCCCCCCCCCGATGCTCTACTTTTTACTCCATTCACGTTTCTCTAAACACTATGATGCGTGCATGAATCATTCCAATACGTATCTCTAGCATCTCCCTGGAGATTGCTAACTCGGACTAAATGTAAACTAATTGGACCGTCGATAGCGAGTCCTAGCTTTCGCCTGAAGAGGTGCGTCCTAGCCTGTGCTGCACAGTGCTGCATTAGCTATTTGGACTGCCGATAGTACGTCCTAACTTTCGCCTGGAGTGTTGTTCTTAGCCTGTGCTGCACTAACTATTTGGACCGTCGATCGCACATTCTAGCTTACGCTTGTAGAGGTTTGTTTTAGCTTCTCCCTGGAGATGTGAGTTCTAGGTTTAGCCTTGAGTTGTGCATCCTAGCCTGTGCTGCACAGGGAAAGTGGACACGTATATAAAACTGAACTTTTGTTTCCAGTTTTTACTGTTAGCGATACGTGTGCTACGTTGAGTTGATTTCTAATTTGTTTAAAAGTTATTTTAAGACTAGTGTTTATGCCCGCCAAAACGACGGAGAAACGAATGCATACAATGTGTTTTGTTAAGATAGAAAGAAAATAGACGTTTACAATAAAGACAATGAACGTTTCTTTTCGGTATTTAGTTTTTGTTCTTAATTGTTTCTGGTCGCCCTGACACTGGCATATGCATAAGAATTGTTACTGTCAAGCTTCTGGTATTAAAACGTAGCGAACCGTTGTGTTGAATTGACTTTCTATTAATAATAGCCTATTAAATTAACAATAATATACTATCTAAAAGAAAAAAACAAACAAATACCAAACAATAAAAAGGTAAATAATAAAAAAAACGTTTAAAATAATATAATATTTCAATACAATAAAAACTAAAGTGATAACGATTTATTTTCGGTATTTAATTTTTGTTCTTGCTTATTGTATTAATAAAACAGTGTTGAGAATGTTTCTTTCGGTATTTAGATTTTTTTATATTATGACAGGTCGCATAGTTTCTGAAAATCGTGTGGACTTTTTGTTTTTGTGAAATGTTTTGGGTAAGCATTTCCAATGTTTTAATAAGTTTAGCCTGAAAATTGATAAAGGCACAAATTGTCTGGCAAAACAATAGATACAATTCGGCATAATTAGGCTCAGTTTCTGCTGGTTCGAAAATATTAAATAATTAACCGTCAACTTATATTTGATCCTAGCTTCTATTTTGCTCTTGGCTCAGAAATTTTAGATAACATCCAAAGCGAATGGAAATTGTCTTTGAAGCCGCCGACAGAGTTATAAGGTCTCTTTAGAAAAACCGAACGATAGGTAACGATAGGTTTGAGCTCGGGGGGCACTCCCAAGCTCTGTCCAGGCTCAGCCACCCCACGACACTGCGAAGGCGTGGCTAGCCGTGTAACAGGGGAAGGTCTCCGCAGCCAAGCGATCGTTCACTGCGGTTCCCACTAAGGATCATTATCGTGGTGGCTCCCCCGTATACCTGCACTGTCACCCGGTAGCACAAGTCCTATACTATAGTTGATGATGATGATTGTCCGTCGCTTGCGAGTATGGACCATCCTTTGTCAGTTTCATAGTTGCTTATGGGTACGAAGATGGCTGGTGAGGACTATTCTTGCCCGAAAAAGTTTGCCGCAGTGGGAGCATGGATGCGAGGCCTGCTGGCCGGCAGTAGAGAGGCTGTCTTTTATGGACTTTCTTAGTTGACGTTTTGCATTTACGACCCTTCGCCTTTTTTCCTCATGAGCTGCTGCTCCATTGGCGGTCATGCCTCGCCAAGAGGATTTTTCCTCAGCCAGACTTTCCCAATGGTTTGGGTCAATTTCCAGATTTTGTAGGGAGGCCTTCAGGGTGTCTCTATACCTCTATTTTGCCCTCCTCGCGATCGCTTTCCTACGACTAGTTCAGCATAGAAGATTTTTTTGGGCAGTCGTACTTCTGGCATGCGCACAACATAGCCTGCCTATCTGAGCGGGGCTTTTGCCAGTTGGGTGTACATGCTTGGCATGCCGGTCCGCGCAAGGACCTCAGCGTCTGGGACCCTGTTCTGCCACGTGACCCGTGTCAGCTTTCGAAAGCAGCTCAGATGGAAGTGATTTGGCTTACTAGCGTGACGGCTATACACGGTCCAGGTTTCACATGCGTAGAGAAGAATTGGTAGTTTGGTTTGTAGCTTAATGCCTCTCCGATTCCAAACATTAGCCCGAAGTCTTCCAAAGGAGAAACCGGCTCTGGCTATCCTGGGATTTACTTCATCGTTTATATGTACAGACTGGGAGAGGGTACTGCCGAGGTATGTGAACCTGTCAACATTATTTAGCTTTAGTCCATTTACAGTGATGGAAGGTTCAGTGTGCTCGCATCTAGGAGCAGGCTGGTGCAAAACCTTGGTTTTCTTGGTTGAGATAGTTAAGCCGAAGTTGGTGCATGTCGCTGAGAACAGGTCCATACTATGCTGCATGTCTGCCTCCGTGGAGGCTATCAGGGAGCAGTCATCTGCAAACAAAAGTTCCGTATTGTCTCAATGCAGGTAATAGATTTGGCCTGCAGTCTCCTCAGATTGAACAGCTTACCATCAAAGCGGTACCGGAGTTTGATCCCTACATCACTGTCTTTGAAGGCATCCAAAAGCATGGCTGAGAACATGCGGAAAGAGTGTAGGGGCCAAGACACATCCCTGCTTTGCGCCGTTTGTAGCCTGGAAGGGTTCTGAAAAGCTGCCCTGGTCTTGGACTCTGGCAAAAATGCCGTCGTGGAGCTGCCTGACCATTTCGATGAAGGTGTCAGGGCATCCAAATCTGGCCATGATTCTCCAGAGTCCCCCGCGGCTGACTGTGTCAAATGCCTTAGTCAGGTTGACAAAAGTGGCGTAGAGAGGTACATGTTGCTCCTGACATTTCTCTTGCATTTGGCGGGCAGCGAAGATCATGTCAATAGTTCCTCTTTCCTTCCTGAAACTGCCCTGGCTCTCAGGCAATAGACCCTGGTCGAAGTGAGCTGTAAGTATGTTTAAGTGTATCCTTGCAAGGATTTTGCCAGCGATGCACAGAAGCGATATCCCCTTAGGTTGTCGCATGCTTGCCGATTGCCCTTGCGCTTGTAGAGGTGGATGATGGTTGCATCTTTGAATTCCCGTGGGTCTTTTTTTTTGTTTCCACATCTCGCAGAACATGGCGTGAGTTTTTCAACCAGTTTGTGTCCACCTGTTTTATATATTTCGCAAGGAATGGAGTCGGCTCCAGGAGCCTTGCCGCTAGTAAGGAGTTCAATGGTCTTTTTTGTTTCTAGCTCTGATGGAGGGTCAGCCATTCCCTCATTGTTTGCTATCTGTGGCAGTCGATTGATCGCCTCATCGCTGATGGTAGAGTGCATGTTGAGGACACAGTTGAAGTGTTTTGCCCAGCGAGCCAGAATCTTTACTTTAGATAATATAAGTACATGCATCCAGGCACCGAGTGGTACTCGAGACGGGTTGCGGCGTCCATTGCTTCCTCCCCACCGAGACTCCGTGGTCTCTCGGCAGTGCAATGGATCTCTGATCCGCTGCTGGGGCCGTCCCCCATGCGTTCGCCCGCCGATGTATTCTTAATGGGAACGTATCGGCGGTTTACACACTACGCCACGATGAGGCCCATGGGTACTGTAGTGCGCAGCCGACAAAAGAAAAGGTGGGAGTAAAATATAAAAGAATGGAACAGGCTGTCCTTCAATGGCGCCCAAACAGCAGCACAAAATCGTGACCAGTGGCGAGTGGTGACACAGGAGTCAACAATGATCCTCTCAGAGACCAACCCACGGGTTAAGGGACGGGTGATGATGAACAGACCATTTGAATCCAGAAAAAAATTACATGGACATTTTAAATAGGCTAAGTTATCTATAAAGCGAATAGAATTATTTTAAAAAATCATTTTTATCAAAAATCTTATCCAAAAACAATGATCTAGTTCTTAAATTTAAGCGTAGCTTCAATATTTAACACTCTAAACATCAACGTTAAAACAAAAAATACATTTTATAAAAAAAAAAGACTTTAATTATAAAAAAACAAACTAACTGAGCATGCTACTAGCTACTGTTCCATAAATGGGACGTTTTACACGGGATCATTCGTTGCTTGCTACTGTCCTACTTGTGGGACGCCTTTTTGACACTTGATAAAACGAAGTCAATGTTTTTTTTTATGAATTCGATTGTTATAATTAATAGATAAATGATGAAACTACATATTTCATGTGGTATTATAACAAAATTTAATCATTTTTGATAAATGTGTATTTACTTTTGAGAATGTTTATTTTTTTTCATCAATTTTTACAAGTTGAAAGGTCAAGATCATGTAAATCTTTTTAAATGTACAATTTTGTTCGAAAAGCAAAGTTTATAATTAAAGTCTATATATCGCAAAGCAAAAAACAAATTTTTGTATTTATAAGGCATACGTATTGTTACGAATATCGGTCATAAATGAATGACGTAGTAAGGCATTGACCTCTTAACAAGTGCGTATCAGAGTCCAAGGCGACCAAGGTTTGACCTTTATGCCCTGAGGGCAGTTTAAATAAAATAATTCGTCCAACCCCGTGGAAATTGGAGAATAACTCTGAATCGCAGTATTATATCGAGAAAGAGGTTAAAATGCGTATTAAGACCCTGTAGAATCTTCGATGATAGTTTTCTTTGTAAAGTCCCGACCTCCTTAAAGTTAGTTCAGTTTGAAAGTTTGTAGATTGAAGTCGCTATATTAATACTTGTACATATAATGTCATTTTATTGAAACTTATGTTGCCATCAGTTGATAAAGTTTATTGATCGTTTATATTGAGTCTACAATTTAAATAAAATTGTTTATTCAACAACTGGAGTTGTTTGATCTATCATTGTTGAGAAATGTGTATGAGATAATTATCACGAATATAACTACATTACTGCATAGACCTGTCAGTCAAGGAACCCCTAGCTTGGGCTACAGATTAGCAGAATCTAGAGACTTCTAATAAAGATACAACTATATTCATTGAATCCGATTTAACGAGTCGTAATAATAGTCATCATAAAGAGGGCCATAACAATTTGAGGGCTGCGTCCGATATAGTTGTATAGTGAAGCATATATTCAAGTTGTGTTGTGTTGTGTGTAAAGCCGTGACCTACTGAGCAAGCCTAATAACGCTGAATTCATTCTTCCGATTGGAAAAACGTAAGTTGGAAAAATTTACCACTTTATAAATCTCTTAACTAAAGAATGGAATTTATTGAAAATCCAGAAGAAGAAGTTTTGAAAACTTTATCAATAAAGAAGTTAAAAGAGATCGCTGAGATCTTAAAGATAGAAGTTACTGAGACTACACCATCGAGGACTGTGTTGACACAGCAGATAAAAGATGTGTTGATTGCGAGTGGCAAGTTGAAAGTAGAATCAAGCGCGGAGGAATATCAAGTTGAAGGTCAGACGTCGAAATCTTCAATGTCCGAACAGTTGCGATTTCAACTAGAAATGAAACGGATGGAAATAGAAGAAAAACGTCTTGAGATGGAAGATAAGAAAAGTCAAAGAGAAACAGAAAGTCAGGAAAGAATAGAGCTAGCGAAGATAGGAGCTACTAAAAAAGAATCTCATAATGATGTAGAGATGGCCAGATGGAAAAAGCTAGTCCCTACCTACATTGATAAAGAAAGTGAAATAGCTAATTTCTTCCAGACCTTTGAAATTTCTTGCAGAGATTTTAAGTTCCCAGAAGATAAATGGGGAATATTAGTCAGAACAGCTTTTACTCAGGGAAGGGCAAGAGATTCTATTGTTCTATTGTTAAAAGAGGAGCATTTAAATGATTATGAAGTCATTAAAGACACTGTACTTAAAGCCTATAACCAAATACCTGAAAGTTATCGGAAAAGGTTCCGTCAGTACACAATGTCCCCTTACCAAACACACTTAGACTTCCTTCGAGCAGAAGAAAAGTTAATGGATCAGTGGATAAAATCCAGAAATATCTCCACATTAAAAGAAATGAAAGATATCATTCTGTTAGAGGATTTTATTAACAAAGTGAGGCCGGATATAAGAATGTATTTATCCGAGCGTGACATCACTGACCCACATAAGGCTGCTGATTTAGCGGAACAGTATACACTGTGTCATAGGACAGCTGGTGAAAAGAATTTTAATAGGGCACAACGGCAAGCAGAAAACACACCACAACAACAACACCGTGAAAAGGAGCATTTTGTGAAACAAAATGATGTTCATAAGAAACCTGTCAACAAAAACGTCCAATGTACTTTTTGTAAGAGAACAGGACATAGCATTGAAGACTGTTGGAGTATAAGGAAAGAAAAAGGACCTAATAAAGTGGTAATGTGCGTCAGACATGCACCAATACAAAATGTACAAGAAAGCGAAGATACAAACGAACTGAATTCGAAGAAAGATTCTTCTAAACCAGAAACACTGAGGGTGGATTTGCCTGAGAGCAAAAGTCAGAAGGTAGAGAAATCTACAACTGAAGATAATGAGGATAAATATCCTGATTATAAATACAGAATGGCTACTATTGGATTAATTGTCCAAGTCCACAGAGACGAAAAAGTAGACCAAAGTATTTTTGACTCGAACAAGAGTCTGAAGTCATCGAAAGATGAAACAACACCCGAAAGTCATGGTCAAGGGAAAAATAAAATTGACACAGAGACCCTGTGCAGTTTTCAACCGTTCATTAGTGAAGGTTGTGTGGCCTTACAAAAGGAAGGACCACTGAAGTCCGTAAACATATTACGAGACACAGGAGCATCATTAAACCTGCTGCTTAAAGATGTATTACCATTGAGTGATAATACATTGACAGGACAGACCGTCCTATTGAGAGGTTTTGAATGGAAAGAAGAAATACCTCTACATAGGATATACCTCGCATCTGACTTGGTGACAGGATATGTGACAGTTGGAGTAATATCAAAACTTCCTGTTGAGGGCATATCCGTTATCCTAGCAAATGATTTGGCGAAAGGGAGGGTGAGACCTGAACTGATTGTAAAGGAAAATCCAGACCCTAGTCCTATTGTGGAGACAGGAAAAGAAAAAGAACTTTATCCTGTAGGTGATGTCATAAATGGTATGACACCACAGAAAAAGAAAGAAGAAATTCTCTCACAAGAAAAGAAAAAGAAAGAAGAAATTCTCCCACGAGAGAAGAAAGAGGAAGAAGAAGTGGAACTTGATACTTCTATTTTCTCCATGATTGATGATTGTCCGAAAGGAAATGAACAATCAAAGAAGTCATCGCAAAATGAATTGATTGCTTAACAGAAAGTAGAACCAGAGTTATTACAGCTACATGAGAACGCTGTCGACGAGAAAGAAACTACTACTACTGATGTCTATGAACAGATAGACCACAGCATGAACAAACAACAATGCAAACCTGCAGTTGCCGGTACAGATGAAGATTGGAGGAGCATCACTGAAGAAACGAGTGCTGAGAACTGGACCGAAACTACCAAAAGCTATGGGTTACCACAATCCATACCGACGGATCGAAGGACCAACTTCACCTCGGAACTCTTCAATCCAGTCCTAAAGAATTTATGCCTGGAGCAGGAGATGTCAACTGAATCCTATCCGGAAAGTCGAGGAGCCTATGGACCAATCTTTGGACCCACTGTCCGAGGACCACTCAACCTACTTCAAGAGAAATGGCAGACCGAATTGGACCTCTTTGGGCTGATCAAGTACCTAGATAAGTACATAAATTTTTTTTGTCTGACATAACTGTGTTTGTTAGAAAAAAAAATGTACACTGCTCACATGCAGATGCCATTGTTGTGTGATGAAAGCAAGGCAAAGAAATTATATCATTTGAAAATGATAAAGCCTTACCTTCTGAAAACAATTGGAATAAGCTTGATGTTGTTAACATTGTTACTCTTATTTGTAAAATTTATGCCTGGAGTACAGGATGAATTGAATGACAAATTCACTGATAGTTAGTTACCAAACTTACTATTTTAAAACTAAATCCCTTACTTGTGAAGAAAAAGGAATGAGTAAAAGTATTGTTAGAGTAGATATCATTATATTTTGATATTTCTAAACAAACTTGTTAGGTTGAGCATTAAAATAATTGCTATAAGAGAAAAAGATCAGTTTTATCCGCAGAATTGGTTTCTAAATCAGAGGACATTATAAATGTGGACTGATTATAAGATATGTTTGAGAATCTCTGGAAATGATAATTGAAACATTTGGCAGAGAGGATAATCTGATTGATAAAGATGTAAATGATTTTAAGAAAAGAGAATTTTCTATCACTAAAGTATTGAGAAATGTTTTATGATTGTACTATGGATTTATTTTATCATGTACTGTTGTTGAAATAATTGCACTGAGTCAGGATGCACATTTCTTCTGTGTGAATTTATTCATTTATTATATTATCATTGAATGTATGATAATGTAGGGTAAAAATAGTTGCAGCAAGGCAGAACTATGACTAACAAGAATTCCAAGAATTGTATTATATATGATTTTTCACTTTTAGGATACTGTTACATGAAAAGCAGACCAGAAGTTGAAACTAATGTAAAATGAAACTTTGTAATCCTTGTTTTGTATAAATTTAGGATGTGCCACTGACTTGACACTGTAAACCAGAATGGTTGAGAATGTCATGGTTGAGAATTTATAATGTTGACATACCAATGTTCAACAAATGTATTAGTAATTAAGGATTTCATGTCAAGATTGTAAAACTAATCTATTTTTTTTTTGTATTAGTTAAAATAGATTGAATGAATTGTACTGACAAGCAAAAGATTGGGTAGACCTGAACACTGTGAGGAACAGGAGAACCTAGAATCTATGAATAATGAATAAAACCTTTATGGAATGGAAAAGAGCAATGGATTCCAACCTTACCATAACTGAAAAGCTGGGAGATGGAACCATTCAGACCAGAAATTGTTTTGTAAAAAATTGTTAAATTGATTTCTGTCTGAAAAAAAAATATAGTCTATGCTCTTTAACTTCTAATCTTTTATCTTTTGTACTTCAATAATATTGTATTTGAAAGGTCTTTAATGTAATCTAAAGAAAATAAGTACTTACTGTTTAGTAATAAGATTGTATGAAGATGATAACTTGCTTTAATTGATAGTTAATTAAGTAAATTAACCAATTTGTTTTAAGTAAATCCATGATTGTCTGAATGTTTCAATTTAAAACTGCTGTGAACTCTTTTAAAAAAAAAATAATGACGTCGAAAGGTCATGGTAAAATGAGAAAAAGAAATATTTTTAATGAAATTGTCTATAAACTATTTTAATTCTGAAACAGACTATGTTTAATTTCCTTAAACTAACATAAATGAATTTAATTTTGAGATAATGGTTGTTAAATAATGCTCATTTAGTCAAGATAACGTTTTGGTCGCGTAGAGATTTTGACCTAAGCTGTGATGAGGTAAAAATTTGCATAGCGATGTAAACATTTAGGGAATGAGAGAGTGATCGGAAGAAAAAGAGAGAGAGAGACGTGCGGAACTGACCTAGAAATCTTTTGTCCCGACACAGACAGTTTGGTCTAATGTGTTAGTCAGCCTAGAGGCTTTGAAAAAAATACTGTCTACACAAGCAATAATATTTTTTGTTGTAAAGTGAAATTAGGTCAGGGCTAGTATTTTTTGTTTTGTAATTGAGTTAGGCCTAGCATGTGTTCTATCAGAGCGTTTGGTTTTTTCTCCTTATGAAAAAATAAGTCGTGTCTGAATAGACATTAAGTGATTTTTTCTTTCGTTGTTTGATTACAAATGTAAAAGCTAAGTTTATAATTGAATGGACGAGAGAGTTTTTATTACAGTGGAATGTTCATGTAATAGAAATTATTAAATTGTATTATATTATATCTATTAAGAATGATTAAGTATTTTTCTTGTGAACGAGATTTGGATAGACATAATTTAATTGTCCATTGTTTTGAATTAAAAATTGGATGATTGAATGACTGTAGTTAAGCCATTTGATAAGATGAACTTATATTGTCTATATTATAGGTTATTGTTATCAGTTCGATTGAAATATTGGGATAGCCAATTGAACTGTATTGTATTTTTCCCCGGAATATTTTCTTTTATAATTATTCCTTAAAATTACCATTTTTTAGTATTGTTAAAATGTAAAAGAAATAATTATAAAACTTTTTAAGGGTGGTCGTGTTACGAATATCGGTCATAAATGAATGACGTAGTAAGGCATTGACCTCTTAAAAAGTGCGTATCAGAGTCCAAGGCGACCAAGGTTTGACCTTTATGCCCTGAGGGCAGTTTAAATAAAATAATTCGTCCAACCCCGTGGAAATTGGAGAATAACTCTGAATCGCAGTATTATATAGAGAAAGAGGTTAAAATGCGTATTAAGACCCTGTAGAATCTTCGATGATAGTTTTCTTTGTAAAGTCCCGACCTCCTTAAAGTTAGTTCAGTTTGAAAGTTTGTAGATTGAAGTCGCTATATTAATACTTGTACATATAATGTCATTTTATTGAAACTTATGTTGCCATCAGTTGATAAAGTTTATTGATCGTTTATATTGAGTCTACAATTTAAATAAAATTGTTTATTCAACAACTGGAGTTGTTTGATCTATCATTGTTGAGAAATGTGTATGAGATAATTATCACGAATATAACTACATTACTGCATAGACCTGTCAGTCAAGGAACCCCTAGCTTGGGCTACAGATTAGCAGAATCTAGAGACTTCTAATAAAGATACAACTATATTCATTGAATCCGATTTAACGAGTCGTAATAATAGTCATCATAAAGAGGGCCATAACAGTATTTAAAAGGATTTTTTTTACGAAGTGTCCCATAAGTGGGACGCTAGCAGAAAATGAGTTAAAACATTACTAAAAATATTTTGCCCCCCCTCCCCCCCTAGAAAATTGTCTGCGGGCGCCCATGCTTGGATAACCACTTAGTGTTAAGTCGTAGCCTTAGAAATATATTTTTTAAAACATATAGGCCTATATCTAACTGTAACATCTAAAGATTAGCATGTGTGTATAAATGTTGCATTAAAGGTTGAATGAAAGATAATCAATAAATATGAAAGAGGCGTCAAGTAATGGGAAAAAAACACCCATATGTTATATATATACAAGCCGTTATGTGCCCGGTCCTCCGAACCGGCTAAAAGTTATGTTTACATACACTCTAACTACTTAGGCAGTTATAATGAGATTGCCCGCATGATCTACGACACGAATTTAAACGTGAGGTAATTTTTCATTTGCCCACTACAACATGAATTACCCGTTAAAATCATTACTCATCACCCATTATAACAATTACAAAATTGCCCGCTATAAATTACGACGCAAATTAAAACATGAATATATTTTGTTCTATTTATTAATAAAGAACATTCGACAGTACTTTTATTTTTTTTTTTATGATTGTTTGATATATTTTTTTTACGACAAACATTAAGTCGCAGACCTATGTTGTGTTGTTTTTGTTTATTTGCTATTTATTTATTTATTGTTGCTTTGGAAGCAAACTTAGAATTAAATTTTCTATTCAACATGTAAAACAATAACAAATGAAACCCATATGAAATAATATTTATAAAACGTATACGACACGAATTAAAACTTTAAAAAAATAGTTCCGGCAATTTGAACATTGCCCGGCAAATTAAACATTGCCCGGTAATATAAACATTGCCCGGTAATTTAAACATTGCCCGGTAATTTAAACATTGCCCGGTAATTTAAACATTGCCTGGTATTATAAACATTGCCCGGTAATTTAAACATTGCCCGGTAATTTAAACATTGCCCGGTATTATAAACATTGCCCGGTAATTTAAACATTGCCCGGTAATTTAGACAATGGCCGTTACCAAGGCGATAAGCCTAAAGGTGCCCAGTTCTCGGAACTGGATAAAATAACCCATGGAGTTATAAGCAATAGTCTTAAGCGGGGATAAAGTATTTTCCGGTAACTTAGACCATTTAAATATTGCATTCTACAAATTACGACGCAAATTAAAACAAAATTTTGTTCCCTTCTTAAACGCATAAAAACGCAAAATTTGATGACGCCATATAATTATAAGCTTAAATATAGAGTGTAACCAGGACCGCTGCGTTTAAATAAGCTTAGTAAGGCGTCGGTATTACTTCCCGAACCAGAAAAAAAAAACCTAAATCTATTTGCTTTGTCCTATGTTTGTAAAGTTT
Source organism: Anisus vortex (assembly GCA_949126835.1). Lineage (NCBI taxonomy): Eukaryota > Metazoa > Mollusca > Gastropoda > Planorbidae > Anisus > Anisus vortex. Next base: position 11,154,785 of record OX421499.1, read on the forward strand.
TAAATTATTAATTAGCTTTAAGTCATGTATTCACAGTGTAAAGTATTAATAGTAGTGATAGATTAAGAAAATCAACTACAGTATTGGTAGTGTAAAGAATTTATGTTGTTTACGGCACGTAGGCAATTAAAACATCAAGAAAATTTGTTCCCGTCATTGAGTTGAGATAAAAATCCTTGCACATAGTTTGATGACGTCAATTTAAACATGAATGAAAAATGTCCCTTCATTGCTAAAAAATCCATGCGCAAACTTTGATGACGTCATAAAAATAATCTCAGCACATCCTTTTTTTTCAAACTTTGTGACGAAAAACTATAAAAAGTTGTACTGGCAAAGACAATGTGAATCAAAAGTTGTGTTTTTTTCGCGTTTTTTGACCAAACTGACCACTGCGGTCATTTTAATTTTTTTAAAACCTTGACAGTGTTCACCGCCGTAACGCAAAGAATATTTGTAGCAAATTTCACGTTTTTATGTCCAGTATTTAAAAAGATTATGCGGTATGTACATACCCAGCCAGCCAGCCAGCCAGCCAGCCAGCCAGCCAGCCAGCCAGCCAGCCAGCCAGCCAGCCAGCCAGCCAGCCAGCCACATATTCCTTTTGAGATTTATATATATATATGATATGATATGATATGATATTTATTATTATCTATATAATAATAGCCCAAAGAAATGTATCATTCCGGAACGCTTAGCGACTTGGTTTTGAGAGTACAGACAGATGACGTAATATCAAAGACTTTAATAAGAGGACGGCTTGCACTATTTTTATAGCTCAATGAATCGTGTTTTTCGGTGCGCATCAAATAACGCGTACTATAAAAGACTTCCACTGTATGAAACTTTCTATTTTATCTTAAATTAGAGTTTTAATCTGATATAGATAACAGACGATCATTCTATAAAATATTATTCTACAATTTCTACATAAGAAGTAATGAAACGAAGAAATTGAAAAACTAAAACATTTACTTATACAAATACATTTGACATTATTTAATAGTTTTAATTGACATCTATTCATCGGAATTTGACGTCTATAATATTCCTTTAAATTATCCGACAATAACTGGTAACTGGGATAAGTATTAGTTTATAGTTTTCCATTCTAAAATGAAAGCGAATTTATTAAACGCTAGGTCTATAATTCCGTTTGTGATCGTAAATTCCTAAACAGAAGTTTACGAGTCATCAAATAGCAGAAATATTTAAAGCAAGCGGTTTTAGAATATAAAAAACGTCTATTAATAAAATCTCTAAAGTTCGATTCCTAACTCTATACTTTATTATCTCTTTTATTCTTTTATCTATCAATTTAGCAAATATGAAACTAAGCTTTTATTACTAAGACATTTTGGTGTTTATATAGTCAATTTCTATTTTTTTCTTTCACCCAATCATTTCTCCATAAACTTTGACAATTCTTTGAAATTTGTGTTCAGAAATTAAAACCTTAAAACATTTAGGTTTTCTACTTTTGTAAAACAAAGTATTTAGAAAGAGTAATATAATTAGCTTTATAACTGTCTTTAGAATTATCAACTTAATATAATCTAATCCCCACTTTCCCAGCATAAAACAAATATTGATTTTGAAAAAAAAAGGTGGGGAGGAGGTTATTGAATGAATTGTACAGATATTTAAATCATTGAAAAAGGAAACACAACAGTTTAAAAACAATAATAACGTGGTATATAATGAATATTGTTGTTCATGTACACATTTTAGCCTATATATTAGTCTTGCTCCCCCCCGACACACACACACACATTTCCCTATGATTAAAATGACTGGCCTCACGCGAGTAGTAGTAAAGTATCCCCGTTAGACCAATTTGATCCATAGGGACCGTGAGGCAGTGTTCACAAGTTTCTATGGCCGCGGAATACTAGGAGATTGTATGACCAGCACAAAGCCTACAGCCCCCAGTCCCCTTTACTTTTCCCTAACGAATGTCAAGTACACATCAGAGCTCAGTAGGATTAGAGACACCCTTCAGAGCCGGGAAAAACGTTATCCTTTATCAGGATTCATACTCAGAACTTTTGGTAAGTCACCCCAACGATCGAGCTCACAATGTCTGGTATCAAACTAAATGTAATACTGTCTTACACCAAAAGAGACTCTTAGGAGACATCAATAAAACATTTTTTTATCATTGTGCTTTTGAGAAATCCTAATCCGAAGATTATCTTTGCAACGGCTGTTGATTCATTGCAAAGGAAATACATATCCATTTGAACACTTCAGACATCTTCTCAGAACGCAATAGCTAAAAGACTTTTACACTAATTAAAATTTATCAACTTGGTTCTTCAACACTAAACGCTACCCTCTCATCTATGACATCAACAATTTCCAATAATTCTTTGTTTTGTGATAGCAATTAACACATTTTCATAACAGACATTCAATCATATCGAAGGTCTCACCAATAGTCCTTTTTTTGTAGCTTTTTAACGTCAAAAAGTCCCAAACATGTAGAAAATAACACTCAACAGAACAAATAGGCCCGACTCATGGTTAACAAGAGATAACACTTAATATTGCTTTTAATGAAAATTGTCATCTGAATTTAATTTATTGCAGTGAAAAAAGACAGTTAAATCAAACCATGTTTAATTTTGTATTTATCTCAATCGTTATATAAAAATGTAAATATTCTCAATTAAAATCGTCATTTCTTAAAATTAAAACCATGACGTAGGACCTGTTTAATTCCAGCTCCTGTTTCTTGACTTTTGAAAAAGCAAAACAAAAATTAAATATAATCACAATTCTACAAATAATAAAAACACATAAAACAAAATTCTTTCCTCCCGTGGTTTCCCCACGGGCTATTTCTAGTTATTATCTATATAATAATAGCCCAAAGAAATGTATCATTCCGAAACGCTTAGCGACTTGGTTTTGAGAGTACAGACAGATGACGTAATATCAAAGACTTTAATAAGAGGACGGCTTGCACTATTTTTATAGCTCAATGAATCGTGTTTTTCGGTGCGCATCAAATAACGCGTACTCTAAAAGACTTCCACTGTATGAAACTTTCTATTTTATCTTAAATTAGAGTTTTAATCTGATATAGATAACAGACGATCATTCTATAAAATATTATTCTACAATTTCTACATGAGAAGTAATGAAACGAAGAAATTGAAAAACTAAAACATTTACTTATACAAATACATTTGACATTATTTAATAGTTTTAATTGACATCTATTCATCGGAATTTGACGTCTATAATATTCCTTTAAATTATCCGACAATAACTGGTAACTGGGATAAGTATTAGTTTATAGTTTTCCATTCTAAAATGAAAGCGAATTTATTAAACGCTAGGTCTATAATTCCGTTTGTGATCGTAAATTCCGAAACAGAAGTTTACGAGTCATCAAATAGCAGAAATATTTAAAGCAAGTGGTCCATCTTATTACAGTCTTTGGAAATATCTAAACAATATTAATATGCCCCGAGGGCCTACATGTGTATGTCTACACTTTTTTTGTGTAAGGCCCCTAGATTTGGCTATTTCAGCTTAATTTTTTAAAATTGCATAGCGATTAGGTTTTAAGAGTATGCAAATCTTACATTGAAAAATGAAGATGACGTTCAACCTTAGCATTTTAATAGGTCTCTACTAAATAAATCCTCTTCCTTTCTATCTGTCTGCCTCACTTACACATACATACACACAAACACACGCAAACACACAAACATATATGTAATATTAGAACAAAACATACTTTTTAGAAAATATAAAAGGTCTATTAATAAAATCTCTAAAGTTCGATTCCTAACTCTATACTTTATTATCTCTTTTATTCTTTTATCTATAAATTTAGCAAATATGAAACTAGGCTTTTATTTCTAAGACATTTTGGTGTTTATATAGTCAATTTCTATTTTTTTCTTTCACCCAATCATTTCTCCATAAACTTTGACAATTCTTTGAAATTTGTGTTCAGAAATTAAAACCTTAAAACATTTAGATTTTCTACTTTTGTAAAACAAAGTATTTAGAAAGAGTAATATAATTAGCTTTATAACTGTCTTTAGAATTATCAACTTAATATAATCTAATCCCCACTTTCCCAGCATAAAACAAATATTGATTTTCAAAAAAAAAAGGTGGGGAGGGGGTTATTGGATGAATTGTACAGATATTTAAATCATTGAAAAAGGAAACACAACAGTTTAAAAACAATAATAACGTGGTATATAATGAATATTGTTGTTCATGTACACATTTTAGCCTATATATTAGTCTTGCTCCCCCCCCCGACACACACACACACACACACATTTCCCTATGATTATAATGACTGGCCTCACGCGAGTAGTAGTAAAGTATCCCCGTTAGACCAATTTGATCCATAGGGACCGTGAGGCAGTGTTCACAAGTTTCTATGGCCGCGGAATACTAGGAGATTGTATGACCAGCATGTGGTGTATCACCGTATTTGTAAAAGTGTATCGGTGCATTGTCAAACATGAACACCGTGACTTAACATAGAAATTAAATGGCGTCTTAAATGAACACGATTGTCTGTTGTTATTATATATTTAAATAATTAAATAAACTAACAAAACACTCGGAACACTACACTGGCGACGAAAATTCACAAGGTTAAGACTAAGTATGTCTAAATTAAAGGATTTTGATGACAAATTAGAACCTTTTTCTAATTATAAAGAAAGGTTAGATGCCTTCTTTATCGCCAATGATGTTTCTGCTCCGAAACAGACAGCAACCCTCCTATCATCGATAGGTCCTAAAACTTATAATCTTCTAAGATCATTAACGGCTCCACATCTACCATCTTCCAAATCATACAGTGATTTGTGCAAGATACTGCTAGATCATTTAGCACCTGCTCCTCTAGAAATCGTAGAGCGCTTCAAATTTTATAGAAGAACTCAGAATGAAGGAGACTCAGTGAGCCTATTTCTTGCTGAAATTCGGAGGTTATCCGAATTTTGTAATTTCAAGGAAAACCTAGATGAAGCATTGAGGGATAAATTTGTAGTGGGAATCAATGATGATTCAATACAGAAAAGGCTGCTACGGGAGAGAAATCTATCATTGAACAAAGCAGTGGAGTTGGCCTTGGCAATGGAACAGGCTTCAAAGGACTCAACATCCATTCATCTAAATTTAAATTAGGAAGAACAAGTTTCCTTCATAAATAAAAAGAAAGCTACCAGGAATGATGCACTCCCTCCCTGCCATTCCTGTGGAAAAAAAAATCATAAACATTCTGATTGTTATTTCAAAGATGCCATATGTAGAAATTGGACATGTACAAACAATATGTAACAAAAAGAAAACGAAAAACAATAGAAATAAGGAGAGGGCAATTCACAATGTTAAAGGGAAGAATAAAGAACACTCTTCTACTTCTAGCAATTCTGATGTGAATACCTTTGAATTGTTCAATATAAACAATATTGACAAAACAAAGAAATTTTGGGTTTACCCCATTATAAAGAACACAAAGGTTAAAATGGAACTTGATACAGGTTGTCCCATATATCCATCATGACAATGGCAAGTTATAAAACTATTTTCATGAGAGCACCATTCATCAAACCAGTTCAAATGAAATTAAGAACGTACACTGGTGAAGAAATTGTTCCTCTGGGAATCACTAAGGAAAACGTGACCATGGATAAAAATACCAGATTATTGACCCTGGTAATTGTCAACAAGGGTGCACATCCACTCCTTGGCAGAGACTGGATTCGAGAATTAAAAATAAATTTGCCACACTCATGTCATTTCGCCACAGTAGCAAATGATGAAGAACAATTAATTAGACCAAATATTAAAAACACACAACAGTGTATTTCAAGATGGTATTGGGAAACTAAATGATATTAAAGCATCATTTCAGTTGAAAGATGGAAGCAAACCTAAATTTGTAAAGGCCAGACCAGTACCTTATACCTTAAAAGAAAAGGTTGAAGCCAAACTAAGAAAATTAGAAAAAGAAGGAATAATCACCAAAGTCACAAATAGTCAGTGGGCTACACCTATAGTACCAGTTATTAAGTCTTCTAGTGGTGAACGCATCTGTGGTGATTACAAAATCACGGTAAATCCTGTTCTTGATTGTGGGTCTTATACCCTGCCTAGAATAGAGGACATTTTTGCAGGCCTTGGCAGAGGTAAGAAATTTACAAAAATTGATCTTACACAAGCCTATCTTCAATGTGAACTAGATGAGGAATCCAAAAAGCTGACAACAATTAATACCCATCTAGGACTTTATCAATATAACAGATTGGTTTTTGGCATCACATCAAGTCCTGCTATATTTCAGCGTATCATGGATACAGTGCTATCAGGACTGGAAAATGTCCAATGCAATCAAGACGATATAGTCATAACAGGGGAAACAAATGATGCACATTTGAGGAACATTTACATTGTTCTAAGTAGATTGGAAAAATGTGGTCTAAGAGCCAACTTAAAGAAATGCAACTTTTTCCAAGATGAAATACTTTATTGTGGCCATAAGATTAATAAAGATGGACTACACAAAACTGTTGACAAAATTGAAGCAATTATAAATGCTCCCAGACCAACAAATGTAAAACAATTAAGATCATTTCTTGGAATTTTGAATTATTATCACAAATTTCTGGATAACATTGCTACAGTAATTAATCCACTAAATGAACTTCTTCAAAAGAAGGTTCAATGGCATTGGTCTGACAAACAAGAAAAAGCTTTTCTTAAAGCTAAAGAACTCATTGCATCTGACAAAGTGCTAATGCGCTATGACCCCAAATTACCATTGAGACTTGCCTGTGATGCAAGCCCATATGGACTTGAAGCAGTTTTATCACATGTTACAGAGGAAGGGAAGGAAAGGCCCATAGCTTATGCATCAAGATCTTTAAACAAGGCTGAAAAGAACTTTTCTCAAATTGATAAAGAATCATTGGCTATTATAGATGGAGTCAAGAAATTCTTCTCATACATATGTTCTAGAAAATTCACACTTGTTACTGATCACAAGCCTCTGCAATTTATATTTGGACCAATGAAGGGCATTCCGCAGATAATAGCTTCAAGGCTTCAGCGTTATGCAGTATTCCTATCTGGACTAGACTACACAATTGAGTATAGATCAACAGAAAAACATAGCAATGCTGATTGTTTATCAAGACTACCATTAGCAGACACAACTGAAGAAATAATAGACATTGATGATCTATACTACTCAGAAATTCTTGACTGTGCTCCGATTAGTGCTGCAATTATCGGGAAAGACACAGCTCGAGATAAATCATTATCTCAGATTTCCAGATACATAAATGAATCTTCTTGGCCTGACAATGCTAATGATGGATTACAACCATTTTTTGTCAGAAAACATGAATTATCAATTCAACAAGGCTGCATAATGTGGGGTAATAGAGTAGTTATTCCAAAGAAACTACAACCCCAAGCATTAACTGTACTTCACGAAGGACACCTTGGGATTGTAAAAATGAAGTCTGTTGCAAGTGTTACGAGTAGATTTATTTCCATATTATATTGGTTCTGTTATTATTAACTAAAGTTAAAATGAAATAATCTTAAACCCGAAATGTTTCCGTGTTAGGAATAAAACATGTATATGTCTAGACACTACGTCATAGCAATAAAATACGTCATATGCACGAGGGTTGAATACCGTTAGTTTAGTTCTAGTTTGGGCGCTAATGTGTGAGGACTGTTTTTGACCACTTTCTTAAAGATAGGATTACAGCTTAGTTCATTATAGAAGAATCTCAACTGATTAAGTTTCATTATATAATACTGGTACATGTATTCTGTGGTATTGTTATATTTTATCATCTCAACTTGTTGGAATAAAATTGTGTTCAATTTCAAACAGGATTGTGGATTTCCTATATATTAAGGTACAGTTTATCTAAATCACGTTATACACAAAAGATTCATATCGCAACGAGTCAAATAAACATCAAATCTAATTCAATAACATCAATATAAATTCTTATACAACCTTGTGAGATCCAAGATGGATATGAATCAAAAGAATATATAATAATACATTACTAAAAATATCATCTAATGTCAGTAGCTGATTTCGCACGTGACACAAGACAAACCATGTGGTGGCCTAATATGGACAAAGACATAGAACACATCACAAGGTCATGTTCAGGTTGTGCAAAACAATTATCAAATCCAGCACAAGCTCCATTACATCCTTGGGAATGGCCTCACAAACCATGGCAAAGAGTACATGTTGACTATGCAGGACCATTTCTAAATACCATGTTTTTAGTTGTGATAGACGCACACACTAAATGGGCTGAAATAATACCTACTAGTTCAACTACTTCATCAACTACAATTGATATTCTCAGAACCATTTTTGCTAGATTTGGACTACCTAATCAAATTGTTAGTGATAATGGACCACAATTTGTGTCTGAAGAATTTAAAAGATTTGTCACTAATAATGGTATTAAACATATTACCAGCTCACCATACAAACCTTCAACTAATGGACTTGCTGAAAGATTAGTACAAAGTTTTAAACATGCAATGAAAGCTTCTGAAAATGACTCTGGAAATATTGTTACTAAATTAGCTCGCTTTCTGTTCGCATATCGCAATGCTCAGCATGCTACAACAGGTGAATCACCTGCTCAACTAATGTTGGGCAGACAACTTCGTACCAGAACATCATTAATCAAACCAAGTATTGATGAAACTGTTTTTAAATCTCAAGCTAAACAAGGTGAACTCCAGAGTGGACATTTCCGTGAGTTCAGTCCTGGACAATCAGTTATTGTAAGGGACTATAGGAACCAAAACAAATGGATTAGTGGAATAATAGTTGAGAAAACTGGTCCACTCTCTTACGTTATTGAAACGCATCCAGGAATTACATGTCGCAGACATGTGGATCAAATTAGATCTTCTTTGGCACCTATTCCACCAGCTACACCAAAGGAAGCGATACCTCCAGGTTTCCCTACACTGATTACAGACACTTCAAATGTTTCAAACCCACCAACTCTGGAAAGTGCTATTATCAGTGTGCCTACTTCGTCAATTCCACAAAATAATGACACTGGTCCCTCAGCAGAACATGTCATTTCACCCATACCAGAAGAAAGAACTGATTCTGAAAATGTTTTAAGAAGGTCAAAAAGACAAGCAAAGCTTCCCAAAAGACTAATTACTGAACTATAATTTGTTGTTCTAATTTTGTATTCAGCACATTTCATACACACAAAATGTTTACATTGACAACTTTTTTTTAAAATGTTTGATTATAATTTGAACTAATAATCCATAATACTTAATAATACATAGATATATAGATATATGTTGTTAATGTCTAAATCTAAAATTGTCCATGCAATTTTTTCTCTTTGGGGGGAGATGATGTGGTGTATCACCGTATTTGTAAAAGTTTATCGGTGCATTGTCAAACATGAACACCGTGACTTAACATAGAAATTAAATGGCGTCTTAAATGAACACGATTGTCTGTTATTATTATATATTTAAATAATTAAATAAACTAACAAAACACTCGGAACACTACACAGCACAAAGCCTACAGCCCCCAGTCCCCTTTACTTTTTTCTAACGAATGTCAAGTACACATCAGAGCTCGGTAGGATTAGAGACACCCTTCAGAGCCGGGAAAAACGTTAGCCTTTATCAGGATTCATACTCAGAACTTTTGGTAAGTCACCCCAACGATCGAGCTCACAATGTCTGGTATCAAACTAAATGTAATACTGTCTTACACCAAACGAGACTCCCCTGAGACATCAATAAAAAAAAAATTAATCATTGTGCTTTTGAGAAATCCTAATCCGAAGATTATCTTTGCAACGGCTGTTGATTCATTGCAAAGGAAATACATATCCATTTGAACACTTCAGACATCTTCTCAGAATGCAATAGCTAAAAGACTTTTACACTAATTAAAATTTATCAACTGGTTCTTCAACACTAAACACTACCCTCTGATCTATGACGTCAACAATTTCCAATAATTCTTTCTTTTGTGATAGCATATAACACATTTTAATAACAGACATTCAATCATATCGAAGGTCTCACCTATAGTCCTCTTTTTGTAGCTTTTTAACGTCAAAAAGCCCCAAACATGTAGAAAATAACACTCAACAGAACAAATAGGCCCGACTCATGGTTAACAAGAGATAACACTTAATATTGCTTTTAATGAAAATTGTCATCTGAATTTAATTTATTGCAGATAAAAAAAGACAGTTAAATCAAACCATGTTTAATTTTTTTTTTTTATCTCAATCGTTATATAAAAATGTAAATATTATCAATTAGAATCGTCATTTCTTAAAATTAAAACCATGACTTAGGACCTGTTTAATTCCAGCTCCTGTTTCTTGACTTTTGAAAAAGCAAAACAAAAATTAAATATAATCACAATTCTACAAATAATAAAAACACATAAAACAAAATTCTTTCCTCCCGTGGTTTCCCCACGGGCTATTTCTAGTATATAATAATTGGCTAACATTTAATAAGTAGTCTGGCGGTTCAATAAATGTGTGCAAATATAATTAAGGTTGACGATGTTGTATTTTATCAATCAATAAATTTATCTCTATCTATCTATCTCTTTCTATCTGTCAATCTATCTATCTCTATCTATCAATTATATCTATCTGTCAATCTATCCATAACTCTATCATCTATTTCACTGGGCGGCAATCTACGGCACACGTGCCATACTTAGCAGAACAATTTTCAATTGACAAGTCTTAACGATTATGCAAACATAAAAGGTCGAAGAAAAAACATTTCCGGCCCATTCGATCATTTGCTTCGAAACATGTTTGTGTACTGCGTTATGAGTTGTACGAAAAGCTGTAGAGGATTAAATTTTATTTCATTTCCAAAAGATGTTTCCAAAAGAAAATGATGTATTGTGAAAGAGTAAGAAAATGTATATCTCTGTCTTCCTGAATATTAAAATTGATAATTAGTCCGTCTTATTTCTAATTTAAAATCTATGCTTTGGGTTTTTACAGGTAGTTTCCTATAAACATTATATTCTTCAAATAAAATAAAGCACTTTATATTTTTACATGAAAAAGCTTGGACTGGAGGGGGGGGGGGGCTACTACACACAAAAACAACAGCAAAACTTGTTCCCACTAATCATTGAACACTAAATTCACGGCGACATGAAACAGTTGTTGGGTTGCAGGATAGAGTCGCAGTGAACAGGACACAAGTCCCTGGCTAATAGTGAGAGTGATTGATGGACGGATTGATCCACCGAGACAGTCTCCAGGTCCGTAATCAATAGAATATGTTGGTGCTTTTAACGACCTTCACAGTTTCTCAAACTGTCGTCTTGTTTACCATCCTTCTGTTTAGCACTGAGAAGAAAGGAGATTGTCTCAACTGTAACGTGGATGGTTCTTTTGATGTAATAAAAAAATGTATTATGCTTATATAGTCGATGCATGTTTTTGTTTCTCAATATCAAATGCACTCTGACCGTACATTATTATTTTTATTATAGAAAGGATACTATCAAATGATGATCCGATTGAAACAATATGTACCTTACTAGTTATGTATCAAGCTAGTTATCAGTTTATCTTTCGATCTGTATAGTTACATCTATATCTATTTATATATCTAGCTAGATTTCTATTTATTATCCAACAGTCTATCTTTCATCGATCTGTCAACGGATCTATTTATATAATTTATCTTATTATTTTTATACTTTTCTTTTCTCTATATTTATTTAATCCATGCATCCTCCCAAGTAATTTTTTAACTATCTCTCTATCTATATTTCTATACATATAGATCTACGTATGTCAATGTTTATCCATAATATAATAATATTATCTATCTATCTATCTATCTAAATATATACAGTGCTTTTTTTTTGTAAAAAAAATAGGTGCCGGTACTCAGTGATGGATTGCCTAACTTTTAAAGCAGTTTCGCAATTTATATTTTAATTCTTATTGCGCGCAATTTTAAAATAATTCAATTTTAAGAAATTAATAATGTAATAAATTAATGCTAAACGTTAAAATACAAGAAAAGTAATAATTTTTTACCCACATTGAAAAAGGTGCCGGTACGCCGGTGCGTACCGTCACAAAAAAGCACTATATATATATATATATATATATATATATATATACATATATATATATATATATATATATATATATATATATATATATATATATATATATTATAATGTATATTAATTTTTATACATAATATGATAATATTATCTATATGTTTTTCTATATATATATGTATATCAATCTTTATCCATAATATAATCATATTATCTATATATTTTTCTATATATAAATGTATATCAATCTTCATCCATAATATAATATAATAATATTATCTCCATATTTTTCTATCTGTATACATGTATATCAATCCTATTCTATATTTATTCAAGTATAGCCTAAGTATCGATCTTTCTCTCTCTCTCTCTCTCTCTTACTTTCTCTCCCCCCCCCCCTATCTCTCTAGTTACACGTTAACACGGGAACATTGCTATACATAATAATATGTCATTTAATTGTTATTCACTCAGAAGCAGGTTTAGACATTGCTAGAAATAGAAAGTATTATAAAAATTCTATCTCCACAGTATTTACCCCTTGCACTAACACCAACTCATTGTTATTGTTAGAAAGTATTCAATAGTAGATAGACCATATTTACATTTAATGACTATGTATTGAATGGCATAGCCTAATTTCACTTTAGCATTATCCATTTCTTATAAAAAAAATGTCCTATGAACGTTTCAGCTTTGCCGTTTCTATGCAACTTTTGTTTTTTTACGAAAAAATAGTCAAAATAGAAGTTAATTTTTAAATAAAAAAAAGATCAAATATTTTTTTCTTTTTACTGTTAACTTATAATAGAGCGAAAAAAAATTTATTGCAAAAAAAAAACAAAAAAACAAAGAACAAAACAAATTTTAACAACGCAGATAAATAGACTTTGCTAAAAAGACAAAATAGACTATTCTAAATAGACTAAGCTAAATAGAGTAAATATACTATGCTAGCATTGCTTTCAGTTCAAACATTCATGCCACTTTATTTTCGGATCACGCCATGATATCAATGATCCATTACAGACTCTAGGTCTTCTTCTGCTTATACTTAGCCTAGTAACTAGAAGAGCAAAGGCCATTGAAAATCTCTTTACATGTTTTCTAGCTATATTCTGAATCCTCAGTGGCACAACTCTTTTTGTCAAACACCCTTTGAATTTCTTGCAAGGGTCAATTTGTATTTGGGTTTCTCAAGATGTGGTCAATCCGGGCATTTATGGATTGCCTGAACAAACCAGGCAAACCAATAATTTAACATAATATATTAAAACACTAATTAACATTTAAGACTTGACTCAAACCACGGATGATCGTAGGACGCAATAATATTCAGTATAGAAGGATCTTATGTAAAATGAACATAAGATAGTTGACAACGTTTTATTGTCCAACAACAAACCTAAACTGTTCCCCTTGTGGCATTGTCGCTTTTATAATGGCAAAATAGTCTATCTTTTAAGTCAGCCATCGAGATCTATTTCCCCATCTAATCTAGATCTATATTACGTAGTACAAATATAGATTTAGATTTTTATACTTGACCTTAATTGCTACTTTGATTATTTCTGGGCAGTCCTCTAAAATGTCTGAGACGACTACGCTTTTTCTATTTATTGTATTCTTCTTTTTTCCTACAGTCTTTTTAGAAGCCATGAAAGAACTGTAACTTTCGCGAGTTGCGTGTTAAGAGTGCATTCCCTTGTTCACTCCCTCCAACAACTGAGATGTAAATAGTATAAATAGCTAATCAATGAAACTAAAAAAAATTCAACTTTCCAGGTCTTTGTTGTGTTCATTTCATCAAAAGTAAGTGCGAGTCAACGTTTTTTTTAGGTGTTACGTTTGAGATACCTTAATACATCTAGGTGCTAAGTCATAATATGTCAGTTGTGTGACAGAGTATCTTGGTGTGCCGGGTTGTATGTCCCTTGTATTAAAGAGTATATGGTGTGCCAGATCATTTACAAGTTGTAGGCACAGTAGGCTATACTATCTTTGGTGTGTCAGGCCATATACAAAATGTTATGACAAAGTATATGGTTTGTCAGGTCATTTGCGAGTTGTCGGCAGAGTATATCTTTGAGTTGTCTGGCCATATAAAAATGTATCCTGGTGTGCTAGGTCATATGCCCATTGTATAACAAAATATATTTGAGTGAAATAGCATATGCCAGTTGTGTTTATGAGTATCATATTGCAGTTGTGTTGATGAGTATCCTATTGCCAGTTGTGTTGATGAGTATCCTATTGCCAGCTGTGTTGATGAGTATCGTATTGCCAGTTGTGTTGATGACTATCCTATTGCCAGTTGTGTTGATGAGTATCCTATTGCCAGTTGTGTTGATGAGTATCCTATTGCCAGTTGTGTTGATGAGTCTCCTATTGCCAGTTGTGTTGATGAGTATCCTATTTCAAGATCTGTTAATGAGTATCCTATTGCCAGTTTTGTTGATGAGAATCATATTGCCAGTTGTGTTGATGAGTATCCTATTGCCAGTTGTGTTGATGAGTATCCTATTGCCAGTTGTGTTGATGAGTATCCTATTGCCAGTTGTGTTGATGAGTATCCTATTGCCAGTTGTGTTGATGAGTATCATATTTCAAGATGTGTTGATGAGTATCCTATTGCCAGTTGTGTTAATGAGTATCATATTGCCAGTTGTGTTGATGAGTATCCTATTGCCAGTTATGTTGATGAGTATCCTATTGCCAGTTGTGTTGATGAGTATCCTATTGCAAATTGTGTTGATGAGTATCCTATTGCCAGTTGTGTTGATGAGTATCCTATTGCCAATTGTGTTGATGAGTATCCTATTGCCAGTTGTGTTGATGAGTATCTTATTGCCAGTTGTGTTGATGAGTATCATATTGCCAGTTGTGTTGATGAGTATCCTATTGCCAGTTGTGTTGATAAGTATCCTATTGCCAGTTGTGTTGATGAGTATCCTATTGCCAGTTGTGTTTATGAGTATCATATTGCAGTTGTGTTGATGAGTATCCTATTGCCTGTTGTGTTGATGAGTATCCTATTGCCAGTTGTGTTGATGAGTATCCTATTGCCAGTTGTGTTGATGAGTTTCCTATTTCAAGATGTGTTGATGAGTATCCTATTGCCAGTTGTGTTGATGAGTATCCTATTGCAAGTTGTGTTGATGAGTATCCTATTGCCAGTTGTGTTGATGAGTATCCTATTTCAAGATGTGTTGATGAGTATCCTATTGCCAGTTGTGTTGATGAGTATCATATTGCCAGTTGTGTTGATGAGTATCCTATTGCCAGTTGTGTTGATGAGTATCCTATTGCCAGTTGTGTTGATGAGTATCCTATTGCCAGTTGTGTTGATGAGTATCCTATTGCCAGTTGTGCTGATGAGTATCCTATTGCAAGTTGTGTTGATGAGTATCCTATTGCCAGTTGTGTTGATGAGTATCCTATTGCCAGTTGTGTTGATAAGTATCCTATTGCCAGTTGTGTTGATGAGTATCCTATTGCCAGTTGTGTTGATGAGTATCCTATTGCCAGTTGTGTTGATGAGTATCCTATTGCCAGTTGTGCTGATGAGTATCCTATTGCAAGTTGTGTTGATGAGTAACCTATTGCCAGTTGTGTTGATGAGTATCCTTTTGCCAGTTGTGTTGATGAGTATCCTATTGCCAGTTGTGTTGATGAGTATCCTATTGCCAGTTGTGTTGATGAGTATCCTATTTCAAGATGTGTTGATGCGTATTGTTATGTACCTCTATGATGACTATTATTACGACTCGTTAAATCGGATTCAATGAATATAGTTGTATCTTTATTAGATGTCTCTAGATTCTGCTAATCTGTAGCCCAAGCTAGGGGTTCCTTGACTGACAGGTCTATGCAGCAATGTAGTTATATTCGTGATAATTATCTTCAACACCTTTCTCAACAATGATAGATCAAACAACTCCAGTTGTTGAATAAACAATTTTATTTTAATTGTAGACTCAATATAAACGATCAATAAACGCATCAACTGATGGTAACATAAGTATTTCAAAATAAATGGCATATAATGTACAAGTATTAATATAGCGACTTCACTCTACAAACTTTCCAACTGAACTAACTTTAAGGAGGTGGGGACTTTACAAAGAAAACTATCATCGAAGATTCTACAGGGTCTTAATACGCATTTTAACCTCTTTCTCTATATAATACTGCGATTCAGAGTTATTCTCCAATTTCCACGGGGTTGGACGAATTATTTTATTTAAACTGCCCTCAGGGCATAAAGGTCAAACCTTGGTCGCCTTGGACTCTGATACGCACTTGTTAAGAGGTCAATGCCTTACTACGTCATTCATTTATGACCGATATTCGTAACACGACCACCCTTAAAAAGTGTTATAATTATTTCTTTTACATTTTAACAATACTAAAAATGTTAATTTTAAGGAATAATTATAAAAGAAAATATTCCGGTGAAAACAACACCTACATACAGTTCAATTGGCTATTCCACTAATTCAATCAAACTGATAACAATAACATATAATATATGCAATATAAGTTCATCTTATCAAATGGCTTAACTACAGTCATTCAATCATTCAATTTTTAATTCAAAACAATGGACAATTAAATTGTTTATCTAAATCTTGTATACAAGAAAAATACATAGGGTTAAATATTATACAATTTAATAATTTCCATTCCATTAACATTCCACGTTAATAAAAACTCTCGCGTCTATTTAATTATAAACAAATATCTTTTACATTTGTGATTAAACAACAAGAAAAAAAATCACTTAATGTCTATTCAGACACGACTTATTTTTCATAAGGAGAAAAAACGCTCTGATAGAAAAAAAACCATACTAGGTCTGACCTACTTACACAACAACAACACATTTCCTCGACAGTATTTTTTTACATGCTTGTAGGCCGACTAACACATTAGACAAAACTGTGTGTGACGGGACACAGAAATTGAGGTCAATTCCGCACTCTCTCTCTCTCTTTTTTTTTCTCTCTCATTCCCAATTGATTCTAACAATGTTGACATGGCTATGCAAATTTTTACCTCATCACAGCTTAGGTCAAAAATCTCTACGCGACCAAAACATTATCGTTTTAATGATCATTATTTCACAACTATTATCTCAAAATTAAACTCATTTATGTTATTTTAAGAAAATTAAACATAGTCTGTTCCAGAATTAAAATAGTTTATAGACAATTTCATTAAAAATATTTCAATTTCTCATTTTACCATGACCTTTCGACGTCATTATTTTCTTTTTTAAAAGAGTTCACAGCAGTTCTAAATTGAAACATTCTATATTTCATTCAGACATGGATTTACCTAAAACAAATTGGTTAATTTACTTAATTAACTATCAATCAAAGCAGATTATATTATCTTCATACAATCTTAGTACTAAACAGTAAGTACTTATTTTCTTTAGATTACATTAAAGACATTTCAAATACAATATTATTGACATACAAAAGATAAAGAGCATGGACTATATTTTTTCAGACAGAAATCAATTGAAAAAATTTTACAAAACAATTGCTGGTCTGAATGGTTCCATCCAAGCTTTTCATTTATGGTAAGGTTGGAATCCATTGCTCTTGTCCATTCCATAAAGGTTTTATTCATAGGTTTTAGGTTCTCCTGTTCCTTTCACAGTGTTCAGGTCTACCCAGTCTTTTGATTGTAAGTACAATTCATTCAATCTATTTTAACTAATACGAAAAAATAGATTAGTTTTACAATCTTGACATGAAATCCTTAATTAATCATACATTAGTTGAACATTGGTATGTCAACATTATAAATTCTCAACCATGAAATTCTCAACCATGAAATTCTCAACCATTCTGGTTTACAGTGTCAAGTCAGTGGCACATCCTAAATTTATACAAAACAAGGATAAGTTTTATTTTACATTAGTTTCACTTCTGGTCTGCTTTTCATGTAACAGTATCCTAAAAGTGAAAAATCATATATAATACATTTCTTGGAATTCTTGTGAGTCATAGTTCTGTCTTGCTGCAACTATTTTTACCTTACATTATCATACATTCAATGATAATAGAACAACTGAATAAATTCACATAGAAGAAATTTGCATCTTGAATCATTGAGCAATTATTTCAACAACAGTACATGATAAAATAAATTTCCATAGTACAATCATAAAACATTTCTCAATACTTTAGTGATAGAAAAATTCTCTTTTCTCAAAACCATTTACATCTTTTTCAATCAAATTATCCTCTCTGCCAAATGTTTCAATTATCATTTCCAGAGATTCTCAAACATATCTTATAATCAGTCCACATTTATAATGTCCTCTGATTTAGAAACCAATTCTGCGGATAAAACTGATCTTTTTCTCAAATAGCAATTATTTTAATGCTCAACCTACTAAGTTTGTTTAGAAATATCACAATATAATGATATCTACTCTAACAATACTTTTACTCAGTCCTTTTTCATCACAAGTAAGGGATTTAGTTTTAAAATAGTAAGTTTGTTAAATAACTATCAGTCAATTTGTCATTCAATTCATCCTGTACTCCAGGCATAAATTTTACAAATAAGAGTAACAATGTTAACAACATCAAGCTTATTCCAATTGTTTTCAGAAGGTAAGGCTTTATCATTTTCAAATGATATAATATTTTTGCCTTTCTTTCATCACACAACAATGGCATCTGCATGTGAGCAGTGTACAATTTTTTTCTAACAAAAACAGTTATGTCAGACAAAAAATTTATGTACTTATCTAGGTACTTGATCAGCCCAAGGAGGTCCAATTCGGTCTGCGATGCCTCTTGAAGTAGTTTGAGTGGTCCTCGGACAGTGGGTCCAAAGATTGGTCCATAGGCTCCTCGACTTTCCGGATAGGATTCAGTTGACATCTCATGCTCCAGGCATAAGTTCTTTAGTACTGGATTGAAGAGTTCCGAGGCGAAGTTGGTCCCTCGATCTGTCGGTATGGATTGTGGTAACCCATAGCTTTTGGTAGTTTCGGTCCAGTTCTCAGCACTCGTTTCTTCAGTGATGCTCCTCAAATCTTCATCTGTACCGGCAACTGCAGGTTTGCATTGTTGTTTGTTCATGCTGTGGTCTATCTGTTCATAGACATCAGTAGTAGGATTTTCTTTCTCGTCGACAGCTTTCTCATGCAACTGTAGTAACTCTGCATCTACTTTCTGTTCAGCAATCATGTCATTTTGCGATGACTTCTTTGATTGTTCATTTCCTTTCGGACAATCTTCAATCATGGAGAAAATAGTAGTATCAAGTTCCACTTCTTCTTCCTCTTTCTTCTCTCGTGGGAGAATTTCTTCTTTCTTTTTTTTTTCTTGTGAGAGACTTTCTTCTTTCTTTTTCTGTGGTGTCATACCCTTTATGACATCACCTACAGGATAAAGTTCTTTTTCTTTTCCTGTCTCCACAATAGGACTAGGGTCTGGATTTTCCTTCACAATCAGTTCAGGTCTCACCCTCCCTTTCGCCAAATCATTTGCTAGGATAACGGATATGCCCTCAACAGGAAGTTTTGATATTACTCCAACTGTCACATATCCTGTCACCAAGCCAGATGCGAGGTATATCCTATGTAGAGGTATTTCTTCTTTCCATTCAAAACCTCTCAATAGGACAGTCTGTCCTGTCAATGTATTAACATTTAATGGTAATACATCTTTAAGCAGCAGGGTTAATGATGCCCCTGTGTCTCGTAATATGTTTACGGACTTCAGTGGTCCTTCCTTTTGTAAGGCCATACAACCTTCACTAATGAACGGTTGAAAACTACACAGGGTCTCTGTGTCAGTTTCATTCTTCCCTTGACCATGACTTTCGGGTGGTTCTTCATCTTTCGATGACTTCTCTTTTCCGAGTCAAAAATACTTTGGTCTACTTTTTCGTCTCGGTGGACCTGGACGATTAATCCAATAGTAGCCATTCTGTATTTATAATCAGGATATTTATCCTCATTATCTTCAGTTGTAGATTTCTCTACCTTCTGACTTTTGCTCTCAGGCAAATCCACCCTCAGTGTTTCTGGTTTAGAAGAATCTTTCTTCGAATTCAGTTCGTTTGTATTTTCGCTTTCTTGTACATTCTGTATTGGTGCATGTCTGACGCACATTACCACTTTATTAGGTCTTTTGTCGCTTCTTATGCTCCAACAGTCTTCGATGCAATGTCCTACTCTTTTACAAAAAGTACATTGGACGTTTTTGTTGACAGGTTTCTTATGAACATCATTTTGTTTCACAAAATGCTCCTTTTCACGATGTTGTTGTTGTGTGTTTTCTGCTGGCCGTTGTGACCGATTAAAATTCTTTTCACCAGCGGTTCTATGACACAATGTGTATTGCTCCGCTAAATCAGCAGCCTTATGTGGGTCAGTGATGTCACGCTCGGATAAATACATTCTTACATCCGGCCTCACTTTGTTAATAAAATCTTCTAAAAGAATGATATCTTTCATTTCTTTTAATGTAGAGATATTTCTGGATTTTATCCACTGATCCATTAACTTTTCTTCTGCACGAAGGAAGTCTAAGTGTGTTTGGTAAGGGGACATTGTATACTGACGGAACCTTTTCCGATTCTTTTCCGGTATCTGGTTATAGGCTTTAAGTACAGTGTCTTTAATGACTTCATAATCATTTAAATGCTCCTCTTTTAACAATAGAACACAATCTCTTGCCCTTCCCTGAGTAAAAGCTGTTCTTACTAATATTCCCCATTTATCTTCTGGGAACTTAAAATCTCTGCAAGAAATTTCAAAGGTCTGGAAGAAATTAGCTATTTCACTTTCTTTATCAATGTAGGTAGGGACTAGCTTTTTCCATCTGGCCATCTCTACATCATTATGAGATTCTTTTTTAGTAGCTCCTATCTTCGCTAGCTCTATTCTTTCCTGACTTTCTGTTTCTCTTTGACTTTTCTTATCTCTTTCCTGACTTTCTATTTCTAGACGTCTTTGTTCCATCTCACGATCAAGACGTTTTTCTTCCATTTCCATACGTTTCATTTCTAGCTGAAATCTAAACTGTTCAGACATAGATTTCGACGTCTGACCTTCAACTTGATATCCCTCCGCGCTTGATTCTACTTTCATTTTTCCACTCGCAATCAACACATCTTTTATCTGCTGTGTCAACACAATTCTGGATGGTGTTGTCTCAGTAACTTCTATCTTCAAGATCTCAGCGATCTCTTTTAACTTCTTTATGGATAAAGTTTTCAAAACTTCTTCTTCTGGATTTTCAATAAATTCCATTCTTTAGTTAAGAGATTTTTAAAATAGTAAATTTCCAACTTACGTTTTTCCAATCGGAAGAATGAATTCAGCGTTTTTAGACTATACAACTATATTGGACGAAGCCCTCAAATTGTTATGTACCTCTATGATGACTATTATTACGACTCGTTAAATCGGATTCAATGAATATAGTTGTATCTTTATTAGAAGTCTCTAGATTCTGCTAATCTGTAGCCCAAGCTAGGGGTTCCTTTACTGACAGGTCTATGCAGCAATGTAGTTATATTCGTGATAATTATCTTCAACACCTTTCTCAACAATGATAGATCAAACAACTCCAGTTGTTGAAAAAACAATTTTATTTAAATTGTAGACTCAATATAAACGATCAATAAACGCATCAACTGATGGTAACATAAGTATTTCAAAATAAATGGCATATAATGTACAAGTATTAATATAGCGACTTCACTCTACAAACTTTCCAACTGAACTAACTTTAAGGAGGTGGGGACTTTACAAAGAAAACTATCATCGAAGATTCTACAGGGTCTTAATACGCATTTTAACCTCTTTCTCTATAAAATCCAGAATTATCCTCCAATTTCCACGAGGTTGGACGAATTATTTTATTTAAACTGCCCTCAGGGCACAAAGGTCAAACCTTGGTCGCCTTGGACTCTGATACGCACTTGTTAAGAGTTCAATGCCTTACTACGTCATTCATTTATGACCGATATTCGTAACAGTATCCTATTGCCAGTTGTGTTGATGAGTATCATATTGCCAGTTGTGTTGATGAGTATCCTATTGCCAGTTGTGTTGATGAGTATCCTATTGCCAGTTGTGTTGATGAGTATCCTATTGCCAGTTTTGTTGATGAGTATCGTATTGCCAGGTGTGTTGATGAGTATCATATTGCCAGTTGTGTTGATGAGTATCCTATTGCCAGTTGTGTTGATGAGTATCATATTGCCAGTTGTGTTGATGAGTATCCTATTGCCAGTTGTGTTGATGAGTATCATATTGCCAGTTGTGTTGATGAGTATCCTATTGCCAGTTGTGTTGATGAGTATCCTATTGCCATTTGTGTTGATGAGTATCCTATTGCCAGTTGTGTTGATGAGTATCCTATTGCAAGTTGTGTTGATGAGTATCCTATTGCCAGTTGTGTTGATGAGTATCCTATTGCCAGTTGTGTTGATGAGTATCCTATTGCCAGTTGTGTTGATGAGTATCCTATTGCCGATTGTGTTGTTGAGTATCCTATTTTCAGTTGTGTTGATGAGTACCCTATTGCCAGTTGTGTTGATGAGTATCCTATTGCCAGTTGTGTTGATGAGTATCCTATTGCCAGTTGTGTTGATGAGTATCCTAATGCCAGTTGTGTTGATGAGTATCCTATTGCCAGTTGTGTTGTTGAGTATCCTATTGCATATTGTGTTGATGAGTATCCTATCTCAAGATGTGTTGATGAGTATCCTATTGCCAGTTGTGTTGATGAGTATCCTATTGCCAGTTGTGTTGATGAGTATCCTATTGCCAGTTGGGTTGATGAGTATCCTATTTCAAGATGTGTTGATGAGTATCCTATCGCCAGTTGTGTTGATGAGTATCGTATTGCCAGTTGTGTTGATGAGTATCCTATTGCCAGTTGTGTTGATGAGTATCCTATTGCCAGTTTTGTTGAAGAGTATCCTATTGCCAGTTGTGTTGATGAGTATCCTATTTCAAGATGTGTTGATGAGTATCCTATTGCCAGTTGTGTTGATGAGTATCCTATTGCCAGTTGTGTTGATGAGTATCCTATTGCCAGTTTTGTTGATGAGTATCCTATTGCCAGTTGTGTTGATGAGTATCCTATTTCAAGATGTGTTGATAAGTATCCTATCGCCAGTTGTGTTGATGAGTATCGTATTGCCAGTTGTGTTGATGAATATCCTATTGCCAGTTGTGTTGATGAGTATCCTTTTGCCAGTTGTGTTGATGAGTATCATATTGCCAGTTGTGTTGATGAGTATCCTATTGCCAGTTGTGTTGATGAGTATCCTATTGCCAGTTGTGTTGATGAGTATCCTATTGCCAGTTGTGTTGATGAGTATCCTATTTTCAGTTGTGTTGATGAGTATCCTATTGCCAGTTGTGTTGATGAGTACCCTATTGCCAGTTGTGTTGATGAGTATCATATTGATAGTTGTGTTGATGAGAATCATATAGCCAGTTGTGTTGATGAGTATCCTATTGCCAATTGTGTTGATGAGTATCCTATTGCCAGTTGTGTTGATGAGTATCATATTGCCAGTTGTGTTGATGAGTATCCTATTGCCAGTTGTGTTGATTAGTATCCTATTGCCAGTTGTGATGATGAGTATCCTATTGCCAGTTGTGTTGATGAGTATCCTATCGCCAGTTGTGTTGATGAGTATCCTATTGCCAGTTGTGTTGATGAGTATCCTATTGCAAGTTGTGTTGATGAGTATCCTATTGCCAGTTGTGTTGATGAGTATCCTATTGCCAGTTGTGTTGATGAGTATCCTATTGCCAGTTGTGTTAATGAGTATCATATTGCCAGTTGTGTTGAAGAGTATCATATTGCCTGTTGTGTTGATAAGTATCATATTGCCAGTTGTGTTGATGAGTATCCTATTGCCAGCTGTGTTAATGAGTATCCTATGGCCAGTTGTGTTGATGAGTATCCTTTTGCCAGTTGTGTTGATAAGTATCCTATTGCCAGTTGTGTTGATGAGTATCCTATTGCCAGTTGTGTTGATGAGTATCATATTGCCAGTCGTGTTAATGAGTATCCTATTGCCAGTTGTGTTGATGAGTATCCTATTGCCAGTTGTGTTGATGAGTATCCTATTGCCAGTTGTGTTGATGAGTATCCTATTGCAAGTTGTCTTGATGAGTATCCTATTGACAGTTGTGTTTATGATTATCCTATTGCCAGTTGTGTTGATGAGTATCCTATTGCCAGTTGTGTTGATCAGTATCATATTGCCAGTTGTGTTGATGAGTATCCTATTGCCAGTTGTGTTGATGAGTATCCTATTGCCAGTTGTGTTGATGAGTATCCTATTGCAAGTTGTGCTGATGAGTATCCTATTGCCAGTTGTGTTTATGATTATCCTATTGCCAGTTGTGTTGATGAGTATCCTATTGCCAGTTGTGTTGATGAGTATCCTATTGCCGATTGTGTTGATGGGTATCTTATTTCCAGTTCTGTTAATGAGTAACCTATTGCCAGTTGTGTTGATGAGTATCATATTGCCAGTTGTGTTGATGAGTATCCTATTGCCAGTTGTGTTGATGAGTATCCTATTGCCAGTTGTGTTTATGAGTATCATATAGCCAGTTGTGTTGATGAGTATCCTATTGCCAATTGTGTTGATGAGTATCCTTTTGCCAGTTGTGTTGATGAGTATCCTATTGCCAGTTGTGTTGATGAGTATCCTATTGCCAGTTGTGTTGATGAGTATCCTATTGCCAGTTGTGTTGATGAGTATACTAATTCCAGTTGTGTTGATGAGTATCCTATTGCCAGTTGTGTTGATGAGTATCCTATTGCCAGTTGTGTTAATGAGTATCCTATCTCAAGATGTGTTGATGAGTATCCTATTGCCAGTTGTGTTGATGAGTATCATATTGCCAGTTGTGTTGATGAATATCCTATTGCCAGTTGTGTTGATGAGTATACTATTGCCAGTTGTGTTGATGAGTATCCTATTGCCAGTTGTGTTGATGAGTATCATATTGCTAGTTGTGTTGATGAGTATCATATTGCCAGTTGTGTTGATGAGTATCCTATTGCCAGTTGTGTTAATGAGTATCCTATTGCCAGTTGTGTTGATGAGTATCCTAATGCCAGTTGTGTTGATGAGTATCCTATTGCCAGTTGTGTTGATGAGTATCCTATTGCCAGTTGTGTTGATGAGTATCCTATTGCCAGTTGTGTTGATGAGTATCCTATTGCCAGTTTTGTTGTTGATTATCCTATTGCCAGTTGTGTTGATGAGTATCCTATTGCCAGTTGTGTTGATGAGTATCCTATTGCCAGTTTTTTTTATGAGTATCCTATTGCCAGCTGTGTTGATGAGTATCCTATTGCCAGTTGGGTTGATGAGTATCCTATTGCCAGTTGTGTTGATAAATATCCTATTGCCAGCTGTGTTGATGAGTATCCTATTGCCAGTTGTGTTGATGATTATCCTATTGCCAGCTGTGTTGATGAGTATCCTATTGCCAGTTAAGTTGATGAGTATCCTATTGCCAGCTGTGTTAATGAGTATGCTATTGCCAGTTGTGTTGATGAGTATCCTATTTCCAGTTGTGTTGATGAGTATCCTATAACCAGTTGTGTTGATGAGTATCCTATTGCCAGTTGTTTTGATAAGTATCCTATTGCCAGTTGTGTTGATGAGTAACCTATTGCCAGTTGTGTTGATGAGTATCCTATTGCCAGTTGTGTTGATGAGTATCCTATTGCCAGTTGTGTTGATGAGTATCCTATTGCCAGTTGTGTTGATGAGTATCCTATTTCAAGATGTGTTGATGAGTATCCTATTGCCAGTTTTGTTGATGAGAATCATATTGCCAGTTGTAATTATGAGTATCCTATTGCCAGTTGTGTTGATGAGTATCCTATTGCCAGTTGTGTTGATGAGTATCCTATTGCCAGTTGTGTTGATGAGTATCCTATTGCCAGTTGTGTTGATGAGTATCCTATTGCCAGTTGTGTTGATGAGTATTCTATTGCCAGTTGTGTTGATGAGTATCTTATTTTCAGTTGTGTTGATGAGTATAATATTTTCAGTTGTGTTGATGAGTATCCTATTGCCAGTTGTGTTGATGAATATCCTATTGCCAGTTGTGTTGATGAGTATCATATTGCCCGTTGTGTTGATTAGTATCCTAATGCCAGTTGTGATGATGAGTATCCTATTGCCAGTTGTGTTGATGAGTATCCTATTGCCAGTTGTGTTGATGAGTATCCTATTGCCAGTTGTGTTGATGAGTATCCTATTGCCAGTTGTGTTGATGAGTATCCTATTGCCAGTTGTGTTGATGAGTATCCTATTGCCAGTTGTGTTGATGAGTATCCTATTGCCAGTTGTGTTGATGAGTATTATATTGCCAGTTGTGTTGATGAGTATCCTATTGCCAGCTGTGTTAATGAGTATCCTATGACCAGTTGTGTTGATGAGTATCCTTTTGCCAGTTGTGTTGATGAGTATCCTATTGCCAGTTGTGTTGATGAGTATCCTAATGCCAGTTGTGTTGATGAGTATCATATTGCCAGTTGTGTTGATGAGTTTCCTATTTCAAGATGTGTTGATGAGTATCCTATTGCCAGTTGTGTTGATGAGTATCCTATTGCAAGTTGTGTTGATGAGTATCCTATTGCCATTTGTGTTGATGAGTATCCTATTGCCAGTTGTGTTGATGAGTATCCTATTGCCAGTTGTGTTGATGAGTATCCTATTGCCAGTTGTGTTGATGAGTATCCTATTGCCAGTTGTGTTGATGAGTATCCTATTGCCAGTTGTGGTAATGAGTATCCTATCTCAAGATGTGTTGATGAGTATCCTATTGCCAGTTGTGTTGATGAGTATCATATTGCCAGTTGTGTTGATGAATATCCTATTGCCAGTTGTGTTGATGAGTATACTATTGCCAGTTGTGTTGATGAGTATCCTATTGCCAGTTGTGTTGATGAGTATCATATTGCTAGTTGTGTTGATGAGTATCCTATTGCCAGTTGTGTTGATGAGTATCCTTTGCCAGTTGTGTTAATGAGTATCCTATTGCCAGTTGTGTTGACGAGTATCGTATTGCCAGTTGTGTTGATGAGTATCCTATTTTCAGTTGTGTTGATGAGTATCCTATTGCCAGTTGTGTTGATGAGTATCCTATTGCCAGTTGTGTTTATGAGTATCCTATTGCCAGTTGTGTTGATGAGTATCCTATTGCCAGTTTTGTTGTTGAGTATCCTATTGCCAGTTGTGTTGATGAGTATCCTATTGCCAGTTGTGTTGATGAGTATCCTATTGCCAGTTGTGTTGATGTGTATCCTATTGCCAGCTGTGTTGATGAGTATCCTATTGCCAGTTGGGTTGATGAGTATCCTTTTGCCAGTTGTGTTGATACATATCCTATTGCCAGCTGTGTTGATGAGTATCCTATTGCCAGTTGTGTTGATGATTATCCTATTGCCAGCTGTGTTGATGAGTATCCTATTGCCAGTTAAGTTGATGAGTATCTTATTGCCAGCTGTGTTAATGAGTATGCTATTGCCAGTTGTGTTGATGAGTATCCTATTGCCAGTTGTGTTGATGAGTATCCTATAACCAGTTGTGTTGATGAGTATCCTATTGCCAGTTGTGTTAATAAGTATCCTATTGCCAGTTGTGTTGATGAGTAACCTATGGCCAGTTGTGTTGATGAGTATCCTATTGCCAGTTGTGTTGATGAGTATCCTATTGCCAGTTGTGTTGATGAGTCTCCTATTGCCAGTTGTGTTGATGAGTATCCTATTTCAAGATGTGTTGATGAGTATCATAATGCCAGTTTTGTTGATGAGAATCATATTGCCAGTTGTAATTATGAGTATCCTATTGCCAGTTGTGTTGATGAGTATCCTATTGCCAGTTGTGTTGATGATTATCCTATTGCCAGTTGTGTTGATGAGTATCATATTGCTAGTTGTGTTGATGAGTATCATATTGCCAGTTGTGTTGATGAGTATCCTATTGCCAGTTGTGTTGATGAGTATCCTATTTTCAGTTGTGTTGATGAGTGTAATATTTTCAGTTTTGTTGATGAGTATCCTATTGCCAGTTGTGTTGATGAGTATCTTATTGCCAGTTGTGTTGATGAGTATCCTATTGCCAGTTGTGTTGATGAGTATCCTATTGCCAGTTGTGTTGATGAGTATCCTATTGCCAGTTGTGATGATGAGTATCCTATTGCCAGTTGTGTTGATGAGTATCCAATTGCCAGTTGTGTTGATGAGTATCCTATTGCCAGTTGTGTTGATGAGTATCCTTTTGCCAGTTGTGTTGATAAGTATCCTATTGCCAGTTGTGTTGATGAGTATCCTATTGCCAGTTGTGTTGATGAGTATCATATTGCCAGTTGTGTTGATGAGTATCCTAATGCCAGCTGTGTTAATGAGTATCCTATGAC
The DNA here is from genome assembly GCA_949126835.1 of Anisus vortex. Taxonomy (NCBI): domain Eukaryota; kingdom Metazoa; phylum Mollusca; class Gastropoda; family Planorbidae; genus Anisus; species Anisus vortex. The sequence goes on from OX421499.1 coordinate 11,183,395, forward strand.
CAGTTGTGTTGATGAGTATCCTTTTGTCAGTTGTGTTGATGAGTATCCTATTGCCAGTTGTGTTGATGAGTATCTTATTTTCAGTTGTGTTGATGAGTATAATATTTTCAGTTGTGTTGATGAGTATCCTATTGCCAGTTGTGTTGATGAATATCCTATTGCCAGTTGTGTTGATGAGTATCATATTGCCCGTTGTGTTGATTAGTATCCTAATGCCAGTTGTGATGATGAGTATCCTATTGCCAGTTGTGTTGATGAGTATCCTATTGCCAGTTGTGTTGATGAGTATCCTATTGCCAGTTGTGTTGATGAGTATCCTATTGCCAGTTGTGTTGATGAGTATCCTATTGCCAGTTGTGTTGATGAGTATCCTATTGCCAGTTGTGTTGATGAGTATCCTATTGCCAGTTGTGTTGATGAGTATTATATTGCCGGTTGTGTTGATGAGTATCCTATTGCCAGCTGTGTTAATGAGTATCCTATGACCAGTTGTGTTGATGAGTATCCTTTTGCCAGTTGTGTTGATGAGTATCCTATTGCCAGTTGTGTTGATGAGTATCCTAATGCCAGTTGTGTTGATGAGTATCATATTGCCAGTTGTGTTGATGAGTTTCCTATTTCAAGATGTGTTGATGAGTATCCTATTGCCAGTTGTGTTGATGAGTATCCTATTGCAAGTTGTGTTGATGAGTATCCTATTGCCATTTGTGTTGATGAGTATCCTATTGCCAGTTGTGTTGATGAGTATCCTATTGCCAGTTGTGTTGATGAGTATCCTATTGCCAGTTGTGTTGATGAGTATCCTATTGCCAGTTGTGTTGATGAGTATCCTATTGCCAGTTGTGGTAATGAGTATCCTATCTCAAGATGTGTTGATGAGTATCCTATTGCCAGTTGTGTTGATGAGTATCATATTGCCAGTTGTGTTGATGAATATCCTATTGCCAGTTGTGTTGATGAGTATACTATTGCCAGTTGTGTTGATGAGTATCCTATTGCCAGTTGTGTTGATGAGTATCATATTGCTAGTTGTGTTGATGAGTATCCTATTGCCAGTTGTGTTGATGAGTATCCTTTGCCAGTTGTGTTAATGAGTATCCTATTGCCAGTTGTGTTGACGAGTATCGTATTGCCAGTTGTGTTGATGAGTATCCTATTTTCAGTTGTGTTGATGAGTATCCTATTGCCAGTTGTGTTGATGAGTATCCTATTGCCAGTTGTGTTTATGAGTATCCTATTGCCAGTTGTGTTGATGAGTATCCTATTGCCAGTTTTGTTGTTGAGTATCCTATTGCCAGTTGTGTTGATGAGTATCCTATTGCCAGTTGTGTTGATGAGTATCCTATTGCCAGTTGTGTTGATGTGTATCCTATTGCCAGCTGTGTTGATGAGTATCCTATTGCCAGTTGGGTTGATGAGTATCCTTTTGCCAGTTGTGTTGATACATATCCTATTGCCAGCTGTGTTGATGAGTATCCTATTGCCAGTTGTGTTGATGATTATCCTATTGCCAGCTGTGTTGATGAGTATCCTATTGCCAGTTAGGTTGATGAGTATCTTATTGCCAGCTGTGTTAATGAGTATGCTATTGCCAGTTGTGTTGATGAGTATCCTATTGCCAGTTGTGTTGATGAGTATCCTATAACCAGTTGTGTTGATGAGTATCCTATTGCCAGTTGTGTTAATAAGTATCCTATTGCCAGTTGTGTTGATGAGTAACCTATGGCCAGTTGTGTTGATGAGTATCCTATTGCCGGTTGTGTTGATGAGTATCCTATTGCCAGTTGTGTTGATGAGTCTCCTATTGCCAGTTGTGTTGATGAGTATCCTATTTCAAGATGTGTTGATGAGTATCATAATGCCAGTTTTGTTGATGAGAATCATATTGCCAGTTGTAATTATGAGTATCCTATTTCCAGTTGTGTTGATGAGTATCCTATTGCCAGTTGTGTTGATGATTATCCTATTGCCAGTTGTGTTGATGAGTATCATATTGCTAGTTGTGTTGATGAGTATCATATTGCCAGTTGTGTTGATGAGTATCCTATTGCCAGTTGTGTTGATGAGTATCCTATTTTCAGTTGTGTTGATGAGTGTAATATTTTCAGTTTTGTTGATGAGTATCCTATTGCCAGTTGTGTTGATGAGTATCTTATTGCCAGTTGTGTTGATGAGTATCCTATTGCCAGTTGTGTTGATGAGTATCCTATTGCCAGTTGTGTTGATGAGTATCCTATTGCCAGTTGTGATGATGAGTATCCTATTGCCAGTTGTGTTGATGAGTATCCTATTGCCAGTTGTGTTGATGAGTATCCTATTGCCAGTTGTGTTGATGAGTATCCTTTTGCCAGTTGTGTTGATAAGTATCCTATTGCCAGTTGTGTTGATGAGTATCCTATTGCCAGTTGTGTTGATGAGTATCATATTGCCAGTTGTGTTGATGAGTATCCTAATGCCAGCTGTGTTAATGAGTATCCTATGACCAGTTGTGTTGATGAGTATCCTTTTGTCAGTTGTGTTGATGAGTATCCTATTGCCAGTTGTGTTGATGAGTATCCTAATGCCAGTTGTGTTGATGAGTATCATATTGCCAGTTGTGTTGATGAGTATCTTATTTCAAGATGTGTTGATGAGTATCCTATTGCCAGTTGTGTTGATGAGTATCCTATTGCAAGTTGTGTTGATGAGTATCCTATTGCCATTTGTGTTGATGAGTATCCTATTGCCAGTTGTGTTGATGAGTATCATATTGCTAGTTGTGTTGATGAGTATTCTATTGCCAGTTGTGTTGATGAGTATCCTATTGCCAGTTGTGTTAATGAGTATCATATTGCCAGTTGTGTTGATAAGTATCCTATTGCCAGTTGTGTTGATGAGTATCCTATTTTCAGTTGTGTTGATGAGTATCCTATTGCCAGTTGTGTTGATGAGTATCCTATTGCCAGTTGTGTTGATGAGTATCCTATTGCCAGTTGTGTTGATGAGTATCCTAATGCCAGTTTTGTGGTTGAGTATTATATTGCCAGTTGTGTTAATGAGTATCCTATTGCCAGTTGTGTTGATGAGTATCCTATTGCCAGTTGTGTTGATGAGTATCCTATTGCCAGCTGTGTTGATGAGTATCCTATTGCCAGTTGGGTTGATGAGTATCCTATTGCCAGTTGTGTTGATAAATATCATATTGCCAGCTGTGTTGATGAGTATCCTATTGCCAGTTGTTTTGATGATTATCCTATTGCCAGCTGTTTTGATGAGTATCCTATTGCCAGTTGTGTTGATGAGTATCCTTTTGCCAGCTGTGTTAATGAGTATCCTATGGCCAGTTGTGTCGATGAGTATCCTTTTGCCAGTTGTGTTGATGAGTATCCTATTGCCAGTTGTGTTAATGAGTATCCTATTGCCAGTTGTGTTGATGAGTATCCTATTGCCAGTTTTGTTGTTGGGTATCCTATTGCCAGTTGTGTTGATGAGTATCCTATTGCCAGCTGTGTTGATGAGTATCCTATTGCCAGTTGTGTTGATGAGTATCCTATTGCCAGCTGTGTTGATGAGTATCCTATTGCCAGTTGGGTTGATGAGTATCCTTTTGCCAGTTGTGTTGATAAATATCCTAGTGCCAGCTGTGTTGATGAGTATCCTATTGCCAGTTGTGTTGATGATTATCCTATTGCCAGCTGTGTTGATGAGTATCCTATTGCCAGTTAAGTTGATGAGTATCCTATTGCCAGCTGTGTTAATGAGTATGCTATTGCCAGTTGTGTTGATGAGTATCCTATTGCAAGTTGTTTTTATGAGTATCCTATAACCAGTTGTGTTGATGAGTATCCTATTGCCAGTTGTGTTGATAAGTATCCTATTGCCAGTTGTGTTGATGAGTAACCTATTGCCAGTTGTGTTGATGAGTATCCTATTGCCAGTTGTGTTGATGAGTATCCTATTGCCAGCTGTGTTGATGAGTATCCTATTGCCAGTTGGGTTGATGAGTATCCTATTGCCAGTTGTGTTGATAAATATCCTATTGCCAGCTGTGTTGATGAGTATCCTATTGCCAGTTGTGTTGATGATTATCCTATTGCCAGCTGTGTTGATGAGTATCCTATTGCCAGTTAAGTTGATGAGTATCCTATTGCCAGCTGTGTTAATGAGTATGCTATTGCCAGTTGTGTTGATGAGTATCCTATTGCCAGTTGTGTTGATGAGTATCCTATAACCAGTTGTGTTGATGAGTATCCTATTGCCAGTTGTTTTGATAAGTATCCTATTGCCAGTTGTGTTGATGAGTAACCTATTGCCAGTTGTGTTGATGAGTATCCTATTGCCAGTTGTGTTGATGAGTATCCTATTGCCAGTTGTGTTGATGAGTATCCTATTGCCAGTTGTGTTGATGAGTATCCTATTTCAAGATGTGTTGATGAGTATCTTATTGCCAGTTTTGTTGATGAGAATCATATTGCCAGTTGTAATTATGAGTATCCTATTGCCAGTTGTGTTGATGAGTATCCTATTGCCAGTTGTGTTGATGAGTATCCTATTGCCAGTTGTGTTGATGAGTATCCTATTGCCAGTTGTGTTGATGAGTATCCTATTGCCAGTTGTGTTGATGAGTATTCTATTGCCAGTTGTGTTGATGAGTATCTTATTTTCAGTTGTGTTGATGAGTATAATATTTTCAGTTGTGTTGATGAGTAACCTATTGCCAGTTGTGTTGATGAGTATCCTATTGCCAATTGTGTTGATGAATATCCTATTGCCAGTTGTGTTGATGAGTATCATATTGCCCGTTGTGTTGATTAGTATCCTATTGCCAGTTGTGATGATGAGTATCCTATTGCCAGTTGTGTTGATGAGTATCCTATTGCCAGTTGTGTTGATGAGTATCCTATTGCCAGTTGTGTTGATGAGTATCCTATTGCCAGTTGTGTTGATGAGTATCCTATTGCCAGTTGTGTTGATGAGTATCCTATTGCCAGTTGTGTTGATGAGTATCCTATTGCCAGTTGTGTTGATGAGTATTATATTGCCAGTTGTGTTGATGAGTATCCTATTGCCAGCTGTGTTAATGAGTATCCTATGACCAGTTGTGTTTATGAGTATCCTTTTGCCAGTTGTGTTGATGAGTATCCTATTGCCAGTTGTGTTGATGAGTATCCTAATGCCAGTTGTGTTGATGAGTATCATATTGCCAGTTGTGTTGATGAGTATCCTATTGCCAGTTGTGTTGATGAGTATCCTATTGCAAGTTGTGTTGATGAGTATCCTATTGCCATTTGTGTTGATGAGTATCCTATTGCCAGTTGTGTTGATGAGTATCCTATTGCCAGTTGTGTTGATGAGTATCCTATTGCCAGTTGTGTTGATGAGTATCCTTTTGCCAGTTGTGTTGATGAGTATCCTATTGCCAGTTGTGGTAATGAGTATCCTATCTCAAGATGTGTTGATGAGTATCCTATTGCCAGTTGTGTTGATGAGTATCATATTGCCAGTTGTGTTGATGAATATCCTATTGCCAGTTGTGTTGATGAGTATACTATTGCCAGTTGTGTTGATGAGTATCCTATTGCCAGTTGTGTTGATGAGTATCATATTGCTAGTTGTGTTGATGAGTATCCTATTGCCAGTTGTGTTGATGAGTATCCTATTGCCAGCTGTGTTTATGAGTATCATATTGCCAGTTGTGTTGATGAGTATCCTATTGCCAGCTGTGTTAATGAGTATCCTATGACCAGTTGTGTTGATGAGTATCCTTTTGCCAGTTGTGTTGATGAGTATCCTATTGCCAGTTGTGTTGATGAGTATCCTAATGCCAGTTGTGTTGATGAGTATCATATTGCCAGTTGTGTTGATAAGTATCCTATTTCAAGATGTGTTGATGAGTATCCTATTGCCAGTTGTGTTGATGAGTATCCTATTGCCAGTTGTGTTGATAAATATCCTATTGCCAGCTGTGTTGATGAGTATCCTATTGCCAGTTGTTTTGATGATTATCCTATTGCCAGCTGTTTTGATGAGTATCCTATTGCCAGTTGTGTTGATGAGTATCCTTTTGCCAGCTGTGTTAATGAGTATCCTATGGCCAGTTGTGTTGATGAGTATCCTTTTGCCAGTTGTGTTGATGAGTATCCTATTGCCAGTTGTGTTAATGAGTATCTTATTGCCAGTTGTGTTGATGAGTATCCTATTGCAAGTTTTGTTGTTGGGTATCCTATTGCCAGTTGTGTTGATGAGTATCCTATTGCCAGTTGTGTTGATGAGTATCCTATTGCCAGTTGTGTTGATGAGTATCCTATTGCCAGCTGTGTTGATGAGTATCCTATTGCCAGTTGGGTTGATGAGTATCCTTTTGCCAGTTGTGTTGATACATATCCTAGTGCCAGCTGTGTTGATGAGTATCCTATTGCCAGTTGTGTTGATGATTATCCTATTGCCAGCTGTGTTGATGAGTATCCTATTGCCAGTTAAGTTGATGAGTATCCTATTGCCAGCTGTGTGAATGAGTATGCTATTGCCAGTTGTGTTGATGAGTATCCTATTGCAAGTTGTTTTTATGAGTATCCTATAACCAGTTGTGTTGATGAGTATCCTATTGCCAGTTGTGTTGATAAGTATCCTATTGCCAGTTGTGTTGATGAGTAACCTATTGCCAGTTGTGTTGATGAGTATCCTATTGCCAGTTGTGTTGATGAGTATCCTATTGCCAGTTGTGTTGATGAGTCTCCTATTGCCAGTTGTGTTGATGAGTATCCTATTTCAAGATCTGTTAATGAGTATCCTATTGCCAGTTTTGTTGATGAGAATCATATTGCCAGTTGTAATTATGAGTATCCTATTGCCAGTTGTGTTGATGAGTATCCTATTGCCAGTTGTGTTGATGAGTATCCTATTGCCAGTTGTGTTGATGAGTATCCTATTGCCAGTTGTGTTGATGAGTATCCTATTGCCAGTGGTGTTGATGAGTATCCTATTGCCAGTTGTGTTGATGAGTATCATATTTTCAGTTGTGTTGATGAGTGTAATATTTTCAGTTGTGTTGATGAGTATCCTATTGCCAGTTGTGTTGATGAGTATCCTATTGCCAAGTGTGTTGATTAATATCCTATTGCCAGTTGTGTTGATGAGTATCATATTGCCCGTTGTGTTGATTAGTATCCTATTGCCAGTTGTGATGATGAGTATCCTATTGCCAGTTGTGTTGATGAGTATCCTATTGCCAGTTGTGTTGATGAGTATCCTATTGCCAGTTGTGTTGATGAGTATCCTATTGCCAGTTGTGTTGATGAGTATCCTATTGCCAGTAGTGTTGATGAGTATCCTATTGCCAGTTGTGTTGATGAGTATCCTATTGCCAGTTGTGTTGATGAGTATCATATTGCCAGTTGTGTTGATGAGTATCCTATTGCCAGCTGTGTTAATGAGTATCCTATGACCAGTTGTGTTGATGAGTATCCTTTTGCCAGTTGTGTTGATGAGTATCCTATTGCCAGTTGTGTTGATGAGTATCCTAATGCCAGTTGTGTTGATGAGTATCATATTGCCAGTTGTGTTGATAAGTATCCTATTTCAAGATGTGTTGATGAGTATCCTATTGCCAGTTGTGTTGATGAGTATCCTATTGCAAGTTGTGTTGATGAGTATCCTATTGCCATTTGTGTTGATGAGTATCCTATTGCCAGTTGTGTTGATGAGTATCCTATTGCCAGTTGTGTTGATGAGTATCCTATTGCCAGTTGTGTTGATGAGTATCCTATTGCCAGTTGTGTTGATGAGTATCCTATTGCCAGTTGTGGTAATGAGTATCCTATCTCAAGATGTGTTGATGAGTATCCTATTGTCAGTTGTGTTGATGAGTATCCTATTGCCAGTTGTGTTGATGAATATCCTATTGCCAGTTGTGTTGATGAGTATCCTATTGCCAGTTGTGTTGATGAGTATCCTATTGCCAGTTGTGTTGATGAGTATTCTATTTCCAGTTGTGTTGATGAGTAACCTATTGCCAGTTGTGTTAATGAGTATCATATTGCAAGTTGTGTTGATAAGTATCCTATTGCCAGTTGTGTTGATGAGTATCCTATTTTCAGTTGTGTTGATGAGTATCCTATTGCCAGTTGTGTTGATGAGTATCCTATTGCCAGTTGTGTTGATGAGTATCCTATTGCCAGTTGTGTTGATGAGTATCCTAATGCCAGTTTTGTGGTTGAGTATTCTATTGCCAGTTGTGTTGATGAGTATCCTATTGCCAGTTGTGTTGATGAGTATCTTATTGCCAGTTGTGTTGATGAGTATCCTATTGCCAGCTGTGTTGATGAGTATCCTATTGCCAGTTGGGTTGATGAGTATCCTATTGCCAGTTGTGTTGATAAATATCCTATTGCCAGCTGTGTTGATGAGTATCCTATTGCCAGTTGTGTTGATGATTATCCTATTGCCAGCTGTTTTGATGAGTATCCTATTGCCAGATGTGTTGATGAGTATACTTTTGCCAGCTGTGTTAATGAGTATCCTATGGCCAGTTGTGTTGATGAGTATCCTTTTGCCAGTTGTGTTGATGAGTATCCTATTGTCAGTTGTGTTGATGAGTATCCTATTGCCAGTTGTGTTGATGAGTATCCTATTGCCAGTTATAGTGATGAGTATCCTATTGCCAGTTGTGTTGATAAGTATCCTATTGCCAGTTGTGTTGATAAGTAACCTATTGCCAGTTGTGTTGATGAGTATCCTATTGCCAGTTGTGTTGATGAGTATCCTTTTGCCAGTTGTGTTGATGAGTATCCTATTGCAAGTTGTTTTTATGAGTATCCTATAACCAGTTGTGTTGATGAGTATCCTATTGCCAGTTGTGTTGATAAGTATCCTATTGCCAGTTGTGTTGATGAGTAACCTATTGCCAGTTGTGTTGATGAGTATCCTATTGCCAGTTGTGTTGATGAGTATCCTATTGCCAGTTGTGTTGATGAGTCTCCTATTGCCAGTTGTGTTGATGAGTATCCTATTTCAAGATGTGTTAATGAGTATCCTATTGCCAGTTTTGTTGATGAGAATCATATAGCCAGTTGTAATTATGAGTATCCTATTGCCAGTTGTGTTGATGAGTATCCTATTGCCAGTTGTGTTGATGAGTATCCTATTGCCAGTTGTGTTGATGAGTATCCTATTGCCAGTTGTGTTGATGAGTATCCTATTGCCAGTGGTGTTGATGAGTATCCTATTGCCAGTTGTGTTGATGAGTATCCTATTTTCAGTTGTGTTGATGAGTGTAATATTTTCAGTTGTGTTGATGAGTATCCTATTGCCAGTTGTGTTGATGAGTATCCTATTGCCAATTGTGTTGATTAATATCCTATTGCCAGTTGTGTTGATGAGTATCATATTGCCCGTTGTGTTGATTAGTATCCTATTGCCAGTTGTGATGATGAGTATCCTATTGCCAGTTGTGTTGATGAATATCCTATTGCCAGTTGTGTTGATGAGTATCCTATTGCCAGTTGTGTTGATGAGTATCCTATTGCCAGTTGTGTTGATGAGTATCCTATTGCCAGTAGTGTTGATGAGTATCCTATTGCCAGTAGTGTTGATGAGTATCCTATTGCCAGTTGTGTTGATGAGTATCCTATTGCCAGTTGTGTTGATGAGTATCATATTGCCAGTTGTGTTGATGAGTATCCTATTGCCAGTTGTGTTAATGAGTATCCTATGACCAGTTGTGTTGATGAGTATCCTTTTGCCAGTTGTGTTGATGAGTATCCTATTGCCAGTTGTGTTGATGAGTATCCTAATGCCAGTTGTGTTGATGAGTATCATATTGCCAGTTGTGTTGATAAGTATCCTATTTCAAGATGTGTTGATGAGTATCCTATTGCCAGTTGTGTTGATGAGTATCCTATTGCAAGTTGTGTTGATGAGTATCCTATTGCCATTTGTGTTGATGAGTATCCTATTGCCAGTTGTGTTGATGAGTATCCTATTGCCAGTTGTGTTGATGAGTATCCTATTGCCAGTTGTGTTGATGAGTATCCTATTGCCAGTTGTGTTGATGAGTATCCTATTGCCAGTTGTGGTAATGAGTATCCTATCTCAAGATGTGTTGATGAGTATCCTATTGCCAGTTGTGTTGATGAGTATCCTATTGCCAGTTGTGTTGATGAATATCCTATTGCCAGTTGTGTTGATGAGTATCCTATTGCCAGTTGTGTTGATGAGTATCCTATTGCCAGTTGTGTTGATGAGTATTCTATTGCCAGTTGTGTTGATGAGTATCCTATTGCCAGTTGTGTTAATGAGTATCATATTGCCAGTTGTGTTGATAAGTATCCTATTGCCAGTTGTGTTGATGAGTATCCTATTTTCAGTTGTGTTGATGAGTATCCTATTGCCAGTTTTGTTGATGAGTATCCTATTGCCAGTTGTGTTGATGAGTATCCTATTGCCAGTTGTGTTGATGAGTATCCTAATGCCAGTTTTGTGGTTGAGTATTCTATTGCCAGTTGTGTTGATGAGTATCCTATTGCCAGTTGTGTTGATGAGTATCCTATTGCCAGTTGTGTTGATGAGTATCCTATTGCCAGCTGTGTTGATGAGTATCCTATTGCCAGTTGGGTTGATGAGTATCCTATTGCCAGTTGTGTTGATAAATATCCTATTGCCAGCTGTGTTGATGAGTATCCTATTGCCAGTTGTGTTGATGATTATCCTATTGCCAGCTGTTTTGATGAGTATCCTATTGCCAGATGTGTTGATGAGTATACTTTTGCCAGCTGTGTTAATGAATATCCTATGGCCAGTTGTGTTGATGAGTATCCTTTTGCCAGTTGTGTTGATGAGTATCCTATTGTCAGTTGTGTTAATGAGTATCCTATTGCCAGTTGTGTTGATGAGTATCCTATTGCCAGTTGTAGTGATGAGTATCCTATTGCCAGTTGTGTTGATAAGTATCCTATTGCCAGTTGTGTTGATGAGTAACCTATTGCCAGTTGTGTTGATGAGTATCCTATTGCCAGTTGTGTTGATGAGTATCCTATTGCCAGTTGTGTTGATGAGTATCCTATTGCCAGTTGTGTTGATGAGTATCCTATTTCAAGATGTGTGTTGATGAGTATCCTATTGCCAGTTTTATTGATGAGTATCATATTGCCAGTTGTGTTTATGAGTATCCTATTGCCAGTTGTGTTGATGAGTATCCTATTGCCAGTTGTGTTGATGAGTATCCTATTGCCAGTTGTGTTGATGAGTATCCTATTGCCAGTTGTGTTGATGAGTATCCTATTGCCAGTTGTGTTGATGAGTATCCTATTGCCAATTGTGTTGATGAGTATCCTATTGCCAGTTGTGTTGATGAGTATCCTATTGCCAGTTGTGTTGATGAGTATCCTATTGCCAGTTGTGTTGATGAGTATCCTATTGCCAGTTGTGTTGATGAGTATCATATTGCCAGTTGTGTTGATGAGTATCCTATTGCCAGCTGTGTTAATGATTATCCTATGGCCAGCTGTGTTGATGAGTATCCTTTTGCCAGTTGTGTTGATGAGTATCCTATTGCCAGTTGTGTTGATGAGTATCCTATTGCCAGTTGTGTTTATGAGTATCATATTGCCAGTTGTGTTGATGAGTATCCTATTGCCAGTTGTGTTGATGAGTATCCTATTGCCAGTTGTGTTGATGAGTATCCTATTGCCAGTTGTGTTGATGAGTATCCTATTACCAGTTGTGTTGATGAGTATCCTATTGCCAGCTGTGTTAATGAGTATCCTATCGCCAGTTGTGTTGATGAGTATCATATTGCCAGTTGTGTTGATGAGTATCCTATTGCCAGTTGTGTTGATGAGTATCCTATTGCCAGTTGTGTTGATGAGTATCCTATTGCCAGTTGTATTGATGAGTATCATATTGCCAGTTGTGTTGATGAGTATCCTATTGCCAGTTGTGTTGATGAGTATCCTATTGTCAGTTGTGTTGATGAGTATCCTATTGCCAGTTGTGTTGATGAGTATCCTATTACCAGTTGTGTTGATGAGTATCCTATTGCCAGCTGTGTTAATGAGTATCCTATCGCCAGTTGTGTTGATGAGTATCATATTGCCAGTTGTGTTGATGAGTATCCTATTGCCAGTTGTGTTGATGAGTATCCTATTGCCAGTTGTGTTGATGAGTATCCTATTGCCAGTTGTATTGATGAGTATCCTTTTGCCAGTTGTGTTGATGGATATCCTATTGCCTGTTGTGTTGATGAGTATCCTATTGCTAGTTGTGTTGATGAGTATTCTATTGCCAGTTGTGTTGATGAGTATCCTATTGCCAGTTGTTTTGATGAATATCCTATTGCCAGTTGAGTTGATGAGTATCCTATTGCGATTGGTTTTGATGAGTATCATATTTCCAGTTGTGTTGATGAGTATCCTATTGCAGGGGTCGGAAACCTTTAGATAATAGTGTGTCAAAGTAGCATTTCTAAATCATTCAACGTGCCAAATGCATTGTAGAAGAGACATGAATTTTCTTTTTGGTGGTCTTTCGCGTGTCATTGAAAAACCACTTTGCGTGCCAAGTCTGGCATAGTTGTGTCATAGGTTGCCGATCCCTTTCCTTATGTACCAGGTTAATGCCCATTGGGGACCATTTTAAAAGTCTCAATGCAACCTTTCATCTCTATAGACCAGGCGGAACGTTAAGAGGTAGAACGCGTCGACTTATATCCTCAATCCTGTAGCATGCTAGAACACCATAGACATTCCCCTATTATATCCACTTGAGTCTTTAGTCATTAACGAGGCGACATCGTCTTTATGCCTTCATTTGGTTTTGTAAAAGCCAGGTCATTAACGAGGCGACATCGTCTTGTATGCCTTCATTTAGTTTTGTAAATGCAAGGTCATTAACGAGGCGACATCGTCTTGTATGCCTTCATTTGATTTTGTAAATACCTGGTCATTAACGAGGCGACATCGTCTTTTATGCCTTTATTTAGTTTTGTAAATACCAGGTCATTAACGAGGCGACATCGTCTTTTATGCCTTCCTTTGGTTTTGTAAATACCAAGTCATTAATGAGGCGACATCATCTTGTATGCCTTCCTTTAGTTTTGTAAATGCCAGGTCATTAACGAGGCGACATCGTCTTGTATGCCTTGATTTGGTTTTGTAAATACCAGGTCATTAACGAGGCGACATCGTCTTTTATGCCTTTATTTGGTTTTGTAAATGCCAGGTCAGTAACGAGGTGACATCGTTTTGTATGCCTTCATTTGGTTTTGTAAAAACCAGGTCATTAACGAGGCGACATCGTCTTTTATGCCTTCATTTGGTTTTGTAAATACCAGGTCATTAACGAGGCGACATCGTCTTGTATGCCTTCATTTGAATTTGTAAATGCCAGGTCATTAAAAGGGCGACATCGACTTGAACGCCTTCCTTTAATTTTGTAAATGCCAGGTCATTAACGAGGCATCATCGTCTTGTACGCCTTCATTTGGTTTTGTAAATGCCAGGTCATTAACGAGGTGACATCGTCTTGTATGCCTTCATTTAGTTTTGTAAATACCAGGTCATTTACGAGGCGACATCGTCTTGTATGCCTTCATTTGGTTTTATAAATGCCAGGTCATTAACGAGGTGACATTGTCTTGTATGCCTTCTTTAGGTTTTGTAAATGCCAGGTCATTAACGAGGCGACATCGTCTTTTATGCCTTCATCTGGTTTTGTCAATGCCAGGTCATTATCGAGGCGACATCGTCTTGTATGCCTTAATTTGGTTTTGTAAATGCCAGATCATTAACAAGGTGACATCGTCTTGTGTGCCTTCATTTGGTTTTGAAAATGCCAGGTCATTAACGAGGCGGTAGTGTCTTGTATGCCTTCATTCGGTTTTGTAAATGCCAGGTCATTAACGAGGTGACATCGTCTTGTATGCCTTCATTTGGTTTTGTAAATGCCAGGTCATTAACGAGGCGACATCGTCTTGTATACCTTCATTTGGTTTTGTAAATGCCAGGTTATTAACGAGGCGACATCGTCTTGTATGCCTTCATTTGGTTTTGTAAATGCCAGGTCATTAACGAGGAAACATCGTCTTGTATGCCTTCATTTGGTTTTGTAAATACCAGGTCATTAACGAGGCGATATCATCTTGTATGCCTTCATTTGGTTTTGTAAATGCCAGGTCATTAACGATGCGACATCGTCTTGTATGCCTTCATTTGGTTTTGTAAATGCCAGGTCATTAAGGGAGCAGTACTACCTAGAACAGACTGTAACTTTTATTTCAATTTTTGAATAAGTAAATATTGACCAAATTTGCTGAAATTTTGCAGACACTTTATAAACACATGAAGGTTTTATATTATGTTTCAGATTTTGTTACATTACAAATATTTAGGTCACAAATCTATTTTTAGTAACAGAGTGGAAAAATTTAATATCGAAAACATAGGGTACATTTTTTAGCTGTAACTTTTCACCAAACTGTCAGAATAAGTTTATATTTGCACAATATCTTTCTCATAGCTGTCCCTATGGTGTGAACTACCACATATGTTATATCCTAAAGCTTTCACCACTTATCACTCCGCAAAAATGACCTATTTTAAATGAATATTTTTCAACTATTAAATAAGGATAATTCACAAACTATGACAGTTATGTCCAAGTTGATAGTTCACACTATAAACAATAATGTTTGAAGTCTGCACACAAAATTTGGTGATGATTGCTTGAAAAATGTGCAAAATATGACCCAAAAACCAAAGGCGTACCGCCATTTTCGTCAAAGTTTTTTAAAGCCTTTTTTTGTCAAATTTAAGAGCTCATTTAAAGAAAAATTGTGTCAAACCACCTTAGTGGCCCCCTGCTTGGTAGGGAAACCCTTCAGCTTCCTCCTGCTGCTCTTCTAAGGCAAGCCTCCCCCTCCTCTTTGCTCTTCTGGCCTCGAAAGATGCTGCAGTGGCCTGTCGCTGAGCATTGATGATACGCAAGAAGTCTTTATCTTCACAGAACTTGCGTGCAAAACACACAGGATTCAGGCCCATTTCTTTCATTATGTCCAGAAGTGATGTTGCCCCATCATTGAAGATACAGACTGCAATACTTACAGCAGCTTGCACAACTGTCAATCCATGGTATCTGTTCTTTGGGCACAACCTCCATATCACGCTGTTCATGCTTTCGTTTGCATTTTGGGTGTACCCTTCTAGACACTTCTTCAAAAGTTCAGTTTTGGCGAGGTCTTTGAATACAGGCTTGATGGCATCCATCACTGGCACTGGAAGGTTTCTTGTATGCTTGTATTCATCCACATTTCCAGCTACCACAGCTTGCTTGTAGCTGCACCAATCTCCACAAAAACTATGCACCGGGTTGTCATCGGTCGACCGATTGTGAAAATAAATGGCCCAAACAGCCTCTCTCATTCCTTTGAGATCTTGTTTATTGCCCCGTATGGCGTTTCCATAGTATGTTTGGATAGTATCTATCTTGTCATTGGTCAGCCTTCCTCTTCCCCCTAAAGGCTTGCCATCTGCCAAAAGAGCCCCCTTCATTGTCGCCTTTATTTTTCTGAGCCGTGTACCCATCCGTTTCTGCACATGGCCGACGCATTCAATCTTCTCGATCGGGAGATTACCATATGGATTAGAGTCAAATACTCTTTTGAAACTGTTGGTGTCCCCATCTCCAATAAATCGTGTGTACCGCAGGTTGTAGCTGTCAATGGAGCGACCAAACATAGTGATAGCTGCCTCCGATTCCATTCCCCCAGAAGAACCGTCGTGCGTGGCCGTGCAAAAATCTGCATGACTCTCTGCCCAAGTCTTGTATTCCTCACTGTCTGGATCCTTTTTACTCCAATAGTCACAAGACTTGCACACTTTACTAAGGCACTCTGAATCCAGTACTTTTCCAGTAACACACCCAATGCATGTTGTCAGACCAACTTTTGAAGAATGACCCCGCGTCATCCATGTTCCGTCAACTGACACATCAATGTTTCGACCATCATCTTCTTCCTCATCAGCTTGCTCAAACTCTTTTTCTGCTGCTTTCTGCATGCTTTTTCTTTGAACTGTTGCAGCTGCCTTCTGCATTGTTTTGTTGACTAAATTGTAGCTGCTTTTTCGAACAGGAGGTGGTAAGTCCATCAAACCGCAAAATGTTTTCAGATCTGCATGCCCACCCCCAACACATCTCATGGCTAGCACAGCTCGGCGGTTCACTGACTTGACAGACAAGTTGCCAATACTAATGTGGTCACAGGATGAGAAAGATCTTTGCCTGTCACATGCACTGTTTTTGCAATGAAATGCAAAGTCACTGGCAAGTCCAACTCTTTTCACTTCATGCAACTCAACTATTCCATGACAGAAACCACAAACAAGTTGTGACTGAATATTTGAATTCAGGGTACTAATGTTAATGATTCTGTGTCCTTCCAAACCATCTTTACCACTTTCATTGCCACTATCACATGAATTGTCAGAATAAGAACCACTACTGTCATCACTCCAGTTATATGCATTCAGTAGTTTCATCTCAGATCGAGAGGGCGTGGTCTTTTCTATCGAAGTTGATGTGGGCTCGGTTTCATCCACAGCAGTACTCCGAGTAGTACTACTAGAACTTGCAGCAACAAAACTATCATCAATGTCCATTTCAACTTTACTTGTGAATCTATTTCCATAAAACTTACGTTTTTTAGGAAGTTTACCACGATTTTTTCTATCAACAGACATGATGGTTTAGTTTTGCAAACGAAATAACAAATTTCAAACCTAAACAATGAACACAACTTTCCACAGCATGTAAACTCAGGAAGAAGCCATTTGCAAAGGGGAGGCAACTCTAAATAAGTCTCCCTGTGCCTAATTATTTGAGATCACACAGGGAGTGTCCAATTATTTACATTTGCAATAAAACCAAAGATTTTGGTCGAGAATGGTGACGAAAAGTGGAAATTCTTGGAGACCCCCTACCCTGTTTGTCGGCCTGTATCTCAAAAAATATTCGTCTCAGGAACATAATTTTTTCTGTGATTGAAAATAGAATAACTAAGCTTTTTAAACATGCCAAACACATTGATGAATGAAATAAATCATGTTTTTTCAAAAATCTAGGTAGTACTGCTCCCTTAACGAGGCGACATCGTCTTGTATGCCTCCATTTGGTTTTGTAAATGCCAGGTCATTAACGAGGCGACATCGTCTTGTATGCCTTCATTTGGTTTAGTAAATACCAGGTCATTAACGAGGCGACATCTTCTTGTATGCATTCATTTGGTTTTTTAAATGCCAGGTCATTAACGAGGCGACATTGTTTTTTATGCCTTCATTTGGTTTTGTAAATGCCAAGGCATTAACGAGGCGACATCGTCTTGTATGCCTTCATTTGGTTTTGTAAATGCCAGGTCATTGTCTTGGTCATACAGACACCTGGCTTGTGAAAGGTAATTGTTCCTTCTTACTCCCCACCAAAGATCGGCGGGCTAAGGGCCGGTGCAATAATCATCGGAGGCGCAGCGGGAAATGTCACTAAGTTAACTATTAATGTAAACCGACCGGCGGTTTACACACTTCATTGATTTTAAATGTCTCTAAACAAAACGAATGAGTCTCAGCTCTGACGTCAGGGAGTAACGGGGAAAAGTGGGTCAAGGTAAAGGGGCACACTAAGACCCGACGGGGCACGTCACATACAGTCGGATCTTGTTTTCCCCTTCACCCGTTAGCACTAATACTAGACTATAGGCCAAGTTATCCACGTACCGGGCTGGATGAGACGTGATTAATGAGCATATTTCTCCGCAGCCTAGCTTAAAATCAAACTGCGGAATTCCTCTAGGATGATTATCGTGGTGGCTTGCTCGTATTCCTGCAATGTCGCCCGGTAGCACAAATTCCATACTATAGATAAGGGCATCCATGCACCAGAGCGGGTTTTGAGCGGCATTTCTGAGCTCATTCCCCCTTCCCACCGAGGCTCGAAATATTTCGGCGGTGCAATGAACCTCGGACGCGCAGCAGATGCTGTCCCTCATGCATTCGCTGGCCGGTGTATTCTACATGTCAACCTTTCGGCGGTTTACATACTTCGCCAGTCTTTGAGGGTATAGAAATGGCACACTTCACCAGACTAGACTGGAACCCCACTTCTCTGCAAGTGACTGCAAAGGAATACGAGCTGTGATCACACTCTTAGGGCTCGGAGAACGAAATACGCTGTATCACGCAGTTTTGATACATTCCCATAAAGGGTCGGCGCAAACGGTTGGCCGTCTCTGTTCACTCTAAGATCCTGCAAGGCAATATACAAGCACGTGATTCTCTTCTGAGAATCTTCCACCACGAGTCAGCTCGATTGGGTCGTCGTTTCATATGTTGCCACATGCCTCGGCCCTTGTCAAAGTTGTCCAACCTGTTGTACATCTGTTACGTTTCCCATTTACGGCTCAATCGACATAGACTCTTGAATGAGTACGACTCGTGCAGAGCTGGTGCCAGGGACCCCTTCTCATTTCCAGGGACTCTTGCAGCTACTCATCCCGATTGCTTCGATGACATGTCTGATGGCACCTATCTCTGCCTCGTAGCTGCAGATTGCACCACTAGGTCCTGACAACTCTTCTCTTCGGGTACCCGCCCCTAGGTACAACACTAGACCTCCATACCAAGAACACTTCACCATCTTTGCCGTCCATGTTTACCATACCGCAACTTAGGCCAAAGTATCTTAGTCTGCAAGGTCATGTACACATAGGATAACATAGTAGCCCATTGTTCATTGAGAGACATTAGCGGCAAATTATTATCATATAAAGTAATAGACTTAGACATCGTTATCACTGTAGGTTAGCCTATAATCTTTATTGATTTATGCCTGTATAAAATGTTGTTATAATCGTAGAAAATTTCAAATAATCTACATCAAAATATATTATTAAAACCATAATAAACTATATATAAAATCTATTTATCATATATTATATCTAAATCTCTCTTTCACTCTCTCTACTTGCTCTACACACACACACACACACAGTTTGTGTAAAGTATCCACTTGGTATAATTAGGTTTACATAGAATACCAACACTAAATAGCTTCTCTATTAGTGGCTTGTGGAGGAGGCAGAGAAAAAAAGAAAAATCGATCGTCCAATAATATGAAAACAAAGAACGCGAAAAATAAAGATGATGGAACTATTGCAGATACAGTCGCATTCAAACGGATGCAGGGAAGCCTGTTTTAGAAAAGATGTTTCTATGGAAACCCATTCATGTAACATTTGCATAACACCGTTAACAAGAGATCTGTAAATCTAATAAACTAATAGAAATCTTAAGAATATTTCCTTTCAATGCGAAAAGTAAAATCTACATATACATAATCACCTTAAGTGAGTCAGACTAGGCTCAATGAATGGAATCAATGAAGAAATTAACAATTCATGTAAAAATTATCATTAATTCAGCAGTCTCAGAATCGTCGATGAAATTTGTGAAACAATAAAAGAATAAAAGAATCTAGCTTTATGGCCGAAAATACGATGTATTACTTATTCCTGCTTATTATACATTGAAAAACCAGACTTATTATATCCTTAGCAGCTAGCAGTCGATAATTTGAGAATTTTTTCACACTATTGAATATTTCATTGCTTTAAAATTTGGTTTATGTATTAGAGAACTAATCCATTAACACAATTTTATTGATACAAGGCCCTTGACATAATCTTATGGGCATAATCCAATTCAAAGAATGCCATTTACACAACTCCATTCAAACAAAGCCAATCGCACAATCCCAATAAAACTAAGCCATTCACACAACCGCTCTACCACAATTTCATTCCCACAATTTCATTTACACAATTCCTTTTTAAAATTCCATTCCCATAATACCATTCCCACAATCTTATTTACACAAGCCCATTCACACAATGTCATTCACACAACATCATTCACACAATTTCATTCACGCAATTTCTTTCGCACAACATCATTCACACAATTTCATTAACACAATTACATTCACACAATTTCATTCACACAATGTCATTGACACAATGCCATTCACACAATGTCATTCACACAATATCATTCACACAATTTCATTCAAACAATTACATTCACACAATTTCATTCACACAATGTCATTGACACAATCTCATTCACAATTCCCACAATTTCATTCACACAATCTCATTCACATATTTTCATTCACACAATTTCATTCACACAAGCCAATTTACACAATCTCCTTTGCACAAAAATATATTCACACGATCCTATTCACACAGCCCATTCACTCAATTCTCATAGAAGTCCTCCTTTATTGTTCTTCACAATTAATGTTTTGTTAGAATTAATAGACACAATTAACAACCAGACATTAGATGTATTAGACAACATTAACAACATTAACAAACAGTAATACAAAGAAACATGAACAGTCTAAGTTTTGTTAAATTACAAAAAGACTATAAAGTGAATGATTTAGTTTCATAAACATCTGAAGTAATGACAAAATGAAAAGACTACAACATAATCTACAAAACCATAATTTTACTGTATAGGGCCTACACAATCAATATATACACAATGTAATTGTGTAATAAACGCTTTAGAAACAAAAAATCATTGTTTTAGCCAGAGTGGGTTTCCGTAGTTTCCTTGTCAACGGTGGTTAGTGTCACGTTTCCAGGATATAAGGATATAGTTCAGAGACAGGTGAATTAATCGAGCAACCAAACAGCCTAGTGCTGTATGAATCAGACCAGTGTTGGCTGTGATGGTTTCATTTACGTGCTCTATGAATCAGACCAGTGTTGGCTGTAATGGTTTCATTTAACGTCACTCTTGTAAGGTAAATTATATGTTATCAATTTTTTGTATCTGTTGTTTTATTGTAGTGTAATATTGTTTTATTGTAGTGTAATATTGTTTTATTGTAGTGTAATATTAGGGGCAGAAGAAAACAGACAGTAGTAGTAACGTACAACTCCCAGGCAGATAGAGAGAGATATATAGGGAGAGAGAAAGAGTGGGGTGGGAAAAAAATAGAAAAGGACTACATTACATACCTTTGGTTTAAAGATATATATATATATATATATATATATATATATATATATATATATATATATATATATATATATATATATATATATATATATATATATATAAGTAGATACATATAAGCAGATAAGTGACCGGTTCTCAGAACCGACTAAAAGTTATGTTTAAATACACTGTAACTACCCATGCAGTTATAATGAGATTACCCACTAAAAAGTTAATATATACGGCAATTTAAACATTGCTCTCTACAGAGTTTATAAGATGTATACGACCCAAATTAATAAATTATAACATTATTAGTAGTAGGCCTAATATTATAAAGGTTTCATTTTTGTATTAGTCACACTTTTGTAAAAGTAGGTCCTAACAATAGCCTCGATCTATATAAGTCTTTTTAGCTTAAAAAAACTAATGTTTTTTAAGCTATAAACTACTACACTATCTATAGTTTATAGGTCTGGATGATATAGATCTATATTATATGTAATTTTAGATATCCGAGCTAAGCAATAGTTATTATAGGTCAACATATATCATATAGGCATATATGCAATATTTCTTTCGGTCTAAAGCTAAATAAAGCCTTATGCATTAGCCTTATAGCCCTATAGGCCTATTTCTAAGGCACATATAATATAGGGTATAAGTATAGAAAAGACCTTTTTTCAATATTTAAGTTTAACATTATGACTAATTATAGCTTTGAATAAAGGCTTATAGTTTAGGCCCCTAATAGTCCTTAGTAAATAGTTCAAACTGTTTATAACCCATAAATTATAGTTAACTATATGATAGGCCGATCCGATAGGCCTAAACTCTATTAAACAATAGGGTCTATATCCTATATATTTATAATTTATATAGGCCTATATCATAGACTATACTTATACTGCTGCTATAGCTCAAGCAGGCTCTATTATAGTAGTCTATAGGCCTATAGGATATATAGGTTTAAGTAAGAAAAAGTAAAATTACAAAGATTTATATTGCAACAATTGCAACATATAAGAAGGTAATAGAAATAAGTGTTGAGACTTCTACACAAACAAAGCTTTATAACTATCTAAAATGATATTTATTGTATGTTTATTAAGACGAGTTACTGATACAGCGATCGCTCGATATTATTAACTATTAACTATTAACTGGGTAACCATAGACGCGGTAAGCCTAGAATGCCTATAGAATGTATAGCAAAAGTTAAATGTCTTTTTTGTGTTAAAAACTAGTTCACATGTAAAACAAAGTACAGTTCGCTCCCTTACCTTCTCGGTATAACGTTTTTATGAAGTAAATATTTTTTTTAATGGAAAACTAATATATTTAGCCTACGTCTAAAAACCATTAGGCCCCCAGTTGGATAACAAGGGCGAAGAAGCCAATGTTTACACGTCTTGCCCCCGATTAACGGCGCATGCGTCAAGTTTGACACCATAGTTGGAATAATTAAAATAATGAAAGGGTATATATTTATAGTAAAATATATTATAGCTTTATTGTTATGTACTTAGTTGTATTCTGTTACATAGGCCGAACTAAATACAACGATAGATGGATGGATGACTAGTAGACTAGTAGGAAGGGTTGACGCAAGGCTGGCTGGATGGATAAACGTTTGGATGGATGTATTGTTGGATATGTGGGTCGGCCTTTGTATATGGCTTGATTGATAGATTTACTAAACATTATTGGCAGGCTAAGCTAACTAGACGCGGGGCCGTAGTTCGTTGCATGTGTTAGCATTATCAAAGCAATAGAATAGAACAATACATAAAAACAACAACAACTTAGCCTTCTAAATAAAGAACAATAATTTATCAAGAACATGAACCCAGCCATCTTTTTCAAATATATAATATTGGAACTTACTATAGCCTACATGTTCAGGATTTGTTAATAAGTTAAGTTTTGATTTAATTCCATAAATTAGAGTGCACAAAATTTGCCGTCTATAAATACATCAGTTTTATTATAATACATTATATTAAAACTGTAGACTATAATATACATGGACACCTTGCTTTAGTATTTCTGCTATATGATGACTCGAACACTGATTTCCGGAATTTCCGATTCGTTGTTTCCTTTTCACTTCCGTTTTATTGAATCGCTTCAATTTTCTCATTGAAAAATTAAAATTAAAATCGAAAGTTGTATAAAGCGGAAACATTTAAGAAACAATGAGGAGCATAGAAGTAATTTAAGACAGACTTATTGGTTGCGCACGGAAAAAAAGTTGATATAAGCTCTAAAAATAGAGCAAGCGGTCCATCTTATTATAGTCTAGGATTAAAACAATGTAGTATATGCTGCATTATAATATTTGCCATCAATGTATATTTACTTGCACCGTATGTTAAACATAAAGCATGTGCAGTTTAATCAAATACAGCTAGTGTAGGCCAAAACTGTTTCAGTAAAAAAATGTATCTAAACCCTAAACAGTGTCATGAAAATACAAAGGTGGTTATTGTTTGACTTTATGATAAGTATGTTCTGACTGGTGACTTTATGTTAAGTATGTTCTGACTGCTGACTTTATGAATGGGGTTTCTGCTGATTTATACTATGTGCTGTCTGCTGACTACCTGATGGTTATTTGCTAACTAAGACAAAGTCAAACTGCTTTGTGGGCCAGATAAGAAGGTCAGTTGCATATTACAAAAAAGATAATAGTCAATACAATTTTATATAATGCCTTTAACCCATTAATATACAATAACGTTTACAATGTTGTAATGAACCTATTATTTCGGTAATTAAAGGCTTTATAAAACTGAAATGGAACTAACGTTACAGTTCTAACAATAGCAAAAAGAAAATAATTATTTCTCAAATAAAAAAAAATAAAAAAAAGGCATGGATACGGTTGCGGGCGGCAAATATGCACTTGCTGATCATTTGTAACCCCAAACAATTAATAAGTGACTGCCTGACTATCTTCTGAATACTAGAATAGTACCTTTTTACTACCTGACTACTTTCTGACTACTGGAAGAATAGCATTTGACTGATTGACAGCTAAAGACACGACCATATTTCATGCCTGATTATTTGTCTATTAGAAAATGTTACTTGTTGTCGTAAGACAATGATAGTGGATTATTGTCTAGACGTCTAGACTTGCGACTAGGGTATAGGGGTATATATGGTCAGGAGTGAAAGAGAGAGAAAGAGAGAGAGAGAGAGAGAGACAAACAGAAATATATATATCGAGAGAGTCATGTATAAAAGGAAAAGGAAAGAAAAGTGAATGGGTGAAACGAGACCGAGAAAGAGAGAGAGAGATTGAGCAAAATAAAGAACATATGAGATGGGGAGGGGGTAAAATAGAGAAAGAACGTAAGAGAAACAGAAAAGACAATCTAGAGAAAGAGATTATGGGTGAGAGAGAGATAGAGGGGGACAAAATTAGTGAAGCAGAATAGAGAGACGGACACATGGAGACAGAAGAGCACAATTAGATAAACAAAGATAAGACTTAAAATAATAAAACAAGAGGAAATAGTCGTTTGTGAAGACATTAAAGTAATCAGACTTAAGTACTGTAGCAACTAAATCGACATTACCTCCACACGTTACTCCAGGCTATAGACTCTTTAATTGACTATTGGCACTGCAGCGTCCAATATACCACGCGATGAAAGAAATAGTTCAGCATGCAAACACTGCGTCTTTATTATGACTTGGGCAGGGCAAGGGAAATAATCTATAAAGAGATTCCTGTAGTATAAGCTTATAACACTACGGCTAGAGATTGCCTAATTATATACATAACTGTATACAGTGGTTGTGTACAAAATCGCTTCTTGGATCAACAGTATTACTCTTTGCGCCGATCAATCATTGTGCTTCTATTATATTATGTATATTCAAAGTTGTAGTCAAATATAACCCCTTAAAAACATTTAAGTTTAGTAAAACTTGAGAAAGTATATTTTAAAGCAATGAAGAATTTAATACTTGACGAAGTAAATTATACCTCACAAATATAAAACACAATAATTGGTAAAATACTCAGCTTTTCTAAAAACTTAGTGATAAATATAAAAAAAACAACTTTCCTGTTATTAATTATAATATTATTTTCATGCAATAGAAAAAAGAATTGCCTTTCTTACCGAGTTGCACACTGGCATGAGAAGGGTTGCCTGAAATAGCGGATAAAGAAGCATAATTTAAAGACTAACTGAAGAGCTTTTTATAAAAATTGAGTTTACAGTTGATTTAGACAGTAAATAGTATAAAATTGAGTTTACAGTTGATTTGGACAGTAAATAGTATAAAATTGAGTTTACAGTTGATTTAGACAGTAAATAGTATAAAATTGAGTTTACAGTTGATTTAGACAGTAAATAGTATAAAATTGAGTTTACAGTTGATTTAGACAGTAAATAGTATAAAATTGAGTTTACAGTTGATTTAGACAGTAAATAGTATAAAATTGAGTTTACAGTTGATTTAGACAGTAAATCGTATAAAATTGAGTTTACGGTTGATTTAGACAGTAAATAGTATAAAATTGAGTTTACAGTTGATTTAGACAGTAAATCGTATAAAATTGAGTTTACAGTTGATTTAGACAGTAAATCGTATAAAATTGAGTTTACGGTTGATTTAGACAGTAAATAGTATAAAATTGAGTTTACGGTTGATTTAGACAGTAAATAGTATAAAATTGAGTTTACATTTGATTTAGACAGTAAATCGTATAAAATTGAGTTTACAGTTGATTAAGAGAGTAAATAGTATAAAAATCTATTGTTCCAAGTTTGAGATTACAAAAAAAGATCGTTGTATTTTAAAAATGTAAATCAAAGTGCAAGACAAACTCAAACCACAACAAGAAAACCATAAAAACAAAGTTTGTATTATACTCCCTTTCTTTGTAAACTAAGTTTACCATTTCCACTTCACTACAAAACTACAATTTCGAATCGGTAATGTCGGCAAATAAATATCTAATTATAACGATAGTTGATAGAATGTATTGTTAGTCGGGACAAGTCTGCTGGCCAAGTTTGGGCTCGATCGGACGATGGGAAGTGGTCGAAAAATCGATGCAAAGTTTTGCTATCAAGCAAGAAAGCAGACAGACAGACAGACAGACAGAAAATAGAAGAATAGAAAGGGAGTAAAAAAGCCAGCACACTATGATTTCTTTTATTAAAAAAAGCGTCTTTAACATATAAAATATGCGTAGTACGCAAAATTTTTCTGTATACATGGAACATCTCTAATATAAAAAAATTAGCGTAGTAAGCAAAATTTTTATGGATGGATGTTTCAAAATGCTTCTATTTCAGTCTGTAACATTTGTCTGACATTGAAATATATTTGAAACGGCTACTGGGTAACGGGTCGAGGTAGATTTAAGTCAAACTGAATCATTGATTCCTAGGGTCAGCAAACCTTTTGATTATAGTGTGTCAAAGTAAGATTTCTAATGTATTTCGCGTGCCAACAGCTAAATAGTCAACCTGCAAGACATATATAGCTCAGTAGAATGACCAGTGCCAGATGGAATTGCGCCTTACAGAGAACCTTGGTATCCTGGTAACACGGATTTTTTAAAGAACATGTTGCCAGGTTCTGATTACTCACGTTAAAACAATTTCCGATAGTAAAATTATATTTTTTTCAACATAACAAAATAAAAACTAATGATTACTTTTAACTTTCTTCGGGAAATGGGCGTTTTCCTTGGGGACGGAACATTTTTTTATTCTTCTTTCCACTTAGTATTTTACTAAAGGCGTTGTTTTTATAAATGTTATTATAGTTTTTATTATTTTTTAGACCATAACAACACATGGAAACCTTAAACTATGAACCTAGGAAGAAAATTGTTTAAAAATAGCGTTTAAGAGCTTTTTTTTTTAAAGAAAAACATTTACTAGACCTAGACTCTATGCTTTGGACCTTAATATTATGGCCGATTCTACCGTGATCCCTGTGTAATTAGTTTTTTTTTTTTTCATTACTTTTGAGTTTCTTCAATGTTAAAAAAAAGATAACGTTTAGAACTAGTTTTGTATCGAAAAATAAATAAATTAGGCCTATAATGATTGTATTACTATATTCATAATATTGTCATTGTGCATGAAATATTATTCAATAATATAACTAAAAATTCATGGAAGAAAACACGTACCAGTCTGCAAATGTAAAATATATTGCATTAAGACCTATACCTTCATATTCGCTTAATTATTTCATGCAGTTGGTTAATCACCACTTTTCTATAATTCAAATAAATGATACGACATTATGGTATAGGCCTACTATATTCTATATCATATAATTTGGTTATTATATTCATATATCTAGATGATCTAGATCTATATTATATGTAGTATTAGAGAGTCGAGCTAAGCAATAATAATAGGCTAGGCCTAGGCCTACTTATAATATATGTATATGGCCAATATATGGCCTTTTTTTTATCGAATCCGGAATATTGCTGCAATACACATACAACAGCAAACGCAGATGTTAACAATTCGGCGGCACAATTATTTGATCCACTGGGCTTTCCCTACAGACGCTGAAAGTACCGAGCAGACAAACAGACCGATAGACTTTCTGTAGCTCTTTGTGTATGTTTGTGTGTGTGAGTGTGAATCCAATAAACATTTAATTTATAATTTAACATAGCTCGCTACACTGCGGGGTGGTGGTGGTGGAGAGAGAGAATCGATAACCTGTTTGAAACCGGATTTATAGAACCAAAAACCGGTTTTGAAAAAACATCGGTATAACATCCCTACCTAGATCTAGATACCAGTACTGACTTCACGCCACGATGGGCGCAACTTCAGTCGTGGAACAGATTTATCGCTCTGTGCACAATCACTCGTATGATTGAGGATGAGAGCCGAAAGCAGACGAGCCATAGCCCAGCCTAGGTCACGGACTTTTAATAGAGCCAGGACGTGAACTGAGAAGCTCTAACTCTCGCAAGACTCATACACATAATAGAGTCTACCCGACCGTTTATTTAGCCAAAATGACAGAATATGAATCAATCAAAGTAATGTTCTAATTACGAAATTATAGAGTGTCTGAAACATGCAGGAAGAAAGGGAAAAAAAAGTAACAATGGAAAACCTAAAAAGGGGAAAGCATTAAAAAATTTTAAAGCAAACAAAACAATTTAATTACCTTTCTTAAAATAAAAGTTTATAAATAATTAAATGATACTTTATGATACCAAACTAGTCACGCTTGATGAAGTATCAAAGTATGGGTCCGTGAATTTCAAAGTTATGGAGATACAAACATTGGAACATTTTTATATATGTTATAAATGGTTGACATGGTCCAGTAGAGCTACAATGTTGGACGTTAAATCTGTTTCACTGGCTATTTCTTTACGTTACTTAAGCTTCTATCTCAATATATTGAAGCCAGAATTTCAAACTAATGTTCCCAAGTTCATTCTGTCTTCCAACAACCTAAAAATTATCCTGCTATTTTGTTGTAAAAAATAATTGAATTGCCTTTTTTGTGTGGTCCTTTACGTGTCATTAAAAAGCCCTCCGCGTGCCAAGTATGGCAAGTAGGTTGCCGAACCCTGGTCTAGTCACTCTTTAGCATTTTCACCATCTTCTATCTATTGTGGTATGTCATACTTTTTTTTTGTCCTCAACAGACCGTCGATCAATTCCTATAAATCCGTTATCATATCTTTTGCTATTATTGTTAAGATTATCCGCCCTTGAAAAGAGAAGTCTGCTGAACCCGATGTTTTTTGTGTTTGTTTTTTTTGGTTTGGATGGTATCGCGCAAACTAAGTGAGTAATCGATAACACCATAACATGATTACTACAGGCACACTATTCAAACACTCATTGTCCTAACACCTTTCGAATACTCGTTTGATAACGATATTGTTATATCTATATCTAATTATTAAATCTATTTCTCTATTATTTGTTTGGCACCAAAGATAAGTTAATCATCTCCACTCATTTGGACTAGGGATTTTTTGTGTCTAGAGAGAGAGAGAGAATGAGGTGGGAGGGAGCGAAGGGTCATTTACAAAGACACTGAAGGGTCATATTTGCCCTCATCTATATTGTACTTGTCTGTGTCTACCGTGTCTGCCTGTCTCTTCGCTCTCTCCCATTTCATTCCACTTGCCTCATCTCTATTACTCCAATAATTTACTTCAAAGTGCAGTTATCCTTTTGCTTATATTAATATGATCTTAGTTCATTAAATAATATATTTCAATAATAAATGTTTAGATCAATCTCAACATTATATTAATTTGGAGGATTACAATTTAATGGCGCAATGGTATACAGCTAAAATATGGGGAAATACTGTATTTAATTTCTGGGTCTTGGGTGACTAATGTACCTTTAACTTTACCTAAAACAAATTTTCAAAAATAGGGATTTTATCTTAACTACACAGTCTGATTGCTAGCTATTACATGAGCAAAGTCAGCATTAAAAGCCTTATAAACATTTAAGGTCTGAAATAACACCTTTTATAGATAGATGATTCTTAAAGAATACAGGAACTTATAGAGACGAGAAAAACGAACTAACATGATGAGTAGAATTATATGCGTTTTTAAAGATTCTTTCGAAATCGAAATAAAGGATATGGGTAGTAACCTGAAATTATTATTATAAATATGTCATGCTACAATTCACCAGGACATGTGCCAGTTGTCCCTATTCCCGATATTACCCAAGGTGAAAGTTCAAGTGTCTCAGACAACGTCGAAATAGAAATGACTTGTCAGTGTCTAATAAGATTACATGATTATATCATGTGTCAGCAAAATGTCGATATTATTGGTTTTCGACGGCCTGTTATGTTTTCTCTAAAAAAAAACAAGCAACAAGAACAAGAAAATATAATGGAACGATGTTTAAATGGAAATTATCTGACGTTGTCGCCATGGCAATGGCATTGAGGCTCAAACAGTTTGTTAGACTCGTTTGTCACATTCAACAATCTACTAACGACCTTATATTTATATTGAACTAACCTTACGTTTGTTAAATGAGGCACTTGTGTGTTCTAGAAGTTTCTACCATACAGTGGGTGTTTCTAGTTTATGAACTCCCTGGAACGATTTCTTGAGTGAAATACGAAATGGATGGTCTAGATGTGACTGCGATCATATGACATCGCTTATGTCAATTTAGTCAACTATTGTTCAACGCTATCAACATCCGTAGGCGTCGTCTAGGATTTGCGATGTGTGAGTGGGGGAGGGGCAACCATTATACATTTGTCTGTACTTATATAAACGTGAAATATAAAATAATATAAAAGGCAAGACACCCGTTTCAATAAGTAAGATTTCAGTGTACAGCAGTAGCTAATATTGAAGTATATAATTTAAATATAATCACATTTATTCTTAAATGTTTTCTTGGTGTGTATCTTTATTAGCTTTAATCGTTTAACTGACTACGTTATTTGACAGGAAACGCCAAAAAATGGTTTTCAATAACCCTTTTTTAACAAACAAAAATACAATTTTGCATTATAATAGAATATAAACATTCGGGATACTGTGGCCTAGGGGACGTCCATTAATTACGTCAACAAATTTAGGCTATTTTTACATTCTCTCTCCCCTTTTCATTACTTTTCAAACTTTCAGAGCCCCCCCCCCCCTATAAGATAGATTATGTCAACAATTCGTTACCCCATCCCCCAAGTATAATTTTTTTAAAATGTAAACGCTGGCTTTTATATTTGAAATAGAATTGGGATTGAAAGGTATTTCATTAATTTTAATAGCCTACGTTTCTAAACATTTAACAAATTTCAGATACTATAAAATAACCATGTCGGTCTGGCACAATCATCATCATTGGCTCCATAGTCTCGAAAGACGATTAGATTTGCGCTCCTGTGATTTGGCCAGCCCTGCAAAATTGACTGTGTGGAGACCTATCCTTGAGAGACAGGCTGGCACTTGAAAGCTGGACCGTTGGAGATTGTTAGGGTCTGGCACATTACACTTTATATATTAAATGCCTTGCAAACATTCATTATAGTCTCAGAAAGGGGCTATTGTTGTTGTGTTTTTCTTATTAACAACGCCAGTCTCCGGCGTGTCCTTTTGATGTACGCATCTTTTGATGTACTGAGCAGCAAAAACTGAATCTTGGCAGACATTGTGTTGGTGCATGTGGGTATTGTCTATTGTCTCCAGTCTAGCTAAACGGCGAAGTCGAGGTTTTCTGTAATAGTTTGGTCACTTTGCTAACTATTGCATTATTTTCAACCCATACACGAACACAAATAGACGTGTCAAATGTAGCAGCCTATTCCATAATTAATAGGCCTGCAGACCTGTTCATTTTAACGTAAAATCACGTTTTTACTTAAGGGGAAAAAAACAAATGTAAAATTATATATTAAATGTGTATTGTTGTTGTTGTTGGCTTCCATTAGTCTTGTGAGACGACGGAGTTTAGTGTGCCCTTGGGGGAATGTGTGCTCCTGGCTTTGTAGTTTCTGCTGTGGCTGTACAAGCCCACACGCGAGTGACAGTACCTGTTGCATGTCTGGCACAAGAAGACAGAATTGGTTGTGGACTGGTCGCTTCCCTTCCTTCTGGTGCGCTTCTCATCAGCGAGCCGTTGCAGGTTTCTTTCTCTTGCTTCCAGTCCGGAGGTCAGTGCTTGCCTCCAACTAGACCTGTCCTTGGCAAGTTTCTCCCAGCTGTTTATGTCCATGGCTAGGGCTTTCATGTCTCTCTTGCAGACAACCCTAAAACGGAGGTGGGGCCGGCCTGCAGTCCTTTTTCCTCTGGCTAGTTCAGAGTATATGATGTCTTTGGGTAAATGTGTATTATTATTTATTAAACTTATTATAAAAAGTAACATTGTTGGCGTCAACATTTCTTGACCCCTCTCCCCCATGTCAACAATTGTCAAGTCTCAATCTTATATTGTTAACGTAACTATTTGACGTCCCCTAGAGGTAGAGTGTTTCATTTCCATTCAAAACGTATCGGGTTTCAATCCAAGTAGAAAAGAAATGGTGTTATGTTCTTTTCTTAAAGTACTTTCGGCGTCCATTTCTACCGATCTTGGGCGGCTGACACTTGTTCAGCCATTTGCAGCTTTGTCCAATCCTTTATATTGTCGAACCATCATTTCCGCTGCCGGCCACTATGTCGTCCACCTTCTACAGTGCCTTGGAGGATTATTTTTCGCAGGTTATTATGCCGCACTTCATGACCGAACCATGTCAGCTTGCGCCGTTTGATTGTTGCCATAAAGGTTTCTTGAGGGCCTGCTATTGAGGCTATTCTGTCCCAGACATATTCATTAGTCCTGTGTTCTAGTTAGGATATTCGAAGAATTTTTCTCATGCATTTATCGAATGCTTGCTACTTGTTTTTAGTGGCTGCTAGAAATGTCCAGGTCTCACATCCATAGAAAACAATGGTTTTCACAGGGGCTCTGTAAAGACTAATACTTTTGCTGATACAGATTCTGTTTAGTCTAGCCATTGCTGCTATTGCTGTCTAAATCTTAGTTTGAATTTCTGTCTCACAGCTTCCGCTTATGGATGTGATGACTCCTAGATATGTGAAGTTCTTTACTACTTCTAGTTGTTGTTGGTTCTTTATAATTTTTGTACTCCTGTTTATCATTATTTTGCTTTTTTTCTGAGAAGATATCCATTCCTTATGCCCCTGTTCTATCTGCAAGCATGCCTGTGAGGTCATGCACTTCTGTGTTGCTCCCGCCAACAGGTCGATATCTTCAGCTAATCTTAGATTGCATTGGGGTCTTCCACCAATGGAGATGGATGTGTGGTAGTCATCGAGAGTTTCTTGTATGATTTCTTCTAGGAAGATATTGAGCAAGACTGGCGATAGAATGCATCCTTGGTGGATTCCAATTGACATCCCGAAGAAGTCCCCTATACAACCATTGAGTTGAACTGTACAGGATACTTTGATCAACTGTACCCCATATCAGCTCTTCTTCAATGATGTAGCTTCTCATCACTTGCCATTGTCCCTCGTGTTACATACGGTCAAAGGCTTTCTTGAAGTTATGATGGAGTTCGCGTGTTTTTCTAGGAACAAGCGACAGTTAAAAAACTGCTCAATTGTACTTGTCTGAAACCTCCCTGTTCTTCTGCCAGTAATTCCTCAGCCACAGGTTTAAGTCTATTGAGGAGAAATTGTAGCATTACATTGCTAGGTAGGCTGATGAGACTAATTGTCCTGTAGTTCTGGCATTGTCCTGTAGTTATGGCATTGTTTGTAGTTCTGGCATTGTCCTGTAGTTATGGCATTGTACTGTAGTTCTGGCATTGTCCTGTAGTTCTGGCATTGTCCGGTAGTTCTGGCATTGTTCTGTAGTTCTGGCATTGTCCTGTAGTTCTGGCATTATCTTGTAGTTCTGACATTGTCCTGTAGTTCTGACACTGTCCTGTAGTTCTGACATTGTTCTGTAGTTCTGGTATTGTCCTGTAGTTCTGGCATTGTCATGTAGTTCTGGCATTTTCCTGTAGTTCTGGCATTGTCCTGTAGTTCTGGCATTATCCTGTAGTTCTGACATTGTCCTGTAGTTCTGACATAGTTTTATATTGTATTTCTTGGGCAATTGTATTTTGTGTGACTGGGTCTTGTGCCAAACTTTTTATTTTCACAAATTTTCTGGCTGATTGTTGTAAGTGTTTTGGTTCGTGCTACACCCCGATGTTTCAACAGTTCAGCAAGAACGTTGTTGATCCCAGTAGACTTTTCGCCTCTTTAAAATTTTTACTACTTCTTCGACATCGTTCAGCAGTACCTACTGATAATTCTTTCAATTCTCTTTCCTGTTTGTTCTGTAGTATGCCGGTATCAGGATTCCGTCCAACGTCCAAGTACTGCTGTGTTCTCAGTAAGGAGCTCATTTACTAAAGCGGGCTTCTGCTATGTTTTTGTGAGGTTTATTAATGTCTCTTATACAATTACCGGCTGCTAACTACCCTCCACTGTGCGGTACTGATTATATACTATACGTATGTACTTTATATAATATAATTATATACTTTATATACTATACTTAAAAAATGTATATACTAAGCTTATATACTTTATATACTATACTATTAAATATAAGTATATACTATACTATAGGCCTACTTTACTTATTTAATAATAATAATAATAATAAATGAAGCTTATATAGCGCATATCCCGCAATCAGTTCTATGCGCTTAACAATTACAGACGATGATAACAATAACAGGCAGATGTTTGAAAATGTGAGTGAGTTAGGAGTCCATAAGAAACAGGTGCGTCTTGAGTCCGGTCTTGAAAATGTTAAAGTTCGAGCTTTGTCGCAGCTGTAGTGGCAGGGTGTTCCATGAGGAGGGGCCGGAGTAGGTGAAGGCCCGCTGACCAGCTGTCAAGAGTTTTATCCGCGGGATCGTCAAATTGAGTTTGTCCGCAGCCGATCGAATTGGGCGTGGTTTTGTACATATTTCCAGACAGGAAATTAGGTAATCCGGGGCAGAGTCATTGAGGAATTTATAGCATGGAGATGCCAGTTTATATGAAATCCTATTTTGAATAGGGAGCCAGTGCAGAGAGTAGAGCAGAGGTGAGATGTGGTCAGACTTCTTCTTCTTTAGGACTAGTCTGGCAGCGCAGTTTCGGACGCGTTGGAGTCCTTGAATGGAAGAGGCTTTATATACTATACTTATATACTTTATATATTTCACTTATAAACTTTATATACTATGCTTATATACTTTGTATACTATACTTATATACTTTATATACTATACTTATATAATTTATATACTTTACTTGTATACTTTGTATACTATACTTATATACTTTATATACAATACATATGTACTTTATATATTATACTTATATACTTTATATACTATACTTATATACTTTATATGCTATACTTACAAACTTTATATACTATGCTTATATACTTTATATACTATACTTATATACTTTATATACCATACTTATATACTTTATATACTATAATTTAAATACTTTAAATACTATATTTATATACTTTATATACTATACTTATACATTTGTACTACCATGCTTATGTACTTTATATACTATACTTGTGTACTTTATATATTATACTTATATACTTTATACACTATTCTTATGTACTTTATATACTATACTTATAAATTGTATATACTATGCTTATATACTTTGAGTACTATACTTATATACTTTATATACTATACGTATGTACTTTATATATTATACTGATATACTTTATATACTATACTTAATAATACTTATATACTTTATATACTATACTTATATAGTTTATATACTATACTTATATACTTTATATACTATGCTTTTGTACTTTACATACTATAATTACGTACTTTATATACTATACATTATATACGTTATTTACTATACTTATATACTTCTACTTCGTCACCAAGTAACATTCTTATCGCGTATACTAGACTAGCCTATTAATAAAAACATAACAGATTTGAATTCCTACACAATTTGCACGTAATATAATAAAGTTGGCAACTATACGCGAGGGCTGCGCAACTTTCATATCACAAAATGTCCGCGAAATAAAAAACGTTCTAGGTGTATAGCTAGTACACCACAAAAACCTGACGCATGGTTTTTACTTTTAATATTTTCTTGTTTGTTTGCTACTTGGTAATTTAGTTGTAGAGGCCGGGTGACGGGTCATGATTCAACATTTGGGAATCGCTGATCTAATTCAGTTTTTTTTATGACTCGTTTAATCACTTTGGTTGCCTCACAGTCTCATCTTAATAACAGATGCACTTCTGTGACACAATAAAAACAAACGGCATGCTCGTCAGGTATGACAGATCATGACCTCATCCATAGCACGCGAGTCAATGCACGCGATACGATTGCAACATAGAATTTTAAAAATGCAGTACACAGGTCTACTAATACAGCCAAGCTGTTAGAATATTCCTTCCATTGAATGACAACAATGTGTCATTGAATGACAACAATGTGCCATTGAATGACAACAATGTGCCATTGAATGACAACAATGTGTCATTGAATTACAACAATGTGTCATTGAATGGCAACAATGTGTCTTTGAATGGCAACAATGTGTCATTGAATGACAACAATGTGCCATTGAATGACAACAATGTGTAATTGAATGGCAACAATATGTCATTGAATGACAACAATGTGTCATTAAACGGCAACAATGTGCCATTGAATGACAACAATGTGCCATTGAATGACAACAATGTGTCATTGAATTGCAACAATGTGTCATTGAATGACAACAATGTATCATTGAATGACAACAATGTGTCATTGAATGAAAACAATGTGTCATTGAATAACAACAAAGTGTCATTGAATGGCAACAATGTGTCATCGAATGACAACAATGTGTCATTGAATGGAAACAATGTGTCATTGAATGACAACAATGTGTCATTAAATGGCAACAATGTGTCATTAAATGACAACAATGTGTCATTGAATGACAACAATGTACCATTGAATGGCAACAATGTGTCATTGAATGACAACAATGTGCCATTGAATGACAACATTGTGCCATTGAATGACAACAATGTGTCATTGAATGACAACAATAAGTCATTGAATGGCAACAATGTGCCATTGAATGACAACAATGTGTAATTGAGTTGCAACAATGTGTCTTTGAATGGCAACAATGGGTCATTGAATGACATCAATGTGTCATTGTATGGCAACAATGTGTCTTTGAATAACAACAATGTGTCATTGAATGACAACAATGTGCCATTGAATGACAACAATGTGTCATTGAATGGCAACAATGTACCATTGAATGACAACAATGTGTCATTGAATGGCAACAATGTGTCATTGAATGACAACAATGTGTCATTGCATTTCAACAATGTGCCATTGAATGACAACAATGTGTCATTGAATGGCAACAATTTTACTTTGAATGGCAACAATGTGTCATTGAATGACAACAATGTGCCATTGAATGACAACAATGTGTCATTGAATGGTAACAATGTGTCATTGAATGACAACAATGTGTCATTGAATGACAATAATGTGTCATTGAATGACAACAATGTGTCATTGAATGACAACAATGTGTCATTGAATGACAATAATGTGTCATTGAATGACAACAATGTGTCATTGAATGGCGACAATGTACCATTGAATGGCAACAATGTGTCATTGAATGGCGACAATGTGCCATTGAATGACAACAATGTGCCATTGAATGACAACAATGTGTCATTGAATGACAACAATGTGTCATTGAATGGCAACAATAAGTCATTGAATAGCAACAATGTGCCATTGAATGACAACAATGTGTCATTGAGTGGCAACAATGTGTCTTTGAATGGCAACAATGTGTCATTGAATGGCAACAATGTGTCTTTGAATGGCAACAATGTGCCATTGAATGACAACAATGTGTCATTGAATGGCAACAATGTACCATTGAATGACAACAATGTGTCATTGAATGACAACAATGTGCCATTGAATGACAACAATGTGTCATTGAATGGCAACAATTTTACTTTGAATAGCAACAATGTGTCATTGAATGACAACAATGTGTCATTGAATGACAACAATGTGTCATTGAATGACAACAATGTGTCATTGAATGACAACAATGTGTCATTGAATGGCAACAATGTGTCATTGGATGACAACACTGTGTCATTGAATGGCAATAATGTGTCATTGAATGACAACAATGTGTTATTGAATGACAACAATGTGTCATTGAATGACAACAATGTGCCATTGAATGATAACTTTCTGGATCGCTGAAAATTGGTCACGGTTGCAAAGCTGGCAGCGCGTGCGTTCGACTGGCGTACTTTGTTCAAATCCTGGGTTCGAATCCTGGTGTAGGCTAGTATAATTTGTTCCCGAGACCAGATGGTGTTCCTGAGTCTACACAGCTCTAATGGGCACCTGACATTCGTTGGGCTAAGGTAAAGGCGGCTGGGCATTGTGCTGGCCACACACTCCATAGTATGCCGTGGCCACAGAAACTGGAGAATGCTCCTTCACTGGCACTATGATCAATTTTGGTTCGACGGGTACCGGACTTACATTACTAATGTGCTTAAACGCTTTGTTGAACTGAAATCTTCAATTGATAATACAGCACTTGAACGAATGGTTTGATAACAATCTCCTTGTCTTTCTGGCTGATGAAACTGGTGAACTTCGAATCACTTGTCCTCTAGACTCTAGACCAGGGTGTCAAGCTTAAAATCGAACCTAGGGCCGCAGAAGATAATTTGAGTATACCAGCGGGCCACACTAAAAAAAAGAACTAAGAAACCTATGTGAATTTTTTTTTGAAATTTAAACTGAAGACTAGTTCAAATGAAAAATTATTTACAACAGTGTTTAAAGGTTAATCATGATGTCTTCATTTTCATGTTATCACAAGTAATTGATTATGAAAAAATGCACTAGACTGTGACTAGACTACTTGGCATAAATAAAAAACGGAAAGAAAGATGAAGGTCCGTATATTTAGTTTTAATAGCACACAAAAGCTATGCCGATGATAGCTAACCGAATGTGGAAAATATTTCATTCATGTTTACCTGACTTTCTTTACTAATGTGCTTAAAAACTAAATCCATACGTCGGAAAAGGGACTATCAGCCAGTAATTACTCAAATGACCGCTGAGCAATTACTCTCGCGGACACGTACATTCTTGAGTCTCTTCTCCGCCTCCACGGATTATAGATACCCTTTGACTGACACGATAATAAATGGTCATTTGTCATCTAGATAATAACGCCCTGGGCTATTAATGACTCCATGAGTGTTATGGCTAATCGCCGTCTTCGCAAATATTTAAGACGTGCCAGGATAGTGAGTTTCAGGTCACGTAGGTTAAGAACAAACTTTGGATCCACTTCTGTTAGTAAAACTTCAATGTTTCAGAAATGTTCTAGTATTGTGGCTATTATATCTTAAAGTAAAGCAAATGAAAGGTGTTTCCCTATGAGTAAATCTTAAATTCTCACGAATCGTCTGCATACCCAAAGTTAACGTTAGAATAAACTCATGGCGTGCCATTATTTTTAGTAGTGTGTCGTCTTGCACTCATTTTCATTTTTTTGAATGACAGCTTCATTACAGCCTATTATCAGAGTTTAAATGGACTGTCAAAAAGCATTAAAAACATTGTTTTGTACGTAGTGAATGGGTGCATAGGTTTATTGTAGTACAGTCTTTGCACATTTTAATAGGTTTAGTCGAGTACAGTCTTTGCACATTTTAATAGGTTTAGTCGAATACAGTCTTTGAAATTTCTGATAGGTTTAGTCGAGTACAGTCTTTGTACAGTTTGATAGGTTTAGAGCAGTACAGTCTTTGCACATTTTGATAGGTTTAGTCGAATACAGTCTTTGCACATTTTGATAGGTTTAGTCGAATACAGTCTTTGCACATTTTGTTAGGTTTACACCTGTACAGTCTTTGCACATTTTGATAGGTTTGGACCAGTACAGTCTTTGCACATTTTGATAGGCTTAGTCGAGTACAGTCTTGCACATTTTGATAGGTTTAGACAAGTACAGTCTTTGCACATTTTGATAGGCTTAGTCGAATACAGTCTTTGCACATTCTGATAGGTTTAGACGAATACAGTGTTTGCACATTTTGATAGGTTTAGTCGAAAACAGTCTTTGCACATTCTGATAGGTTTAGTCGAGTAAAGTCTTTGCACATTTTGATAGGTTCAGTTGAATACAGTCTTTGCACATTTTGATAGGTTTAGTCGAATACACTCTTTGCACATTTTGATAGGTTTAGTCGAGTACAGTCTTTGCACATTTTGATAGGTTTAGTCGAATACAGTTTTTGCACGTTTTGATAGGCTTAGTCGAATACAGTCTTTGCACATTTTAATAGGTTTAGTCGAATAAGTCTTTGCACATTCTGAAAGGTTTAGTCGAGTACAGTCGTTGCACGTTTTGATAGGTTTAGTCGAGTACAGTCTTTGCACATTTTGATAGGTTTAGACCAGTACAGTCTTTGCACATTCTGATAGGTTTAGTCGAATACAGTCTTTGCACATTCTGATAGGTTTAGTCGAATACATTCTTTGCACATTTTGATAGGTTTAGTTGAGTACAGCCTTTGCACATTTTGATATGTTTAGTCGAGTACAGTCTTTGCACATTTTGATAGGTTTAGTAAAATACAGTCTTTGCACATTTTAATAGGTTTAGTCGAGTACAGTCTTTGCACATTTTGATAGGTTTAGTCAAATACAGTCTTTGCACATTTTGATAGGTCTAGTTGAGTAAAGTCTTTGCACATTTTGATAGGTTTAGTCGAATACAGTGTTTGCACATTTTGATAGGTTTAGTCGAGTACAGTCTTTGCACATTCTGATAGGTTTAGTCGAATACAGTCTTTGCACATTCTGATAGGTTTAGTCGAATACATTCTTTGCACATTTTGATAGGTTTAGTCGAGTACAGTCTTTGCACATTTTGATATGTTTAGTCGAGTACAGTCTTTGCACATTTTGATAGGTTTAGACCAGTACAGTCTTTGCACATTTTGATCGGTTTAGTCGAATACAGTCTTTGCACATTCTGATAGGTTTAGTCGAATAGATTCTTTGCACATTTTGATAGGTTTAGTCGAGTACAGTCTTTGCACATTTTGATATGTTTAGTCGAGTACAGTCTTTGCACATTTTGATAGGTTTAGTCGAATACAGTCTTTGCACATTCTGATAGATTAAGACCAGTACAGTCTTTGCACATTTTGATAGGTTTAGTCGAATACAGTCTTTGCACATTTTAATAGATTTAGTCGAATACAGTCTTTGCACATTTTTACAGGTTTAGTCGAGTACAGTCTTTGCACATTTTGATAGGTTTTAGTCGAATACAGTCTTAGCACATTTTGATAGGTCTAGTCGAGTAAAGTCTTTTGCACATTTTGATAGGTTTAGTCGAATACAGTGTTTGCACATTTTGATAGGTTTAGTCGAATACACTATTTGCACATTTTGATAGGTTTAGTCGAATACAGTTATTGCACATTTTGATAGGTTTAGTCGAATACATTCTTTGCACATTTTAATAGGTTTAGTCGAATAAGTCTTTGCACATTCTGAAAGGTTTAGTCGAGTACAGTCGTTGCACGTTTTGATAGGTTTAGTCGAGTACAGTCTTTGCACATTTTGATAGGTTTAGA
Source organism: Anisus vortex (assembly GCA_949126835.1). Lineage (NCBI taxonomy): Eukaryota > Metazoa > Mollusca > Gastropoda > Planorbidae > Anisus > Anisus vortex. Next base: position 11,224,683 of record OX421499.1, read on the forward strand.
CCAGTACAGTCTTTGCACATTTTGACAGGTTTAGACCAGTACAGTCTTTGCACATTCTGATAGGTTTAGTCGAATACAGTCTTTGCACATTCTGATAGGTTTAGTCGAATACATTCTTTGCACACTCTGATAGATTTAGACTAGTACAGTCTTTGCACATTTTGATAGGTTTAGTCGAATACAGTCTTTGCACATTTTGATAGGTTTAGTCGAATACAGTCTTTGCATATTTTTATAGGTTTAGTCGAGTACAGTCTTTGCACATTTTGATAGGTTTAGTCGAATACAGTCTTTGCACATTTTGATAGGTCTAGTCGAGTAAAGTCTTTGCACATTTTGATAGGTTTTGTCGAATACAGTGTTTGCACATTTTGATAGGTTTAGTCGAATACAGTGTTTGCACATTTTGATAGGTTTAGTCGAGTACAATCTTTGCACATTTTGATAGGTTTAGTCGAATACAGTGTTTGCACATTTTGACAGGTTTAGTCGAGTACAGTCTTTGCACATTTTGATAGGTTTAGTCGAGTACAGTCTTTGCACATTTTGATAATTTTAGTCGAATACAAATTTTGCACATTTTGATAGGTTTAGTCGAATACAGAGTTTGCACATTTTGATAGGTTTATTCGAGTACAGTCTTTGCACATTCTTATAGTTATAGTCGAATACAGTCTTTGGACATTCTGATAGGTTTAGTCGAATACAGTCTTTGCACATTCCGATAGGTTTAGTCAAATAATAAATAATAAACCAAAAATATACCACAAAATAGGTTTTGAAAAAAAAAAAATTTAAAGCTTGTTCTTGATATGTTGCTAGTAGTTCGTCTACGTTCCAATAAATAGGGTGTGGAAATGGAATAATTTTTTTTGTTGTCAAAACCAAAAGACCTAGAGAACTTGATGGATGTCCTTTTGCAACCAAATGTCGTGATTATAGCCCATTTCTGTATTTCATTTTTTTTCTTTATTTGTTATTTATTTTTCTTGCAGTTGTAAAGGTAGGGCTTATTTTAATACTTCACCATCAGAAACAAAGGTCTAATAACCAATCAGGAATTTTCATGTTTATAATATTATCTTTATATCGTCTTTTGAAGTAATCATTAATTGTTTCAATGTATTGAAGTAAGCATGTCTTCGTCAGTTGTTCTTTATAAATTCATGGTTTCTGCGTCCAAAGTTGTGCTTGTACAATAGAAGTTTTGACATAAATGAAAAAAAACAAAAAAAACAAAACAACAACACTCTTTGTCTTCTTTTAATTAAGGTCAATTCCCTGAAATCAATTTTATTAAACTTATTTATTCAATTAAAAAGGGATATCAGTTTTCAATTTATGAGATTTTCTCTCAAATAATTGTCTTTGGTTTCCAAAAACTTTAGCATCGAAACAAATATCCATGCAATATATACTTTAGATGACTAGCGTAACCATGTTTGATTCACAAAATATATTTTACACTTCATTCAATGCTTTGCAAACATTAATTATAGACTCAGCTATCGCTTACATGGCTAACGTAACGAACGTCAGTCTCTGGCGCCTAATTTAGATGTACTACGTAGAACGTTCTCTGCAGACAGTTGTTGGTGTGTTTGTGTTCCTTTGTAATCCTAGCAACCATGCCTCGCTACAATGGGTCGGTCACTTTGCCTTGCTAACAATACATTAGTTTCTACCCATAGCCTGCATAGATCTACATACTAACCAAAAGAACATGTCAAATGTAGTTTCCATAATTGATATATTTGTATAAGCGTAAAACGTATTTTACATGTTTGCTATGTAAGTGGCACAGGACAAATGTAGAATTTTGTAATAAATTTGTATCATTGTTTATCTCATAAAAAGTAACACTGTTGACGTCAACTTTTCTTGACCCCCCTCCCCCATGTCAACAATTGTCAAACTTTTTCAGACCCCCCTCCCACCTATTTTGTTGACGTAATAAATGGACGTCCCCTTTCGATAGGTTTAGTCGAGCACAGTCTATGCCCTCACATTGTTTGAGCAAGTACAGTAGTAATTGCCGCTTTTAGTAGGTATGATGAAATACAATTTCGCACTAATTGGGGATTGTTTTAGCAAGTACAGTAGTAATTGCCGCTTTTAGTAAATATAATGAAATTCAATTTCGTACTAATTGGGGATTGTTTTAGCAAGTACAGTAGTAATTGCCGCTTTTAGTCGGTATAATGAAATACAATTTCGCACTAATTTGGGATTGTTTTAGCAAGTACAGTAGTAATTGCCGCTTTTAGTAGGTATAAAGAAATACAATTTTGAACTAATTGGGGATTGTTTTAGCAAGTACAGTAGTAATTGCCGCTTTTAGTAAATATAATGAAATTCAATTTCGTACTAATTGGGGATTGTTTTAGCAAGTACAGTAGTAATTGCCGCTTTTAGTAAATATAATGAAATTCAATTTCGTACTAATTGGGGATTGTTTTAGCAAGTACAGTAGTAATTGCCGCTTTTAGTAAATATAATGAAATTCAATTTCGTACTAATTGGGGATTGTTTTAGCAAGTACAGTAGTAATTGCCGCTTTTAGTCGGTATAATGAAATACAATTTCGCACTAATTTGGGATTGTTTTAGCAAGTACAGTAGTAATTGCCGCTTTTAGTAGGTATAATGAAATACAATTTCGCTTTAATTGGGGATTGTTTTAGCAAGTGCAGTAGTAATTGCCGCTTTTAGTATGTATAATGAAATACAATTTCGCACTAATTGGGGATTGTTTTAGCAAGTACAGTAGTAATTGCCGCTTTTAGTAGGTATAATGAAATACAATTTCGCTTTAATTGGGGATTGTTTTAGCAAGTGCAGTAGTAATTGCCGCTTTTAGTATGTATAATGAAATACAATTTCACACTAATTGGGGATTGTTTTCTGTTGAAGTCACCTACGCATTTGTACTTTTTTTCGTGTATATTTTTTTTCCAACATCTTGGTTGCTTCTTTCATTAATTTTTTTAAGCTCCAAAGAAATCTCCACAATTACAGAAATCAATCAACCACTGCCAAGCTCAACATTGCATCTATTATTTGTTACCTTAACTGAAATTATTTTTAATATTGCATCTATTATTTATTACCTTAACTGAAATTATTCTTTAAAATATTGCATCTATTATTTATTACCTTAACTGAAATTATTTTTAAATATTCTCCAAAGTATAGTTCAACTCAATAAAGGCATTTTAAATAGTATCAAGCTCTATTAATATCAATTAATAAACTTAACTCTCTATACACTTCACATTATTATCACATTAAACATGTTAAGATTTCAATTTGTGAATTTCTGTTTCAAATTTCAAGCCAATACATAAAAACAAAGCCGTAAAAAAAAACGACCCGCCCACGCAAAGATGGTCGTTAAATTCTAAGTTTTAAAAAATCCATCAAAAATGTATTATCACAGAGGCTGCTTAAAGGTCAGTGTCACTTCAACTTTGTCATTTTCTTTTCCATCTGTGCATTTACTAACTTATAACATATACAATTTCAAAAAATCTTAGCATTATTTAAATAAAAAAAACGTATTTGGTTGTACGCTTGGTTTAGAAAATATGTTATTTATAGAGAACAATGCTGTTCGGAAATGTTTGATTGAACTGTTTGTTTTGTGTAACATTTTCTATTGTATCTTTCAGTACGTGACGTTTTGGTGCTGCCGTTTTGGCGCGCCCGTTTTGGCGCAGGCTTTTTGGCGCGGGACCTTTTGACACGAGCCGTTTTGGCGCGAGGAAATAATTGAGGAAAACTTTTGTATTTGTTGTATAATAAATGAAACTAATGATAAATAATAATAATTTAAAACAATGTATTTGAATGCATATATCGGACTATTAAACTTTAAAAACATTGCTTTTTATATATGCATAAAGACTTATGTATCTATTTATGGGCATAAAATACTTATCTATTTATTTATCTATATATAATATATATGTATGTCGTCTTAATAGGGAATTTGTTTGTTTTGTTTTTTTTGCTCCACACCTAGAACGTTAGGCCTATATGCGAAAATTACGCGTGCTCGTTTTTCAATAAAATTCTAATAACTACACATGTTCATGAAGTAACTCAGTAGCCACACCTTTCAAATAACAGGACTGTTGTAAAATAGTTTGGAGGAATTAAAACCAGGGTCAATCGTAGATAAGATGGTCAGAGAATTAATGATAACAATGGATATTTTAGAATACTGGGTGGGTAGTAAAAATATAAAAAGAATTTTTTTTTATTTGGAAGGGTCAATGATGAATGGTCATCGCGTCCAGTCAACAACGTGCGTACAAATCAGAGATAATTATTTGGTGGACGTTATCTAGATCGGTAGCAGCAAATGAAGTTATTAAATTACTTTTATTAAATAACGTGATATGTTTTTATTCCATCGCGCCAAAACGACCTACGCGCCAAAACGGTCGCGCCAAAACGGCTGCGCCCAGACGTCCTGCTTCTTGTATCTTTATTTAACAAGTCAAATTTTCTATTGTTTCTTTAAGGTCCGACACCTGTCTAGAATTTTGTTTTTTTATTTCACATACCTACACATTTTTAATTGCCCTATCATATTTAGCTCTGTGTTTTATGTATACTAGGGGCGAAAAAAACAATTTTTATATCTTTTTTGCCATAGCAACCATAAAAATGGCCGACAAACAGTTTTATAAGATTTCTTATAACTTTTTTTACAAAGAAGATATTTCATTTATGTTTTTTCTTTTATTGCTTTGAATTTACATTATCTATCTTTCCATGCATGATTATGCTGATAGCTTTATTATTTAAAAAAATATTAATTTTCTACTAAAAATGCATATAAAAATTTGCATATTGGCACATGAAAATTCAAAAATAAAATAAAAAGTCATCAACGAATCTTTAAAATCATGCATGGGATTAAAGAAAACATAGTAAGAAAGAAAACTGCCAAGTTTTAACCTTATGCGATCATTAGTTACAGAGAAGTAGCAAAATAACCGAAAAAAAAAAAAGAGAAAAAATACAAAATTGAGAAAAACCGGAAAAAGAAACAAAACTGTGCTCTGAAATGAACCAAACATGCAAGTTTGAATGTGTTATTATATCAGGATTTTGAAGTTAAAATCTTGTGTAACAACAGTATTTTATTATTACAGCAACTGTCTCGATATGTAAAAATCTCAAATACGCTAAAAATATTTTTTTTACGCATAATTAGACAGATGTCTATCCTTAAGTAACATTTCAAACTTTCTATTGTTTATTTAAGTAACATTTCAAACTTTCTATTGTTTATTTAAGTAACATTTCAAACTTTCTATTGTTTATTTAAGTAACATTTCAAACTTTCTATTGTTTATTTAAGTAACATTTCAAACTTTCTATTGTTTATTTAAGTAACATTTCAAACTTTCTATTGTTTATTTAAGTAACATTTCAAACTTTCTATTGTTTATTTAAGTAACATTTCAAACTTTCTATTGTTTATTTAAGTAACGTTTCAAACTTTCTATTGTTTATTTAAGTAACGTTTCAAACTTTCTATTGTTTATTTAAGTAACATTTCAAACTTTCTATTGTTTATTTAAGTAGAATCTAACATTTCAAACTTTCTATTGTTTTTTTAAGTAACATATACAAAGATGTACATAATATTGTCATGGTTTTAAATTTGTTACATTCATATAGAAAAAACGGGTGATAAAAATTAATGGAGTTATAAAAAGTATGTTTTGTTTAATAATGCATAAATGTGCATGTTTGTTTTTGTTTGTTTGTGTGTGTGTGAGTGAGGCCAAGACCTCCGTAAATACTTACGATGATCTTGGAAAAGCAGACAGACTGAAAAGGGAAAGGATATATAATCTTCGACCACACACGTTTAGGTAGAGACATATTTAAAATGCTAAGATTGAACGTCGTCTGCTATACATGTTTCAAAGCATGATTTACATACAATTAAAACCTATTCGCTATGCTATTTTAAAAAACAAATAAGCAGAAATAGTCACATTTAGAGGCCATATTATTAAAAAGTATAGATATGCAAGTCGTAGGGGCATATTAATGTTGTTTAGATATTACCAAAGCCGATAATATAATAAGATTCACCGATAGCTTTTATATTTCTGCTTTTTGATGACTCGTAAACTCCTGTTTCGGAATTTACCATCACAAACGGAATAATAGCCCAACGGTTTAGATTAGTACTTCGCTATTATTTTATCAATGGAAAACTATAAACTTGTTTTCCGATTGCCAGTTGTTGTCGGAGAAACGAAAGAAATATTAGATGTAAATTAAAACTTTAAATAGTGTAAGTGTAAAAGTAAATGTTTTTATTTTTAAATCTTTACATTTCATTTAAAATTGTAGAAGAATGCCTTTATAGAAGGAGCGTCTGTTATTTATTATAAGATAATTAAAATCGAAAGTTGTAAACAAAGGAAAAATGGATGTAAATTAAAACGTTTAAATAAAGTATTTGTAAATATTTAAAGAAAGAGCGACTGTAAAATAATATAAGATACGAACTCAAATTGACAAGTCTTAACGATTATGCATGCATAAAAGGTCGACAAGAAAAACATTTCCGCTCTTATTCGATCATTTAATTCCAAAGGCATGTCTGTGTGCTACCTTACTGGTTGTACCAAAAGATGTAGGAGATTAAATGTTTTTTCATTTCCAAAAGATGTTACCAAAAGAAAACGATGGATTGTGAATGTCTAGCGTGAAGAATCACCTATTTATAAGCTCAAACCTATTGCTTGATGCAAAAGAATTTTTGTTTTATATTTTTATGAATCTACGAATTGTTTTTTAATAACCAAGGACGCAACCTTTGGTTAATTTATTTTATAAACAAAGATAAATTTAACTTAACGCATCTAACACTTTGAGTTATAATTATCGCCTACTCACTTTTGATGTTAAAAAAGGATTCCTCATAACTAATAATGTAGCCTTTGTATATTTCTAAAAAACTAGAACTGGCCGTCGAGGTTGAAATCAAATGTCAAACACCAGCAAAGCATCCTTTTTTAATTACGGACATGCCGAAAATAAAATATAAAATTTAAAAATAGAACCGGAAGTTAAGCTCTCTTCCATTTGAAAAGGTCACGCCTCATTAAGACTTGTCAATTATGATTAAAATCGAAAGAAGTATAAAGCGGAGGTATTTTGGATCACGCTTTATTTGCTGCGCACCAAAAAACAGGATTCCTTGAGCTCTAAAAATAGCGCAAGCAGTCCTTTTTATTGTCTTTGAAATTACGTCATCTGTCTATAAAATCAATACCAAGTCGCTAAGCGTTCCGATACACTGATACATACACTGACAGACAAATTTCTTTGGGCTATTATTATATAGATTTAAGAAACATTTCAAACTTTCTGTTATATTTTATTAAGTAACATTTCATACTTTCTATTGTTTAAGTAACATTTCAAACTTGTTGCTATTGTTTATTTAAGTAACATTTCAAACTTGCAATTGTTTATTTAAGTAACATTTCAAACTTTCTATTGTTTATTTAAGTAGAATCTAACATTCCAAACTTTCTATTGTTTATTTCAGTAACATTTCAAACTTTCTATTGTTTATTTAAATAACATTTCAAACTTGCTATTGTTTATTTAAGTAGAATCTAACATTTCAAACTTTCTATTGTTTATTTAAGTAACATTTCAAACTTTCTATTGTCTATTTAAGTAGAATCTAACATTTCAAACTTTCTATTGTTTAAGTAACATTTCAAACTTTCTATTGTTTAAGTAACATTTCAAACTTTCTATTGTTTATTTAAGTAACATTTCAAACTTGCAACTGTTTATTTAAGTAACATTTCAAACTTTCTATTGTTTATTTAAGTAACATTTCAAACTTGCTATTGTTTATTTAAGTAGAATCTAACATTTCAAACTTTCTATTGTTTATTTAAGTAACATTTCAAACTTTCTATTGTTTATTTAAGTAGAATATAACATTTCAAACTTTCTATTGTTTATTTAAGTAGAATCTAACATTTCAAACTTTCTATTGTTTATTTAAGTAGAATCTAACTTTTCAAACTTTCTATTGTTTAAGTAACATTTTAAACTTTCTATTGTTTATTTAAGTAACATTTCAAACTTTCTATTGTTTATTTAAGTAACATTTCAAACTTGCAACTGTTTATTTAAGTAACATTTCAAACTTTCTATTGTTTATTTAAGTAACATTTCAAACTTTCTATTGTTTATTTAAGTAACATTTCAAACTTGCTATTGTTTATTTAGATAGAATCTTACATTTCAAACTTTCTAATGTTTAAGTAAAATTTCAAACTTGCTATTGTTTATTTAAGAAGAATCTAACATTTCAATCTTTCTATTGTTTAAGTAACATTTCAAACTTTCTATTGTTTATTTAAGTAACATTTCAAACTTGCAATTGTTTATTTAAGTAACATTTCAAACTTTCTAGTGTTTATTTAAGTAGAATCTAACATTCCAAACTTTCCATTGTTTATTTCAGTAACATTTCAAGCTTTCTATTGTTTATTTAAATAACATTTCAAACTTGCTATTGTTTATTTAAGTAGAACCTAACATTTCAAACTTTCTATTGTTTATTTAAGTAACATTTCAAACTTTCTATTGTTTATTTAAGTAGCATCTAACATTTCAAACTTTCTATTGTTTATTTAAGTAACATTTTAAACTTTCTATTGTTTATTTAAGTAACATTTCAAACTTGCAACTGTTTATTTAAGTAACATTTCAAACTTTCTAATGTTTATTTAAGTAACATTTCAAACTTACTATTGTTTATTTAAGTAGAATCTAACATTTCAAACTTTCTATTGTTTATTTAAGTAGAATCTAACATTTCAAACTTTCTATTGTTTAAGTAACATTTCAAACTTTTGTTTGATTATTTAAGTAACATTTCAAACTTGCAATTGTTTATTTAAGAAGAATCTAACATTTCAATCTTTCTATTGTTTAAGTAACATTTCAAACTTTCTATTGTTTATTTAAGTAACATTTCAAACTTGCAATTGTTTTTTAAAGTAACATTTCAAACTTTCTATTGTTTATTTAAGTAACATTTCAAACTTTCTATTGTTTTTTTAAGTAGAATCTAACATTTCAAACTTTCTATTGTTTATTTAAGTAGAATCTAACATTTCAAACTTTCTATTGTTTATTTAAGTAACATTTCAAACTTTCTATTGTTTATTTAAGTAGAATCTAACATTTCAAACTTTCTATTGTTTATTTAAGTAGAATCTAACATTTCAAACTTTCTATTGCTTATTTAAGTAGAATCTAACATTTCAAAATTTCTATTGTTTAAGTAACATTTCAAACTTGCTATTGTTTATTTAAGTAGAATTTAACATTTCAAACTTTCTATTGTTTATTTAAGTAACATTTCAAACTTTCTATTGTTCATTTAAGTAACATTTCAAACTTCTATTGTTTATTTAAGTAGAATCTAACATTTTGAACTTTCTATTGTTTAAGTAACATTTCAAACTTTATATTGTTTATTTAAGTAACATTTCAAACTTTCTATTGCTTATTTAAGTAGACTCTAACATTTCATACTTTCTATTGTTTATTTAAGTAACATTTCAAACTTGCTTTTGTTTCTGTCCCTTTCCCATCCGTTTTTCGACATTTGACCCATAAGGAATTGGGCGTATACATTGCAGTCATTTGACCTTGGGTTTATGACGAATCATGAAGGACCGCCTCCTGACAGCCATTTGGGCCCTATATATAACCTGGACGTTTTAGATTAAAATAGAAGGACATCTCTCTTCGGACTTTTCACGACGTGTGACTGAAATTTCGGATCATCATAATTACTGCCCTTGTAGTAGTATCTGTCTACATTTTATTTCTTCCTATTTATTTCACTATAGACCTTTTTACTTTGACTCCGGAAAAGGGCGTGGCCTTGAGACTCACTGACATATATTTCTTTTGGGGGCACAAAGATTTTTGTTTCTTCTTTCCATATAGTATTTTACTAAGGGCGTTAGGTTTTTTTAATGTTATTATAGTTGTTTTTTAACTTTAAACCATACAAACACATGGAGACCTTAAACTAAGAACCTAGGAAGGGAATTGTTAAAAAAATAACGTTAAGAGCTTCATTTTTTTTTTTTTTTTTTTTTTAGACCTGGACTCTATGCTTTGTACCTTAATATTATGGTCGATTCTATCGTGATCACTGTGTCACTACTTTTTGTTCGAGTGTCTTCAATGTTAATAAAAATTACGTTTAGAACTAGTTTTGTATCGAAAAAAAAAATTAGGCCTATAATGCTTTTATTACTGTCGGCTATTCAAGCTATTGCTTAACTTAGCCCTAGACTAGACCTAGATCGTTCGTTTTGATTTATAAAAAGGCAAATATAATTCTATATACATTTAAGATTGATAGAGACAGGGGCAAGAGCCGATTTAATGCATCTTCACGAATATAAAAACCATAACCATAGCAAATATTATGTTAAGTAAACTGAAAAAAAATATTGTTCGTACGAAGAGGCTAATATATATAGGCCTATATCGTATAGTCGGGCCTATGACCTTATGTCGGCGTAGGCCTATGTTTTCCATATTGAATATGATAGGCCTATAGATATTCATATTGTCATTGTCATTTCAATGTGCATGAAATATTGTTCAATAATTTTAATAGGCCTATAACTAAAAATTCATGAAGAAAACACGCATCAGTTTGCAAATATCAAATATAGCCTAGGCTATAGCATAACCTACCTTTATATGTGTTTAATTATTTCATGCAATCGGTTAATCACCACTTTTCTATAAATCAAATAAATGGTACGACTATAATCTATATATATTGGCATATATGACATAGGCCTACTATATATTCTATATAATTTAATTTGGCATAGCCCTATGCCTTAAAATTAGCCTTACGGTCCTATTATATGGCATATAGAATATAGGTTACATTTATATAAGCAAAGATCTTTTTTTCTATATTTAATATTGTGACATAGCTTAATAGTTAATAGGCTTAAATTAGGTCTATTATAGGCCTAGGCCTATAGTCTATAATGTAGTAGCCTAAATAGTTTGAGCTTAAACCGTTTAAATTATAGCCTAGGCTATATAAATAGACTATAATATATAGGCCTACACTATAATTATATAAAGTTAGCTATCCTATCTGACAGGCCGATTTGATAGATAGAGCAATAGGCCTCCTTCATTATATAATAGGGCCTATAATCCTATATATTTATAATTTTTATATCTATATATAGGCCTAAAGCTATGTTTATACTGTTCTGGCTCTAGCAGGCTCTATGGTAGTCTATAGGACTATAGGTACTAGGCCTATATTATTAGATAGGCTAAGTCTAATTCTAGTCTATTAAGCTAGGTAGGCCTATTAACTATTATAAGACAGTATCACTAGGAAAAAGTAAAATTAGGCCTACAACGATTTATATAGCAACATATAAGTATAAGAAAGTAATGCAAAATAAGGGTTGAGACTTCTACACAAACAAAGCTTTATAACTATCTAAAAAGCTATTTATTGTAGCCTATATTTTATAAGACGATTTACTGACACAACGATTTCGGTACATTAACTGGGTCTGGGTAACCATAGTCGCCATAGCATAGAGGCTTCGTAAGCCTAGAATGTATAATAAATGTTTTTTTTTTGTTAAAAACTGGTTCAAAATGTAAAAGAAAAAAAGGTACAGCTGGCTCCCTGGCTTCTCGGTATACAGTTTTTATGAAGTCATTATATTTTTTTTAATGAACAACTAATATAAATACGCCAAAAAACCACTAGGCCCCCGGTTAAATAACAAAGGCAAAAAACAAACAGCTGACTCTTTCTGCCCCCGACCGAGTGCGCATGCCCAGACCTTGACCTTTTTTTTGGAATAATTAACAAAATGAAAAGGTCTATATGGATATTTATACATATGGTTGAAATCTCATGAAATACAACGGTCTGTCTGATAGATATGTCTGAGAATTGAAGAATTATCTTGCCAAGTATTATCATTGAAGTATTATCATCAATTTGTGTATGTGTATAAAGAGTAAGAGCTCAACCAGTTTGAAGATTTGCACGTCATATAGAAATAGCGGGCATTGTTTATGGAATATTGCCTGGTCTAAACCACTGCCATCAACCTCCAGACCGACGGCCCAAGTGTGGCGGGAATGTAGTGTGTGAAGGTGACAGCCTTACAATCCCATACCATCACAGTAAGATATAGGCCTAGTCAGTTTGACAAATTATATGTAAAAATCTAAAGGTATAGATTTCTCTGTAACTAAAGGATACACGCCATAATATTTCCTTTATAGTCGATTATTGATTTAATTTTAGCTTCATTCGCTATTACATTTAACTTATGCCAACTAAAAGCGAACTAAAAACTTAAAAGGCTACAGAAGAGGAAAATCAGTTGCCATTGAAATGGTCAATAGAGTTGAAGGTAAATGATCAAGGCGTTCATTTCGCAAACTTCCTGAGCTGTTCGATTCAATCAATCGATTTATCGAATGCCAATGTAAGCTGATTACAAAGAGGCTTTGACCAATGGATACATGTTATTTTTGTAAGATGAAAATGTACTTTACAGTGTCTTTGTTACTTCTTGAATGTTCTATGTTTTATTCAGAAATTTTGAATTCTATCACTTTAGAATAATAACTTAACATATTAATTAAACTGATCAAAGATCGTGTCTTTTTACGATTTAGATGAGTCTGGGTTCCCACTTTTTATTGATCTTTTCGCGGACTTAACCGTACGACGCGGTTCAACTAATCATAGCTCTAGAATCAAGAACAATACAATCTGATGTAATGAAAATACTACTGCCACAGTAGAGACCGACCGATATTCGGTTTCGGCTTCCGTTCCGGTTAGTTTTCGGTTTGTTTACGGTTTCGGCCGAAACTGATATTGACTTTCAGTCATCAGCCGAATATCTATTTTAACTTTCAAAATTCAAAATGCTACGCTAGTGTTGCATATATTACTCTGCTTATTGATACTTTCATTCAGTCAACCCTAGATAGGTGTGTCTGGGATTTTGTTCATATTCTACAAATATTTTTTTAATGTGTGTAACATATAGATCTAACATCCTCTGAATTAATTTATAATTATAAAGGTCTAAATTCATGACACTACATCTTAAGACGTCTGCTAATCCAAAATAAACTTTTTTTTTTACAAAGATTTTACCACTTTTTAAGGATCAATGGTCCTTTGTACAGTTTTTTTTAATAATCCATGCAAATTTGTCTTTTCCAAACTATAACTTACCTTGCCCTGGGGCTGAGAAGAAAAAGGGGGGGGGAGAAAATGGGTAAAAAATCATATATTTTGAACCGAAAATAGGTTTTGAGAAAAAAAAATGATATTACCATCCCTGATGTGACGTAGAAGACTGAAGTTAATAATAATGGGTTATTTATTCACTCCAAAGAATGGTTTACTCAAATAGAGTGCCCATAAACTAGTTAATATTACACATAAATGTGCAGTCTTTTGAAATCATTTGTTTCGAGTTTTTCGTTTTTTTTTCGGTTTCGGCCGAAGTTGTACTTAAACTTTTGATTTCGGCTTCGGTTTCGGCCGAAAGTCAATGTCTAATATACGGTATGGTTTTGTTTTTGGCCGGATCTAAGCATTTGGTTTCGGTCGGTCTCTATGCCACAGTAAGTTTTTTTTACAGGCATCAGCAACCTAAGACTCGCGTGCTAGACTTGGCACGTACAGCTATCCCCCCCCCCCCCCTCAAGGCAATTAAAGTCTCTTCTACACAAAATTGAGAGTACTAGAGCACGTTGACTTCTAGGCTCACGCTGAATGAATTAGAAACCATTTTTTGGCACACTGTTATGAAAAGGTTGCCAACCCCTAGCATAGCATTAAAGGGGTAAAACAATTCCATTCCAAGAAAAGATTAACAACGGCTTAAAAAAAACGTGCATTACATTTTTAAAACATGGTAAAGTGGTACCTCGGGTTACAAAAGCCTCAGGTTACGAAAGATTCAGGTTACGAAAGATTCAGGTTATGAAAGATTCCGGTTTTAAAAGATTCAGGTTATGAAAGATTTAGGTTATGAAGTATTCAGGTTATGAAAGATTCAGGTTATGAAAGATTCAGGTTACGAAAAATTCAGGTTATGAAAGATTCAGGTTATGAAAGATAAATTCAGGTTACGAAAGATTCAGGATATGAAAGATTCAGGTTATGAAAGATAGATTCAGGTTACAAAAGCCTCAGGTTACGAAAGATTCAGGTAAGGAAAGATTCAGGTTATGAAAGATTCAGGTTACGAAAGATTAAGGTTATGAAATATTCAGGTTATGAAGGATTCAAGTTATTAAAGATTCAGGTTGAGAAAGATTCAGGTTACGAAAGATTCAGGTTATGAAAGATTCAGGTTATGAAAGATAGATTCAGGTTACGAAAGATTCAGGTTATGAAAGATTCAGGTTATGAAAGATTCAGGTTATGAAAGATTCAGGTTATGACAGATTCAGGTTACTAAAGATTCAGGTTATGAAAGATTCAGGTTATGAAAGATTTAGGTTACGAAAGATTTCGGTGATGAAAGATTCAGGTTATGAAAGATAGATTCAGGTTACGAAAGATTCAGGTTATGAAAGATTCGGGTTATGAAAGATTCATGTTATGAAAAATTCAGGTTATGAAAGATTCAGGTTATGAAAGATTGAGGTTATGAAAGATTCACGTTACGAAAGATTCAGGTTATGAAAGATTCAGGTTATGAAAGATTCAGGTTATTAAAGATTCAGGTTATGAAAGATTCAGGTTATGAAAGATTCAGGTTACGAAAGATTCAGGTTATGAAAGATTCAGGTTATGAACATCAACTTTCAAATGTTATTGTCTCGGGTAACGAACAGCACCTCGAGTTATGATCGAATGCTAGAAAGAGAGATAGCTAGAATTAATGTTAGGCCTGAAGACAACCGATCTATTACAGTACAAACGAAGACCTCGCAGTACTAGCATTGTAAATTATCGCTTTTTATCAGAGAAACGACCAGGTGTTAATAAAAAAAATAACGTTTCTTTCATCTGCAAAAGGATTGTTTTTATTTAATTGATTTCAATGTAATAAGTTTCAAGCTACGAACGTTTAAGGTTACGAACCGAGTTAGGGAACGAATTAAGTTCAAAATTCGAGGTACCGCTGTATGTTAAATAAAATGAGTTACTGCAAAAAATTATGTTGATCTTTTTCTATTTTTAAATACTTGGCCATTACAAAATAATTTTATGGAAAGCCAATTCAAATATTGTTACATGCAGATAAACAAACCAAGATTTGTGGTTATAGTCGACAAAATTATACTTAAAAAGACTCATGAATTTGTAAAAGAGACGAGTCTTCAAGTCACAAATAACATTGCATTGGAAATGTTCATAATGGAACTCTTGTTATGAATGCTTCCATCCGAGCTAATATTGATTTTGTCCCCATGTTATATTTCTTTTTGCTGTAAAGCTAATTACATGGCGGAATATTCAAAGGTTCTCAATTAGAATTACGTAGGAGTTGTCTCTATAAAAAAAAAAGAAACTTGAGTGAACAATTACTAGTCTGTTTGTGTGTGTGTGTGTGTGTGTGTAAGACATGGGCGAGGTCTTACGATTTAGACTCATTAAATAAGATAAGAATTATTAATCTTACAAACATGGATTGTTAAAACATCAGGATAGTTTCCACTGAAAATGACTTCTAGCAACAAACAACAAACACAACGATGCCAACATGGGCGCCCGCAGGGGGGGGGCAAGGGGGGGGGGGCACTTGCCCCCCCCCCTGGAAAAGTGCACTCCCCCCCCCCGATTGATAGATAAAAACAAAATTTGGACTATAATAGACAAAAAAAAATAATAATTAAAACATTTATATTAACTGTAACAACTGTGACTCCTTCCATTGTCATATCGATCTCATTATCTTTGGGGATTAATCAGGTATACCACATTGATAATTTTGATAGTGAAGCCTTGAGTTAGTTTGATTTTCGGAAAACGCGAGAATACAAAAGTAGCCAAAATTTTATCGACTTGTTACCTTGCCATATGCCTTACTAGTTTTGCTAACATTACCAGCAACAACATGTACGGTGTAGCGATTGTTCAGCACATTCGTCGGCATTTTTCGTCTCGATAGACGATTCATTTCCTTTGCAAGCCCTCATTTGGCTAAAGAGGCCAATCCTGGACGTACAGGCACGGTTACACTTGCTGCAGTTGAATGTAGCGGAGTGGACCACATTTTTCTCCACTGCCTTTTTCCTGGCGCGCTCCTCTCCCGAAAGCCTGAAACCTTCTTTGATTCCTGCCCTCCAAGTGGGCCTATCCTGCGCCATGATCTCCCCACCGTTTGGGTCAATTTGGAGTTGTTTCATATCTCTTTTGCAGACATCCGCAAATCTCAGTTTTGGACGTCCAGCAGGTCTCTGTCCAGAAGCTAACGTTCCTGTGGAAGTCGACCCTGTGGCATTCGGCGTACATGACCTAGCCAGCTGAGACGTCTGTTACTGAGAGTAATACGGATGTCTTGACACTCTGCTCTTTGTAGGACCTCTGCGTTTGAAACCCTGTCCTGCCATCTTATATCTAAAACGAGTCTGAGACACCTAAGGTAAAAGGTGTTCAGTTTTCTCTCCTGCCAGGAATATGTGCTCTATGTCTCACAGCCGTACAGCAGGGTAATCAGAACGCATGTTCGATAAACTAGTGACTTAGCGGAGCGTGTGAGCAGTGAGCTCATCCAGACTTTTTTTTTTGTTAAATCTTGCCATAGTGCCCATGGCTTTAGCTATTCTACTATTAATCTCCCCATCTAGGAGAACACTGCTTGAGATTTTGGCTTTGAGCCTGTTTCGATTGAAGAGCTTTCCAGATCTGCGTGTGTGAAGGTAGACACCCTCGTTGCAGTCTCCATAAGCATAGTGCAGTAGACACGAGAAGAATATTCCAAACAAGGTGGGTGCAAGTACGCAGTCTTGTTTAACACCGCTTTGGACTTCAAAGGGCTCTGATTAAACTTCACTGTGCACCTGGTTTTCTAAAAAAAAAAACAGGCAATGAAAGAGAGCAGTTTTGGAGGGATTCCTATTTTTGCCAGGAGTTTGAGGAGTCCACTTCCATATCAAATGCTTTAGTGAGTTCAACGAAAGCAATGTATAATGGCTTATTCATCTCGCGGAACCTCTCTTGTAGCATTCGAATGGAGGAGATCATGTCTATTGTGGACAAGTCGCTTCTGAAACCGCACTGAGACTCTGGATAGACTCTAGATGACAGCACCTGCAGCCTTGATAGTGCCTCTTGCAAAGATCTTACCAACTATGCTCAAGAGGGAGATTCCTCTGTCTTTTTGTAGTCGCCGCGGTCCCCTTTGTTCTTATATAATGTAACGAAATCTGCTAAATGGCTGTGTGACGCGTCTTGGTAAATATGGTGTGCGGCTGGCTGGTCCTATTGTTGGTTCACCGGACTGTCGACCCTGCTGACCGTTCACTTTCGCCCTAAACCTAAACACATGTTAATATTAATGATATTTTGATCTCAGTTTTACCGAAATGTCCTTTAATCCGTTTGAATCCTTTAAAATTAATGTTTAAGCTATCGTTAAATGGTATGGATACGTAGTAGGCCTAATCATACAAACTGAGTAGTTATTGTAATGCTTAAAAATATACATATAAATTCTTTAGTCATATAATATTTACATAATTTTCAAATACTTTTACAGTTTGATCATTTTAAAGTTAAAAATGTAATCCATTAATTTTTTTTTATAAAAGAAAAAAATACAGAAATATTAGCTCAAATGAAACTAAATAATTATCTCCCTTTAATTAACAAATGTTTCTACGTTTGATTCAATAGTGATGCCGAACAAGTTCTGTTTTGTGATATTACAAATTTTACTGATTATTATTATTTCTTTATATACATTCAACATTGTGGTATTCATAACAAGATTTAATTATTAGAGGATTAAAATAATTTACGTTAAACAGTTGTAAATAAACATTTCCTGCATTAATTGTTTTGTCCATTTAAGGAGTTTATATTTAAAACATTAATAATTACAGAAATTACATGATATAGTGCTATTAAATAATCTCTTATATTTCTAAATTAATAATACAAATAAATTTGTTTTAGAATTAATTATAGGCCTATATATGTTTAATTAAAATTAAGTTGGGGGGGGGCGGTGAGCGGTAAGATTTTAAAAGGGTGCGGTGAGCCGAAAAAGGTTGAAAACCTATGGCTTAGATCTACAATGTCAGATGAACGTCTGTCAAGGTTGTGCATGTTGTGAGTACATAGAGACAAAGTGAACAGCAACAAAAATGAGTTTATGGACAAAATTGTAGATTTGTTTGGTAGCGGTAACAGACTCCAGTTTTTGTTTAAATAATACATTTTATTTTAAATTTACGTTGTAATATTGTTTGTTTAAAGTAAGGTTTTTTGTATGGTTTACGTCTATTATATACATATATTGTGCTAATAAAAAATGTGTTGCTACAGTATGCCCTTCATTACTACAGTGTACTACAATTACTTCAGTGTTCTGTCCGTTCGTTCACCATACAAATGCGCTCAGTAAATTAAAACTACATTAAAACATTACTAAAAATATTTTGCTCCCCCTAGAAAATTTTCTGCGGGCGCCCATGGATGCCAAGTTTGTAGCTTTCTTTAAAGTAACCTTTGCAAAGTGTGGTATTTGTCAATTGGATGTTTATTATTTAATTTTAACATAATTATTTTGTCACTTGGTACATGTATGCTATTTTTAATTTAATATTAGTAGGTTTTTTTATATATCATATTTATTTTTTTAAACATAAAACATGGTCTATATCCATTGCTCGAAACATAATTATTAGAAAAAGAACAAATCAATTTCGGAAAGCAATTGGCTCAATGTAACACTATTAGATTAAAAAAAAGACCAAGGCATGCGACTAGTTTTGCAATAACATCACCCTGTTCATAAAGCAGAGTACATCATTTTTTTGCAACGACATACAAAGGGATTGTATGGCCAGCACATTCATGAACTATGACAAACTAAAGTCAGCTGAATCATGGTGAATGACAAGGGCAGCGGTGTGAGACAACATATAAAGCGGCCAAGTCGAGCTGACCCGAGGCGGATGGTCCGCACAAGGGAACAGTCCGAATGGGGCTTACTTTAGTAGGCTTGTTAAGGGCTCCACCTTCACTCGCGGTGTCGAAACTGCATGGAAGCAGAAGAGACGGTCGAGAACGTGCTATTAGTTTGCCCGCCTTGCAGGATCTTTTAGTGGACAGGGACGGTCAACCGTTTATGCCGAACCTTTACAGTTACGTATCAAAACTGCGTGATACAGTGGAATTCGTTCTCCGCTCTCTTTTGAAAAGAAGTGGGGTTCTAGTCTGAAGTCAGGTGGTTGTCAGAGCTAGGTTAAACAACAAAATAACGTCCTAAACAGCAGCAAAAAAAATTGAACAAAAACGACAATTCCTAACAGGATTTAATTAAACTCTAGACTCTAGAGTACTCTAGACCTTCGGGCTGGCAAATTCAACTCTCTTCCATTAGACCACCGTGCGACATAAACGAGGACTGTTGCTCTATGTTTACATTCTAATCAATAGACCACTTGATTTGGATGGTACGCTTATATATATTGTATAGAGTTATCGGTTGAAAGTTAGTACACGTTGGACTGATTTATCAAAATAAAACGTCGATTTACCACGACCAACGTAATGTAGAAGACGATAAGAAAAAGTGCTGAATAGGACAATCACACTGATCTATATTTACATGAATGGGACAATATTACACTGATCTATATTATTTACATTCGATAGACTTTAAGTCCTTTACTTTCAGTGAAGCGAAATAAAAATGGCTGATTTTTATGCAACTTCTTATACCCCAGACATAAGGTACGGTGGTCTAGCGGCATTTCACTCGACTGGAACACCGACGGGTCTGGGTTTAAATTATACGGATTAAGGCTAGGATTTTTGCCCGGGTCCGGGGGTTGTCCCTGATCCTACCTAGCTATGGTGGCTTAAGGTACCTGATATTAGTTGGGGCTAAGTAAACGCGTCTGTTCTTTGTGCTGGTCACATAGTCCTCTAACTAGTACGCTTATGGTTCGACGCTCTACATGAAAATGTTTACCAGTTTGGCTTTTCTTTTATAGCAGGACTTCATCTCTAACAATTTTTTTTTATATGGCAGTGATGTCAATGAGGCGTTTAATTCTAGGCTTGGTCTCACAACAGTAGAAACATAGTTCGACTTAAGAATGTTTGTCATGGGCGACTTATAGGCTTGGAGTTTAGTATGTAGGGGGACGGTAAACACAGATACTGTAGCTGGTTGATACTCAATACTTGTGCGACCGTGAGGGAGACTCTGCATGGACAAAGTGAGACAGAATCCAGCATGCTAATAAATCTAGCTAGATACTGACAGGAGCGGGACTTGGTAGGTTCGATGAAAAACTTTTTAACGCAGGGACACTGAAGAGTTGGGTACAGAACTTTGTGCTTGTGGTCTAGTGTTTGTATCACACCCAAGCCAAGTCAACTGTCCACAGAATGATGAGTGCGTTTTGAGTTCTGACACGGGTGAGTTGAGTATTGCATCGATACCTTCCAATAGACAATATATAA
Source organism: Anisus vortex (assembly GCA_949126835.1). Lineage (NCBI taxonomy): Eukaryota > Metazoa > Mollusca > Gastropoda > Planorbidae > Anisus > Anisus vortex. Next base: position 11,245,461 of record OX421499.1, read on the forward strand.
TTTATAGATATAGTTTAGAAAAACATGAAGGGTTTTTATTGACTATTATTTAGGTAACGGCCCAGGCCATGCTCATAGCCAGTTCATAGGACCTATAACTTGTGACCGGTGGCCGTAGCAACATGGCCGAGAGCGGTGGCCAGCTACTGGTGTTAAAGTGGCTGATTACTGGTGGCTAAAAGCCGGTGGCTGACGGTGGTTGACTTGACAATGGCCAGTGTTGAGTGTTGAGATGACAATCTAGTACGTAATAGTGACGTGGTTGTTGACCGGCGGCGCAGACTGATGGCTGACACAGTTTGGTGTCACAGTTACGTCAGTAGTGTGTCGGTGGTGCATCAGTGGAGAGGCGGTGTGATGTCGTAGAAGAAAAAGCCAGTGGAGACGTGTGGCGTAGGCTATGTTATTGTAACGGTCGTATTTTTGATACATTCGTTATATAGGCTATAATATTACAATTCATATGTTTTAAATAATGATTTAGTATATAGAAATAATGTTTCCCTTTGTGTTGACTATATAACAGTTTGGATTTAGTTAGTGATTTATTCTCTCTATTTTTAAAACTACTATTAATAAAAATTGAATAGTCTATAGTTCTCTTAATCAAACATCATGTATTTGTTTTTTCATTTAATTACGTGTACATGTTTTAATTGTATTGTATTTTATGCAATAATTAAGCCCAGATATCTAATTAAGTGAGCCATGACTGTAGACTAGAAGTAAGTAGCCATTTAATTAATTAAGAGGCCCCTGACAAAGTAACAGTAATTAATATGGAAGGTCGTGAAAAGTGATACATACTACACACCCTATTTGCACCGCAACATTCAATATCTTAATTAAATTTTAGGCAAGGCCGATTTATGTAAATATACTCCAGTGGAAAACAGCACATGACGTCACTTCCGTTTTGCGGAATTTTCATCGCGCATTGATCTGTAGCAGTTCAAATTAACTTTTTTAAAAATTTAAACAAAGACAGCAGTAATAAAACTAATAGATAGATCTTTTTTCTTCAAGTTAAAAAAATAAATAATACATTGCTCATTTTTTTTTAAATTTATCTATTGTTTACAGAAATAGACACCAAAACACACTACAAAAGAATGTGTCCTACAAGAGAGAAATCCCGAAGCATTTGTAAGGTTTTGTATTTTATATTTAACTTTATCTAGGTCAGCCTATCGCTCTCACTCCTCCATTTGTTTACTCTTCTCTTAAAAAAAAAAAAGACTATGTAAGCAATTCCAAAAAATAAGAGTAAGGGTAAATCACGCAAAAATGAATATAAGTGTAGAATTTTAAAAAAGGTATTACATTCGTACTATGACGTCAAAACGATTGGGAAAAACATTTTTTAACCCACTTTCTGATGACGTCATTGCCTAGTTCACGCGCAAGAAAATGGAAACCACAATGCGTCAGTATAAAAATGCCAATAAAGAATAGAAAAAAAAGTGTACATTTATATCTTTATTTATCTACAGAAATACGCTCGTGGGTTGTTCTTTTTTCTCTTAAAGAAATTAGATACGGAAATTATGTTTTCAGTTGATCTTAAAATGTTATTCATTTTTTGCATTCAACAATAGATCACATTTTATTTTTAGCACACAAATAGAATAAATGAATACATGATATCACTATTGAATAAAATCAATCATTATATCTATAAGCCCACTAAAAAAAAAAACGACTAATAGATGTATTTGTTATGTTTTTAAAAAAAAATATGCTTTTAAACTTTTTTTATTATTTTAATAATAAAATCGTATAGAAACATGATTTTAGTCTGGAAATCTTGTGAATGTTTTCAACTAAATCTATCAAAATTATCTGTATTGCTCAGCTGATAGCCGAGTGTATATCACCCCCTCACCCCTCCCCGTAGACTGGGGGCAATCTATATGCTTATAGAACCTCAAAATTTCAAGCGGCGAGTTAGGTTAGTTGTTTGTATCTATTCAGTTTAATTATATTTGCTGAAACATCAAAACAATGATAACGATAAACTCATTTTATGCCTATGTTTGTTACGCAGAGATAATGTAATTGCTCAGTACATAAACTGTGCAACTTTTTGCCCAGTTCATGAAATGGGCAACGGCCTTGTACAGTTCATGAAATGGGCGGGTATATTTTTGCTCATTTCATGAACTGGGCATTGGTTAATAATGACGTTTTATACTTAATTTCTAACACCAATGACTAGGCTACATTTACAAATACTGAATACCTATAATAATCTGTAGGCGTGTCAATTAAAAATAATTAGACCTAATAAGGTGCCTTAATTTGAAAATTTGGGCTTAATATAAACATTTTATCATATTATTATTTAATAACAGTCCATAATCAGTAATAATTTAATGTAGTAGTCTAAACAGTACACAGCCGTAACAGATGGACCTGTAACTTACTGTACTAGATCTAAGGTCTATAAATATTTATTTGCCTATATTTTTAAACAAAAAAAATTACTTTATAGATAATGATGTCGATTTTCTTGTTCTTATTTAGCCATTGATCTATATTTTAATATCTATGAGACATTAGGTTATTAGTATAAAAATAGACATTGTTTTGTAATATAATATAAATACACTTATCTATTCATTAAAAGGCCTTTTATACGTATAGACCGTTATAAAAACGATTACTTTTCTATAACATTTTTTTTAATTCCGAGGAGGATACAATATCAAAGATAGCAGGTCGTCGAGTAACTAGACCTAATTATGATTTTGTTTTAGTTGTCAGGCCCTAGACTAAGTTTATAATTATTCAGCAAAACTACTAAATATTAAACATGACTTGTATATCGATACAATATAATATTAGTCAAATACACATACACTATATTTGTTTAAACATACCCAGTCATTTATTTCTGTCCACTAATTAAAATTGGAACATTTTTTACACTACCCTACCCACTTTATTTTTTTCAAATTTCACTACACAGAGATCATATTGAAGGGAAGATAACGAATGGTGGACATTTGTTTTGCCACGGTAAATCAATAATTATAATAGGTCTTTTGTAAAGATAAATGTTAATGGGTTATTTTTCCCATTGAAAATTATTTTCTATTTCAATTTTATATATCGTGGATAATTTTCTTGAGTGCAGCTCACTTTATTTACGACATCTTGAAAAATTGTCCAAGACTAACGCGCCTCAAGTTTAACTCGTGACAATCTGGGGGCTCGTCCGGGATCTACCATAAAAGGGACCAGAGAAAACGTTTAACTCGTGACAATCTGGGGGCTTGTCCGGGATAGATTGTCACGAGTTAAACGTGAGATGCGTTAGTCTTGGAGCATGGAGTAAACGTTCACACCTATTTCTTTTTTAAGTAGCAGTCTCCCAGCAAAACAATCGACTAGGTTGTGTAGCTATATATCGTTTATTGACAAGTTACAAGTTGCATAGAGTTTATAAAATACATTCAACCGAGATCAGGGTTTGGTAGGCTAACTGAATACAGGTATTTGCGTATACCAAGTTCAATTCAATAACTCCTAAGTCAAACACACTGTCTCTTAGATATGACTGTCTTGTTCAAGAGCTTGGACCCGACTATATGACAAAACCTCGTTTGTCCAAAAAGTTCTCCCGCTCCCTTTTCTTCCCCTCCACTTAATCTCTCCTACCACCCAGGTAATTACACCTGCTACAAAAGTGACCTGCTCTTGTGACCACTATAGCGGAACAAGGGGCGTGTCTAAACGCACGTTCCTGGACAAAGGGGGATTACACCCGCTAATTGACCAAGACAACTGGAACGGTTATTTATGACTTTCAATCCCAGTCCTGTGGTTTGAACGTGCCTTATCACAAAAACAACATTCCTTGTCACGTTCTTATTAATAGGGGTGGGGGATTTTTGGAGGAGGGAAGGGCCTTTGTTTAAATAACTTTAAGTCCATAAATGGATCCTTGACAGTCTCTACAATCCGCTTGCCACCAATTGTTAATGGGTTATCTTTCCCATTAAACATTATTTTATACCAGTCTCTTCGTATGATTTTTCTATTTCAATTTTAATTATCGTGGATAATTTTTTTGAGTGCAACTTTACTCAATAACGTGTACAGTTGTTATAAATTAAATAACACTTCACTGCAGCACAAATATATTTATTTAAACACACATAAAATCCGTACGTGAACAAAGAATAATACAAGTCAAAGAATATAATAAAGTCCAATATTTGATCACATTATTTACCTTCATACACATTCGTTCAGTTCAAGCTTATACCGTAGACTAAATTCTATCCCTTTCTCGTCACATGATCTCTCGAACCTTCCACTCATTTTCCTCGTGAATTGCAAGACTTAAACATAACATCGCAGAACTAACTACGACTTAAAATCCAATGATTGTTCAAGGCCATACAATCAAACATCATTCAACGGCAATACATTGTGATTAATTAATATTACATTTTGATTAACTGAGTTATTCCCCTTAGACTATAACAATAAAAAAGTCAAACAGTATCAATGCGCACCCCCTCCCCCCCCCCCCAATTTTTTCCATTAAAGGGGTTTTACATAAAAAAGTAATTATCACATAATCTATTATTAGTATTATTTTTGAATGCTTAGTAAAAAAATAACTTTTCTTTCATACCTGTATTTTATTTATTTAATTAAAATATCCTGTCATTTATTATAAATGTCTGAGTTTGCCGAGTTAAATAAATGTTAATTATTTTTCTTTTTTACAAGATCATCTGTGACCATAAAGTTTTACTGGTGAATGGTTATTTATGATATTTCTTTTTTTCCCTCTCTGTCTCTGTTTAAACTTTGTTTTACAAGAGTCACTTGCCCAGTTAATTAAATGTGCAAAAATACACATGCTCATTTCATGAAATAGGCATAGACCTTCCCATTGCATGAATTGGGCAACCACGTTGCACATTTTATGAACAGGGCAAAAAGTTACACAGTACATGGACTGGGCAAGAAGTTTTAGTTACACTATCTGTGCGTAACATATACATTACAAAAAGTCCATTTAAATGTAAAAATAAAAGAGGACCAGAAAACATTAATTATACTCTAAACAATGAAGCTAAACCAGCATAGTAGGAATGTAAAACATAGAAAACTGTTGGCCAAGCGAAATCTATTTGACATCGATAGATTATGGATTCAAGGCTCAAATGGAACGAGCTCAAAGGGGGCTGGAGCGGAAAAACTAGATCCTCATTGTTCAAATCCTATATCGTATAGTGAAACTACCTGGATATCTACAAAAGTTTCTCTCCCCTAACAAGCTAAAGTAAGCGTAGCAAGCTAGAATAACCGTATGTCTTTCGAACCACTCATTTGTGGCAATGTTAGGGTTAACTTTGAAATCCATTTTCGAAATGACTCATTCAATTACGTACAAAAAAAAAGCAAGCAATATCAAATTATTAATTTTACAGCGTTGTTTAATAATTCTAGTTGGCTAAAAAATCAATATCATAGTTATTTTTTTTAATTACCTGCCTGACTTATACAAATCGTTGCCCTGTATTTTTTTTTAAATTTATTTCTGGCACCATGTCAAGTTTCAAATGAACAATTTTTAAATTTTTAATATCTTGAAGGTTACATTGGCTACACTGTGGCAAATGACGGTCTTATATTATTATGATGGAAAAACTAGTAGACTTAAGAAATATTTGGCGTACAGTATTTGAATTCTATGCGTGTGTAGTAAAAAGCAAAATAAACACACTGTATGGACACAATGTCATGTAAACTACAATGTAACTGGGGAGGGCATTGAGTTTGTTGAATATAGGAGCAACAGAAATTACATCACCGACATTTACCGCACGTGGAGATATGGTACAAAGCAAAGATTTAGAATAACTAGATTGCACACACTCCAAATAACGTGGAGAAAGAAAGTTAACTTCCGCTGGGGATGCTACATACATCGATGTTTGGACAGAAATAAAAGAAAATATTCAAAAACATTTTTACAGTGCAATACAGTTATAACTACACTGATTAGCCCCCGCCGGAAATGAAAAGGAGTTTTTCAGAAAAAAAACTATTGCTAAATATCCTATTTTACTTTTATCATTCATTCATTGGCTCCATAGTCTCGGAAGACGATTAGATTTGCGCTCTTATGATTTGGCCAGCCCTGCAGAATTGACTGTGTCTGTGGAGACCTATCTTTGAGAGATAGGCTTAGTCGCATCTCTGGCACTTAAAAGCGGGACCGTTAGTAGTATTATAGGGTCTTTTCGATTATCATTTGTGGAGCCGCTCAACAGCTCTGTGGAGACCTATCTTTGAGAGATAGGCTTAGTCGCATCTCTGGCACTTAAAAGCGGGACCGTTAGTAGTATTATAGGGTCTTTTCGATTATCATTTGTGGAGCCGCTCCACAGCTCCACAGTTGACCTTTGACCTTTGGTCCGGAAGTGACCTTTGACCCGGAAGTGACCTTTGACCCGGAAGTAGTTGTACCGGAAGTGACGTCATCCAAGATGGCGTCTTGTCGTGTTGTTATATGACCTGTCGTGACCTTTTGACCTAGTGACCTTTTGCCCTAGTGACCCCGCTCCTCAGTTGACCCCACTCCTCAGTTGACCCCGCTCCTCAGTTGACCCCACTCCTCAGTTGACCCCGCTCCTCAGTTGACCCCACTCCTCAGTTGACCCCAGCTCCTCAGTTGAACCAAGATGGCGTCTTGTTGTGTTGTTACACGAGGGTTTTTTAATTCAGGGTAATACATTTTGTCAGCGGTTCTAAAATTATTTTTTTCCCATTGTCTTACAATGATTGACACATGTCATATTATTTCTCCCATTGTTTTATAATGGTCTTTATAAGGTTCAGCGGTTCTAAAATTTTATAATTATTTGATAATATTAATTAATTGGTTATTTTTATAGTGTTCTTAATAATTTTCAATAGTAAAAGGCTTTTTTCAATAAGTTTATTGTGTTTTTTGCCCTAACTAGCATCTTTAAATCGATAATTGTCTTGTAAGGGTCATTTTTAATTACTTGGATGCAGTAATTGTCTTAATTTATTCTTAATTAATTAACTAATTATTATTTGTATAGCCATAATTAGCATGTAAAGGGGTGTTTTTTAATTACAAAGGGGTGTAATTATCACATTTTAATCAATAATTCTCTAATAACGTGCCTTATTACTTACTTGGACACAGTAATTTTCTTAATTTATTCTTAATTAATTAACCAATTATTATTTTTATAGCCATAATTAGCATGTAAAGGGGTGTTTTTTTATTACAAAGGGGTGTAATTATCACATTTTAATCAATAATTCTCTAATAACGTGCCTTATTACTTACTTGGGACAGAGTAATTTTCTTAATTTTATACTTTATTAATTAACTAATTATAATTTTTTTAACCATAATTAGCGTGTAAAGGAACGTTTTTAATTACTAAGGGGCCGTAATTACCTCTTAATAGGCCACATTTTATATACTTTTTACATTTTTACTTACTGGGGCACAGTAATTTTCTTAATTGTATACTTTATTAATTAACTAATTATATTTTTTTAATTATAATTAGCGTGTAAAGGAACGTTTTCAATTACTAAAGACCGTAATTATCACTAAATAGACCACATTTTATATACTTTTACTTACTTGGAGGCAGTATTTTTCAGTAGTTTATTCTTAATTAATTATCTAATTATAGTTTTTAGTCATAATTACTAATTTATAATTTTCTTTTAAACATAATTATTTTTAATTTGAATTGATAATCAATGTTTTGAAAGTCTAAACATATATCCTTAAACATGTTTAGAACCCCTGAGTTGCTTATTCACATCGCTGTCTAACTTTTTACCTGAGCAGCTATTTCTTTTTTATTTTTATCGCCCGAGCACAGCGCGTCTTTTAATGACTTTTTCATCTGTTGTGTAAACTCTTTGGTGGTGCTGTTCTAGCTATTTTAATGACCTGGTGTGAAAAAGAGATAGAACTGCCCTTTCAAAGCCTGCTATGGGAGATAATTCAAGTAGCACTAAACGTTTTTTTTCTTTACAACTTACGTTTCCCATTATCATTTGCATTAGTTTTGGGGGTATTTTTTCTTTGTATTTCGAGTATTCGTTTTTTTAATATATCTCTTTTCAATTTAAAGAATTTAAATTGTTTAATCGTTAAATGCAATGTGTAACTTACTATAACACCATTATTTTTATTTTTTTAAACTTATATATTTTACAATTTAAACGATAAGTAAATACAATTTTTTACTTACTAAAACTAGTAATTTCTATATTTTATACTAAATTAATTAACGAATTTTATTTTTTTAAAAGTCATACATATCTTGTAAGGCGAGTTTTTACTTATTAAGAGGCGTATATTTCTTTAATTAAGGCTTACATTATATAACTTTTGTTTAAATTCTTTAATAAGACACCCTTTTTATTTACGAACTTTTTACTTACATAGTTAACATTTGTATCTTTTAATTATTCTTTCAATTTTAATTGATAATACATGTAAATACATTTTACTCAACTAGTTTAAAATTTTCCCTTTTAAACATACATATTTCAAATTTGAAATGATAATCATTGTTTTAAAAGCCTAAACACTAAACATTTTTAGAGCTCCAGGGCAAAATATAAAGTCTAGATGTTGTGAGAGTTCCCAAAGTACATTATTTTAGTGTATGCGTATTTTGAATGTGTATGTATGTGTATGCAAATAAGAGAGTTCTTTAAAGTTACTAAAATACTATACTACAATAGTTTATATATTTTGAATGTATAAATGTACAATAAGTGTCTCTTTATCTATTAAAAGTCAGTTTGTTAAATGGTTGTATCTTTTAATTTTTGTCGTGTAATTTTTACTTAATAGGATTAAACATTTTAAAATTTAAGTAACTTAAGTCTTTCAAGTGGTGTCCAATATGGCGGGTCAGAAGGGGGCGGATCCAAGATGGCCGATCCGAGTGTTCTATGTGATTATTTGTGTGTAGTGTTACACGTGATTTTATCATCGTGGTTTAATTAAAGATACCGGAAAACAAGATAGCGTCCGATGTACGTGGCATACAAGGGCAGTAACCGTGTAATTAAATTTGTAATTTTTGTATTTTTAATTAACTTTATGGTTGTAGACAAGATGATGGAAGGGGTGTATTGAAGTTGTTGACTCCACTGTTCCACATGCTGACGAACCGGAAGTAAGATGGCGTCCGATTTACGTGGCATACAAGGGCGGTAACCATGTAAATAATTTTTTAAACAGTAAACAAAGAAAGTTTTAATTTTTTTAAATTTTTATTTGCGTTCAAGTACATCAAACAGAGAATAAAACAACAACAACATGACTGGTAGTTTATTTATTTTTATAATATTCGATTCTCAGTGTTCAGGATTTGTAGAGCGAAAAGTGCACAAAGTGTCAAGATCCCAATGCCTGCAGCAGCACAGCCTAGGATTGTCTTAAGTGAGGGCCAAGAGCTGCCATTTTTATTCTCACCTCTACCAGACTTGAATTCTAAAAACCCTTCCTGTGTGAAGGAAAAGAAGATGGAAGCTAGTTTAATATACGCTTTTATATTTAACTTTCTATAGGATGATTTTTGTTTAAAGAGTGTCTTTGTTACTCTTGTAAACCTATTACTTACCCAGTTATTATGACTATTTAGCCAACTCGACAGATGTATATCAATATATGTTGTTAACCATTCTAGAAGATTATCTACTAGGTGGTATTTCTTTAGTTGAAAACACCGAGCTGCAAATTGACCCGAAAAGTCAAACAACGCCACAATTCGTCCCCAATTTATATCCTCACAAAATATTTCTATAACGATCGATGCGAAAGTGTCATAAGCATTGTCATCAGTTATGACTAGACCATCTATTAGGTTATCAAATCTATTCTTAAATCGTTCTTCAAATTCATCTCCTAGTATTCTCATAGCATTTTGAACAGAATTCGGAGTGTTGATAATACTTTCATGCCGACCATCGTTTCTCCAAGTATACCCATTGCATTGTAAACGATATTTTATGTAATCCACCGCAATGCTACGCGTATTTTCATGTCCTATAGACATATTATTTTCAAAAGAACTAATAAGAATTACAAAAAGAACCGTTTTACTAAACGAAAAACCATAACACTTTTACAAAACTGAATAAGGAAGACTACATAATTTTATAAAAATTTGCTGAATAGTGGAAAAAGACCACCATCTGACAAGCAAACATTCAACGAGCAGGTGTTAAACAGCTGCCCGCTAGGCGCTAACCAAGGTAACGACTTCCTGTCCAGGTGTTGAATCCATTATCGGGCCGTCGCCCGCTGGGCCAGGCAATGGCTTCCTGTCCAGATGTTTTTGCACTTACCTGACCGTGAGAAAACCTAAAAGCTAACATTCCCACGACCAGGGTAATGGTTTCCTGTCCAGGTGTTGAATCAATTATCTGGGCGCTGGGCGCTGACCAAGTTAACGACTTCCTGTCCAGATGTTATTGCACTTACCTGACCGTGAGAAAATCTAAAAGCTAACATTCCCAGGGTCACGCCAACCCTAACCGTCAACAACGTTCCCACTTTTTTTTTGTCTTCTTCAATCTTTGCCTTTTTTTTACTAACTTCTTATCTCTTTCTCGAAAAAATTTAAAGTACAATTCCTCAAACTTTCGATCTCTCCCGACAAACAGTTTAAGTACACCTTTTCAAAATCTTTCTCTCTCGAAAAACTTTGTAGGACACCTTCTCAAACTGTCGATCTCTCCCGACAACATTTTAAGTTCACCTTCCCAAACTGTCGATATCTACCGAAAACTTTTTTAAGTTCACCTTCCCAAAATCTCTCTCCCGACAAACTTTTTTAAGTTCACCTTCCCAAAATCTTTCTCTCTTGACAAACTTTTTTTAGTTCACCTTCCCAAAATCTTTCTCTCTTGACAAACTTTTTTTTAAGTTCACCTTTCCAAAACCCTTCCCTTCTCTCTCTCTCTCTCTCTCTCTCTCTCTTTCTCTTGACAAACTTTTTAAAGGACAACTTTTCAAACTCGCAATCTCTCCCGAAAACTTTTTTAAGTTCACCTTCCCAAAATCTTTCTCTCTTGACAAACTTTTTTTAGTTCACCGTCCCAAAATCTTTTACAACCTCGACAAACTTTTTTAAGTTCACCTTCCCAAAATCTCTCTCTCTTGACACACTTTTTTAAGTTCACCTTCCTAAAATCTCTCTCTCTTGACAAACAATTTTTTAAGATCACCTTCCTAAAATCTCTCTCCCGACAAACTTTTAAAGCTCACCTTCCCAAACTGTCGATCTCTCCCGACAACTTTTCAAGTACAACTTTTCAAACTCTCGAGCTCTCTTGACAAACTTTTTTAAGTTCACCTTCCCAAAATCTTTCACACTATCTCTCGCTCAAAAACACTTTTTCTTAAAAGCTTTTCCACTCTCGACAAACATATTAGGTCACCACTCCATGGACTTCGTTCTAATAGTAGCCATCTCTCTGTCTCCAACTCTTTCTCGCCCCATCTCTTCCTCTAACAAAACTTTAAGTTAACACAACCTTAACATTTACACATTCCATCTTTCTGCCTTGTTCAATCTCTGTATCTCTTACTTCATTCTTCTCTCAAACTCTGTCTCTCTCTCTCTCTCTCTAAAAACGTTACGATCAGCAAAGTCTTACACATATTCCACTTCACATCTTTCACTCTGTCTTTATCTTTCCTGTGTGCCATCTTTTACTTGTTTCATTTTCAGTGACTTCTTTCCTTACTCTGTCAACACTTATTTTTCTCTTCGTTTCTTTTCGCTAACAAAACTTTAAGTTACTCTAAGCATCTCTATTTCAACAGCGTTCCCTCTTTCTGCCTTGTTCAATCTCTACCTTATTACTAACTTCTTCTCCTCTTTCTAAAATTGTCTCCCCTTTTATGTTTTATAACGTGCAAATCATTTAGTACCATGGATCCTAGGGGGAAACATCCCTTTACCGCTCGCATTGCTGGACCAGGCAATGTCGACAGTGGAATTGTATTAGAATGTGGTAGTACAGACTGTGATTTGTCTTCAATCATTGAGAAAATCAAAGGAGACATCGCTTGTGTTGTATTATTGAATGAAGATGAAATGCAGGTAAGATACTACTTATCCTATATATTACAATCACTCCTTCCATATAAAGTATTAGTGCGTACTATTCTCATTCGTTTTAAAAACAATAATAATAATTTACTTTCGATGTCTTGTGTAGAAACTTGTGGAGGCGGATACTGAAGGGCTAGTTCAGAGCCTTGGGAGATCTACGAAAGTCATCAAATCTATGCAGGAATCTTGTCAGCGCCTAATTGAGGAGCAGGCAGACCCGAAAGCCGCCCTGGAGCTTGTTCGTTTTTACAACTTGGAAAATGCAATGCGTAATTGCATGACAAATGTTTACAAGTAGACATTGCAAGCTTTAGAGTCTTAAATTATAAAAATAAAATACAGGAAAAAAAATATTGGTGTTTGTTGTTTGTGTATGAAGGTTTTGAAAATAATGTTCTTGGAGATATAGCAAAGGTCAAGGTCAACTGACCCTAGTGCAAATTTGGGAAAAGCCCCTCCTCGCTCTACCTAACTATTACTGTCTAAATTTTAACAAACTATCTACGGAAACTTTAATTACCTAACCAACATTTACTAATAGTAGTGGGAATCATTTTCGTAACACATGATGCCACTCACTACCTATACAACCCTGGTCATTCCCATTACTTTCCTTCTCAGGCCTATCATAGAAATATCTCCTAAATCAATTACATATCAAAATTATTCCAGTGCCAAGGTAGTCGAAATTTAGACCTGTTTATTTTCCTAGGTCTTTTAAGATAGATCTACAATTTTGTTTTCCTAAGTTCACATACAATTGTTATATGACCCAATAGGAGAAACAGCCCTCTATGACTACAGTCATGCCATGACATATTTTTTCTACCGTGAACAAACATATCCCAACACTACTCTTACAAAACCTCAACACATACCATCGCCACCCAAATATACCTTCCAACTTGGTCAATCTTACCATATACCATCGCCACCCAAAATAAATCCTCCAAATTAGACAATCTTACTCGACTTAAATCCTTAGAATATTTTTATCGCTATCCCTGTCCTAACACCAACTTTACAAAACACATATCTACAACACCCAAGTGAATTTCCCCACTTAGAAAATCTTGCTTGACTGATGTAATGGAAGATTTCTGATAGTTTATCTTTATCGATATCCCCGTCCTACCACAGACTTTACAAAACACATATCTACAACCCCCAAGTGAATTTCCCCACTTAGGAAATCTTGCTTGACTGATGTCATGGAAGATTTCTGATAGTTTATCTTTATCGATATCCCCGTCCTACCACAGACTTTACAAAACACATATCTACAACCCCCAAGTGAATTTCCCCACTTAGGAAATCTTGCTTGACTGATGTCATGGAAGATTTCTAATAATCTATCTTTATAGATATCCCTAGCCAAAACATATCTATATACATTCCCAATTAGGCAATCTTGCTTGACTCAAACCCTTATAATACTTCTATAATTAGTCCTGTCCAAAACACTAACTTTACAAAACACTACACCTTCAGTTTAAAGTATTACTTTTTTTCACTACCCTATTCAACTTATAGTAGTAATTGCTAATAATAATAAATACACATCCTAATAACTTATCACAATTCCATTAAACTAATTCTAGTGATTTACAAAACTCTTTACAATATTGACTAGAAGCCCCAAACTAGTAACAACAAATTACTTTTTTCTTCTGCCCCACTTTTCCCAAATTTGCACTAGGGTCAGTTGACCTTGACCTTTGCTATATCTCCAAGAACATTATTTTCAAAACCTTCATACACAAACAACAAACACCAATATTTTTTTTCCTTTATTTTATTTTTATAATTTAAGACTCTAAAGCTTGCAATGTCTACTTGTAAACATTTGTCATGCAATTACGCATTGCATTTTCCAAGTTGTAAAAACGAACAAGCTCCAGGGCGGCTTTCAGGTCTGCCTGCTCCTCAATTAGGCGCTGATAAGATTCCTGCATAGATTTGATGACTTTCGTAGATCCCCCAAGGCTCTGAACTAGCCCTTCAGTATCCGCCTCCACAAGTTTCTACACAAGACATCGAAAGTAAATTATTATTATTGTTTTTAAAACGAATGAGAATAGTACGCACTAATACTTTATATGGAAGGAGTGATTGTAATATATAGGATAAGTAGTATCTTACCTGCATTTCATCTTCATTCAATAATACAACACAAGCGATGTCTCCTTTGATTTTCTCAATGATTGAAGACAAATCACAGTCTGTACTACCACATTCTAATACAATTCCACTGTCGACATTGCCTGGTCCAGCAATGCGAGCGGTAAAGGGATGTTTCCCCCTAGGATCCATGGTACTAAATGATTTGCACGTTATAAAACATAAAAGGGGAGACAATTTTAGAAAGAGGAGAAGAAGTTAGTAATAAGGTAGAGATTGAACAAGGCAGAAAGAGGGAATGTGTAAATGTTAAGGTTGGTTAACATAAAGTTTTGTTAGCGAAAAGAGACGAAGAGAGAAATAAGTGTTGACAGAGTAAGGAAAGAAGTCACTGAAAATGAAACAAGTAAAAGATGGCACACAGGAAAGAGAAAGACAGAGTGAAAGATGTGAAGTGGAATATGTGTAAGACTTTGCTGATCGTAACGTTTTTAGAGAGAGAGAGAGAGAGACAGAGTTTGAGAGAAGAATGAAGTAAGAGATACAGAGATTGAACAAGGCAGAAAGATGGAATGTGTAAATGTTAAGGTTGTGTTAACTTAAAGTTTTGTTAGAGGAAGAGATGGGGCGAGAAAGAGTTGGAGACAGAGAGATGGCTACTGTTAGAACGAAGTCCATGGAGTGGTGACCTAAAATGTTTGTCGAGAGTGGGAAAGCTTTTAAGAAAAGTTTTTTTTTGAGCGAGAGATAGTGTGAAAGATTTTGGGAAGGTGAACTTAAAAAAGTTTGTCAAGAGAGCTCGAGAGTTTGAAAAGTTGTACTTGAAAAGTTGTCGGGAGAGATCGACAGTTTGGGAAGGTGAGCTTTAAAAGTTTGTCGGGAGAGAGATTTTAGGAAGGTGATCTTAAAAAATTGTTTGTCAAGAGAGAGAGATTTTAGGAAGGTGAACTTAAAAAAGTGTGTCAAGAGAGAGAGATTTTGGGAAGGTGAACTTTAAAAAGTTTGTCGAGGTTGTAAAAGATTTTGGGAAGGTGAAATAAAAAAAGTTTGTCAAGAGAGAAAGATTTTGGGAAGGTGAACTTAAAAAAGTTGTCGGGAGAGATTGCGAGTTTGAAAAGTTGTCCTTTAAAAAGTTTGTCAAGAGAAAGAGAGAGAGAGAGAGAGAGAGAGAGAAGGGAAGGGTTTTGGAAAGGTGAACTTAAAAAAGTTTGTCAAGAGAGAAAGATTTTGGGAAGGTGAACTAAAAAAAGTTTGTCAAGAGAGAAAAATTTTGGGAAGGTGAACTTAAAATGTTGTCGGGAGAGATCGACAGTTTGAGAAGGTGTCCTACAAAGTTTTTCGAGAGAGAAAGATTTTGAAAAGGTGTACTTAAACTGTTTGTCGGGAGAGATCGAAAGTTTGAGAAATTGTACTTTAAATTTTTTCGAGAAAGAGATAAGAAGTTGGTAAAAAAAAGGCAAAGATTGAAGAAGACAAAAAAAAAGTGGGAACGTTGTTGACGGTTAGGGTTGGCGTGACCCTGGGAATGTTAGCTTTTAGATTTTCTCACGGTCAGGTAAGTGCAATAACATCTGAACAGGAAGTCATTAACTTGGTCAGCGCCCAGCGCCCAGATAATTGATTCAACACCTGGACAGGAAACCATTACCCTGGTCGTGGGAATGTTAGCTTTTAGGTTTTCTCACGGTCAGGTAAGTGCAAAAACATCTGGACAGGAAGCCATTGCCTGGCCCAGCGGGCGACGGCCCGATAATGGATTCAACACCTGGACAGGAAGTCGTTACCTTGGTTAGCGCCTAGCGGGCAGCTGTTTAACACCTGCTCGTTGAATGTTTGCTTGTCAGATGGTGGTCTTTTTCCACTATTCAGCAAATTTTTATAAAATTATGTAGTCTTCCTTATTCAGTTTTGTAAAAGTGTTATGGTTTTTCGTTTAGTAAAACGGTTCTTTTTGTAATTCTTATTAGTTCTTTTGAAAATAATATGTCTATAGGACATAAAAATACGCGTAGCATTGCGGTGGATTACATAAAATATCGTTTACAATGCAATGGGTATACTTGGAGAAACGATGGTCGGCATGAAAGTATTATCAACACTCCGAATTCTGTTCAAAATGCTATGAGAATACTAGGAGATGAATTTGAAGAACGATTTAAGAATAGATTTGATAACCTAATAGATGGTCTAGTCATAACTGATGACAATGCTTATGACACTTTCGCATCGATCGTTATAGAAATATTTTGTGAGGATATAAATTGGGGACGAATTGTGGCGTTGTTTGACTTTTCGGGTCAATTTGCAGCTCGGTGTTTTCAACTAAAGAAATACCACCTAGTAGATAATCTTCTAGAATGGTTAACAACATATATTGATATACATCTGTCGAGTTGGCTAAATAGTCATAATAACTGGGTAAGTAATAGGTTTACAAGAGTAACAAAGACACTCTTTAAACAAAAATCATCCTATAGAAAGTTAAATATAAAAGCGTATATTAAACTAGCTTCCATCTTCTTTTCCTTCACACAGGAAGGGTTTTTAGAATTCAAGTCTGGTAGAGGTGAGAATAAAAATGGCAGCTCTTGGCCCTCACTTAAGACAATCCTAGGCTGTGCTGCTGCAGGCATTGGGATCTTGACACTTTGTGCACTTTTCGCTCTACAAATCCTGAACACTGAGAATCGAATATTATAAAAATAAATAAACTACCAGTCATGTTGTTGTTGTTTTATTCTCTGTTTGATGTACTTGAACGCAAATAAAAATTTAAAAAAATTAAAACTTTCTTTGTTTACTGTTTAAAAAATTATTTACATGGTTACTGCCCTTGTATGCCACGTAAATCGGACGCCATCTTACTTCCGGTTCATCAGCATGTGGAACAGTGGAGTCAACAACTTCAATACACCCCTTCGATCATCTTGTCTACAACCATAAAGTTAATTAAAAATACAAAAATTACAAATTTAATTACACGGTTACTGCCCTTGTATGCCACGTACATCGGACGCTATCTTGTTTTCCGGTATCTTTAATTAAACCACGATGATAAAATCACGTGTAACACTACACACAAATAATCACATAGAACACTCGGATCGGCCATCTTGGATCCGCCCCCTTCTGACCCGCCATATTGGACACCACTTGAAAGACTTAAGTTACTTAAATTTTAAAATGTTTAATCCTATTAAGTAAAAATTACACGACAAAAATTAAAAGATACAACCATTTAACAAACTGACTTTTAATAGATAAAGAGACACTTATTGTACATTTATACATTCAAAATATATAAACTATTGTAGTATAGTATTTTAGTAACTTTAAAGAACTCTCTTATTTGCATACACATACATACACATTCAAAATACTCATACACTAAAATAATGTACTTTGGGAACTCTCACAACATCTAGACTTTATATTTTGCCCTGGAGCTCTAAAAATGTTTAGTGTTTAGGCTTTTAAAACAATGATTATCAATTCAAATTTGAAATATGTATGTTTAAAAGGGAAAATTTTAAACTAGTTGAGTAAAATGTATTTACATGTATTATCAATTAAAATTGAAAGAATAATTAAAAGATACAAATGTTAACTATGTAAGTAAAAAGTTCGTAAATAAAAAGGGTGTCTTATTAAAGAATTTAAACAAAAGTTATATAATGTAAGCCTTAATTAAAGAAATATACGCCTCTTAATAAGTAAAAACTCGCCTTACAAGATATGTATGACTTTTAAAAAAATAAAATTCGTTAATTAATTTCGTATAAAATATAGAAATTACTAGTTTTAGTAAGTAAAAAATTGTATTTACTTATCGTTTAAATTGTAAAATATATAAGTTTAAAAAAATAAAAATAATGGTGTTATAGTAAGTCACACATTGCATTTAATGATTAAACAATTTAAATTCTTTAAATTAAAAAGAGATATATTAAAAAAACGAATACTCGAAATACAAAGAAAAAATACCCCCAAAACTAATGCAAATGATAATGGGAAACGTAAGTTGTTATAGAAAAAAAACGTTTAGTGCTACTTGAATTATCTCCCATAGCAGGCTTTGAAAGGGCAGTTTTATCTCTTTTTCACACCAGGTCATTAAAATAGCTAGAACAGCACCACCAAAGAGTTTACACAACAGATGAAAAAGTCATTAAAAGACGCGCTGTGCTCGGGCGATAAAAATAAAAAAGAAATAGCTGCTCAGGTAAAAAGTTAGACAGCGATGTGAATAAGCAACTCAGGGGTTTTAAACATGTTTAAGGATATATGTTTAGACTTTCAAAACATTGATTATCAATTCAAATTAAAAATAATTATGTTTAAAAGAAAATTATAAATTAGTAATTATGACTAAAAACTATAATTAGATAATTAATTAAGAATAAAATACAGAAAAATACTGCCTCCAAGTAAGTAAAAGTATATAAAATGTGGTCTATTTAGTGATAATTACGGTCTTTAGTAATTGAAAACGTTCCTTTACACGCTAATTATAATTAAAAAAATATAATTAGTTAATTAATAAAGTATACAATTAAGAAAATTACTGTACCCCAGTAAGTAAAAATGTAAAAAGTATATAAAATGTGGCCTATTAAGTGGTAATTACGGCCCCTTAGTAATTAAAAACGTTCCTTTACACGCTAATTATGGTTAAAAAAATTATAATTAGTTAATTAATAAAGTATAAAATTAAGAAAATTACTGTGTCCAAGTAAGTAATAAGGCACGTTATTAGAGAATTATTGATTAAAATGTGATAATTACACCCCTTTGTAATAAAAAAACACCCCTTTACATGCTAATTATGGCTATAAAAATAATAATTAGTTAATTAATTAAGAATAAATTAAGACAATTACTGTGTCCAAGTAAGTAATAAGGCACGTTATTAGAGAATTATTGATTAAAATGTGATAATTACACCCCTTTGTAATTAAAAAACACCCCTTTACATGCTAATTATGGCTATAAAAATAATAATTAGTTAATTAATTAAGAATAAATTAAGACAATTACTGCATCCAAGTAATTAAAAATGACCCTTACAAGACAATTATCGATTTAAAGATGCTAGTTAGGGCAAAAAACACAATAAACTTATTGAAAAAAGCCTTTTACTATTGAAAATTATTAAGAACACTATAAAAATAACCAACTAATTAATATTATCAAATAATTATAAAATTTTAGAACCGCTGAACCTTATAAAGACCATTATAAAACAATGGGAGAAATAATATGACATGTGTCAATCATTGTAAGACAATGGGAAAAAAATAATTTTAGAACCGCTGACAAAATGTATTACCCTGAATTAAAAAACCCTCGTTTAACAACACAACAAGACGCCATCTTGGTTCAACTGAGGAGCTGGGGTCAACTGAGGAGTGGGGTCAACTGAGGAGCGGGGTCAACTGAGGAGTGGGGTCAACTGAGGAGCGGGGTCAACTGAGGAGTGGGGTCAACTGAGGAGCGGGGTCACTAGGGCAAAAGGTCACTAGGTCAAAAGGTCACGACAGGTCGTATAACAACACGACAAGACGCCATCTTAGATGACTTCACTTCCGGTAGGGGTCATTTCTGGTAGGTTCATTTCCGGGTCAAAGGTCAAAGGTCACTTCCGGGTCAAAGATCAACTGAGGAGCGTAGGAGCGGCTCCTCAAATCCTACCTGAAAAGACCCTACTACACTACTACCGTTGAAGTTTGTGCGGGTCAGCCTATGTTCTTTACTTTTCTTCGCTGTTCTATTAGCTTCTGCGATAAGACGAAGTCTGACCACTGCAGCATTTGTACCGGTGTGTAGGTACTTATCCAACTACTTCTGTTCTGAGCCATGTTTTCCCAATTCCCGACCTCTACATCTAAAGCCTTTAGGTCACGCTTGCAGATGTCCTTAAACTTACGGTAAGTTGGGGGCGGCCAGTAGCTCTCTTGCCCTCAGCAAGCTCAGCATATAGCAGGTCTTTTGTGATTCGCCCATCCTCCATCCTGGAAACATGGCCAAGCCACTGGAGGCGAAGGAAAGTCAACATGCTAGATATGTTAGCCCGTTGCAAGACCTCGTTGTTTGTTCTGCAGTCCTTCCAAGATATCCCAAGTATGCGTTTGAGGCAGCGCATGTGGAAAAAAGAGAGTCTCTTTTATTGCGAGGCGTATTGGGTCCAAGTTTTACTGGCGTTCAAGAATGCTGATCACACATGCACGATAGACAGCTATTTTTGTATTTGTTAATGAGTTCTTATCTTGTCCATTACACACTCATCAATCTCCTCGGAGTATCTATATTTGATAACGTAATATTTTCTTTATCTTGCTTAGGTAGATGCGATAGATGCATTAACACAATACTTTCAAATATGATATAATGAAAGAAAACGCTCCTTTGCAGCAATATAATCTTTAATTCACATTAAGTCACACTTTACGTTTCACATCAACGAAACACTGTTATATTTTCAATATTTTCAAGACTTATATATATTTAATTATTCTGAGTCCATTTTAGAATACAAACACACATCTAACCTTTACAAGGTACTGCAGGAGAACTAAACTAAACCCATGTGCTTTATCATCTGATCACTTCCGTTCTGGGTTTTTATCCTAAGTTTTATAACTCTTACTTAATATTACAATTGATTTACATGAGTCATTTCCCTTGCATTATTACTTGCAGTACATACTTGCACCATAGCAGTATTAATAATCAGCATCTAGTTGTCCCATTCTTTTTACGTTAGCCTTGATAAAGTCGAGGATGCCTTGCCAATTCTCTTGCTGACTTCTGTGTCCAGTGATAGATCGGTGGTGCTTTGTCTAATGTTTCTAAGGTTTTAAATAATTAATAAGCTTTATTTTTCTTTTAGCTTAGAGAATCATAGGCGCCTAGGCCGTTTCACGAATTGGAACAAAAGTTAAATGTATAAATTTGAAACGGTCTTCGAAATAAATTTTTATTATCACCAATATTGAATAATAAGAAATCTATACTGGGAGCAAGAAGCTGCCATAAGATATGAAGGGGAGTTAAGTGCATTCAAACCAATAAAGAGAGGAGTAAGACAGGGATGTGTTTTATCACCAGACCTCTTCAACATCTACAGTGAAATAATACTCCGGAATATCGAACACCTAGATGGTATTAAAGTTGGAGGAAAGAATATAAATAATCTGAGATATGCAGATGACACAGTACTAATAGCAGAATCAGAAAGTGCCCTGCAAACTATTCTAAATAAGGTGGTAGAAGAGAGCCGACTTAAAGGAGTAACACTCAATCTCAGTAAGACTAAAGTAATGGTAATCTCTAAGAAAAGACAACCTCCAAGATGCTCTTTATCCAGTGAAGGTGAAAACATCAAGCAAATCAATTCTTTCCAGTATCTAGGGAATACAATAACACAGGAAGGCAAATGCAACAAAGAAATATAGAAAAGAATCGCAATAGCTAAAAACAGCTTTATGAGCTTAAGCAGTATCATGAAAAACAGGAATATCAGTATATGTACTAAAATGCGCATACTGAAGTTGTATGTTTGGTCTGTTCTTCTATATGGATGTGAATGTTGGACTATTGATAATGAAACAAGAAAAGATTGGAGGCAGTAGAAATGTGGTTTCTAAGAAGGATGATGAGAATATCATGGACTGAAAAGAAATCTAATGCAGAAGTGTTGAAAACAGCATGTACCTCAAGAGAACTTATTAACACCATTAGGAATAGACAGATGAAATTTCTAGGACACATCTATAGGAAAAATGGTATGGAAAGACTGGATTTGTGTGGGAAAATATCTGGTAAGAGAGACAGAGGAAGACAAAGGCTAACATATGTAGAAAGCCTGAACGAATGGGCCACGAACAACAACATAAGTAATAATAACTTTCTGCAAAAAGCTAACAACAGGAAAGAATGGGGAGTCATGACCGCCGATGTCTGTTCCAGACCTGGCATGTAAAAGAAGAAAGAAAGAATATTGCTTAATTCGTTAATTTAATTTTTAAAATAAACTAGGACCTATTACTAATTAATCATCGTATGTTAAGTTTATAAACCGAGCGCCATTTCCGAATAATGTCCCTTTGAAATGCTTTCAAATTAAGTGTGTTTCGGGAAAGGGTTTTCCTGTACTGCAAAATATTGCTGTCTACTTTTTTATTATTAACTTTTTTCATTGTTTTGTATTTGTTTTCTTTTTTTCCCTTTTGATAGTATTATTGTTAGTTTAATCTTCTCTCTATAATAATAGCCCAAAGAAATCTGTCTGTGTATCGGAACGCTTAGCGATTTGGTTTTGAGAGTACATACACATGACGTAATATCAAACACTGCAATAAGAGGACCGCTTGCACCATTTTTAGAGCTCCAGAATCGTGTTTTCGGTGCGCATCAATTAACTCGTAGACTTCCACTTTATGCAACTTTCTATTGTAATCTTAATTAGAGTTCTAATCTTATAATATAAGATCCTTTGTTAGGTATTCTTCTACAATTTCTACATGAAAAGTATTGAAACGAAGAAATTGAAAAAATAAGACGTTTACTTTTACAAATACATTATTTAATAGTTTCAATTTTCATATTCGTCGGCATTTTACGTCTCTAATATTTCTTTAAATTCTCCGACAAAAACTGGCACCTGGGATAAGCATAGTTAATAGTTTTTCATTCATATAATCATAGCAAATTACTAAACCCTAGGTCTATAATTCCGTTTGTGATCGTGAATTCCAAAACAGGAGTTTACGAGTCATCAAATTGCAGTAATATCAAAGCAAGCGGTCTATCTTATCACAATCTCTGGAAATATCTAGATCTAAATATTTTAAAAATGCCCCAATCGCTTACGTATGTATATCTACACAGTTTTGAATAAGGCCCCTAAATTTTGCTAATTTTTCTGATTAATTTTGTTTTTATGGCATAGCGATTAGGTTTTAAGATTATGTAAATATTGCTTTGAAAAATTTATAGCAGATGATGTTCAATATTAGCATTTTAAATAGGTCTCACCTAAATATAGACTATCCCTTTCTGTCTACCTGCCTCACTCACACATACATACACACAAATAAACGCAAACATACACACATATATGCAAGAGTGGAACAAAACATACTTTTTTTTAGAAAATTTAAAACGTATGTTGATATCTATTAGTAAAATCTCTAAATTTCGATCCTTAGCTTTATAACTTTTTATATCTTTTATTCTTTCTTTATCAATTTAGAAAATATAAAACTAAACATTAATTATATATACATTTAGGTATTTATCTAGTCAATTTCTAATTATTCCTCTCACCCAATCTTTAATCTTAAACTTTGACCATTCTTTGAAGTTTTTGTTCAGAAATTAAAACCTTAAAAAATTTAGGTTTCCCACTTTTGTAATACGTACTAAAGTATTTAGAACGAGTAATATAATAGCTTTATAACTGTCTTTAGAATTAGAATTATTATCCTTATACCCACTTTCCCAACATGGAACAAAATTGTTTGGAATAAAAGGAGATTTTATATATTATATATGGATATTATAAAGATATTAAAAACATTGAAAACATTTAAGAGAAAAATACAACAGTTTAAGAACAATAACTTGGTATAAAAATGAATATTGTTGTTCATGAACAAATTTTAGCCTACATATTAGTCTTGCCCCCCCCCCTCCCCCCTTCCCCCGCACACACACAAATGCTTTAGAGAAATCTCAATCCAAAGATTGTCTTTACATCGGATGTTGATTCATTGCAAAGAGAATACATCGCAATTTGAACACTTCAGAAATCTTCTCAGAATACAATAAAGCTGAAAACCTTTTAATCCAAATTTATCAATTGGTTCCTCAACAGTAAACACTACCCTAATATCTATGACGTCTACAATTTCCAACTATTCTGGCTTTTGTGAAGGCAATTAACAAATTTTAATAACAGATATTCGATTATGTCGATGTTTTCATCTATGGTTAACTTTTGTCGCTTTTTAAGGTAAAAAAGTCACAAACATGTAGACAATAACAGTTAACAGACAACTAGGCCCTACTCATGGTGAACAAGAAATTACACTATATATTGCTTTTAATTACAAGTTTCATCTGATTTTATTATAGTGAAAAAAGTCAGTAAAAGCAAACTATGTTTATGTTTTATTTATCTCAGTAATTCGATACAATTCAAATATCACCAATTAGAATAGCCCTTTCTTACATTTAAAACCATGACTGAGGCTTACTTTATGTCTAGCGCCTGTTTCCCGACTTTTAAAAAAGGCATACCAAATATATAAACACAATTTTTTTTAAATGATAAAAACACATAAAACTAAATTCTTTACCCCCGTGGTTTCACCACGGGCTATTTCTAGTATTATTAATAAGAAGTCAGAAGCTTGACAGCAACAATTCATATGCATATACCAGGGCCAGGCGACCGTAAACAATAAAAAAATAAGAAAATGTAAATACTGATAGAATAGTTCGCACTACAGTTTTTGTTATATTATTTTTATTTTCTTTCATTCTCTTTTAACAAAACCAATTGTAATCATTTGTATCTCCGTCATTTTGACGGACATAACTTCTAGTATTATATATCGTCGTCGTCGGCATCCGTCCGTCTCCAAGAGACGATGGTGTAGCTTCACGGCAAAGGTGACCAGCTGCACCGCCGAGAATGGCTGTGGAGGCCAACTCGGGAGTGGCAATCCCTGCCGCACTTCAGGCATTTGAAGGTGGATGGCTGTTGTAAAGGAACCTTCCGCTTCGCTCTTTTCTGGATGGCAGCTTCCATGCGCCCAGTTTCTGCGCGGGATGTGCCAAGCCTGACTGCGAGCCTCCAGGTTGGTCGGTCAGAAGCTTGGCATTCCCATGTGTCAAGGTCAATTTAGCTCTCGTTCAGGTCTCTTTTGCAAAGGTCCTTGAATCGCAGTTTTGGGCGCCCTATCTTCCGTGGCCTTCGACCAGTTCTCCATAGAGGAGGTCTTTAGGAATGCGACCTGCATTCATCCTTTTCACATGGCCGAGCCACCTGAGGCGTTTCTCACTGAGCACAGCGTGAAGGCTGCTCATGTTGGCTCTCCCCAGCACCTCTGTGTTGGAGACCCTATCCTGCCACTTGATCTGCAGTATTCTCCGTAGGCACCTCATATGGAAGCTGTTGAGTTTCTTCTCGTGCCTCGCGTAGGTGGTCCATGACTCACAGCCATACAGGAGAGTGCTGAGTACGTAGGCGTGGTAGACGCGCAGTCTGGTCCTCTCGGTGAGGCTGGAGTTGTCCCACACTCGCTGTTTTAGTTGGGCCATGACTGTGGCTGCCCTGGAGATCCTGCTGTTGATCTCCAAGTCGATGGACTGTGAACTGAGCCATGACGTTAGTCTTTTTCAGGCTTACAGTCAGGCCGAACTCCTTGCATGCATGAGAGAAGCAAGTGACGAGCTGCTGGAGTCCGTCTTCGGTGTGTGATGTCAAGGCTGCATCATCAGCGAAGAGCATCTTTCGAATGAGGACCTTTTTGACTTTGGTCTTGGCACGAAGACGCGCTATGTTGTAGAGCTTGCCATCAGACCTGGTGTGAATGAAAACACCATCGCTGCAGTACAAATATATAACGTATGTTGGCCATTTAATACAAACATATAACGCATGTTAGCAATTTAATAAAGACCGCTGACGTATGTTGGCCATTTAATACAAACATATGGCGTATGTTGGCCATTTTGTAAAAACAGTTGACGTATGTTAGTCATTTAATACAAACTTATGACGTATGTTGGCCATTTAGTAAAAACAGTTGACGTATGTTGGCCATTTCATACAAACATATAGCGCATGTTAGCAATTTTTTAAAGATTGCTGACGTATGTTGGCCATTTAATACAAAGATATGACGTATGTTGGTCATTTAATACAAACATATTACCTATGTTGACCTAGTAATACAAACATACGAAGTATGTTGGCCAATTAATACAAATATATGATGACAAATTAATAAATACAGTTGACCTATGTTGGCCATTTAATACAAATGTAGGCATGTTCTAGGACCCTATAATATTTAATTTTGATCAAAGCTCTTCATCCACCAATCTCCGCTGTTCATTATTTCTATATGTAATATTTAACAATATCTTTATTATCTATACACATATATTTGCTACTTGTTATTGAGCCACTGCATCGTATTACTATTCTAACATGTATTCCTTTCAAACTTGGTACACTATGAACTTTTATCATAATATTGATCAGACTGCAGGGAATTACAATATTTACAAAAATTCTAATAATAACATAATTGCGACATTTCTCAAAACAATATCAACTTGACATCATTCTTTGGGCACTCAAACAGCGGAAAAACAAGGAAAAGGTCATTTTACAGAAAACACAATGACTTTAGTAAACGTGAATTGCCTCATTTACATACGAGGTCTATCTTTTTCATACATACGATAGGCATAAATTTTTTTTTAAAAACTTGAATGTTTATCTAATATTTAATTAGAAACTCTGTTTATCTATGTTTTTTATTTTTTTATTTTCATTTCTTTTTCAGCTTTGATTCTAAAAATAGTTTTTTTTCTCCCGTTGATGCTTGTGATAATAAATGTCAATAGTTTGACGTAATAGCAGTTTTTTAAAAAGTGTTTTCTTTGATTGTTACAGCGTGAAAGTAGGTCAAGATGAAGGCACATTTATAAAATAGTCTCAGTAAAATACGACTATGTTTTCTGTACAAGAAAATAAGAAAATGGTCAAAATGTCTAGAGGAGAATAGGAGAGGGGAGGTGAAAAAGTTTGATAGCTGTTGAAATGGGGGATAGAAAAGAGGGGTCAAGAAAAGTTGACGTCAACAATGTTACTTTTGAGATTTTTATAATAAATTTAAAAATGAAAATGGAAACTAGTCGTGCGTTTGTACGACACACATTCAATTGCCCATCAACTGACTACTATTTAATAATCGATTTTACTTATACTAATTTGTGAACTTCGTGGCCTAAAGGCCTACCTCTATAGATAATCAAATAAAAACAAAATAGCCTACATTTGAAGGGGGTGCATAGGTGGTGGGCACCTAGTGCAAATTATGTGTGTAACTGTTTGTGGGGGGGGGGGATATAGCACAACAGAAGGGCGAAAGAGTTTTTATTTCTGATATGTAAACTATATTTTTTACTACTTTATAATAGGTCGATTAAAGAGATCTTTTTCATCATTTCAAAGTCTTATGTCTAATTTTATGGACAAAAAAATGTATTAGGTAAAGATGTATAATTTTCCGTTGCGTAGCAAGGTAGGGATGGCAAATAGTTAAAGGTAGGGTTGGCAAATAGTTAAAGGTAGGAACGGAATAGGGCACATGGTAGGCACTGTCAATGGATCATATTATCAATAGTGAATCGTAAGATTAGATTCTATTTTTTATGAAAAAAAGAAAAAAAAATATTGTCAAAATGCTCGAATTGGAGGCATCTTGTAGCTCCCCCTCCCCCCGGATTCACATATGAGACTAATAGTCAATTTGAAATCTGTTAAACAAGTTTTAAAATTTATATTTCTATTAAAATAAATTATAGTCTTTTCAATCTAGATCTAAATCCTATTTTAAACATTAAACGCCAGCATACAATTTTTTAAAGTTAATATGGGTGGGAAGGGGGTAAACAATTGTTGGCATAATTTTATATGGGGGGGGGGGCTCTCTGAAAGTTTGACAATTGTTGCCTACAATTTGTTGACGTAATAAACGGACGTCCCCAGACTAGAAACAAATGCTTAAAGAATTTTTGACTATTATAGTCGAAGCTATAGGTTTGTTAAACGATTTTTTACCGTGACCGGGGGTTGTCCCAGAGTCTACCAGGCTCTGATAAGTACCGAACATTAGTAGGGGGGGGGTAATTTTAGGCTGGATAAGGTACTGGCCACACAATCCCATTGTTTGTCTTGGTCCCAAAAACAAACGCTACTTGACTAGCACCATGGACCGACAAGTTATGAAATAATACTTAACATTTTTTTTCTTCAGATATAAAGATTTGACATAATATATATTATGTTTATTTAGTATTAGATTGTTTATCAGTTACTGTGTTTATATAAACGGATAAATAGAATCATACGATCACAAACTAAATTCTTAATATGTGAAATTTAATTCCGACTAAATTAAAATTTTGGCTTTCAAAAGTACTTTGTCATTAAATGTTTTCGTTAAATACAAAGATGGGACAAAGTAAAGCGATAATATTGACTATAAAAAAATATTTATTTAGTTTAAATTGGTTATCTCCCCATCACATTTTTAACAAGGATGACAATGTTCAAGGGTGACAACGAATATGAATAGAGCACTATACTACATTGAAATTTATCAGCCTTGTCAGCCAATCCGATTTTATGTTTAATTCTCAGTGGTAGGGTGGAGAGTTTCATTATTTAGATATATGTTTACATGTAGCCTTTGCCACCAAGGTTCGAACCCGAAACATTCAGCTTGTCTTCTTCTTCTTCTTCTTCGTAATACTGTGGAAACCCCGTAGAACCGAGGAAAAAGTCCACAATTTAAATACACATAAAATAACATAGCAAACATAACATGGCAAACAACAGTTATATACAGATAAAAGAGTGTCACTTTAGGTTTCTGGACCAGCACTTTAATGACGATTTGAAGGCCGGAACTGTAGGGGCAGTGATGGAGGCCTGGTCCAGGGTGTTCCACAGCCTAATGGCTGACGGAAAAACAAAAGAATATTTGTAGACGTCCGTGCGAGCATGTGGGACATGCAGCTTGAGCTGGTGGCCTCGGGTAGAGCGGGACACTTTCTGCATTCTACTTCTTTGGGTCGATAGGTCCACGTGGTTGTTGATGATTTTATAAATCATGGACACTTTGTCAATTGCTCTTCGTTGTTGTAGTGTATCTAGGTGGAGTTTTGCTACTAAAGCAGAGGCGCTTGATTTGGTGCTGTAGTCCTCTAGTATTCGACGTGCTGCGCGTCGCTGGGTCATCTCCAGTTTGTCAATCAGGTTTTGCTGGTGGGGGTCCCAAACTAGCGAGGCGTATTCTAGGATGGGGCGAGCTAAGCTTTTATAACAGTGGGTCTGAATTTTAGTAGAACACCCCTTTGTTCAATTGTTGCACACGGCAAACCTGGTACAGCATGTTTCGGAACCTACACACAAGGATGGACTTATTTTAGACTGGGTTGTGTCACGATCTTGCAATGATGGTTTTCTTAAGTCGGTAATTGTTGAAGACCATCTTATATCTGATCACTTTCTTGTTACCTTTACCACAGATATGGAAATGCCTGCTGTTCCAATAAAGAAAATTCAGGCCAGGAAGTTACGAAATATAGATATGGACTTATTTCGCGATCATCTTTCAAGATAAGATTTGGTTATATCACCACCTGATGACATCTCTCACCTAGTTCTACTCCACAATAATACTCTATCTTCCATGCTGGAGACTTTTGCCCCTAGGACTGAATTGTATGTTAGAGATAGATCCAATACCGCTTGGTTTACACCCTCCGTTCGGATGGCTAAATTAGCCCGACGTCAGGCAGAGAGACACTGGAGACTGAGTGGCCTTGAGGTGGATAAACAGATGTTTAAGATAGCAAGGAACAAGCTTACAAATGTGATTAGACGTGCGAAAGCAAAGCAAGTTCAGTCTGCTCTGGAGGCTGCGGGCACTGACTATCGAAAACTGTTTTCCATAGTGCAGAATCTTCTTGGAAAAAAAGAATTAAGTCCAATTTTGCCTGACATGAGCAGCGAGCAGGCTGCGGAGGCTCTTAATGAATTTTTTAATGAAAAAGTCGAGACGATTAGAAACAGCTTTGATAATCATACTACTCCACCCACTGTGGAGAAGTCATTTTCTGGAATTTCTTTGTCAAATTTCCTCCCAGTTTCCGAAGAGCAGTTGAGGCATCTTATTTCTGTATCTAAACCTACATCCTCAATTGTTGACCCCATTCCAACGAAGATTGTGTTGGACTGCCTTGAAATTCTGCTTGCAGTTTTAGTGCGTATCATAAATGGTAGCCTGGAGTCAGCCACAGTCCCACAAATGTTTAAGACTGCTGTCATCAAGCCTTTATTAAAGAAAAAGGGGCTCGATCCTAGTGACTGCAAGAGTTTTCGGCCAGTATCTAACCTTCCCTATGTATCGAAGCTTCTTGAGAGGGTTGTCTCTCAGTAGCTTTTACAACATCTAACCACACATGACCTGATTGATAAATTTCAATCTGCCTATCGTCCTGGACATAGCTGTGAGACGGAAATATTACGTGTTATGAATGATGTTCTATGTAGTGCTGACCGTGGTGATCTGATTATCTTAGTTCTGTTGGACCTCAGTGCTGCCTTTGATGTTATCAACCATGACTTACTTTTATCAAGACTTCAATACGAGATGGGCATCACTGATACTGCACTTCATTGGTTTACTTCCTACTTGGCAGACAGGACTCAGAGAGTTTCTATCAATCAGACCTTATCAAAAGCCACTTCTCTCATCTGTGGCGTACCTCAAGGTTCAGTTTTAGGGCCTATCCTTTTTGCTGTTTACACTAGCCAGCATGGCAGAATAATTGATAGCCAATGATTATCTCGCAAACTATATGCGGATGATACCCAGCTGTACAAAAGCTTCCATCCTGATCATAATGCTTGTGCTGCCGCTGTTAATGCAGTGGAAGAATGCTGTCTAGCGGTGAAAGCGTGGATGACTGCCAACAAACTCAAACTAAATGACGACAAGACTGAGGCAATTCTGTGCGGTTCAAACTTCAATATTAGGAAAGTCGATATTCCATCTATTAAAGTAGGGGCCTCTGATATCTTTTTGTCCAACACTGTCAGAGACCTGGGCTTTATCATTGACAGTAAATTAACAATGGGTCCACACATCAGTACTGTGGTTAGGGCATGCTCCTTCCATCTTCGTGCCCTGGGTCAGCTGCGACCTCTGATTAATAAAAAAACAGCCAATGCTTTTGCTGTTGCAACAATACAGTCAAGACTAGACTATTGTAACAGTTGCCTGTGGGGTTTACCCCAGAAACAACTGGATAGACTTCAGAAAGTTCAAAATACTGCAGCACGCATTGTGTCACGAGTAAAGAAGCATGACCATATCACTCCAATTCTCAAAGAGCTCCACTGGCTCCCTGTGACGAAGCGCATCGATCATAAGATTATGTCCCTTACCTATGGATGCGTGGAAGGCACAGCACCTGCATATCTCAAAGAGCTTATACCGAAGCATGTCCCGTTAAGGATGCTGCGATCTTCAACACAATCTCTCCTGGAAATTCCAGGTTTGGAAGGTCACAGAAAAAAGACTCTTGGTGTACGCTCGTTTGAATCTGTGGCGCCTACACTGTGGAATGGCTTACCTGAGACACTGAAAATCTCTGTGTCAAAACAAGCATTCAAGAAGAATTTGAAGACTTTTCTTTTCAACTAAGTTGATGAGGTACACATCCATCAGCAAAATACTTGTTTAAAACTATTTTAAAAATGTTATTGTCGTTTCGTGCCTCCATCGGCCGAAACCTTGTTTAAAACTATTTTAGAGTGTTATTGTCGTTTCGTTTTTGTGAGCGCGCTGAGCATGCTTGCATTAGCATGGAGTGAGGCGCGATATAAATGACCAATTATTATTATTAGGTTTCTATGGATGAAGGCGCAGACTCTGTTAGACTTGGCAACAATGGATTGAACATGTATGCCCCAGTGGAAATTTTCTGTGATGTTCAAACCCAAGTATTTGGCTTCTGACACCCTTGCAAGAGATTGGCAATTGTCCCTGATTATTTACAACCACCAAGCCCAGTGAAGAAAAAATATTTTATTTTTAACATTTTACAAATCAATAGTTTAGTGTGATCTATAGCATTAGTTTCCTGTTTCCATAAATTTCAAATTGTGAAGTCTAGTGAATGTTCACCATATTGAAAAAGAAAAACAGTTTTAAAAATAAATACATCATGGGTTGCCTAACATCAAGATATTTTTGTGACTAAACTTGGCAATAGGATCTACAGGTATAGATACAACATGTTGGTATTAGGACGTTAAACTCGTCAACGCAGTTGCAGCCTTTGTTTATCACTCAACTCAGGCTATTAAAAGGCGGGCAATCGCTGCTTGCTATAGAAAATCTGATACCAGTCAAGCATACAAAATGAGCTTTTTAAAAAACATTGACCTCAAAAGTACACAACAAAACAAATAAGATATTTAAAAAAAATCTCAATTAATTTTGTCCAATCGATAGAAGCCGAGTAGAAGAGCTTGTAATTCCACCAATCAATTCGGTGCTAGTAATTCCGACCAATCAATTCGCCGCAGGGCCCGGAGGTATGTATTAAAATCAGTCAACATTAAATTTACATTTTTCGAGTAACTGTTTACTAGTTTGGCCCTCTATCAATCACGCTAAGTGAAATGGACAAATACCAGGCAGTTATTAACTTGACGTCGATACAGATTGCACAAAGCTTTCACTAATAATCAGATTTTTTTATTAGAAATACTTTACTTGCTTACGAGCTGTGCCCGGAAATCCCGTATACAAAGTTGGAATGGCAAAGGACAATAGAACTTTGTTATTTATCTTATTTTAAATCATACAGACGCACCTTTCATGAAATTATGAATGCCTCATTCGCTAATCCTTGTTTTTGGTTTTTCCATTTTATTCAGTTTCAATTGATTGTAAGTGTTTGCTTTGCATGTGTTGTTGTTTTTTTTGTGTTTTTATTTTGTAGTCCCTTAACCGCAATGGTACCCATACTATTACCAGATGCTTTTCTGTAAGAAAAGTCATTTATATGCGTTTTTCTCGCATTTTCAATAAAACTGTTTGTATCCCAGTCTTTCTGTAAATTACAAAAAATAATTTTAAATACGGTATTTAAAAGTTTGGCTAACATTGTTATCATCCTTTGAAACTTATTTATTGCAAATTTTCATTTTTTCATTGCAAGTATTTTCCAACGTATTAAATAACTTTAAATTATTGCTACTGAATTACATTTTCATTCATTGTTACCCTTGAACATTGTCATCCTTGTTAAAAATGTGATGGGGAGATAACCAATTTAAACTAAATAAATATTTTTTTTATAGTCAATATTATCGCTTTACTTTGTATTTAACGAAAACATTTAATGACAAAGTACTTTTGAAAGCCAAAATTTTAATTTAGTCGGAATTAAATTTCACATATTATAAATTTAGTTTGTGATCGTATGATTCTTAATGTTCTATTTTTTTTCTGGTGGCAAGAAGTATCCGTGCTAGAAATATATTTCTTTGCTTGTACTTGTAGAGAATCAAATCCAACCTCTGCAGGTTGTATGTCAGACAGCACGGTAAAACAATTCCTACACTTACCAAATGTCTAATCTAACTTTTCACAGCAATGTCATTTAATTCTCGAAGTCTATTATCTTTCAATATATCAATGGGCTAAATAGCTACATAAGGGCTGTAATGGGATTATGTTATTTTGGCGAATGTTTCAAATGTTTGTGTCTCAATGTGCTATAAATATCATTCTAAAAATACTTAAATGACACGTTACATCACTATATATTTTAAAAAATCAGGAAATTCATGAAATTTCTCATCAATATTGTAAAATTAGACGAGAAATTTTTGACGAACACCTGACAATATCAGGTGTCCATTAAAGTAAGAAAAAAACCGTTCAAAAAACAATTGGGCTCACCAAATGCAGTCGCTCTTTGTTAATATATATTAACGAGTTATTGTAACTCTGAAATTTTTGATAATGTAATTATAGTAATTTTCACGATCTTGGACTTAATCGTATCTTATTAGCACATAGATAGATAACAGTGTAGAACTAGAACCATAGATTAGTTTAAGTTTATGTTAGGAAGTAGAAGAGTAGTCTGAAGCTATTATCTTCTACCTCTCTTACGCAATTGAAACACCCCACGCCACTCTTCCCCACCTGTTCTTTTAACCTTCACTACACTCTTCTAAATTCCCAATTCAGAGGTTACCAATCAATACGACCAAATTAGTACTAAACCGTGAATGAATGAAGAGTACGTGTGTGAATATTTTAATATATATATATATATATTTCTATTATGTTTTCAACTATTAATTCATTGTTGTCTTTAATGTATTTGTACAGAATATCGCGCCAGTAAATATTCATTCATGTAAGCCTATACTATAAATGTTGTAGCACGTGTGTGTTCTCTCCCCCCCCATCCCCTCGGAACAAGGCCAGGGTCATATGTGACGCAACACCCCTGAGCCCTCCGTCTCCATGACCTTAACTCCATCCCGCCCCTCAGCACTTATAACATGTATATGAAAATAGACCTCTAAGAGCTTGTTCCCTGGTCAAAATTCCCTTTGTTGCTTAAGCAAAGGCGCCGCCGGAAGATAATTACCTGGGAAGAGAGAAAGCCTTTTCGCCCTTTCCCCCCCCCTTACCGCCCCTCGCAGCCACTATCCCCACCCACTTCGACCCCCCTCCCCGTCTCCCTTGTTTAGCCCCGCTGAGTTGCGGGCGGTAGTAATTATTTCATCTACATCCCTACCCGCAGTTTGGCGGTGTAATTGCTCACCTACCCCCACTCCATTTTGGCTCCAATAAGCCTTTTCTTTATGCAAATATATGTTCGAACTGACCAATGGGAGTCATATATACTTATAGGTAATTGTAAATTAATGTAATCACGCAACCAAATTGAGGAGCTGTCACGTGACTAATGTTCACAAAAAGCCCGCTTAACTAAACTTGAGCAGTTCTGACCCAGCTTTCGGGCTAGAAACATCGTCTTGGCTTAACTCCCAAACTGTATACTTGGACTTGTAGATATTTAGCCAGCAATCGTATTTTCTTCAGTATCGTTGTTTAGCCTAACTTTGGATTCCATAACATTACCATATACTAAGTGTTAGACATTCCTGTGCAAATTCATATATTACAAGTATTATATCGCCCCACATGTTAGATATATATAGCTGTCTAGCCAGTAATCGTATTTTCATCAGTATAGTTGTGTAGCCTAACTTTGGATTCCATAACATTACCATATACTAAGTGTCAGCATTACTGTGCAAATTCATATGTGTATCTCATCATTGGATATTTGAAACGTAAATAAACACCCGAACTGTAACCAGCGATTTGCTTGCATACCTTAAAACTGTCTGTTTGTGTACGTTGTAACATCTAAACGAGCCAGGAGAAACGTAATCATTGTTCCAGGACGATTCCGCATTGATACCTCATACCCCACGACAACCAGCCACCATTAACCCTACTCACCCACAACCCCGCACCCCTCCCAGTGTCCACATTGTGACAAGTTGGTGTCCCGCCCGGGATACCTCGTGACAGTAATATATGGATTGAAATCTTTCAATTTTTTTTTTAATCAAAGATTAATCAAAGCAATCGAACATTGATAAACATTCCCTGTATCTTTAGCAATGGTAATTATTTAAAAATACTATTATATAAGAATTGGTCATTATGATCATGTTTTTTCATAGGCCATCGTCACAATCAATCAGAAAATCATAATGCGATAAAAATGTAGTCACCTAATTCAAGGTTTTACAGTACTTATCCTCTTTCTTTGTTCAAAATCCTATTTAATGTTGTTATTCTTCTTACTTTAAGTGTTGTTCACAACTACTAGAGTAGGGCCTAACGTAAACTTTTCAAATATGACTGTAGAAATTATTTTTTTCATAAATCCAATTACCACCAACATAAGCTTACTTGATTATTTAAAAAAGGCAGCAACA
Source organism: Anisus vortex (assembly GCA_949126835.1). NCBI lineage: Eukaryota > Metazoa > Mollusca > Gastropoda > Planorbidae > Anisus > Anisus vortex. The sequence goes on from OX421499.1 coordinate 11,281,611, forward strand.
AACAAGCAAAAGTCACTGCTTAAGAATCATTGCTTTAAAAGGCTGAAATTATTCCATTAGACCCGTTTAAGTTATTATATAGACCGCTTCATTCCACCGTTGGGTGCCGGGGGACAGGGTCAAACATTGCGCATGAACTATTGACTATGGACAAGAAAATGTGAGCATTGCATTTACGTGTAAATCTAGTTGTTAGTTATTAAATGTAGTTATATTTCTTATGGTTTTTTATTAGAACAATTATATCTAGTACTGCATGAAAAGTGTCAATTTTCAGTTTTTATCAGGGCTTCTTTTTTTTATTAAAAATATTTTTGTTGCTAAAATTATAGTAATGTTATTTTAAACTAGGGGCTATAAATGTTATTTTAAACTAGAGGCTATAAATGTTATTTTAAACTAGGGGCTATAAATGTTATTTTAAACTAGAGGCTATAAATGCTTTTTTAAACTAAGGGCTATAAATGTTATTTTAAAATAGAGGCTATAAATGTTATTTTAAACTAGGGGCTAAAAATGTTATTTTAAACTAGAGGCTATAAATGTTTTTTTTAAACTAGAGGCTATAAATGTAATTTTAAACTAGGGGCTATAAATGTTAATTTAAACTAGAGGCTATAAATGTTATTTTAAACTAGAGTCTATAAATGTTATTTTAATCTAGAGGCTATAAATGTTATTTTAAACTAGAGGCTATATATGTTATTTTAAACTAGAGGCTATATATGTTATTTTAAACTAGAGGCTATAAATGTTATTTTAAACTAGAGGCTAGAGGCTATAAATGTTATTTTAAACTAGGGGCTATAAATGTTTTTTTTAACTAAGGGCTATAAATGTTTTTTTAAACTAGAGGCTATAAATGTAATTTTAAACTAGGGGCTTTAAATGTTATATTAAACTAGGGGCTATAAATGTTATTTTAAACTAGAGGCTATAAATGTTTTTTTAAACTAGAGGCTATAAATTTTATTTTAAACTAGAGGCTAAAAATGTTATTTTAAACTAGGGGCTATAAATGTTATTTTTAACTAGGGGCTATAAATGTTATTTTAAACTAGGGGCTATACATGTTTTTTGTGATATTTGCCTGTAGCATCACGAACAGCTTTATTGTATAAATCTAAATAAAAAACACATTTCGATTTAGAATCAAGGTGAAACAGAAGGGGTTTTGTGCTGACCACACAATCCCTTTGTAAGCATGCCGTATCCACGTAAAACTGGTGCAGATGCTTTATTGAAAACCAAATCTGCTGGAAAACAATGATCTAGAGATATGGACACTCCAGAAGTCTTAGACTATACTTTTTTTATTACCAGGAACGGGGCGGTGTAAGCCACCCTCATGACTGCCCCCGTGGAACTGAACTCTAAAGTCCAGAGCTCTTCCTGCACTACTGTCGTAACTACAGAGAAGCTCAAATCCAGATTTGGCCTAGGGCTGCCTATATTACTGGAAACGTTTTGAATTTTTAAGCCCAGCGTACTGAAGACTTCATTGAAAAGACTAAACTAATGACATAAGCAAATAATGGGAAATGGATGAACAACAAAGAAGAGTCTACTGCACAAGGCACATGGTCTCAAAGAGCCATTGTATTTTATTCTTAAAAAAAATGAAATACATTATTTGAGTACGATTTAATATTTGAACTAAAAAACAAACTGAATGGAATGACTCGGTTGTACTTTAGAATGTAGAGAAATCGCCTGCAGTCGCCTACCCTTAGAATCAACTGATTTCCTGTTCAATGAATCGGATTGAATTTTCATTCCGCAGAACAAGGAAATAAACTGGGCTGAATGGGAAACAAGAGATGGGCTTTGATCTAAGTAGTTAGCAGTTGTACAATTATTGAGATAGGCTTTGATCTAAGTAGTTAGCAGTTGTATAATTATTGAGATAGGCTTTGATCTAAGAAGTTAGCAGTTGTAAAATTATTGAGATAGGCTTTGATCTAAGTAGTTAGCAGTTGTACAATTATAGAGATAGACTTTGATCTAAGTAGTTAGCAGTTGTAAAATTATTGAGATAGGCTTTGATCTAAGTAGTTAGCAGTTGTACAATTATTGAGATGGGCTTTGATCTAAGTAGTTAGCAGTTGTAAAATTATAGAGATAAGCTTTGATCTAAGTAGTTAGCAGTTGTAAAATTATTGAGATAGGCTTTGATCTAAGTAGTTAGCAGTTGTACAATTATAGAGATAGACTTTGATCTAAGTAGTTAGCAGTTGTAAAATTATTGAGATAGGCTTTGATCTAAGTAGTTAGCAGTTGTACAATTATTGAGATGGGCTTTGATCTAAGTAGTTAGCAGTTGTAAAATTATAGAGATAGGCTTTAATCTAAGTAGTTAGCAGTTGTAAAATTATTGAGATAGGCTTTGATCTAAGTAGTTAGCAGTTGTACAATTATTGAGATGGGCTTTGATCTAAGTAGTTAGCAGTTGTACAATTATGTAGATGGGCTTTGATCTAAGTAGTTAGCAGTTGTACAATTATTGAGATGTGCTTTGATCTAAGTAGTTAGCAGTTGTACAATTATTGAAATACTATTTCAACTGATTTGTGTCGAGTTTAGTGAAATGTGTTATTTTTTTAGGGTGGTGTGTTAGTGCGGGATGTGTTACGTTGCTGAATAGTATTGTGTGTTGGTGAGGTGTGTAAGAGTTGTTTGTTAGCATGGTCTATTACCATTTTGTATTAGTATGTTGTGTTATGGTGGTATGTATGTGTCGTATCTTATTGAGGTGTGATATTGTGTTGTGATCTGTGGTGTTTAGTGTGGTGTGTTATTAGGTGTATAAGTATTGTGTCTTAGTGTAGATTCTTAGTGTACTATGTTTATGTTTTGTTTTAGAGTCGCACTCATTTTATTGTTTTGGTATGAAATGAAACAATAAAACCTGGTCTCAGTATTACTATTCCCTTTCTGTTAATAGTGCGTTCTAACCCTAGCTGTTTACATACACATTCCAAAGCATTACTGCTAAACCATTTCATTCACTTGTAAATAAAATGAAATTTAAAAAAATTTTGATAATATTTCCTACGTTTCGAAACAAAACTTAAGTTTAGTCTGAAGTCTCTTCTTAGCACGTGGATGACAGGAGAAGTAGAGGAGAGAAAGTTTGTGATATTATTGAAGGTAATCGGACTATATCAGGACTTTAGGTATTAAGGCACTATAAGGGGTAGTTTTTTCTTCTTGTACTTATGGCAATAAAGTTTGACTGTTCATTCTAAAGATAAAGTAAATGATATCTAAGCCTAAGCTAAAAATGTATCACTTAAGTTTTACATTTTTAAATAAGTCCTCCGCAAAACCCAAGTGTCATTCAATACCTTGTTCTTGACGTCTAAAGCTAAACTTATCTCTTTAAAACATATACCATTTTATCAGGATGACTTAAACATTATTTTTTTTTAAGTACACCTCCACTTCTTGGTATCGTGTTACGTCACGACATTTCAATTAATGAAACTCGATCTTCATCAATACAAAAACCAAATTATTCATGGTATAGACTGAACTGATATGAATTGATCCCATATTTTTGTTTTAGAAATACGTTTCTGTATGACCTCAGATCCTACATATGTCTCTTTCCAAACAGTCAATGAATCAAGCACACACAATACAAACATTAGCATAGTATTTTTTTCCATTTATAAACTGATTAATTGAAACAAGCAACGTTTTGAACACCAGGCAACTTTGGAGCTCTCAAATTTGTAAATTTGAGTTTGTATGACTTTACCTAGTTACCATCTGTTATCTTGTTATTATGCATGTTAGAGAATACCGGTAAAAATTCACAATCTTTTAATAAGAGTTTACTCCTGACCAAAGAATTAAGTCGACATAACGGACACGGTTTTTGTTTAAATGTATTAATGACATAATGTACAAATGTCATATACTGATATTGTAGGTTTATTCAATGATTCCCCAATGAATTAACTTTCATAACTATACAACTAGCTTTAGACATTTTCTAAAATAAAATCCTATATAATAGTAAATTAACTAATAACAGGCCGATCTATTTTTTATTTTGTTTATTTTTCTAAATCAACTACTAATCAAGATTAAATGGAAAATTATTTTGTTTAAATATAATTAATTGAAGCAATAAATACGATATGAGCTCTTTTGATAAATATATTCGTGATATTTGAAGGTTTTAAAATTTAATGTGTTTAAATATCATTTAAATAATTTATTCATATTTTCAAATTAGGCATGATAAACCCACAAGGAAACGAATATTGTCAACTTGGCTACTGTAAAGACTAGAGTCTACAGACTATAAAAACATGTTTATGATTACAGCCATCAGACCCAAGACTCCCAAGGTGGAGAACGTGACAATGGGTGGCATGCATCTTAACGCGATCAACGGGTCCCCAGACCTCTTCGGCTTTAATTCTCTTGGTGGAGACAGCTACATAAGCCAGCCCAAAGCTCAAAGAGGGATGTTCGGACCATCCATGTCTGGCGGCAATGTATACTGCTCAGTGGATTCAGACTCGTCATCGTACTCGAACTTCCACCAGGACACATCCACGCCTTGTCCAAAAGACGACCTATCCTTACCAGAAAAACGGAACAAGGGGGAATCTGCTCGAGCCTGCCAGAAGACGTGGCGTCACAGACAAGCACTTGAGTGTCTAAGAGAATCTCCCAAGGTGTCTCCGAATGTGCCGAGGCGACATAGCCTCGATCTGGACAAGTCAGCGAGCAGCCGTCAGTACAATGAAGATCTTCTGCTGTCACTGGATGAGGTTGACCTTGACCTTGCATCATTAAGCCTTTCAGAGGTGTGTAGTTTTGAAATTTTGAAAAGTCATTTACGTCTAAATTTAGAACACACAAACACACACACACACACATGTATATATATATTGTTAGGTTACAGTGCATACATAGTTAAAAACACCCTTTTATTAATTCCTCGACAGAGTTTGTCTTTTAAAATACTTTAATTGTCGGGACACGACTGTTTATTTTTCTTCGTTGACTAAAATCTAATTAGGCTATAAACGCCTCACTCTTGAAACCAGTGTAAACCAGTTTAGGACGAGACGCTAACGCGGAGGAATATGCAATTAGCCTCTGACGTCACTTCGCGGGCTTTGAGATACTATATAAGTTAGTCACGCAGAATATTCTCCCTCTTTCCCGCTATGTAGATTCTGACAGAAGGACGCTACGCCTTGTACACCCATTATCGCCATTTGTAATTTTTCACTAACATCGTTTGATTTTGCAAGTTATAATAAAGTTTCTTCATTTATTAAACAGTCAAGGAGTTGGTTTTTGAATTACTATTATCGTTGAGAACATTTGAATAGTAGTAGGACAAGTTTAACAAAACTTGGAAAATTGCTGCAGACTGTTTATCACTCTCAGAACGAAGTGAGTTCCCGCTGGCCTTTAAAAATCAAACCCTAGTCAACCGCCAAAAGAATTGGAGTGAAAGCTACAATTTAACATGTGGTCTCGGTCCGGCAAATAGTTTATCAGCATTACAAGAGGTCTATAGTCTGGAAGTATATTATATTCAAATACTCAAGGTAATAACGTTTTATATTTTTTTCAAGTAGCAAGATTATTATTGGAAAAATCAAGGCGACACGTCACAACAATTTAATGAGACTGCCTCGCAAATTTTAACAAGCACTTCAATAATGAATCATTGTTAATACTGAGGAATCGCCACGGAGAAGTTTGTTGTTTGTGAGGAAGGAGATACTCTATTTACTATACAGACTATACATAAAGGGGGCTTCGTCGAGCTAAATATTTTACACAAGTTGCTTTACACAACTACGAGGTTAAATTTTCAAGGCTACAGTTTTACAACTCATCATTGCCACAATCCGAATATTCAGCTGGAAGATTTATTTACATGTTGCATCAGAGTCTATTTGTTTACAAGTTATCGTTCTGCAATCACGAGAATTTCATCATACTATCGTTACAAGGTTTTTCAGCATTCGTACTCAAGTAAATTCCTGAAATAATTTTAACTCATACTATTGTCTAATAATTAAGACTGTGTTGTGTAGTGAATTTGGACATTCTAACACACGTAAGTTGGCTCTTAATTTCTTTTTAAGTAACATTTCTGATTGATCAAGCACAATGGATGCTAATAGGAAGTTTACTACTGATGAGTTAGATAGGCTAACGCTGACTCAACTCAAAGAATTGGCTCATGGCCTAGAGATAACTGTTACGCAGGTTACCCCTACTCGTACTAAATTACAACAGCAGATCAGGGAGTGCCTAGCAGATAACAACCAACTAATAGTGGATGATGTTGAAACTAGTCAGATATTGAGCGAGAATGACACTGAAAATGTACGTGTAGATGAAGATAATGATCAAGCATTGCAACTGAATGAACAATTAAGATTACAAATAGAACTGGCAAAAATTGCTCAGCAAGAAAGGATAGAATTGGCTAAAATTGAATTAGCTAGAACAGAAATGCAACAAAGAGAAAGAATTGAAATGGCTAGAATGGAACTTGAGGGCAGAACACTTAATGCTCGCCCGCCAAATAAAGAAATTTTAATTATTGAGCTGGCCAAGTATTTACAATACGTTCCAAAATTTACTACCCTCGACCCTGAAGATTTTTTTTTATTGCTGGAAAAAAATGCCAAAGACTATGAATTTCCAAAGGATAAAATGGCATTAATTCTTAGATCGGCATTAACTGAAGGAAGGGAAATGGACGTTGTTTTGGCACTGAGTGAACAAGAAAGCAATGACTATGAGTGTATTAAACAAAAAGTCTTACGCGTTTATGAAGGTAGACTGGAAAAATACCGAAGAGAGTTTAGAGAACTAAGAAAAGGTAGTCAACAGACCTATGCAGATTTTCTTAGGCAAAAGGAAAAAAATCTGGACAGGTGGCTACTCTCTAGGAGAGTAAATAATAATTATGAAGAATTTAAAGAGGTTATTTTGTTTGAAGAGTTCCTAAACTGCACAAGAACTGATATTAAACTGCACATTGCAGACAGGGAGGTGGCTAAAGCTACGGAAGCAGCCAGATTGGCAGATGACTTTGTACTTTTACATCCATATCCTACAAGAGATCTCCGAGAAAACTCACAACAATCACAACAATCTAGAAATAAACCAGAGCAATTCCATAACCAGAAATTTAACTCTGACAGGCGAAATAAAACGGACAACTCCAATAACTTTAGGGCTGTAAACAATGCAAATGATAGAAATGTGAAACCTATGAAACTTGTATGTGCCCACTGCAAGAAAGAGGGACATACTAAACAAAACCGTTTTGTACTGAATGGGAAGCCAGCAAAACCAAAACAGGTATTTGCAGCTACTTGTGTTACTCTAAGTAGAGAGGACATATTTACACCCAAACCGGTATGTGAAACAAATGGCAATAGGAAGGCAAAAAGCGGAAGACAAATTTAAGAGGAAATGACGAAACCTCTAACATCAAGCTAAAAGCTAATTGTGTGACAATGAAAGATGGGTCTATTCCAATCTGCAAAGCCAAACAGAAGGAAGATCCTATGAAAAGTAGTCAGGTAGTGAGAGAGAGTTCTCCTCACTCATGTGCTGATGGGTCACGCAAGCCCAAGCGACGCACGAGAGCAAACCACATAAGAGACAAGAGATCCGGTGGTGAAGCCAAAGAAAAGGTCGAGTTAGTGCATAATACTGTACAATGTAAACATGAGAATGATTGTAAAATTACATCAACTATATTTACAAACTCTAACCTAAGTCCACAGAAAAACAAGCTAGCGGATGGAAGTTTGAAGATAAAGGCAGAACAGACCAGTAAAAGTCCACCAGAGAACAACACTCTGAGAGAATTCAGACCGTTCATCCATGAAGGCTATGTATCCATGCCAGGAGATGGAAGCAGTCGGAGTAAAGTTCTAATGTTGAGAGACACGGGTGCATCCCAGTCGCTTCTTCTAGAAGGTATATTACCACTTTCCAGTGATTCATTACAGGTAGAAAGGTACTCCTGAGAGGTGTGGAGATGGGCGAGACAAGCGTGCCACTACACACGATACAGCTAGAAATGGAACTGATATCTGGTACTGTGGTTGTCGGAGTACAGCCAGCCCTTCCAATTGACGGTATAGCACTCCTCATTGGAAATGACCTAGCTGGAGGTAAGGTGATATTGAATAGCTTAAAGAAAGATGCAGTCTTATCATCCTTAGGCTCAGCAAAGGTGCAAGACCCCAACTCGTCCAGTGACATCGGTTTGGGCAAAATTAACACTGCACACCCCACTTGTGCCGTCACTAGGGGCATGAAACAAAGAAAGCAGCAGAAGAAAGCAGAGTCCAGAGAAGCCCAAGCGGAACAGAACTCCAGCTTGCGAGAGTCAGATATTGGCACGACTCAGTTCGCCAACCTACTCCACGGCACCGCCTCTGAGACCAATATCAACATGTCTTCTAGACATCAACTCATCCAGGAACAAAAAGACGACGTGAACATTGCCAGGCTTCGTGAGCAAGCTGTCACCGAACCTGAGGCAGAGAAATTAGCAGTGTGCTACTACATAAAAGATGGCCTGCTAATGCGTAAATGGACACCAAGCGACGACCAGATTAACGAAGGTTGGTCCGAAACACACCAAATCATCGTTCCAAACCGTTATCAAAATGATATCCTGCGTATCGCTCATGATTTGCCTTATGCTGGACACATGGGAGTCTCAAAGACCTATCGTCGGGTTCTCCCCTACTTTTTCTGGCCAGGATTACATAAAGACATCGTGACATACTGCAGAAGCTGTCATTTTTGTCAGCTGATAGGCAAGCCTAATCAGAAGATACCAGTCGCTCCATTACACCCTATACCCACATTAGGGGAACCCTTCAGTGAAATCCTAATTGATTGTGTTGGTCCACTACCGAAAACCAGATCAGGACACCAGTACCTACTGACCATAATGTGTGCCTCCACAAGATTCCCTAAAGCAATTCCACTACGGAACATCACCGCGAGAAAGGTCACTGACGCACTCGTCGAGTTCTTTACAAGATACGGGCTACCTCGGTCTAGTCAGTCAGACCAGGGAACGAACGTCACGTCGAAACTGTTTGAGCAAATTATCAGTAGTCTTGGTGTTGAGCATCGAAAAGCAACTGCCTACCACCCAGAGTCGCAAGGCGCTCTCGAAAGGTTCCACCAAACGCTAAAAACAATGCTGCGTACGTACTGCACAGAGAATGAGAAAGACTGGAATACCGGTGTGCCTCTGTTGTTATTCGCTGCACGGGAAGCCGTACAGGATTCACTGGGCTTTAGTCCATTTGAACTCATATTTGGACACACGGTAAGGGGTCCACTCAAAATGTTGCAGAAATCTTTGTTAAAACAAAATGAGCAAACTGACCTGCTCACCTATGTCTTAAAATTTAAGAATAGATTATATGATGCCTATGAGGTATCAAAAAGGCATTTACAAAAGGCACAGAGCCAAATGAAAACCTGGTATGATAGGAAATCTAGGGACAGAGTTTTTCAACCAGGGGAAAAAGTTTTGGTTTTCTTACCTATTCCCGGTCAACCCCTTAGTGCTAAATTCACTGGTCCATATGCCATAGACTCGAGAATTGGGGAGGTAAGCTATCTGATTAGAACACCTGACCGCCGTAAAACCAAGCGATTGGTACATGTAAACATGTTAAAACAGTACCATAGTAGAGAAAATGAAAAGCAAAAATGCACTGAAATTTCACCCATGGCGCCGGTGATACAAATAACGGGAGAAAAACCCGCGCTAGACGAAGACTTCGCCGAGAGTAAGTTAAGGAGTAACACTCTACGGGACTTCGCGAGTAAAGTAGATCACTTGTCAGTTGATCAAGCTAATGAAATACGCGCTTTACTGAATGACTTCTCTACTCTCTTAAGTGATGTACCACGCAGGACACACTTATTCAAGCATGACATTAATGTTGGTTCTGAAGAGGCAATAAGGCAACATCCTTATCGAGTAAACCCGCAGCAACTAAAGGTTATTCGCGAGGAGGTAAAGTTTATGCTAGACAATCACATGATCGAACATAGCGACAGCGAATGGGCGTCCCCTGTTCTGTTACTTCCCAAAGCGGACGGTACCCTCCGTTTCTGCACGGACTATAGAATGTTAAATTCCATTGTCAGATCAGACTCGTACCCAATACCGCGTATAGATGATTTGATCAACAGGGTGGGTAACTCAGACTTTGTCACTAAGATTGATCTGTTATCCGCATATTTCCAGATTCCTTTAACTGCCAGGGCACAGGATATCTCATCTTTTATAACACCCGATGGCCTATACAAGTAAAAGGTTATGCCATTTGGCTTGAAGACTGCTCCAGCAGCCTTCCAGAAGTTGATTAATACTATTACTAGGGAGGTCAAGGACTGCGACGCATATCTAGATGACATCATAGTATATAGTAGGGATTTTGTTAGCCACATTGCACAGTTGAGAGAACTTTTTACAAGGCTAGATAATGCGAACCTAACCATTAATCTTGCCAAATGTCAGTTTGGCCATGCTACCATTGAGTTCTTGGTGGGAGGAGGGCAGGTGAAGCCTATTGACGCAAAGGTTAAGGCTATCCTGGAGGTACCGATACCCCAGAACCAGAAACAGATTAGGAGGTTTTTGGGAATGGCAGGGTTCTATAGGAAGTTCTGCGAAAACTTTTTGGTAATCGCGGCTCCGCTCACTGAACTTCTTAAAAAGAACACAAAATATGTATGGTCCGAACAGTGTAATTCGGCATTTGAGGCACTAAAAACTATCTTGGCTAGCGCACCAGTGTTAGTGACCCCTGACTTTAATAAGCAATTCCGAATATACGTAGACGCGTGTGACACATGTACGGGATCTGTTATCTGTCAGATAGGTGAAGATAATTTAGAACACCCCATCTGTTATCACTCACACAAATTTAATAAGCATGAACGGGTCTATAGTACGGTTGAAAAGGAACTTTTAGGAATTTTGATCTCATTAAAACACTTTGACTTTTACTTGAATGGGTCCAGTTTTCCCATAATATTCAATACTGATTATAACCCACTGACTTTCCTGGCCAGGGTAAAGCAGAACCAACGACTGCTTAGGTGGCAATTATTCTTACAGTCATACAATTTGACAATCCAACACGTAAAGGGGGGTGAAAATGTTCTTGCCGACACCCTCAGCCGACTGTAGATGCCTTCTTGAGATGATTTTTATTCTATTGTGCATGTTGTATTAAAAAGAAAATATATCTTAAAAACGATTGTGTTTTCCCCAAAACCCCATGTATATAATGCAATTTATTGAGATGTACTTTTATACACTGTACAATTATACTTTGCTAATGTACAAGAGAAAAGTATCATAACAGTTTGCAACACAAAAACTAACACGCATTAATTCAATGAGTAATGTACATTTTTAATTGCATTTGATTATTATTATTATGATTTTTTCCCTTATAGCGTTTTATATGTTTGTCTGTATTGTCTGTACTTATGACAACTGACAACTATGACTACTGTGAGGTGTTTTCTTTCGGTAAGTGATAAAAAAAAACATGGTGAGTTAATCAACAATACTAAAACTTGATAGATTAATATTTTGTTTGGTAAAAACTCAAAAAGGTCAACGTTTACACAATGGCACTTATACTAATATAAATAGTAAAGAAACGTCTTGCACTAAAAAGGTTCAATGTATACACTTAAAAATTAAAAAGAGGTAACTCATACTAGAAAAGGTCAATGCGTACACATCTTTAGAAAAAAAATTGAGCATCCTTAAACTTAAAAACCTTTAAATCAAAAGAACTTAAAATTTTAACATAAAATTTTAAAAAGAGAGTGATAATGGTAATGTGCTTGAGGAGTAATATCTAACAAACCTGGTTAGAACTCTAAAGTTGAACTTTAAACGGGTAGCTTAAGGTTTAAATTGGTTGCATTTCCTAAAATAAATGGAAAATACTCTTTTCTTGTAAAAAGGTAGTTAAGAATTATGTCAAATGTTTTGTAAATAAAGTGATGAATGCTATGACTAAACTTTTAAATAAAATTAAAAGTTAAGCATTAAATTGAAAATCTTGTAAGCAATAAAAAACTGAATAACTGGATTTTTAACATGAAATGAAAGCTAAGATTTAGTTACAGAGGTAAATACTCTGGAAGCATCAACTCAAAGGTTATACTCTTAAGAAATTATACTCTTAAAAGGTAAAGGTTAAGTTAAAATAACATTTAACTAACTACGGTCACTGTGGTTTTTTCTTGAAAAATTTAAGGTTAAATGAGCTGTACATTTAACTAGAGTTGTTGAATAAATGTCTCTACTGACACTGGTATTTTACTATTTTAGGGATAACTAATTCCGTTGTAAATAAAAACTCTAAACTTGTACTATAAAGAGCGAATAGCTAACGTCTTGCTTGGTTAAAAATAACTATTAATGTTAAATAAATGATTATTGACGTAAACTGATTCAGTATTAATATTACAGTCACAATCATTTTTAATGATCAATAAATCTATGGGTTAAAATAATACTTTAATATTAGAGATATAAACTCTCACAATACATCATTCATTCTTTAAAATTATTTATAAATAAGATAGATAAGATAAAAATAACTAAGAACTAAAATATCATTAAAATATTAAGATTTTTTTTTTAAAACTTGAGTAACCTCATGTAGGTAAAGTTAATACTCAGGCTGGGTAAAAATCTATGACTAGTTATTATTGTATATTTAACAAAGGATAACATGGTTGTTAAGGAATAGACCAATGGTAAAACAAACTATAAGGAAACACGTATGAACTTAGGTAGTAACTAAGGTTGATATAAGTAACTTATGGATAGGGTTACATACAACATCCTAGTTAACAACACATCAGTATATACTCGTTATACGAAAGAAGACATCACTCTTTCGTGGACTGACGTATATGTGTTCTTGTTCTTGATTGTTTTTACTTTATTGTGTGCCTAATGAGCACTTACTTTGTTCCTTGTTGTTATATAAAACCTGTACTGTTTGTGCCTAATGTGCACTAATTTTGATTGTTAAATGTGCCTAATGCGCACTTAAATTGTTCTATTACTTAAACTGTTTTTTAAACATCTATACTGACAGTCGTACTATTATTGTTAGGAAACGTGATGGCTAAAAGAAAATTCCCCATCACAGATGACAAATTTTCTTTTCTTTTTTGGAAGGGAGGTGTTAGGTTACAGTGCATACATAGTTTAAAACACCCTTTTATTAATCCCTCGACAGAGTTTGTCTTTTTAAATACTTTTATTGTCGGGACACGACTGTTTATTTTTCTTCGTTGACTAAAATCTAATTAGGCTATAAACGCCTCACTCTTGAAACCAGTGTAAACCAGTTTAGGACGAAACACTAACGCGGAGGAATATGCAATTAGCCTTTGACGTCACTTCGCGGGCTTTGAGGTACTATATAAGTTAGTCACGCAGAATATTCTCCTTCTTTCCCGCAATGTAGATTCTGACAGAAGGACGCTACGCCTTGTACACCCATTATCGCCATTTGTAATTTTTCACTAACATCGTTTGATTTTGCAAGTTATAATAAAGTTTCTTCATTTATTAAACAGTCAAGGAGTTGGTTTTTGAATTACTATTATCGTTGAGAACATTTGAATAGTAGTAGGACAAGGTTAACCAAACTTGGAAAATTGCTGCAGACTGTTTATCACTCTCTGAACAAAGGGAGTTCCCGCTGGCCTTTAAAAATCAAACCCTAGTCAACCGCCAAAAGAATTGAAGTGAAAGCTACAATTTAACAATATATATATATAATAATATATATATAATATATATATATATATATATATATATATATATATATATATATATATATATATATATATATATATATATGTTACAAAGACATTATGCGAGAAACACATCGGCCTTGGTGCATGGTAAAAACATTATTTAACAAAAAAAAAATGTGTTAAGTAAGTAATAAATGTGTAGTTAATCTTTTAATTTACAAAATCGTCGTCAAAATATTTTCCGTGTTTGCACTTTAAACTTTGAATCATGCACAATAATACGTTTGATGACTAAGTCTTTACGAATAGTGTAGGCCTAATACATTTCTGTGTTGTGTTTATATAGCAAGTATTCCCGTCGGATAAGCTTATCCGTGTTTGTGTTTTGTAAATTAGAGTTCAATTAATATATAGGCTAAAATGTGTACATGAACAACAATATTCATTATATACCACGTTATTATTGTTTTTAAACTGTTGTGTTTCCTTTTTCAATGATTAAAATATCTGTACAATTCATCCAATAACCCCCTCCCCACCTTTTTTTTTCAAAATCAATATTTGTTTTATGCTGGGAAAGTGGGGATTAGATTATATTAAGTTGATAATTCTAAAGACAGTTATAAAGCTAATTATATTACTCTTTCTAAATACTTTGTTTTACAAAAGTAGAAAACCTAAATGTTTTAAGGTTTTAATTTCTGAACACAAATTTCAAAGAATTGTCAAAGTTTATGGAGAAATGATTGGGTGAAAGAAAAAAATAGAAATTGACTATATAAACACCAAAATGTATTAGTAATAAAAGCCTAGTTTCATATTTGCTAAATTGATAGATAAAAGAATAAAAGAGATAATAAAGTATAGAGTTAGGAATCGAACTTTAGAGATTTTATTAAAAAACGTTTTATATTTTCTAAAAAGTATGTTTTGTTCTAATATTACATATATGTTTGTGTGTTTGCGTGTGTTTTTGTGTATGTATGTGTAAGTGAGGCAGACAGACAGAAAGGAAGAGGATTTATTTAGTAAAGACCTATTAAAATGCTAAGGTTGAACGTCATCTTCATTTTTCAAAGCAAGATTTGCATACTCTTAAAACCTAATCGCTAGGCAATTAACAAAAATTAAGCTGAAATAGCCAAATCTAGGGGCCTTATTCAAAAAAGTGTAGACATACACATGTAGGCCCTCGGGGCATATTAATATTGTTTAGATATTTCCAAAGACTGTAATAAGATGGACTGCTTGCTTTAAATATTTCTGCTATTTGATGACTCGTAAACTTCTGTTTCGGAATTTACGATCACAAACGGAATTATAGACATAGCGTTTAATAAATTCGCTTTCATTTTAGAATGGAAAACTATAAACTAATACTTATCCCAGTTACCAGTTATTGTCGGATAATTTAAAGGAATATTATAGACGTCAAATGCCGATGAATAGAAGTCAATTAAAACTATTAAATAACTAGAAATAGCCCGTGGGGAAACCACGGGAGGAAATAATTTTGTTTTATGTGTTTTTATTATTTGTAGAATTGTGATTATATAATAATATTTGTTTTGCTTTTTCAAAAGTCAAGAAACAGGAGCTGGAATTAAACATGTCCTAAGTCATGGTTTTAAATTGAAGAAATGACGATAAAAATTGAGAATATTTACATTTTTATCTAACGATTGAGATAAATAAAAAATTAAACATAGTTTAATTTAACTGTTTTTTTTCACTGCAATAAATAAAATTCAGATGACAATTTTCATTAAAAGCAATATTAAGTGTTATCTCTTGTTCACCATGAGTCGGGCTTAGTAGTCTGTTGAGTGTTATTTTATACATGTTTGGGACTTTTTGACGTTAAAAGCTACAAAAAATGACTATAGGTGAGACCTTCGATATGATTGAATGTCTGTTATTTAAATGTGTTTATTGCTATCACAAAAGCAAGAATTATTGGAAATTGTTGACGTCATAGATCAGAGGGTAGTGTTTAGTGTTAAAGAACCAAGTTGATAATTTTTTTAATTAGCGTAAAAGTCTTTTAGCTATTGCATTCTGAGAAGATGTCTGAAGTGTTCAAATGGATATGTATTTCCTTTGCAATGAATCAACAGCCGTTGCAAAGATAATCTTCGGATTAGGATTTCTCAAAAGCATAATGATTAATTTTTTTTTTATTGATGTCTATTAAGAGTCTCCTTTGGTGTAAGACAGTATTACATTTAGTTTGATACCAGACAGTATCATAACTGTTTGTGAGCTCGATCGTTGGGCTGACTTACCGAAAGTTCTGAGTATGAATCCTGATAAAGGCTAACGTTTTTCCCGGCTCTGAAGGGTGTCTCTAAGCCTACCGAGCTCTTATGTGTACTTGCCATTCGTTAGGCAAAAGTAAAGAGGACTGGGGGCTGTAGGCTTTGTGCTGGTCATACAATTTCCTAGTATGCTGCGGCCATAGAAACTTGTGAACACTGCCTCACGGTCCCTATGGATAAAATTGGTATAACGGGGATACTTTACTACTACTCGCGTGAGGCCAGTCATTATAATCATAGGGAAATGGGTGTGTGTGTGTGTCGGGGGGGGGGGGGGGGAAGCAAGACTAATATATAGGCTAAAATGTGTACATGAACAACAATATTCATTATATACCACGTTATTTTTGTTTTTAAACTGTTGTGTTTCCTTTTTCAATGATTTAAATATCTGAACAATTCATCCAATAACCCCCCCCCATTTTTTTTAAAATCAATTTTTGTTCCGTGCTAGGAAAGTGGGGATTAGAGTAGATTAAGTTGATAATTCTAAAGACAGTTATAAAGCTAATTATATTACTCTTTCTAAATACTTTGTTTTACAAAAGTAGAAAACCTAAATGTTTTCAGGTTTTAATTTCTGAACAAAAATTTCTAAGAATTGTCAAAGTTTATGGAGAAAAGATAGGGTGAAAGAAACAATTAGAAATTGACTATATAAACACCAACATGTATTAGTTATAAAAGCTTAGTTTCATATTTGCGAAATTGATAGATAAAAGAATAAAAGAGATAATAAAGTATAGAGTTAGGGATCGAACTTAAGAGTTTTTATTAATAGACGTTTTATATTTTCTAAAAAGTATGTTTTTGTTCTAATCTTGCATATATATTTGTGTGTTTGCGTGCGATTGTGTGTATGTATGTGTAAGTGAGGCAGACAGACAGAAAGGAAGAGGATTTATTTAATAGAAACCTATTAAAATGCTAAGGTTGAACGTCATCTTCATTTTTCAAAGCAAGATTTGCATACTCTTAAAACCTAATCGCTAGGCAATTAAAAAAAATTAAGCTGAAATAGCCAAATCTAGGGGCCTTATACAAAAAAGTGTAGACATACACATGTAGGCCCTCGGGGCATATTAATATTGTTTAGATATTTCCAAAGACTGTAATAAGATGGACCGCTTGCTTTAAATATTTCTGCTATTTGATGACTCGTAAACTTCTGTTTCGGAATTTACGATCACAAACGGAATTATAGACCTAGCGTTTAATAACTACGCTTTCATTTTAGAATGGAAAACTATAAACTAATACCTATCCCAGTTACCAGTTATTGTCGGATAATTTAAAGGAATATTATAGACGTCAAATGCCGATGAATATATGTCAATTAAAACTATTAAATAATATCAAATGTATTTGTATAAGTAAATGTTTTAGTTTTTCAATTTTTTCGTTTCATTAATTCTCATGTAGAAATTGTAGAATAATATTTTATAGAATGATCGTCTGTTATCTATATCAGATTAAAACTCTAATTTAAGATAAAATAGAAAGTTTCATACAGTGGAAGTCTTTTAGAGTACGCGTTATTTGATGCGCACCGAAAAACACGATTCATTGAGCTATAAAAATAGTGCAAGCCGTCCTCTTATTAAAGTCTTTGATATTACGTCATCTGTCTGTACTCTCAAAACCAAGTCGCTAAGCGTTCCGGAATGATACGTTTCTTTGGGCTATTATTATATAGATGGACCGCTTGCTCTATTTTTAGAGCTTATATGTACTTTTTTTTCCGCGCGCAACCAATAAGGCTGTTTTAAATTACTTCTACGCACCTCCTTGTTTCTTAATTGCTTCCGCTGTATAGAACTTTCGATTTTAATTTTAATTTTTCGTTGAGAAAATCAAAGCGATTCAATAAAACGGAAGTGCAAAGTATTATACGAATCGGGAATTCAGAAAATCTGTGTTTCGAGTCATCATATAGCAGAAATACTAAAGCAAGCGTTCCATTTATATTATAGTCAATGATAATATGTTACTGTTATTGGTGCATTAAAACTATCATTTAAGAATATCGTTAGCAAGCACAATAAGTGTTAATGTACTTTGAAGTAGCTGGGCATGAAATATCTGCAAATATTTCAATTGACACACTGTACACACATTCATTTGTGCAATTCCAGTCGTTAAAACATTAGAACGTTAAGGGTTTCTATCTTATTTTTGTAAAAAAAAAATTGAAATTCTGAGACATTGCTAAAAGGGGGCTTAGAAAATGGAGTTGGCTTAGTTCTAGTCGTAATCTTGTCATTTCAAAGATACAAGATACATGTATTACATATTTTGTAAAACTCTAGTCACTAACCTATATTTTTGTTACGTAGTAAACTAAGGCTATGAGATTATATTATTTCCATTAACATTGAAAGTTGAAGGTAAGAAAATGTGAAAAAAAACAGTTTGTTTTAAAGCGTTCTCTTTCAGTGGAATCTTTTTTCAACATTAATGTGTAAATAATTCAAAACTTAAAACAACAATGCTGTTTTTTCCACAGCAGAACTTGTATGTTTTTTAAACCAGTTACTATGTCTGACATAATCAATGAGGCGTGAGAGAGACCGACATTCAGTTATCGAACTTGTCGGGCTATTTGCTTGTACTGGCTGGTCTAATCATTATTAGGCCACGCGATAAAAAAAATGTTCGATACATAACTATGTGTGGCGGTATTGATTGATACATAACAATGTGTGGCGGTATTGATTGATACATAACTATGTGTGGCAGTATTGATTGATACATAACTATGTGTGGCGGTATTGATTGATACATTACTATGTGTGGCGGTATTGATTGATACATAACTATGTGTGGCGGTATTGATTGATACATAACTATGTGTGGCGGTATTTATTGATACATAACTATGTGTGGCAGTATTGATTGATACATAACTATGTGTGGCGGTATTGATTGATACATAACTATGTGTGGCGGTATTGATTGGTACATAACTATGTGTGGCGGTATTGATTGATACATAACTATGTGTGGCGGTATTGATTGATACATAACTGTTAACTATGTGCGGCGATATTGATTGATTGAAATGAATTTATTGTTTTCCACCTCCCTCCCATCAAGCCAACTCCTCTGGTATTTTAAAATATGTTAATATTCTTAACTTTCACACATCTTCCTCTATAATTCTCTATATTTCCTTTCCCATCTCTTCCACCCCTCCATCTATTTATATATATATAAATTTCTTCCATACATGTATCTATCTGTATAGCTATACTAGTAGTTATGCCGTCAAAATGACGTAGAATTGAATGATAACAATCTGTTGTGTTAAAAAATAAATAAAAATCATATATCATATCATATATCATATCATATATCATATCATATCATATCATACCATATCATATCATATCATATCATATCATATCAGATCATATCATATCATATATATACATCTCAAAAGGAATATGTATGTATGTATGTATGTATGTATGTGGCTATGTATGTACATACCGCATAATCTTTTTAAATACTGGACATAAGAACGTGAAATTTGCTACAAATATTCTTTGCGTTACAGCGGTGAACACTGTCAAGTTTTTAAGAAAATTTAAATGACCGCAGTGGTCAGTTTGGTCTAAAAACGCGAATAAACACAACTTATGATTTACATTGACTTTGTCAGTACAACTTTTTATCATTTTTCGATCGATCGCGCTAAAAATAAATCCGAAAAAGGACGCGCGGAGATTATTTCTGTATTGTGTCATCAAATTTCGCGTCGAGATAGCTAGCCAGCTTTTTTTAATGACGTCATCAAATTTTGCGTATTCATTTAAAATTAACTTTGCTTCAATGTTTGCTAATGTATTTTATGAATGAATAGAACAAAATATATTCACGTTTTAATTCGTGTCGTATACGAAATATAAACTTTGTAGTTGTTGCCTGCAATCTCATTATAATTGCTTGAGTAGTTAGATTGTATGGAAACATAACTTTTAGCTTTTTCAATTCGTTTGTAGCGGGCCTATACGCATTAAAAGCTTTCTAGATGGCAATATTTCACGTTTCAATTCGCTTCTAGCGGGCAATATTTCACGTTTCAGTTCAATTCGTTTGTAGCGGGCGTACAAAATGTCATTCACATTTAAATTTTTGACGTATACATTGTCACGTGCGATATCAGCTACTGACGTATAATAATATATTTAGAAATATAATATTTATACATTCTTTTGATTCACTTCAGCAAATGATTGTTAATTCAACATTTATTTATCAATTAATATTTACAATTATGATTTTTGTGTGT
This sequence comes from Anisus vortex, assembly GCA_949126835.1. Taxonomy (NCBI): domain Eukaryota; kingdom Metazoa; phylum Mollusca; class Gastropoda; family Planorbidae; genus Anisus; species Anisus vortex. The sequence goes on from OX421499.1 coordinate 11,302,077, forward strand.
ACAACGTTGACCATAAAACTATTACCACCAATAACCAATTCCCATAAAATTGATATGAATTACCCAAATAATTGGAACCGATTAATAATTGATAGATAATTCTTTAGAAAGTTTAATTTATTTATAACCGATTATGGTATCCTTAGCTAATGATTTTCAGTTATTATATTATTATGATGTCTAAATTATGACATCAAGGAATATTTAAAAATGTGATAATCTCAGCTGATTTAGCTTTTACATAGCATAAAATAAGACATCCAAATTATAACATGACGACATAGAAAACAAACAATTTGCAAAACACATCAATAGAATTAATTGAACAAACACAAGTGTGGATGTATTCAAGTTAACTACCGGTGTGTGTGCAATTGGTGTATGCAATAGTTACCTTTTGCCTCACAACGTATGATTGTTTCCAGTAGAATTTTAAGTTTTGTTCTGTAATGTTTCATAGTGTAATAATTCAAAACATAGTTTATTTATTGTCATATTTACAATAATATACATGTTAATTAAAACAATGAATGACATAAAAAAAAACATTTCATGAGAAACTGACTTTTATCTTCTGGTTCACCAGTTACATGCGCGATAACGTGTCAGCGACCACATTTTGTTTACCTGGTAAATATACCACATTTAGATTATATGCTTGGAGGAAAAAGCTCCAGCGAATAATTCTTTGGTTCTGTTTTACCCTGGAAAGGAATACTTAAGGGTTATGATCAGTTAAAATATCAATTGGATATTGAGAACCATTGATATAAAAATCAAAATGTTTCATTACTAGGATTAATCCTAAAAGTTCTTTTTCTATCACACTATAGTTTCTTTGGTGCTTATCAAATTTTTGAGAGTAAAAACTTATCGGGTGTTCCAGTGAATCATCACTCTTTTGAGAAAAGACCGCTCCCATCCCTGTATCACTAGCGTCAACAGTAATTTTAAAGGGTTTACTGTAATTGGGTGTTACTTATACAGGTGCCTCAGAAAGAACATCTTTTAATATATCAAAGGCTTGGTGGCATTCATTAGACCATTTGAAAGTGCAATTCTTCTTTAATAGATTTGTTAATGGACATGCAATGGTTGAGAAATTTTGACAGAACCGACGGTAGTATCCCGCCATCCCGAGAAAACTGCGGAGTTGTTTACAGGTTTCAGAAACAGGGAACTCGCGAATAGCCTTCACCTTTGCATTTAATGGTTTTACTAAACCATTTCCCACTATGTGACCTAGATACTCGATGGTTGCATGGCAGAACTGACTCTTAGTCAAGTTAATGGTGAAATTAGCATGAGTCAATTTCGTAAATAACAAATTTAGTTGATCTAAATGAGATTTAAAATCGTCACTAAAGACAACAATATCGTCGAGGTATGCATGACATTTAGGAATGTCCTGAGTAATGGCATTTATTAACCGTTGAAAAGTAGAGGGTGCATTTACCATACCAATGGGCATGACCTTAAATTTGTACAGTCCATCAGGGGTTACAAACGATGATATCTCCTGAGCCCTCTCCGTCAGTGGAATCTAAAAATACGCCGTCAATAGGCCAATCTTCGTCACAAACTTAGCATTACTCACTTGATCTATTAGATCGTCAATTCTCGGTATTGGATATGAATCAGTTTTTGTCACTTTGTTTACCTTACGGTAGTCCACAAAAAAACCTCATGGATCCGTCGTCTTTAGGTACCAGTACGCAAGGGGAAGACCAGTCACTACTACTAGGTGTAATAATGTCATTGTCAAGCATGTAGCGAACCTCTTTACGGATGCATTCTAACTGGATAGGATTACCTGTATGGATGTTGTTTAATAGCTTTAGTATTTTCATTTAGAATAACATCATGTTTAACTACACTAGTTCTACTAGGTACATCTCCAAATAAATGGATATTTTCATTAATTAGACCTTTGATAGCGGATTGTTCGCAATCAGGTAAATGTGCCAATTTTTCATTTAGGTTTTTCAGAGCCTTGGTATTTTGCAGTTTGCTTTCTGCCACTTCACGCTCAATTTCGGGTGAATTATTCCCGACTCTAATACCAGTGTTTACCGAAGCAACAACTTTTTGTTCTTCTCTGGTAATGTATGGTTTCAACATATTGATATGGCACACTCGTTGCGATTTCCGTCTATCAGGGGTCTTTACAAGATAGTTAACCTCACTAAGCTTAGCCATAACCTCGTAGGGTCCTGTAAACTTAGCACTCAGGGGTTAACCCGACAGTGGCGTCAGCATGAGAACTTTATCACCAGGTTGGAAGATACGGGTTCTAGCGTTGACGTCATAATAGACCTTCATCTTGTCTTGTGCATGCAAAAGATTAGATCTGACAACTTTTAATGCATTATACAGTCTATTTCTAAAGTTCTCCACGTATGTCAGTAGACCAGTGTCTTCAGTGGATGATAACCATGTCTCTTGTAACAGCTTTAGTGGTCCACGAACTGTGTGTCCGAATACTAGTTCAAAGGGACTGAAACCAAGAGATTATTGTACAGCCTCTCTGGTTGCGAAGAGTGCGAAGGGAATACCACGATCCCAGTCGTCGTTATGCTCGAAACAGAAAGTACGGAGCATATTCTTCAATGTTTGGTGGTATTGTTCCAGTGCGCCTTGTCTCTGTGGATGATATGCACTCGATACTGCATGACGAATACCCAGCCGTTCTAAGACTTGGCGAAATAACTTCGATGTGAAATTTGAACCTTGATCTGACTGCACGGTTTTCGAAAGTCCATATCGGGTGAAGAATCTGATAAGTGCATTAGAGATTTTGTCGGCATTGATGCTACGTAGAGGAATAGCCTCTGGAAATCTCGTTGCCAAACACATAATAGTGAACAGATACTGGTGGCCAGCCTTAGTTTTAGGCAACGGACCGACGCAGTCTATAATGATGTGACTGAAGGGTTCTGAGAATGCTGGTATGGGTCGTAGAGGAGCTACCGGAATGGTCTGATTCGATTTGCCGACCATCTGGCAGACATAACATGATCTGCAAAACGATGTGACGTCACGACGTAGGCCAGGCCAGAAGAAATATGGAAGAATCCTGTCGAAGGTTTTCTGTATCCAGGACGAGCCCCCGATCTTTTGTCACGTGCGATATCAGCTACTGACGTATAATAATATATTTACAAATGTAATATTTATACATTCTTTTGATTCACATCCCTCTTGGATCCTACAAGGTTGTATAAGAATTAGTATTGGTGTTATTGTAGGAGATTTGATATTTATTTGGCTCGTAGGATGTGTTTTAAGTGTATGAAGTGAATTAGGTAAACTGTACCTTAATATAGAGGAAATCCACAATCCTGTTTGAATGATTAAACACAATTTTATTCCAAAAAGTTGAAATTATGAATATAACAGCAATAAAGAAAACAGGTACCAATATTATAGAATGAAACGTAAATCAGTTGAGATTCTTTTATATAATATCAAGCCGTTTTAACGTATCTTTTAAGAAAGTGGTTAAGAACAGTCCTCACACAATAGCGCCCAAGCTAGAACTGACTAACGATCTCAAACCCTCTCGCGCCGTATGACGCATTTTAATCCTATGACTTAGTGTCTAGACATATGCATGTTTTATTCCTAACACGGAAACATTTCGGGTTTAAGATTATTTCTTTTTAATTTTAATTAATAATAATAGAACCAATATAATTTTGGAAATAAAACTACTTTCATAACAACATCGATAAACTTTTTAACTGGCAAGGTTTTTTTAATTGCCTTATATATTAACTGTGTAGCGGGCAATCTCATTATAACTCCGTGGATATGTAAAGTGTATGTAAAAGATCATTATGCGAATACATTGAACACAATTTAACAAAAAAAAAACTTTCTTCTTTGTTTCTTATGGGTTTCATTTGTTATTGTTTTACATGTTGAATAGAAAATTTAATTCTAAGTTTGCTTTTAAAGCAACAATATATAAATTAATAGCAAATAACAAAAACAACACAACATAGGTCTGCGACTTAATGTTTGTCGTAAAAAAATATATCAAACAATTTATTTCTTTTTAAATAAAAGTACTGTCGAATGTTCTTTATCAATGAATAGAACAAAATATATTCACGTTTTAATTTGCGTCGTAATTTATAGCGGGCAATTTTTTAATTGTTATAATGGGTAATGGGTAATGATTTTAACGGGTAATTTATGTTGTAGCGGGCAAATAAAAAAAAATACCTTACGTTTAAATTCGTGTCATAGGTCATGCGGGCAATCGCATTATAACTGCTTGAGTAGTAAGAGTGTATGTAAACATAACTTTTAGCCGGTTCGGAGGACCGGGCACATACCGGCTAGTCATATATATCATATTATATCATATTATAAATCATAAATATATATAAATCTCAAAAGGAATATGTATGTATGTATGTATGTACATACTGCATAATTTTTTTTAATACTGGACTTAAAAACGTGAAATTTGATACAAATATTATTTGCGTTACCGCTGTGAACACTGTCAAGGTTTCAAAAAAATTAAAATGACCGCAGTGGTCAGTTTGGTAAAAAAACGCGAATAAAACGACACATTTTGGTTTCATGTTAAAATTGCCGTTCCAACTTTTTATAGTTTTTCGATCGATCGCGCTAAAACAAATAAGAAAAAAGGACGCACGGAGATTATTTCTCTATTGCGTCATCAAATTTTGCACAGAGCTAACTAGACGTCTTCTTTTGATGACGTCATCAAATTTTGCGTATTCATGTTAAGTTTAACTTTGTTTCGATGTTTGCTAATGTACTTTATGAATAAATAGAACAAAATATATTAACGTTTTAATTTGCGTAGTAATTTTTAGCGGACAATTTTTAAATTGTTATAATGTGTAATGGGTAATTATTTTAATGGGTAATTTACGCTGTAACGGGCAAATAAAAAATTCCTTCACGTTTTAATTCGTGTCGTATACGAAATATAAACATTGTAGTTGTTGCGTGCAATCTCATTATAACTGCTTGAGTAGTTAGAGTGTATGTGAACAGAACTTTTAGCTTTTTTTAATTCGTTTGTAGCGGGCGTATAAGAATTATATATTTTATTGAGAGCAATTTTTCAAGTTTCAATTCCTTTGTAGCGGGCGTATATGATTTAAAAGCTTTCTAGAGGGCAAAATTTCACGTTTCAAATTGTTTGTAGCGGGCGTACAAAATGTCATTCACATTTAAATTTTTGACGTATACATCGATACACTTTGTAACGGGCAAGGTTTTTTTTTAAATTGCCGTATATATTAATTGTGTAGCGGGCAATCTCATTATAACTCCATGGGTAGATAAAGTGTTACAAAAGATCATTATGCGATTACATTGAACACAATTTGACAAAAAAAATGTTTCTTCTTTGTTTCTTATGGGTTTCATTTGTCATTGTTGTACATGTTGAATAGAAAATTTAATTCTAAGTTTGCTTCCAAAGGAAAAATAAATAAATAAATAAATAAATAGCAAAAAACAAAAACAACACAAACAATGGTCTGTCGTAAAAAAATATATCAAACAATCATTTTTTTTAAATAAAAATACTGTCGAAAAGACATGTGAGTTCTGTTTTACAGAAAGAGTTTAATTTCCCAATAAACTCACACCATTAGATCACAGTGAATTGATTCTTTTTTGTTTTTCCTTTATAGTTGTATATTGAAATGGTGCATATTAAAGTGTGCTAAACAATACCAAAATTAATACTGACCACAAAAAAATACTACTTTATGAATGTTGCAAAAATAAAACAGAAAAACTATAATGTGTCAAGCCTATTCTACACAACGCCCGTTCGAAGAATCGGGCAGATACCGGCTAGTATATATATAAATCTCAAAAGGTGTATGTATGTATGTATGTGGGTGGGTATGTACATACCGCATACTCTTTATAAATACTGGACAGAAAAACTTGAAATTTGCTACAAATATTCTTTGGGTTACAGCGGTGGACAATGTCAAGGTTGAAAAAAATAAATTAAATGACCGCAGTGGTCAGTTTGGTAAAAAAACAAGAATAAAAAGACTAATTTTGGTTTCCCTTTGAATATGTAGGTTTAACTTTTTATAGTTTTTCGTCACAAAGTTAGAAAAAAAAAAGAATGCGTTGAGATTATTCTTATGACGTCATCAAACTTTGAGAAAAAACTTTATAAATAAAGGGAAACAATTTCATCCATGTTTAAATTACCGGAAATACACGAGTAGCTTTTGGTGCGCATTTTTAAAATCATCGCCTCTCGACGTGCTTATTGAAAGCAGGGGAGCACATGTTTTGGTTAACCGTTAAACATAGGCCTAAACGCCATTTTTCTTACATATGTTAAGAAGTGAACCAAACATATTTTAACTATTGTTTGTTTTACATATATAATTATAACTATTTATTTATTGTATGCTGCATTTATGTGTTTATGATATGAATGATATTGATAAATGATTTATGATGGTATATAGATGTAAGCCCATTTCTCTTTCCAACTAACAAGAAGGGCAACACTTTGTTATTGTGAAAAATAGTAACCATTTTAACTATTTATTGTATGCTGCATTTATGTGTTTATGATATTATGATATTGAATTATGATTTATGATTGTATATAGATGTGAGCCCTTTTCTCTTTCAAACTAACAAAAGGGCAACATTTTGATATTGTGAAAAATAGTATTTTATGTGATCATTTTCAAAGCAAGATAGTAACGATATTTGTGAACAAGAGGTCTACATAATTGTTGACTATTAACATATTAATAAACACTCCATGTCAATACTTTAAATGCCTCCAAAGAAAAGAAAACTAATTGGACAAAAGACCCCAAAGGCAATAAAAGCCAAACGTTTGCGAAAAGATGAAACTGATGAACAAAGTGATGCTAGAAATGAAAGGAAAAGGGAAAGGGCTTGGACAATAAGAGCCTTAGAGACATCAGTAGAGAAGCGAACACTACTTGAACAAATGCGACAAAAAGCAAACACATTAAGGGCTACCGAGACTTTAAAGGAGCGCCAAAAGCGTCTTGAAAAAAAGCAGGAAAAAGCAATCATATCAAGATAATACGAGTCATTGGAGGAGCGACAAAAACGTCTGGCAAAAAAAGCGGGAAGAAGCAATCATATCAAGAGATACCGAGTCTTTGGAGGAGCGACAGAAACGTCTTGAAAAAATGCGAGAAATAGCATCTGCAAATATGTAAACAAAGGAATTGACATGGCTGTCTTTGGAGTAACAGATGACAACGCTCTTGATGAAGTGACTCGGTACATGATAGGGAGATACATCAGTAGCAACGAAGCGGTTTGGCGCATTATGAGTTTCCCAATTCACGAACGCCACCCGACAGTAGTTCATCTCAATGTCCACTTAGAGAACGGGCTGAGAGTTTACTTCACAAGTGATAACGTGCAAGCCCTTGCAGAAAGACCACCAAATACAACTCTGACAGCTTTTTTTTCAATTATGCCAAAGTGACGCTTTTGCCGGAACAATGCTATATCCAGAAGTACCTCGCTTTTACACTTGGAATAAGTCCAAAAAGGTGTTTTGCAAAAGAAAGCAAGATGTACCTGTTGCAGGTGAAGATGCCCTAGCAAATGAAGCATTGGGTCGTGTCTATACATTTAACCCAAAAAACGCAGAGTGCTTTTTTCTCAGACATCTACTTCATGCAGTTCGAGGACCTACTTCTTTTGAATATCTAAAAACTGTGAACGGTGAAGTTTGCCAGACTATCAGAGAAGCTTGACGAAGGCGTGGATTACTTGAAGATGATAGACATTGAGACCACACTTTATCAGAGGCTGTTTTAAGATCTTCTTTGGAGCAGATAAAAAATCTTTTTTGTATTATTCTAAATATATGCAACCCATCCAATCCAAACAGTTTGTGGGAGAAGTATAGAGAGTCCATGAGCGAAGATTTACCACGTAATAACTCATTTAGAGCAAGTTCAAGACTTCGTTCAAATTGTTCTTCAGATATTTTCAACTTGGCCCTAATTCTGTAGGAGGATAAATGTTTATCAATCAACAACAAAACACTACCAGACTTAGGATTACAGCCTCCTAAAAAAAATGAGCGGGATATTCTAGACAAAGACCTGATAAGAGAAAAAATCTTTAACATTGACGAACTAAACAAATATGTAGAATCCAACAAAGTTCTGTTAAACAGCGATCAAACTTAAGCATATCAGGTTATTATGAATCATGTCATTGAAGAAAAAGGAGGAATATTTTTTATCGATGCTCCTGGAGGAACAGGAAAAACCTTCTTAATAAACATAATCCTTGCAGAAATAAAAATGAAACGTGATTTGGCAATCGCAATATCATCCTCTGGAATTGCTTCGACGTTATTAGATGGAGGAAGAACGGCGCACTCGGCTCTACGGTTACTTCTAAATATTGCCAATGAGCAGCATGCAACATGCATCATTAGCAAAGCCTATGGCCAAGCAAAGGTTCTAAAAACCTGCAAATTCATTGTATGGGATGAATGTACAATGGCGCACAAAAAGTAACTTGAAGCTCTTGACTTAACATTGCAGGATTTAAGAGACAATAGACAACTCATGGGAGGTGCTCTGGTGGTGTTAGCTGGCGATATTCGTCAAACTCTTCATGTCATACCAATGTCAACACCAGCAGATGAAATCAATGCTTGCCTAAAATCTTCTTTTCTTTGGCGAAATGTTAAAACAATAAAATTAAGAACAAATATGAGAGTGCAGCAACAAAAAGAAGCAAGTGCAAACATTTTTGCTGAAAATCTTTTACACATTGGTGAAGGGACTTGCCCCATGCAAATGAAGTCAGGGGAATTTACCTTTCTTGATGACTTCTGCAAAAGATTGACATCCATTCAAGAACTTATTCACCAAGTATACCCAAACATTTCCGAAAATTACCTAAATCAGGAATGGCTGTGTGACCGAGCCATTCTTGCTGCTAAGAACACATCGGTCAATGAGTTAAATGGCCTGATTCGGGATATGATACACGGAACGTGTACATTTTACACATTATTTGATTCCGTCACGGATGTCAATTAAACCGTGAACTATCCTACGGAATTTTTAAATTCTATGGACACACCCGGAATGCCACCACACAAACTGCAACTTAAAATTGGCTCACCCATAATTCTGATCGCAACATAAACTTGCCAATACTTTGCAATGGAACACGTTTATGTATCAAAAGTTTATTCCCTAATGTGATAGAAGCGACAGTGTTGACTGGGAAAGGAAAAGGAGAATATGTGTTTATTCCTAGAATTCCCATTATTCCAACAGACATGCCCTTCTCTTTCAAGCGTCTGCAGTTTCCCATCAGGTTGGCATTTTCTATAACAATTAATAAGTCACAGATCAGTCAATCAAATGCACTGGAATTAATTTGGAATATCCATGTTTCTCCCATGGGCAATTATATGTTGCCTGCTCAAGAGTTGGCTCTCCAAATCAATTATTCATATTTGCTCCAGAAGGAAAAACAAGGAATATTGTATATAAAGATGTTTTACAGTGAGCGTAGGTCCTATTGCAAATTATTGATCTTTAAAATAGCATTATAAAATTCGTGAAACTGAAATAATTTATTTTCCAATAAAAGATCATTATGCGATTACATTGGACATAATTTTAACAAACATAAAAAAAGTTTCTTCTTTGTTTCTTATGAGTTTCATTTGTTATTGTTTTTCATGTTGAATTTAAAATGTAACGCTAAGTTCCTCCCAAAGCAACAATAAATAAATAAATAGCAAATAACAACAACAACAAAAAACAACAAACAAACAAAACAACAATAACATAGGTCTACGACTTAATGTTGTCGCAAAAATATATAGCAAACAATCATTAAAAAATTTAAAGTACTGTCAAAATTACATGTCAATTCTGTTTTACAGAAAAAAAGTTTAATTACCCAATAAACTTACACCATTAGATCGCAGGGGGAATACTTTGACCAAGATTTTAAAAAAAATGAATATTTGTTTTTCCTTTTTAGTTGTATGTTGAATTGGTGTATATTAATCTCTGCAAAACAACAATACAAAAATAAATACTAAAACACAACAAAAAAAACAATTCCAAAAAAAAACACTATTTTATGTATGTTGCAAAAAAAATCAACAAAAAAGAATTAACAAACTATAATGTGTCAAGCATAGTCTATACAAAGCCTGTTCGAAGAATCGGGCACATATCAGCTATCATCAACATATATAATTACCGTGAGTTTGTTTATTTGTTTATATATATATACTAGTGGTTATGCCCGTCAAAATGACGGAGAAACGAACGACTACAATATTACAATATTAGTTAAGTTAAGTTAATATTAATGTTAAGAGAGAAAGAAAAGAGACTATTAAAATGAACGTTTCTTTTCGGTATTTAGTTTTTGTTCTTTTTAATTGTTTCTGACCCTGGCATATGCATAATAAGTGTTACTGTCAAGCGTCTGATATTATAACGTAGCAAACAGTTGTGTTGACTTGACTTGTTATTAAAAATAGCCTATTAAATTAACAATAATATACTATCTAAAAGAAAAAAAAACCACAATACCAAACAATAAAAGGTAAATAATAAAAAAAGCGTAGAAAATAATATTTCAATACAATACAAACTAAAGTGATAACGATTTTTTCGGTATTTAATTTTTGTTCTTGCTTATTGTATTAATAAAACAGTGTTGAGAATGTTTCTTTCGGTATTTAGTTTTTGTTATTTTTTTTTGTTTCTGGTCGACCTGAACCTGACATATGCATAAGAATTGTGGCCTCAAGGACTGGCGTAGTGTGTAAACCGCCGATACATTCCCATTAAGAATACACTGGCGGGCGAACGCATGGGGCACAGGGGGAGGAAGCAATGGACGCTGCAATCCCGTCTCGAGAACCACCCGGTGCCTGGATGCATGTACCTATAGTATAGGATTTGTGCTACCGGGTGACAGTGCAGTTATACGGGCGAGCCACTACGATAATGATCCTTAGGGGAACCGCAGTGAACGATCGCTGGGCTGCGGAAACCTTCCCCGTTACACGGCACGCCACGCCTTGGGCGTGTCGTTGGGTGGCTGGAGCCTGGACAGAGATTGCTCAATCCTAAGCGTTACGCCCTGGACACAAGAGCCGAAAGGCTAGTCCGGGTATTTTAAAGAGACTTTTAAATTCGATATTAAAATGTAGCGAACAGTTGTGTTGACTTGACTTGTTATTAATTATATTAAATTAAAAATAATATACAATCTGAAAGAAAAAAAACATAAATACAAAACAATAAAAAAGGTAAAAAATATTTTAAAAAAATAGAAAATAACATTTCAATGAAATAAAAACTAAAGTGAGAAAGATTTTTTCGGTATTTAATTTTTGTTCTTGCTTATTGTATCATTAAAACAGTATTGATAATGTTTCTTTCGGTATTTAGTTTTTATTTTATATTGTTGCTGTCAATCTTCTGGTACCCGGTATTTGAAAGTAATCATTTATAAGCCTAACTTGTTTTTTTATAATTCGTATCATTTAACTTATAGGGTGTATAAAGTCGCCTTTTAAAGGATATTCTCCAATAACAACGTAAATCCATTAAATAATTAAAACATTTGGTTACTTTTACTTAAGAGGATAATGCAAACATCAATAATGAAAAAATAATTTCATAGACATTACGTCATACGCTAGTATTTTCTTTAAAGTAAACCATTGAAACTCTCTAAGCCAAATTGCAGTGCGTAGCTTTTAAAAAAGGTCTCGCCACATTAAAAAAACAACAGTAGAATTGGGAAAACCCGGAAAGACCCTCGCGTTCAACATAGTGAATGTCGCGTTCAATATAGTAAATGAACGGAAATGGCCATTTGCTATGTACCGTTATATTTATTTGCATAGATGGATATGACATTTTGGATTTTTTAAATCAACACATTTATAATTATAAGTGATAAAATAATATTATCTTTTGGAGGACGTTTCCAATTTATACATTTAATTTTTGGCCCGAATAGTCAAACGGCTTAGGAGCCTATAGCGAACAAACATATATATAAATATATATATATATATATAAACAAACATATAAACAAACTCACGGTAATTATATATGTTGATATATATATATATATACAAGCCGTTATGTGCCCGATTCTTCGAACGGGCTTTTTTTTAGAATATGCTTGACACATTATAGTTTTTTAGTTTTGTTTTTGCAACATACATAAAGTAGTATGTTTTTTTTTTGTGGTCAGTATTTTTTTAATTTATTTTTGTTTTGCACACTTTATTATACACCAATTCAATATACAACTAAAAAGGAAAAACAAATAATAATAATTTTTTTTTTTATTTCTTGCTCAAAGTATGACCACTATGATCGAATTTTGTGAGTTTATTGGGTAATTAAACTCTTTCTGTAAAACAGAACTCACATGTCTTTTAAAAAGTACTGTTAATTCGAAAATGATTGTTTGATATATTTTTTTGCTACAACATTAGTCGTAGATCAATATTTTTTTTTTGTTTTTGTTTGTGTTATTTGCTATTTATTTATTGTTGCTTTGGAAGCAAACTTAGAATTAAATTTTAAATTCAACAGGAAAAACAATAACAACTGAAACCGATATGAATCATAGTTTATACAACGTATACGACATGAATTAAAACTTTAAAAAGTTGGTCCGGCAAATTTAAACATTGCCCGGCAATATAAAAATTTCCCGCTACATAGTTTATAAGACGTATACGATACAAATTAAAACTTTAAAACGTTGAGCTCGGCAATTTAAACATTGCCTGGCAATTGAAAAATTTCCCGCTACAAAGTTTATAAGACGTATACACAGAATAGGTATAGAACAGAATGCACAATCCCTATATACGCACTCACTAAAAGTTACCATTTTCCGCAATGCAGCGGTCGCTAGAGACGCTACTATAGTAAAATGAGAAATGATATCTACAATATATATAGGGCCTACATTATCTTTCATTATAGGCTTACTTTTATATAAATTTGACTTAATTACCCATTTTGTTTTGAACATTATATGATTAGGCCAATATGATGTAAAAATATTTATTACCCGGTACTGATTTGAAAAAAAAATGGCTTAGACGTAGCTCGGTACCGGTAACTAAATTGCTGCGGCTACCGGTACATAAATATATATACTTTTTAAACCAAAATAAACTTTTAAAATTATGAAGGGAAATAGGCATATAATTCATAATGAGTTAATATGAGGTTGTTTATGCTGTTGTTTATCCTTTATGGAGTCAGGAAAGCCATGCAGTTTGACATGCTCTTTTTTACGATAATCAGTCGTTTTCGCATCATTGTTGTAGTTTATTACACAACCGTTTATGCACATTTTGCCTGAAATATTAGCTTTGGGTTTTCGAACTTGTAGATTTGAAGAAAATGACGTTGTAGGCTAAATAAGCATAAATATAGAGTGTAACCAGGACCACTGCGTTTAAATAGGCTTAGTATGGCGTCGGTATTACTGCCCAAAACAGAAATAAAATGCGATTGCGCATTCTGTTTTATACCTTTTCTGTGGACATATACAACACGAATAAAAACGTGAAGGAATTTTGTATTTGCCAGATACAACGTAAGATACCCATTAAAACCATTAATCATTACCCATTATAACAATTTAAAAAAAATATCCCGCTATAAATTACGACGCAAATTAAAACGTGAATATATTTTGTTCTATTCATTCATAAAGTACATTAGCAAAGGTTGAAGCGAAGTTAATTAAAATGAATACGCAAAATTGGATGACGCCATAAACAAAAAAGACAACCAGCTATCCCTGCGCAAACTTTGATGACGTCATCCTGAAAAAAATCTCAACGCCATCCTTTTTTATATTTTCTGAGCGCGATCGATCGAAAAACTATAAAAAGTTGGAACGGCAAATTCAACATGAACCCAAAATATGTCGTTTTATTCGCGTTTTTTGACCAAACTGACCACTGCGGTCATTTTAATTTTTTTAAAACCTTGACAGTGTTCACCGCCGTAACGCAAAGAATATTTGTAGCAAATTTCACGTTTTTATGTCCAGTATTTAAAAAGATTATGCGGTATGTACATACCCAGCCAGCCAGCCAGCCAGCCAGCCAGCCAGCCACATACATACATATTCCTTTTGAGATTTATATATATACAAGCCGTTATGTGCCCGGTCCTCCGCACCGGCTAAAAGTTATGTTTACATACACTCTAACTACTCAGGCAGTTATAATGAGATTGCCCGCATGACCTACGACACGAATTTAAACGTGAGGTAATTTTTTATTTGCCCGCTACAACATGAGTTACCCGTTAAAATCATTACTTGATTAAGAACATTCGACAGTACTTTTTTTTTTTTTAATGATTGTTTGATATATTTTTTTTACGACAAACATTAAGTCGCAGACCTATGTTGTGTTGTTTTTGTTTATTTGCTATTTATTTATTTATTGTTGCTTTGGAAGCAAACTTAGAATTAAATTTTCTATTCAACATGTAAAACAATAACAAATGAAACCCTTATGAAATAATGTTTATAAAACGTATACGACACGAATTAAAACTTTAAAAATTTAGTTCCGGCAATTTGAACATTGCCCGGCAAATTAAACATTGCCCGGTAATTTAAACATTGCCCGGTAATTTAAACATTGCCCGGTATTATAAACATTGCCCGGTATTATAAACATTGCCCGGTAATTTAAACATTGCCCGGTAATTTAAACATTGCCCGGTAATTTAAACATTGCCCGGTATTACAAACATTGCCCGGTATTATAAACATTGCCCGGTAATTTAAACATTGCCCGGTAATTTAAACATTGCCCGGTATTATAAACATTGCCCGGTATTATAAACATTGCCCGGTAATTTAAACATTGCCCGGTAATTTAAACAATGGCCGTTACCTAGGCGATAAGCCTAAAGGTGCCCAGTTCTCGGAACTGGATAAAATAACCCATGGAGTTATAAACAATAGTCTTAAGCAGGGATAAAGTATTTTCCGGTAACTTATACCTTTTAAATATTGCATTCCACAAATAACGACGCAGATTAAAACAAAATTTTGTTCCCTTCTTAAACGCATAAATACGCAAAATTTGATGACGCCATATAATTATAAGCTTAAATATAGAGTGAAACCAGGACCACTGCGTTTAAATAAGCTTAGTAAGGCGTCGGTATTACTTCCCGAAACAGAAAAAAAAATGCTAAATCTATTTGCTTTGTCCTATGTTTGTAAAGTTTTAAATTATTAATTAGCTTTAAGTCATGTATTCACAGTGTAAAGTATTAAAGTAGTGATAGATTAATAAAATCAACTACAGTATTGGTAGTGTAAAGAATTTATATTGTTTACGGCACGTAGACAATTTAAACATGAAGAAAATTTGTTCCCGTCATTGAGTTGAGATAATAAAATCCATGCACATAGTTTGATGACGTCAATTTAAACATGAATGAAAAATGTCCCTTCATTGCTATAAAATCCATGCGCAAAGATTGATGACGTCATAAAAATTATCTCAGCGCATCCTTTTTTTTTCTAACTTTGTGACGAAAAACTATAAAAAGTTGTACTGGCAAAGACAATGTGAATCAAAAGTTGTGTTTTTTTCGCGTTTTTTGACCAAACTGACCACTGCGGTCATTTTAATTTTTTTTAAACCTTGACAGTGTTCACCGCCGTAACGCAAAGAATATTTGTAGCAAATTTCACGTTTTTATGTCCAGTATTTAAAAAGATTATGCGGTATGTACATAGCCAGCCACATACATACATACATACATATTCCTTTTGAGATTTATATATATACAAGCCGTTATGTGCCCGGTCCTCCGAACCGGCTAAAAGTTATGTTTACATACACTCTAACTACTCAGGCAGTTATAATGAGATTGCCCGCATGACCTACGACACGAATTTAAACGTGAGGTAATTTTTTATTTGCCCGCTACAACATGAATTACCCGTTAAAATCATTACTCATCACCCATTATAACAATTACAAAATTGCCCGCTATAAATTACGACGCAAATTAAAACATGAATATATTTTGTTCTATTCATTGATTAAGAACATTCGACACTACTTTTTTTTTTTTTAATGATTGTTTGATATATTTTTTTTACGACAAACATTAAGTCGCAGACCTATGTTGTGTTGTTTTTGTTTTTTTGCTATTTATTTATTTATTGTTGCTTTGGAAGCAAACTTAGAATTAATTTTTCTATTCAACATGTAAAACAATAACAAATGAAACCCTTATGAAATAATGTTTATAAAACGTATACGACACGAATTAAAACTTTAAAAATTTAGTTCCGGCAATTTGAACATTGCCCGGCAAATTAAACATTGCCCGGTAATTTAAACATTGCCTGGTAATTTAAACATTGCCCGGTATTATAAACATTGCCCGGTATTATAAACATTGCCCGGTATTATAAACATTGCCCGGTAATTTAAACATTGCCCGGTATTATAAACATTGCCCGGTATTATAAACATTGCCCGGTAATTTAAACATTGCCCGGTAATTTAAACATTGCCCGGTATTATAAACATTGCCGGTATTATAAACATTGCCCGGTAATTTAAACATTGCCCGGTAATTTAAACATTGCCCGGTATTATAAACATTGCCCAGTATTATAAACATTGCCCGGTAATTTAAACATTGCCCGGTAATTTAAACATTGTCCGGTATTATAAACATTGCCCGGTAATTTAAACATTGCCCGGTAATTTAAACATTGCCTGGTATTATAAACATTGCCCGGTAATTTAAACATTGCCCGGTAATTAAAACAATGGCCGTTACCAAGGCGATAAGCCTAAAGGTGCCCAGTTCTCGGAACTGGATAAAATAACCCATGGAGTTATAAGCAATTGTCTTAAGCGGGGATAAAGTATTTTCCGGTAACTTAATTTTTTTACTTAAACCATTTAAATATTGCATTCTACAAATTACGACGCAAATTAAAACAAAATTTTGTTCCCTTCTTAAACGCATAAATACGCAAAATTTGATGACGCCATATAATTATAAGCTTAAATATAGAGTGTAACCAGGACCACTGCGTTTAAATAAGCTTAGTAAGGCGTCGGTATTACTTCCCGAAACAGAAAAAAAAATGCTAAATCTATTTGCTTTCTCCTATGTTTGTAAAGTTTTAAATTATTAATTAGCTTTAAGTCATGTATTCACAGTGTAAAGTATTAAAGTAGTGATAGATTAAGAAAATCAACTACAGTATTGGTAGTGTAAAGAATTTATGTTGTTTACGGCACGTAGACAATTTAAACATGAAGAAAATTTGTTCCCGTCATTGAGTTGAGATAATAAAATCCATGCACATAGTTTGATGACGTCAATTTAAACATGAATGAAAAATGTCCCTTCATTGCTATAAAATCCATGCGCAAAGATTGATGACGTCATAAAAAAAATCTCAGCGCATCCTTTTTTTTTCTAACTTTGTGACGAAAAACTATAAAAAGTTGTACTGGCAAAGACAATGTGAATCAAAAGTTGTGTTTTTTTCACGTTTTTTGACCAAACTGACCACTGCGGTCATTTTAATTTTGTTAAAACCTTGACAGTGTTCACCGCCGTAACGCAAAGAATATTTGTAGCAAATTTCACGTTTTTATGTCCAGTATTTAAAAAGATTATGCGGTATGTAGATACCCAGCCAGCCAGCCAGCCAGCCAGCCAGCCACATACGTACATACATATTCCTTTTGAGATTTATATATATACAAGCCGTTATGTGCCCGGTCCTCCGAACCGGCTAAAAGTTATGTTTACATACACTCTAACTACTCAGGCAGTTATAATGAGATTGCCCGCATGACCTACGACACGAATTTAAACGTGAGGTAATTTTTTATTTGCCCGCTACAACATGAATTACCCGTTAAAATCATTACTCATCACCCATTATAACAATTACAAAATTGCCCGCTATAAATTACGACGCAAATTAAAACATGAATATATTTTGTTCTATTCATTGATTAAGAACATTCGACAGTACTTTTTTTTTTTTTAATGATTGTTTGATATATTTTTTTTACGACAAACATTAAGTCGCAGACCTATGTTGTGTTGTTTTTGTTTATTTGCTATTTATTTATTTATTGTTGCTTTGGAAGCAAACTTAGAATTAAATTTTCTATTCAACATGTAAAACAATAACAAATGAAACCCTTATGAAATAATGTTTATAAAACGTATACGACACGAATTAAAACTTTAAAAATTTAGTTCCGGCAATTTGAACATTGCCCGGCAAATTAAACATTGCCCGGTAATTTAAACATTGCCCGGTAATTTAAACATTGCCCGGTATTATAAACATTGCCCGGTATTATAAACATTGCTCGGTAATTTAAACATTGCCCGGTAATTTAAACATTGCCCGGTAATTTAAACATTGCCCGGTATTATAAACATTGCCCGGTATTATAAACATTGCCCGGTAATTTAAACATTGCCCGGTAATTTAAACATTGCATGGTATTATAAACATTGCCCGGTATTATAAACATTGCCCGGTAATTTAAACATTGCCCGGTATTATAAACATTGCCCGGTATTATAAACATTGCTCGGTAATTTAAACATTGCCCGGTAATTTAAACATTGCCCGGTAATTTAAACATTGCCCGGTATTATAAACATTGCCCGGTATTATAAACATTGCCCGGTATTATAAACATTGCCCGGTAATTTAAACATTGCCCGGTAATTTAAACAATGGCCGTTACCTAGGCGATAAGCCTAAAGGTGCCCAGTTCTCGGAACTGGATAAAATAACCCATGGAGTTATAAACAATAGTCTTAAGCGGGGATAAAGTATTTTCCGGTAACTTATACCATTTAAATATTGCATTCCACAAATAACGACGCAAACTAAAACAAAATTTTGTTCCCTTCTTAAACGCATAAATACGCAAAATTTGATGACGCCATATAATTATAAGCTTAAATATAGAGTGTAACCAGGACCACTGCGTTTAAATAAGCTTAGTAAGGCGTCGGTATTACTTCCCGAAACAGAAATAAAATGCGATTGCGCATTCTGTTTTATACCTATTCTGTGAACATATACAACACGAATAAAAACGTGAAGGAATTTTTTATTTGCCAGATACAACGTAAGATAACCATTAAAACCATTAATCATTACCCATTATAACAATTTAAAAATATCCCGCTATAAATTACGACGCAAATTAAAACGTGAATATATTTTGTTCTATTCATTCATAAAGTACATTAGCAAAGGTTGAAGCAAAGTTAATTTTACATGAATACGCAAAATTTGATGACGTCATAACGAAAAGCCGGCTAGCTATCTCTGCGCAAACTTTGATGACGTCATCCTGAAAAAAATCTCAACGCCATCCTTTTTTTTATTTTTTTAGCGCGATCGATCGAAAAACTATAAAAAGTTGGAACGGCAATTTTAACATGAACCCAAAATATGTCGTTTTATTCGCGTTTTTTGACCAAACTGACCACTGCGGTCATTTTAATGTTTTTAAAACCTTGACAGTGTTCACCGCCGTAACGCAAAGAATATTTGTAGCAAATTTCACGTTTTTATGTCCAGTATTTAAAAAGATTATGCGGTATGTACATACCCAGCCAGCCAGCCAGCCAGCCAGCCAGCCACATACATACATATTCCTTTTGAGATTTATATATATATATGATATATGATATGATATATATATATGTTTGTTCGCTGTAGGCTCCTAAGCCGTTTGACTAATCAGGACAAAAGTTAAATGTATAAATCGGAAACGTCATCCAAAAGATAATTTTATTTTATCAACAATATTGCCTAATTCGTTAATTTATTTTTTTAAATAAACTTCGAACTATTGATAATCACCGTATGTTAAAGTTTTAAACTTAGCGTCATTTTAAAATGATCTTTTTGAACGTTCATTTACTATGTTGAACGCGATGCTTTTTCGGGTTTTCCCCTTGCATTCAGTTGTTTATTAACGTGGCGTAAAATCCTTAATAAAAGGTACGCACCGGCGATTTGGCTTGGAGAGTTTAAATGTTGTTCTTAAAATAAAAAACACTAGCTTTTAACGTAATGTCTATCAATTCATTTTTTTTCATTAATGGTAGAAGTTTGCTTTATCCTATTAAATTTAAGTAATAGTAACCAAATGTTTTAATTATTTAATGGATTCACGTCGCTATTGAGAACATCCTTTAATGAGCGACTTTATACAATCTATCATTTAAATGATACGAATTATAAAGAAAATTCTATAAATATAGTAGGCCTATATAAATGATTATAACCGGTAACTGTCCCCTCCCGTGTTGGGTCGGCATCTTGCGATGACGCTGAAGTGTCCTCTCCAGTTGAGCTACAAAGCCTGAGAGAAATAATATGGAGAGCCAGCTGGTGCCCATGCAGCAGCCCCCCCCCCACCCTCCTCGTAGCTGACGGATCCAAGGGAGCGACAAAGTCGATACATCTTGGCTTCAAATGCGCCGCAGGAGTTGCCGGTGATGACGTTACAGAGTCAAACCGCCTTAGGCACTCCAGCTCCTGATTTTTTGTCAGGGTTTACTCCCTTAGCCTTTCCCGTGAAGGGGTAAGCCGCAAGGCAGCGGAGGTTTGGAGTCAGAGTATCCTTCTCCTAGGCAGGATACCATCCAAGGTTAACGAGCCCCATCTGCCCGAAGCGACTGGTTTTAAGGCGCCAGTGCATGCAAGCAGTTCGGCCTGACCGTAAGCTTAAAAAAGACTAACGTTATGGCTCAGGGCACAGAGACCCCTCCAATCATTGTGTTATGGACTGTCACTATAATGACTATTATTACGACTCGTTAAATCGGATTCAATGAATATAGTTGTATCTTTATTAGAAGTCTCTAGATTCTGCTAATCTGTAGCCCAAGCTAGGGGTTCCTTGACTGACAGGTCTATGCAGTAATGTAGTTATATTCGGTATAATCATCTTCAACACCTTTCTCAACAATGATAGATCAAACAACTCCAGTTGTTGAATAAACAATTTTATTTAAATTGTAGACTCAATATAAACTTTAAATAAATGCATCAACTAATGGCAACATAAGTGTTTCATTAAATGGCATAAAATATATAAGTATCAATATAGCGACTTCACTCTACAAACTTTCTAACTGAACTAACTTTAAGGAGGTCGGGACTTTACAAAGAAAACTATTAACGAAGATTCTATAGGGTCTTAATACGCATTTTAATCTCCTGCTCTATAGAATACTGCGATCCAGAATTATAACCTTCAATTTCAAACGGGGTTGGACGAATTATTTTATTTAAACTGCCCTCAGAGCAGAAAGGTCAAACCTTGGACTCTAATACGCACTTGTTAAGAGGTCAATGCCTTATTGCGTCATTCCTCTATGACCGATATTCGTAACACCCCTCTCCTTCAACAGTTTTATAATTATTTCTTTTACATTTTAATAATACTAAAAATGTTAATTTTAAGGAATAATTATAAAAGAAAATATTTCGGAGAAAACAACATACAGTTCAATTGGCTATTCCACTAATTCAATTGGACTGATCACAATAAAATATAATATATGCAATATAAGTTAATCTTATCAAATGGCTTAACTCTAATCATTCAATCATTTAATATTAATTCAAGACAATGGACAGTTAAATTATGTCTATCTAAATCTTGTACACAAGAAAAATACATAATCATTCTTAATAGGGATAAATAGGAAATAATGCAATGAAACATAACATACATAAGCCTACATTTATTTTCCAAGGTAATAAATCTTGCATCCATTTTTCTAAACTAATATTTTTTGCAATTGTAATTAAACAACAAAAAAAATCAATTAATGTCTTCAGACACGACTTATTTTTCATAAGGGAAAAACTCGCTGATGAAAAACTACACTAGGCCTGACCTAATTACACTTTAAAACAGCAATCATTGCCTCGGCAGTATTTTTTTCATGCTTGTAGGCCTGAACAACATTAGACAACTGTCTGTGACGGGACAAGAAATTTAGGTCAATTTTTCTTTCTTTCTCTCCATTCCCGATTGATTCTAACAATGTTGACATTGCTATGCAGATTTTTACCCCATCACCGCTTAGGTCAGAAATTTCTACGCGATCAAAAAGTTATCTTGACTAAATGAGCCTTATTTAACAACTATAATTTCAAAATTACATTCATTTTTCTTACATTTCAGAAACTAAACATGGCATGTTCAAGAATTAAGATAGTTTATAGAAAGATTCATTAAAAATATTTCAATTTTTCATTTTACCATGACCTTTCTACGTCATAAGTTTCTGATTAGAGTAGTGTACATAATAGCAGTTTTAAATATGAAAATATTTAGACATGGATTTTAATTTTACTTAAAACAAATTGGTTAATTTACTTAATTAACTATCAATTAAAGCACATTATATCATCTTGATACAATCTTAATACTAAACAGTAAGTAACTATTTTCTTTAGATTACATTAAATACATTTCAAATACAATATTATTGACGTACAATAGATACAAAGATTAGAAATTAAAGAGCATACTATTAATTTTTTTTCAGACAGAAATCAATTAAAAAATTTATTTTTTTCAACACAAACTGCTGGTCTGAATGGTTCCATCTCCAAGCTTCTCAGTTTGTAAGGTGAAATATTTTGCTCTTTTCCATGTTCCACAAAGGTCTCATTCATAGATAGATTTTAGGTTCTACTGTTACTTCCACAGTGTTCAGTTCTACCCATTCCTTTTGGTTGTCAATACAATTCATTCAATCTATTTTAACTAATACAAAAAAAAAACAATATTAGTTTTATATCTTGACAGGAAATCCTTAATTAATAATACATTTGTTGAACATTGGTATGTCAACATTATAAATTCTCAACCATGAAATCAGAATGGTTTACAGTGTCAAGTCAGTGGCACATCCTAAATTTATACAAAACAAAGATAAGAAACATTACAATAGTTTTCACTTCTGGTCTGCTTTTCATGTAAAATTCCTAAAAGTGAACAATTATATATAATACATTTCTTGGAATTCTAGTTAGTCATAGTTCTGTCTTGCAGCAACTATTTTTACCCTACATTATCATACATTCAATGATAATACAACAAATGAATACATTCACATAGAAGAAATTTGCATCCTGAATCAGTGAGCAATTTTTTCAACTACAGTACATGATAAAATAAATGTCCATAGTACAATAATAAAACATTTCTCAATACTTTAGTGATAGAAAAATTCTCTTTTCTCAAAATCATTTACATCTTTTTCAATCAAATTATCCTCTCTGCCAAATGTTTCAATTATCATTTCCAGAGATTCTCAAACATATCTTATAATCAGTCCATATTTATTATGTCCTCTGATTTAGAAACCAATTCTGCGGATAAAACTGATCTTTTTCTCCAGTAGCAATTTTTTTAATGCTCAATCTAATAAGTTTGTTTAGAAATATTAAAATATAATGATATCTGCTCTAACAATACTTTTACTCAGTCCTTTTTCATCACAAGTAAGGGATTTAGTTTTAAAATAGTAAGTTTGTTAACTAATTATCAGTGAATTTGTCATTCCATTCATCCTGAACTCCAGGCATGAGATTTACCAATAAGAGTAACAATGTTAACAACATCAAGTTTGTTCCAATTGTTTCTAGAAGGTAAGGCTTTATCATTTTTAATGATATAATTTCTTTGCCTTGCTTTCATCACACAACAATTGCATCTGCATGTGAGCAGTGTACATTTTTTTCTAACAAAAACAGTTATGTCAGACAAAAAATGTATGTACTTATCTAGGTACTTGATCAGCCCAAGGAGATTCATTTCGGTCTGCCATGCCTCTTGAAGTAGTTTGAGTGGTCCTCGGACAGTGGGTCCAAAGATCGGTTCACAGGCTCCTTGACTCTCCGGATAGGATTCAGTTGACATCTCATGCTTCAGGCATAAGTTCGTTAGGACTGGATTGAAGAGTTCCGAGGCGAAGTTGGTCCCTCGATCTGTCGGTATGGATTGTGGTAACCCATAGCTTTATAGCTTTTGATAGTTTCGGTCCAGCTCTCAGCACTCGTTTCTTCAGTGATGCTCCTCAAATCTTCATCTGTACCGGCAACTGCAGGTTTGCATTGTTGTTTGAGCATGCTGTGGTCTATATGATTATAGACATCCTTAGTAGGAGTTTCTTTCTTGTCGACAGCCTCCTCATGTAGCTGTAGCAACTCTGGGTCTACTTTCTGCTCAGCAATCATCTCTCTTCGTGATGACTTCTTTGATTGTTCATTTCCTTTCGGATAATTGTCAATCTTGGATTAAAAAAAAGTAGTATCAAGTTCCACTTCTTCTTCCTCATTCTTTTCTCGTGGGAGAATTTCTTCTTTCTTTTTCTGTGGTGTCATACCCTTTATGACATCACCTACAGGATAAAGTTCTTTATCTTTACCTGTCTCAACAATAGGACTAGGGTCTGGATTTTTCTTCACATACAGTTCAGGTCTCACCCTCCCTTTCGCCAAATCATTTGCTAGGATAACAGATATGCCATCAACAGGAAGTTTAGATATTACTCCAACTGTCACATATCCTGTTACCAAGTCAGATGAGAGGTATATCCTATGTAGAGGTACTTCTTCTTTCCATTCAAAACCTCTCACTAGGACAGTCTGTCCTGTCAATGTATTAACATTCAGTGGTAATACATCTTTAAGCAGCAGGGTTAATGATGCCCCTGTGTCTCGTAATATGTTTACGGACTTCAGTGGTCCTTCCTTTTGTAAGGCCAAACAACCTTCACTAATGAACGGTTGAAAACTGCACAGGGTCTCTGTGTCAATTTCATTCTTCCCTTGACCATGACTTTCGGGTGTTTTTTCATCTTTCGACGAATTCAGACTCTTTTTCGAGTCAAAAATACTTTGGTCTACTTTTTCGTCTCTGTGGACTTGGACAACCAATCCAATAGTAGCCATTCTGTATTTAAAAGTAGGATATTTATCCTCACTTTCTTCAGTTATAGATTACTCTACCTTCTGACTTTTGCTCTCAGGCAAATCCACCCTCAGTTTTTCTGGTTTAGAAGAATCTTTCTTTGAATTCAAATCGTTTGTATTTTCGCTTTATTGTACATTTTGTTTTAGTGCGTGGCTAGCACACATTACCACCTTGCTAGGTCTTTTGTCGCTTCTTATGCTCCAACAGTCTTCCATGCTATGTCCTACTCTCTTACAAAAAGTACATTGGACGTTTTTGTTGACAGGTTTTTTATTAACATCATTTTGTTTCAAAAAGTTCTCATTTTCATGATGTTTTTGTTGTGTGTGTTCTACTGGCCGTTGTGATTTATTAAAATTCTTTGTATCAGCTGTTTTATGACACATTGTGTATTGCTCCGCTAAATCAGCAGCTTTATGCGGGTCATTGATGTCACGCCCGGATAAATACATTCTTACATCCGGCCTCACTTTGTTAATAAAATCTTCTAAAAGAATCCCGTGAGTTCCCGGCCCGTGGTCGACAGTTTCCGTAATTGGCAATGTAATTTAAATAAATTAACATATTTATCGTCCACTCTCAAAAGAAAGACTTGTATATTTGAAAATGATATTTCAAAGGCTTTAATATGGAATTAATTTACTATTTAGGCAGGACTTACCCTTTAAGTTACCGGAAAATACTTTATCACCACTTAAGACTATTCTTTATAACTCCATGGGTAGCTACAGTGTATTTGAAAATTATTTTATTCAGTTCCGAGAACTGGGCACTTTTAGGCTTATACCCTTGATAACGGCCATTGTTTAAATTACCGGGCAATGTTTATTTTACCGGGCAATGTTTATATTACCGGGAAATGTTTATATTACCGGGCAACGTTTATATTACCGGGCAATGTTTAAATTACCGGGCAATGTTTATATTACCGGGCGATGTATATATTACCGGACAATGTTTATATTACCGGGCAATGTTTTTATTACCGGGCAATTTTTATATTACCGGGCAATGTTTTTATTACCGGGCAATTTTTATATTACCGGGCAAAGTTTATATTACCAAGCAATGTTTATTATACCGGGAAAGTTTATTATACCGGGCAATGTTTATATTACCGGGCAATGTTTATATTACCGATCAATGTTTATGGGTAATGATTTTAATGTGTAATTTATGTTGTAGCGGGCAAATAAAAAATTTCATCACGTTTAAATTCGTGTCGTAGGCCTATACGAAATATAAAATGTGTAGTTGTTGCAGGCAATCTCATTATAACTGCTCTCAAGCAGTTAGAATGTATGTAAACATAACTTTTAGCCGGTTCGGAGGACCGGGCACATACCGGCTAGTATATATATAAATCTCAAAAGGAATATGTATGTGGCTGGCTATGTACATACCGCATAATCTTTTTAAAAACTGGACATAAAATCGTGAAATTAGCTACAAATATTCTTTGCGTTACGGCGGTGAACACTGTCAAGTTTTTAAGAAAATTGAAATGACCGCGGTGGTCAGTTTGCTCAAAGAACGCGAATAAAACACAACTTTTGATTCACATTTACTTTGCCAGTACAACTTTTTATAGTTTTTCGTCACAAAGTAAGAAAAAAAAGGATGCGCTGAGATTATTTTTATGACGTCATCACATTTTGCACAGAGCTCACTAGCCGTCTTTTTTTAATGACGTCATCAAATTTTGCGTATTCATCTTAAATTAACTTTGTTTGAATGTTTGCTATTGTACTTTATGAACGAATAGAACAAAATATATTCACGTTTTAATTCGTGTCGTATACGAAATATAAACTTTGTAGTTGTTGCGTGCAATCTCATTATAACTGCTTGAGTAGTTAGAGTGTATGTAAACATAACTTTTAGCTTTTTCAATTCGTTTGTAGCGGGCGTATACGCATTAAAATCTTTCTAGAGTGCAATATTTCACGTTTCAATTCGTTTCTAGCGGGAAATATTTCACGTTTCAGTTCAATTCGTTTGTAGCGGGCGTACAAAATGTCATTCACATTTAAATTTGTGACGTATACATCGATAAACTTTGTATCGGGCAAGGTTTTTTTTATTTCTTTATATATTAACTGTGTAGCGGGCAATCTCATTATAACTCCATGGATATGTAAAGTGTATGTAAAAGATCATTATGCGATTACATTGAACACAATTTAACAAAAAATAAAAACTTTTTCTTTGTTTCTTATGGGATTTATTTGTTATTGTTTTACATGTTGAATAGAAAATTTAATTCTAAGTTTGCTTCCAAAGCAACAATAAATAAATAAATAGCAAATAACAAAAACAACACAACATAGGTCTGCGACTTAATGTTTGTCGTAAAAAAAATATATCAAAATTTTTTATTTTTTTTAAATAAAAGTACTGTCGAATAATCCTTATCAATGAATAGAACAAAATATATTCACGTTCTAATTTGCGTCGTAATTTATAGCGGGCAATTTTTTAATTGTTATAATGGGTAATGGGTAATGATTTTAACGGGTAATTTATGTTGTAGCGGGCAAATAAAAAATTACCTCACATTTAAATTCGTGTCGTAGGTCATGCGGGCAATCTTATTATAACTGCTTGAGTAGTTAGAGTGTATGTAAACATAACTTTTAGCCTGTTCGGAGGAAAGGGCACATACCGGCTAGTATATATATAAATCTCAAAAGGAATATGTATGTATGTATGTATGTATATAGGTGTGTACATACCACATAATCTTGTTAAATACTGGACAGAAAAACGTGAAATTTATTACAAATATTCTTTGTGTTACTGCGGTGGACACTGTCAAGTTTTAAAGAAAATTTAAATGACCGCAGTGGTCAGTTTGGTCAAAAAACGCGCATAAAACGACACATTTTGGTTTCATGTTGAAATTGCCTCGCCAACTTTTTATAGTTTTTCGATCGATTGCGCTAAAAAAATAAGAAAAAAGGACGCGCAGAAAAAAAAATTTTTATGACGTCATCAAACTTTGCGCAGTGATAGCTGGCTGTCTTTTTTTTATGGCGTATTTAAATTTTGCGTATTCTAGTTACATTTTGTTTTTGTAGAAAAAAAAAATTTAAGAAAGGAACACAATTTCGTTTTAATTTGCGTCGTATTTTGAAACGGGCAATAGTTAATTGTTTAAATACCGGAAAATACTTTATCACCGCTTAAAACTTTTGTTTATAACTGCCTGGGTAGCTACAGTGTATTTGAAAATTATTTTAGCCACTTCGGAGAACTGGACACCTTTGGGCTTTTAACCTTGGTAACGGGCAATGTTTAAATTGCCATGCAATGTTTTAAAGTTTTATTTCGTGTCGTATACGTTTTATAAACTTTGTTTCATATGGGTTTCATTTGTTTGTTTTTTTTCCTGTTGAATTTAAAATTGTATTTTAAGTTTGCTTTTAAAGCAACAGTAAATAAATAAATAGCTAATAACACCAACAAAAAACAACAACATAGATCTACTTTATGTTGTGGCAAAAAAAAAAACAACCTATCAAGCAATCATTTTTAAATTAAATGTACTGTAGAAATGACATGTGAGTTCTGTTTTACCCAATAAACTCACACCATTAGATCACAGTGATCATACTTTGACCAAGAAAAAAAAATGATTCTTATTTCTTTTCCTTTTTAGTTATATATTGAGCAGGTGTAAGCTTATATTAAAGTCAGCAAAACAACAATACATCAATAAATACTAACAAAAAAAAACACACACACACACACAAACATACTAGGCCTATTTTATGTACGTTGCAAAAAATTAAATTAATAAAACTATAACGTGTCACGCATTGTCTATACCAGGGGTGTGGATCATTTTTCGTTCTTGGGCCGCAGAAGGAGATTGAAACAAGATGGGCAACACATTATACAAATAATAATACATACTTAATACTATGAACTTTTTAACAATTCAGTTAGAAATTCTGTGAGGGCCATATTAGAAAGGCTTGGCGGTACGTGTTGTAGTCAATACAAAGCCCTTTCGGAGAATCGGGCACATATCTATTATTTCTATATTGCGTCATCAATCTTCTTGCAGAGATAGATAGCTAGCATCAAATTTTGCGTATTCATGATAATAACTTTGCTTCAATGTTTGCTAATGTACTTTATGAATGAATAGAACAAAATATATTCACGTTTTAATTTGCGTACGTAGTAATTTATAGCGGGCAATTTTTAAATTGTTATAATGGGTAATGGTTTTAATTGGTAATTTTTTTTTGTAGCGGTCAAATAACAAATTCCTTCACGTTTAAATTCGTGTCGTATACGAAATGTATAATTTTTAGTTGTTGCAATCTCATTATAACTGCTTGAAAAGTTAGAGTGCATGTAAACATAACTTTTAGCCCATTCGGAGGACCGGGCACATACCGGCTAGTATTACAATAAAACTGTAGTGTGAACGTTTATTTCAGTATTTAGTTTTTGTTCTTTTTTATTGTTTACGATCCTGGAACATACATATGGATTTTGAAAGGGACATCACTCTGTATTATTTAAATGGCTCTCCAGTTTATAACTTTAGTTCATTAGTAAAACGTTATTTAAAAAAATAATTAAGCAATAATATAGTTGATATAATAAAAAAATTCTTTTGAGGGGCGTTTCCGATTTTGACATTTAACCAGTGTCCTTGCTAGGAATTTGGGGGCCCTGTGGGCTTGGCCTCTTTAGGGGCCCCTGCATTTTGACATTCGACATTATGACATGAGAAATTCGGACAATTCGAAACAATTTGGACACTCATTTGCCCCCCCCCCCCCTCAAGTAGGGGCCCGGGGGGACTATCGAATTTGGACCCCCCTCCCCCCTCCCTTAGCTACGCCACTGTATTTAACGTTTGTCCCTAAAAGCTTAACGGCCTAGAGCCAATAGAGGACAAACATATATCTGAATATATGATTGCAAGTACGTATGTAGGATTGTAAGTATATCTGTATGATTGTTAGTATGTATGTTTTATTTAAGTATGCAAGTATGTATGTATGATTGTAAGTATATATGTATGTATGTATGTATGTATTATAGTGAGTAAGTATGATTACAAGTATGTACGATTATAAGTATATATATTTGTATTATTGTAAGAATGTATCTATGTATGATTGTAAGTATGTATGATTGTAAATATGTATAATTGTATATATGTGTATATGTATGATTGTAAATATGTATGATTGTAAGTATGTATATATGTATCTTATCTTATCTTATACATTACAGACGCTCCTTCTATAAAGAAGATTATTGCGTCCTACGCTCATCCGTGATCCGCGTCTAGTCTTGCATTTTTATTTATGATTTAAATGATGTTTAGTTATTGGTTTTCCTGGTTTGTTCAGGCAACCCATTCCATGCCCGAATGCAACTCGGGAAGAAAGAGTACTTATATGCATTTGTTCTCGCATAAAGAACAAGGAAAGTGTTTTTGTCTTTATATTTATCTGAGCTTTGCAACAGGTTGTTATTGTGTTGTATTTCTAAAATAGAGTTTAATGCCTTATGTATTATTACTACTTTACTCTTTGCCCTTCTGTCTTATAGTGTTTCTAGGTTTATTGATTTTACTAATGTGTTACTCTTGTTTATTGGGAATATTCACTAGTTATGAACTTTGCGTTTTTTTTATTTGTTCTAATTTTTTAATGTTTTCTTTAGTTGATGGGTCCCATACAGATCCTGCATATTCTAGTATAGGCCTAACTAATGTGAGATAGCATAAATTTTATATTCTTATTACATTTATAAAAGTTCCTTTTTATGAATCATAATGTTTTGTTAGATTTTTTAATTACTTCATCAATATGAGGGTTCCAAGATAACTTATCATTTATTATTACTCCCAGATACTTAGCATTGTTAGTTTGAGTTAGTTCTTTACCATGAATATAGTAGTTTGTTATTATTTGTTACTTTTTCTTGGTTACCCTTATTAGTTTGCATTTTTCTAGGTGAAAAGACATGCTCCAGTTTGATTCCCATTTTTGTAGTTCATCTTTTCCTGTCTTTTTATTCTATAAATTATGCAATCATCGGCAAATAATCTTACTTTTATACCTGTGTTGATGCAATTTGGCAGATCATTAATATAAATTAGAAATAGTAGGGGTCCTAGAACAGTTCGTTGGGGAACTCCTGAGTTTACTGTTATTGGTGATGACTTAGAGCCATTTATTATCACTGTTTATTCTCTGCCTATAAGAAAGTCCTGAATCCACTGATGTAAGGGACCAGAGATGCCAAAGTATTTAAGTTTTTTAAAAAGACTAGAATGATGAACTTTATCAAATGCTTTTGACAAAATCTAGTAATATAGCATCAATTTGGTTGTTATTATCTAATCCGTTAGACAAGTCATCTATTAAGCCTATTAATTGAGTCTCACATGATCTATTTTTCCTGAAGCCTTGTTAGTGTGGGCACAGTGCATTAGGTTTGTCTAGAGTCTAGATGAATTACTATACTACTATATATTATATGTTCAAGTAATTTACATGTTATGTTTGTTAGGGAAACAGGTCTATATTTTCCGGAGTCAGATTTATCTCCTTTTTTTAAAAGGGAGGTAACATTGGCTGATTTCCAATCTTTGGGCACTTTGCACTGGTTTAGAGAGGCCTGAAAAAGTATTTTAAAGATTGGAGAGATTTCATTAGTTCTTTAAGCATTCTTGCTGGTATTTCATCTGGACCAAATGCTTTGTTTACTTTTAAGTTTGTTAGGATTTGTTTAATGCCTTTTTCATCTACATTTATATTTCCTATCTCTTCTTGTTTGTTTAAATTTATGAAGATTTCTTTGTCACCTGGATTTGAAAAAGATTGTGCAAAGTGTGTGTTTAGAATATTAGCTTTAGTTTCATTATCATTATAAGTTTCATTGTTTTGGCCTTTCAGTGGAGCTATGCCTGTAGTGTCCCTTTTTCTTGATTTAATGTAGGACCATAAGTTTTTATTATTATCTTTAGAAATTACATTGTTTACATATTCATTCTGCAGCTGTCTGCTTAGTTTCTGAGTTTAATCTTTAATTTTTAGGTATATTTTATGTAGTCTAATTGAATTAGTTGCCTTAAACTTTTTGAATAGATTTTCTTTTTGTTTACACAGTTTCTTTAGTTTAGTGTTAAACCAACATTTGTTAATTTTATTTGATGTTTGTTTTGTTGGCACAGAATCAGTCATTATTGCTTTAAAGTTGGCTTTTATGAATTGCCAAATATCTTCAACTGGACTATTTATATTGTATTTAGTAAGAAAATTGGTTTGGAATTTTATTGCTGCTTGATGTAGTTCTGTTGTGTTACATTTATTCCAGAGATAAATTATTCTTTAAGGTTTCTTGTTTGTTTGGGCTTTTATTTTGTTATTTACTCTGACCATATCATGATCTGAAAGTCCAGGGATTATTTCATAATCTATTAGTATTGTATGATTGTAAGTATGTATGATTGTGTGTATGTGTTTATGTATTATTGTAAGTATGTATGTATGTATGATATTGTTAGTGAGTAAGTATGATTGTAAGTATGTATGATCGCAAGTATGTATGTATCAATGATTGTAAGTATAATGATTGCAAGTATGTATGAATGTAAGTACGTATATATGTATGATCATAAGTATGTATGTATGATTGTAAGTATGTATGTATGATTGTAAGTATGTGTGATTGTAAGTGTGCATGATTGTAAGTATGTATGTATGATTGTAAGTATGTATGTATGTATGATTGTAAGTATGTATATGTATGATTTTAAGTATGTAAGTATGAATGTATGATTGCAAATATGTAGCCTATATATGTATGATTTTAATTATGTAAGTATGAATGTATGATTGTATGTATATATGATTTCAAGTATGTATGTATATATGATTGTAAGTATGTAAGTTTGTATGTATGTACGATTGTAAGTATGTATGTAAGTCAATATGCATGTATGATTGTAAGAATGTATGTAAGTGTGTTTGTATGTATGATTATAAGTATGTATATGTTTGATTGTAAGTATGTAAGTATGAATGTATGATTGTATGTATATATGATTTCAAAATGTATGTATATATGATTGTAAGTATGTATGTATGTATGATTGTAAGTATGTAAGTGTGTATGTGTGTATGATTGTAAGTATGCAAGTGTGTATGTATGTATGATTGTAAGTATGTATGTAAGTGTGTATGTATGTATGATTGTAAGTATGATTGTATACTTTTTAAAGTATACTTTTGTGTCATTCTTTCGTTGTTGTAATTTTGTAAAAAAAAATACAAATGAAATACAATTTTAATGAGTGACATTTTTTTATACTGAAACACTACTTCAACCATAGATCTAGATTTAGATAGTATTGTCTATATTTTAACCTTATATCTAGATAGTAATATCTATATTTCAATCATAGATCTATATTAATATCTATACTTCAACCATAGATGTAGATACTAATATCTATACTTCAACCATAGATCTAGATAATAATATATATTATTCAAGCATAGAACTAGATACTTAAACCTATTTTCAACCATTGTTCTAGATAGTAATATCTATAATTCAACCATAGATCTAGATTGTAATATTTATACTTCAACCATAGATCTAGATAGTAATATCTATACTTCAACAATAGATCTAGATATTAAAATATCTATACTTCAACCATAGATATAGATAGTAATATGTATACTTCAACCATAGATCTAAATAGTAATATCTTTACTTTAACCATTTTTATTCATTTTAGATTATTCCTTGTGTTAATACGACCGGCTGAATACGCGTAAACTGTTTTTAAAACTTTATGATTATAAGTAAAAAAAGACTTTTTATCATCCATTATTTTATAGGAGTAAACACAAAGAGTTCAGCAATTTTTTTCGAACACAATTAACCTGTAAACAAAGAATAAAACATAACAAAATATATCGAAAACTAAACCTTAGAGCTATATTTGTAGATTATATTAATATGTCTTAGCCTTGATAGGTTTTTCTGTGTGGGGTCATTTTTGTATGTTACCAGGGCATCTCTTTTGGCCTCAAAGGTGGCAGTCATTTCGGGCAAGTTGGCATCAAAGGGGCCATCCATAAATTACGTCACACGATTAGGGGGAAGGAGGGGGGTCACGCATTTGTGACGATGTGTGACGAGGGGGGGAGGGGGGGTCTAAGATATCCGACGTCACATAAAAATGAATAAGCTTATAC
This sequence comes from Anisus vortex, assembly GCA_949126835.1. Taxonomy (NCBI): domain Eukaryota; kingdom Metazoa; phylum Mollusca; class Gastropoda; family Planorbidae; genus Anisus; species Anisus vortex. The sequence goes on from OX421499.1 coordinate 11,336,460, forward strand.
ATAAATATGTTTGTGCACTATAGACTCCTATGCCGTTAGATCGATCGGGACAACCAAAAATGGACATTTACTCGCAGCTTTCAGGAATATACAATTTTAGTTTGTCACTTATGCTGCTGACTTTGTTGATTTTATATAAATAGAAGTATGACATTTATGCACACATAAAAACAGTAATAAAAAAAAAAGAAAAAGCTCCTCGACGTGAAAGAGTGTAGCTTCCCTTTCATTTTGCTTTCACTGAGAGTGACGAATAGCCAACTTTGTTTGTTTTTTTTTGTGTATTACTGCTGCGCACTCTGTTGTTTTACTTTATTTGCATAGTTGGTTTATAGTTTATACTGTACTTTTTTGTTCTCTATTGTTGATCTCGCTATTATTCTTTTAATTTCTATATGTTTTGTATGGACACAATGTGTCCACGGGTCAACTAGTTACTTTTAATAAGCATTATAAATTAAAATTATTATCGCATTGTTTCTTGGCTATTTTCAAATGATGATGACATCGCGAACGCGTCTGAATGCTAAAAATAAATTTAATGCTCTGATTGAAAGTAATCCAGAACCATTCGCATCTCTGAACGTCAGAGCCAAGCCTGGTAGGCCAAGGCTTGAGGAAGATCACACATCTTTACTGAAAACTATTGTGGATATTGCTATGAATGGATCAGATTCACACGAAATAAGGCAAAGTGATGTGAACAGAAGCATAAAAACATTAGATGAACTCACTGAACACTTAAAGATGGACGAAATTACAATCAGTAGAAGTGGACTCTACCTTCGTCTTTTACCAAAGTGTCCGTCTCTTAAAGGCCAGCGTCATGTCTTAACAGTCCAAGTAAAGCTCATTAGAGCACAGAATGATCTAAAAATGCTAAACATATAGACGGTTTGTTTTGTTCGGCAACAATAAGAGTATTGGAAGAGTTGGCATCCATGCTAGGGTCAAACGAAGTGTGCTTTGTGAGCCAAGACGATAAAGCTCGAGTGCCAATCGGGTTGACTACTGCTAACATGCAAAGTCCTTGCTGATGCACATCGAATACAGAGTCAGCTTGGCTGACCATGACTGGGTTTTGGCTGCAGTATACAAGCTAATTCCGGCTGTGTAAGCTGGAATCCAAATTCAGTCCAATGGTTTAGGAAACCGAGAAGCTATTGGTTATTCAGGACCGACTTACATTGCAATCAGATCTGGAAAACAATCTTCATCAACAGCATTTAGTCATGGACTCGATTTCAAGAAATTATCTCAAGAAATTTAATGTCATTACACGGAGTGGTATTGATCGCATGTTGAAACCAATTTTAGTGGCGACAATTGATGGTGGCTCAGACGAAAACCCAAGATACTTAAAAGTTTTTAAGGTTGCAGTCCACCACTTTCTTCAGTACGATTTTGATGCTGTATTCTTCGCTACCAATGCTACAGGGAGAAGTTCGTTTAATAGGGTCGAAAGGAAAATGGCGTCATTCAGTAAGGAACTTACTGGGTTGATAATAGGCCTACCACATGGCCACAATAGTAGTCACTTGAACGATAGAGGTATTACCATAGATGCTTATTTAGAAAAAAAGAATTTTCAGTTTGCAGGCAACACTCTAGCTGAACTTTGGTCACATTTGGTAGTCGATATTTTTCCAACAGTGGCAGAATTCATTGACCCAACAGTCTCAGAAATCGATGGAGAACACAGTTGTCTAAAGATTAAATATGGTTTGACGTTCATGTACGAACAAGCCAATACTTAACTCAAATTGTAAAATGCACCGACAAAAAGTGCTGTTCTAAACCAAGAAGCTCATATTTCAGTGTAGTAACAGAAAGATTTTTTTCCACCTCCTTTACCAGTTGTTCAATCAGGCGAAGGTCTGAACATTCCAGAACAGACAACAGATGGAGCGTCGCATAAGTTTCCATCTCTGTTTGCAGCTCAAAGTCTGAAAGTGGATGATATCCTTCCTCGGTCATCAAATCCTTACCGTTCGATTCCATACGATTTTTTACTGTCCGTCATTACAATCTGTGATTAGCGATGGGATTAGCAAAAAAATGTCATATGTACTTCGCTTCGTTAGACATGCTGCGCAGCCATTAAATAAACACACAAGCAGGAATCAATTATTCCCCCTAAACCTATCAGGCCACAAAGAGTTGCTGCACGTAGACAACGTGAATTAATGGTTATTATCGCAAATGAAGAAAATGGAGAGAATGCTGAATGGATCTTCTTATACATTACAGACGCTCCTTCTATAAAGGAGATTATTGATAGATAAAGAAGAGCTTGATTTAAATGGAATATCCATTTCACCTGATGAAGATACCAATATTTATTCCATGAAGGAGCAATTTTCATCACCATGGGAGAATACATGATAAACATACATTTTGTGTTGTTGTTTTTATATAAACTTAATTTTTTTTTATTTGTTCTGATTCTACTAAAGCATTTATTTTTGTGCACATGATATTATTATAATTACACTTTCGATTTTTCTTTTGTGTAATACAAAATTCATTAATTACAAAACGACAGGGTTGTTAACAATACTAACAAAAATTATTGGCAATACCAATACCAATACTGCCTGTAAAATCTATTGGCAATACCAATACCAATACAATTTTAAAACCAGTATTGCAATACTTATACCAATATTTATTTATTATTGCCTTACCAATACCAATATTTGGGTCATTCGACGAATAAAACGCAAATGCGTCATTCATCACACTATATCACTTACATCGATAAACAATAACAACATTTTTGGCTAATTTAGACAATGTATTTTTAACCAAATTTTGTTCAATAGTTAACACTTGCTTCATCAGTTTTCCTCAAAGTATTCAAAAGTCTTTGACAACATATTAAATCAGTCCGCATACCTTAACGTCCTTAAGCAACAAGATTTTTAATATGTATACTGTACACATATTGTGAATGAATGAACGGATGGATGGATGAATGAATGGATGAATGAAGCAAATGACTGTCATAGAAAAGCAAATGATACATAAACGGTTAAACATCATACTATAGTAAAAACAGTCAGACCAAGTCAGTGGATTGCATCACATCTGGAAAACTAACGATGAACGATGAATTTTAGTAGAGTTCACAGGGTAACGCCACCTATATGGCCGTTACCACTTAGCCAGGCGAAGAAAAGTAACCATTTCAAAATGCGCACTGGTCAGTCATGAACGAAGAGGGGAAAATACTCGTCCTCCTAATGAAAACAACCTTTCAACAGCAGCGCTTGAAGGAAGTCCTGTATTCAGGTCTATGTATATTTTACGGATATGTGGATAGGCATCCAATGATGCAATAATGTCTGAAGTGTCTGCCAAGTAATTATTAATTTCTTGATTCACATCAGGTGAATCATTCACACGATGTCGTCTGGCTGACAATCCAGCGAAGAAGTCTGGCTGATTATCTGTACCATCAGCGGCAGCCGACGTTGCTTTCTGATCATCAGTCGGAGCAACCAACAGTGATTGTGAAACGCGTCTCATCAGTGCTTCAATAAGATGCGAACGCTGTAAATCATCATCTATCCAGTCCAACTTGAATTTGGGTTGTACAACGGATGCCAGCTGAGCATCAATGCTGTGAAACATGTTTGAAAATCTTCTATCGATAGCATTCAAAAGACATGAAGCTAATGGAGAACAAATTACGAGCCGATCACTCTTTCCTTGATCAAGAAACACTTTTAACTGAGCCTTCTTCACGACAAGTGTTGGTAGAAGGAAACCAAGTCCAATGTCTTTTTTAGTTTTACCCTGCAAAATATCTAGTCCACAGCAAACAGGCTTCATAACAGCAACATACTCTTTAACAAATGTTTTCTGTACAGGCTGTAGTCTTTTGATATCAAGTTAATCACAAAGTTTGTCAAACTTAACTTCCATGTCACTTACATAGAGAATGTTATCAACTCTGGTGACAGCATCATACATTGAATTCCACCGGGTTTCACCAGGTGTTACCAAAAGCATACCAAGTGAATCCTTGATATTTTCAGAAGCTACAACTGATCGGTTTTGTTTATTCCAGAGGGCTGTCAACTTTGAAAATGTCTGAACTGATGTTTTCTTATAAAGTGGATCATCAATTTTGGCACAGTCACTTGTTGCTACAAGGCTGAGCAAATGACAGGCACACTTCCAATGTGCCGGAAAGTAATACAGGATCTGATCGTCATCTGCACTGCTTGTTGGATTCAAGGTCTCATCAATAATAATAAATAATTATAAAACCAAATACATCATGGCGTAAGGATACAGGGCAGCTATCTACTGAAACTTAAGAGGTCAACCCTTACAGGTGCCCCAGCTGCCAACTACAAGAACAATTTTAGACATAAAACTACTTTATTCTCAACCAATGTTGTAGACAATTTATTGAATATTGCTTTTAGTATTGGTTAAAAATCAATACCAATATCAAAAATAATTATTGGCAATACCAATACCAATATCAAATTTCAAGAAGTATTGCAATATCGTCCCAATACTTAAAAAAGTATTGGCAATACTACCAATACCAATACAATATTGCAATATTAACAACCCTGCAAAACGATGACAAAAAAAATTATAATTTGGAACCTGTAAATCTGCATTTTAGAAAAATATCTTTTAGGAGGGGGGGAGGTGCAGATTTTGTGATGTCATATTGATTTCTTAATATTTCTTGGTGAATTGTTTACAGTCTGCTTGTCGATAAGTCTAAGCTCTAAGTCACCATTAGAGCAGGCACGCTGTGGCGGAACAGGTGCTTATTGTCTGGGGGCTGCCCAGATTGTGGCGGGTAGTAGCTAATCAGTGAGGAGCAAAGACCTCTCCCACCGACAGGGGCAACCCGTAGCGTCCGTACCTTAAGCCACTCAGGATGGGCTTACAACTCGTGACTGTTGCCTCCCGTGTTGTTTTAGCTGCTTTGCAACTCCGGGGCGCGTTCCTGGGCCTTGGGTAAAGAGATCATGGGTTGCCCATGCGTCATAATCCCTTTCCTCTGCCTAACCAGTGTGACCAAAAGGAATGCTAGGCATTACATTTGGCATTGGCTTAGCTGCAGGGGCTGCCGGATGGAAGACCACAGTTGGTAATCCAAACGCCTAAGGGGCACCACTCCAGATTTTTCCTCGAGGTTTACTCCTGAAGCCTATTTGTTACCGCTAGGTAGCGGGGGTTTGATGTCAGAGTGTCCCCTCTCCTAGATGGACTGCCTTTCCAGGCTAACGAACGCCATCTGCCCGAAGCACCCAGTTTTGAGGCACTGGAGGACCGTCTTCGCCCCTTCACCTGTTGGTTAAAGCAGTTTTACCGGGCTTAGTACCTAAGCCACTCGAGCAGGCCAGGTGCTGGACTTAGTTGTCAGAGGCTGTGTGAGAGACGCATGCCATTAGGAGCATTTTTTAATCAGTGGCAGCTTGTCTCCACTGACACCCCCGGCTTTAACAACCATTTGAAACCAATATATAGCGCTGCCAACAAACATAGACTAATGTAAGCTCAGAGCGCATTTAACATACAACTAAGAACACGGATATAATCTCTAGGCTAAGAAAAATAAAGCTAATTGATGATTTAAAACTTAACAAACGTAGGACAAATCAATTAAATAAAGCATTAACCACAAGTAACATATAGGTAAAGGGAGGCGTTATAAGGCGGATCCGCCGTATAACGCCCAGCGTTATACGGCGGATTTTTGCGTGAACTCGTGACCTATATTATACAGGATCTTTTCCACTGCCGACAACGCGAAGCACTAATTTTTGGGAAGCGTTATTCAAACAGCCGAAAGTGTATAATACCGAATTTACGAAAAATTGTGAGAGTTAGGCTATACTTATGACTTAAAACTTTATATTCTATTCTATAGTCTATAGTGACTCTATAGGCTTTTAATTAGGATCATATTCCTAGCTAAGTCCTAACCCTTACCGGGCCTAACCGTAAAATCAATTTCTAATTGTGATTAAGTGACATAGGCCATAGTAATAAGGTAACCTTTATGTTTGAATTAATGATAAACAATGACAAATGGTTACTTACAAAAAAATCACGAATTTAACTAAAAAATATTTATCGTTTTACTATAATTGAACGGAGTGATTACGGCATTTACGGTGTATTTTTTTATAATACTAAAAAAAAAATTGGCGAAGCTGGCTGGATTTGAACCTGCGTCAGCCCTGTTGACAGCGCAAGCTACTAACCATTGGGCCAACAAACCTTGTTCTAAATAGTACGAAAAAATAGTAATTAAGCATATAGGACCAGAAAAACAATTATGTATAATATAGGTCAGGAGTTCACGCAAAAATCCGCCGAATAACGCTGAGCGTTATACGGCGGATCCGCCGTATAATCACTCCGTATAGGTAAATGTATCACTATTGGTCTTAGCTATAATAAAGTAAAACATAATAAATTAATCATGACCACTGTTAACCTACGATAAATGAATGAAGAACAAACCAATAGAGCGTAAGTATTAGGTAGACCCCACTGATCTATAAAAATAATGGATTGCCACCAAAAGTTCTTTGTTAATATTTAAAACAAAACGTCTCGCGTGATTCATTTGAAACAAAAAGTCCAATGAATTTTCTTCGCTGTGTTGCACCCAATGGTTAACACTATTTCTTTTGTCACGACAGATGTCTCGTGACCAAGATGACGAGGTCGTGCTGGACTCACAGAAAACTGACCACAGGAGCCAAACCAAACGGCGCAGGTTCCATACGACCGACTCAGCAATTGCCGATAGAGCTGTTAAACTGTTGGCGAAGATAAAAGGTAAGACATTAATTTGTAAAGGTAAGATTATTTTTTTTTGTAAAGCTAATTGTTAAGATAAAGAATAAGACATTTTCAGATTGTAAAGTTCGAGCATAAACATTAGGGATGTGGGATTGTTGAGCTATTAGTGAAACCTAGACGTAAAACCCAAAAAGGAAACAAAAACTTATTATTCACTTACTTATTACGTTCCTTTTCGCTTTCCTTGCGGATTCCACCTTAGAGAATGGTGTACATTATCCTGACCCATCTTATTTTCTTGATTTCGTCATCCATTGGAAGCTGGCTGATCCTTTCTGTCAGATCTGGAGAAAACCTTCTGAGATTTATTGAAAATGGTCTTGATTGTTCTCTAGGTTTCTCCACCCCGCCCCCTCTTTACAACTGGACCGACTTATGTGTAGTTTTGAAGAGTTTGGATGTTAGTGGATATGAATATCGTTTTAAGCTGTATGAATGCAGTAGTTCTAGCTTTGCAGATTTTTGCCTTAAAATCATCATCTTTTGGAAAAAAGAAACTTATGTCAGTTAGATTGAAGTCAAAAACTGAACTGTAAAAAGGGTTCAATGTTAGATCCATGTAAAGTGAGTGTTACAAATATTTCATCCTAGAGGCTGAAAATCAGTGTTACATATATTTCATCCTTTAGGCCTAAAGTCAGTGTTACAACTATTTCAATTTTATAGGCCTAAAGTCAGTGTTACATAATAATATATTTCATCCTATAGGCCTAAAGTCAGTGTTACATATACTTATTTCATCCTATTGGCCTAAAGTCAGTGTTACATATATTTCATCCTATAGGTCTAATGTCAGTGTTACCTAATATAAAAAAAATAGTCTTCACCGGGATTCGAACCAAGGACCTTCGGATCATCAGTCGAACGCGATGCCACTCGGCTACCGTGTCCCACATATTGTTACATATATTTCATCCTTTTTTCTTTGCCTGATTATCCCTCAAATTTGTTTAGTGACGATGTTCGTCATTATCAATTGCGTTTTGTTGTTGATTTGATTTCACTATATTTCTGCGTTTAATCATTGGAAGTCCATTATTAATCTTGAACATGGGGCTAAATAAATCAATAGCATTCCCCTCTTATTGTCTTATTTTCACAGCCGAAAAAAAAACTACATTATTTAAATACTTTATCTATTTATTGTTGTTTTTTTCGTATCCCGCAGAAAGTCGCAAGGAAAACAACCACAAGACCAGCAAGAACCGCGAAACTGATGACGTCACGCAACAGAACAGCATCGCGGCCAACAAATCGTCTTCCGGAAGTTCTCGTCACGGGCTGCAACGCCATTGGTCGGAGAACACAAGCCAACAGAAAGATAAGCCCCACAGCGAAGTGCGGAAAGCCAAAGATAAAATAGTGCAAAATTGATTAGAGTTAGCCGTCGAAGACAAATAGCTTTTAGATTATATTTAGTTGCTAAGTGTCTCTCTTAACCGATGTAGCTAATTTCATTGAGTTGTGTTCACTGGATGAGAACAGTAGAGATTTGATACAGACTAGTTTTGACCAATTAATTTAAGCACGCACTTTGTACTCATGGACACAATTGTGTGTTGTGTGCAGTGCCCTCATATGGGGAAGGGCAGAGGGGGCATATGCCCGGGGGCGGCACTTCTAAGGGGGGGGGGGGGGGCACTATTAGCCTAAGTACATGCCAAACAGTTTAGGAAAGTTGAAGGGTAAATTAAATTTGAAACACAAATTTTAAACAAAAGGAATAATGAATAAATATAGATTAGTAGAAGTTGACTTCTTATTTAATTACACTCAAACTGTTTTATACAAATGTTTCAATTTTTAATAGGCTCACAAAGGTTTAATAAAAGATTGGCTCATCTAGAATATTCTTATTTAAAAAATTGCATTTTAAAATATCGTTAATCATAATAATTAACTAAGCGCCCCAGGGGTGGTGAGAAGCTCTGGGGGGGGGGGGGGCGCTGATGTTCCCGGCAACAGTAGGGATCGCTGAAGGGCCAGTGGGCGGTACGAAAGTAGGCTACTTGAAATATATTCAACACCACTGATTTTTTAATTACCAAAATTAAGATCTGCTTCACTTATAAGAAGGGTAATCTTGAGCTTTGACAAAGATTTTATCGACTTATGTCTACTGTGTAATTGTGACGCAAAAGTCATATAAAGCCCTTTCTGTACTTAACCTTGATATATTGCTATATTTAGACTGTATCTGAGAAATGCAGATAAGGGCGGTGATTAGATTTTTAGAAGAGGAAGTAGGGGCTAGGGTCAGTATAAATTAAATATCTGGCTCAGCTCGTTAGAAAACGAAGTTCGGTGCTTTTGTTCATTATCACAGTTTCACTCAGATTGTTTTTGTTCTAATTTGAATAAATTAGATTTATATAGCCTTTGATTTATAAAACCAGTTTTGATATCAACTTATTAAAGAAATATAAGTTGAGCAAAAGCACTATGCAGAGACGAATTAATGAAATGGCACGTGATGAAGTGAGAGTATATTGTGTGAGTACCTAAAATCTTTCCACATTTTTATAACTTGATCGCAGTCCACACGCTACCTGACATTAATTAAACGTTATGTTTTTATTATAGAAGGGAACATTTTGCTAGTTCTGCTAAAGAAAAATAATTAAGGACACTAAAGGCAAATTATATTACTTAAACTAGAATAGTATTTAGGGAAAAAAGAAATACTTCCATCGACGATGGTATGGATTATATCATATCTTGATGTCATAATTAAAGAAATCTCTGCCAAATGTATTAGCTGTGTTTGATTCATCGACAACATTAATTTGCTAAAATTCTCAGTTAGCGTCTGCCTCACTCACTAAAATACGTAATTACTGCAGATAACAAAACAGAAACAACGCATTCAATGATAGAATGTTCAGAGAGTTTGGCAGATTTTTTATTACTCCCTTTATTTTAAGTTGCATTTTCTGTCTGTCTTTCTGTTTGTCTGCAATGGTGCAAAAATTGGCTCCAATTTTTCGACCACTTCCCGTGGTCCGATCGAGCTGAAATTTGGACATCAGACAACAATACATCTTATCAAATTTTCAGTTAAAACAACTTAATAATACTACACTTATGACATATTCATTTCTTAAAAGGAAAGTATAAGAAATATTTTGGTTTCACTTTAAAAATGCCTGTGCAACTTTGTATAGTTTTTCGGCGCAAAGCTAGAAAAAAAAATTATGCGCTAAGATTATTTTTTGAACAATTCATACGGAGTAAGGAGATATTTTTGAGATTTGCGACACAGATATTTTTTCTGTACGTTTCATTTGCAGTAGTCAATCAATTATTTAATTACATGATGGTAAACTTAGTTTGCAAATAAAGGGAGTATAATAAAAACCATAGACTATAATATACATGGACCGCTTGCTTTAGTATTTCTGCTATATGATGACTCGAAACACTGATATCCCGATTCGTAATATACTTTGCACTTCCGTTTTATTGAATCGCTTTGGTTTTCTCAATGAAAAATTAAAATCGAAAGTAGTACAGAGCGGAAACATTTATAGATCAGTGTTGTGTGCACACGGAAAAAGAACATAAGCTCTAAAAATAGAGCAAGCGGTTCATCTTATTATAGTCAATGATAATAGGATTAATTATATTAATAGGCCTACAAGTGTTCATTTAAAGTCGAAAAAAATGTGATTTAATAAAACGGAACTTGTATTACAATTACTTTATTTAGAATCGGGAATTGCAAAAAACTGAAGATAATAGCATAAAAAACTAAAGCAAGCGGTCCATGTATATTATAGTCTATGTAAAAACTTCGTTTTTATGGTTTTCTTGTTACTCCCTTTATTTTAAGTTGCATTTTCTGTCTGTCTGTCTGCAATGGTGCAAAAATTGGCTTCGATTTTTCGACCACTTCCCGTGGTCCGATCGAGCTGAAATTTGGACAGCAGACTTGCCCCGACTAACAATACATTCTGTCAAATTTTCAGTTAAAACAACTTAATAATACTACACTTATGACAGTATTCATTTTTTTAAAGGAAAGTATAAGAATAATGTTGGTTTCACTTTAAAAATGCCTGTGCAACTTTTTATAGTGTTTCGGCGCAAAGCTAGAAAAAAAAATTATGCGCTAAGATTATTTTTAGAACAATTCATACGGAGTAAGGAGATATTTTTGAGATTTGCGACACATATATTTTTCTGTACGTTTCATTTGCAGTAGTCAATCAACTATTTAATTACGTGATGGTAAACTTAGTTTGCAAATATAGGGAGCATAATGAAAACTTCGTTTTTATGGTTTTCTTGTTTACTCCATTTATTTTAAGTTGCATTTTCTGTCTGTCTGTCTGCAATGATGCAAGATCTGGCTTCGATTTTACGACCACTTTCCGTGGTCCGATCAAGCTGAAATTCGGACAACAGACTTGTGGCGCCTAACAATACATCCTATTGAATTTTCAGTTAAAACAACTTTATAATACTACACTTATGACAATATTCATTTCTTAAAAGGAAAGTATAAGAACAATTTTGGTTTCACTTTAAAAATGCCTGTGCAACTTTTTATAGTTTTTTCGGCGCAAGCTAGAAAAAAAGATTATGCGCTAAGATTATTTTTAGAACAATTCATACAGAGTAAGGAGATATTTTTGAGATTTGCAACACATATATTTTTCTGTACGTTTCATTTGTAGTAGTCAATCAATTTTTTTTAATTACATGATGGTAAACTTAGTTTGCAAATAAAGGGAGTATAATAAAAACTTCGTTTTTATGGTTTTCTTGTTAACATAGTCATTCCTCACTCTACTTCGTCTCTTTATCTGTCTTAACCCTCCTGTCTCACATAGTCTTTCCTCACTCCACTTCGTCTGTGTATCTGTCTTAACCCTCCTGTCTCACATAGTCTTTCCTCACTCCACTTCGTCTCTGTATCTGTCTTAACCCTCCTGTCTCACATAGTCATTCCTCACTCTACTTTGTCTCTGTATCATAATATGTCTTAACCCTCCTGTCTCAAATAGTGATTCCTTACTCCACTTCGTCTCTGTATCAGAATATGTTCTAACCCTCCTGTCTCACATAGTCTTTCCTCACTCCACTTCGTCTCTGTATCTGTCTTAGCCCTCCTGTCTCACATAGTCATTCCTCACTCTACTTTGTCTCTGTATCAGAATATGTCTTAACCCTCCTGTCTCACATAGTGATTCGTTAATCCACTTCGTCTCTGTATCAGAATATGTCTTAACCCTCCTGTCTCACATAGTCTTTCCTCACTCCACTTCGTCTCTGTATCTGTCTTAACCCTCCTGTCTCACATAGTCTTTCCTCACTCTACTTCGTCTCTTTATCTGTCTTAACCCTCCTGTCTCACATAGTCTTTCCTCACTCCACTCCGTTTCTGTATCTGTCTTAACCCTCCTGTTTCACATAGTCATTCCTCACTCCAATTTGTCTCTGTATCTGTCTTCATCCTCCTGTCTCACATAGTCATTCCTCACTCTACTTTGTCTCTGTATCAGAATATGTCTTAACCCTCCTGTCTCACATAGTGATTCCTTACTCCACTTCGTCTCTGTATCAGAATATGTCTTAACCCTCCTGTCTTACATAGTGATTCCTCACTCCACTTCGTCTCTGTATCTGTCTTAACCCTCCTGTCTCACATAGTCATTCTTCACTCTACTTTGTCTCTGTATCAGAACATGTCTTAACCCTCCTGTCTCAAATAGTGATTCCTTACTCCACTTCGTCTCTGTATCAGAATATGTCTTAACCCTCCTGTCTCACATAGTGATTCCTTACTCCACTTCGTCTCTGTATCTGTCTTAACCCTCCTGTCTCACATAGTCATTCCTCACTCTACTTCGTCTCTGTATCAGAATATGTCTTAACCCTCCTGTTTCACATATTGATTCCTTACTCCACTTCGTCTCTGTATCTGTCTTAACCCTCCTGTCTTACATAGTCATTCCTCACTCTACTTCGTCTCTGTATCAGAATATGTCTTAACCACCCTGTTTCACATAGTGATTCCTTACTCCACTTCGTCTCTGTATCTGTCTTAACCCTCCTGTCTCACATAGTCATTCCTCACTCCACTTCGTCTCTGTATCTGTCTTCACCCTCATGTCTCACATAGTCATTCCTCACTCTACTTCGTCTCTGTATCAGAATATGTCTTAACCCTCCTGTCTCACATAGTGATTCCTTACTCCACTTCGTCTCTGTATCTGTCTTAACCCTCCTGTCTCACATTGTCATTCCTCACTCTACTTCGTCTCTGTATCAGAATATGTCTTAACCCTCCTGTCTCACATAGTCATTCCTCACTCTACTTCGTCTCTGTATCAGAATATGTCTTAACCCTCCTGTCTCACATAGTGATTCCTTACTTCACATCGTCTCTGTATCTGTCTTAACCCTCCTGTCTCACATAGTCATTCCTCACTCTACTTCGTCTCTGTATCAGAATATGTCTTAACCCTCCTGTCTCACATAGTGATTCCCAGGGTTGTTAACAATACTAACAAAAATTATTGGCAATACCAATACCAATACTGCCTGTAAAATCTATTGGCAATACCAATACCAATACAATTTTAAAACCAGTATTGCAATACTTATACCAATATTTATTTATTATTGCCTTACCAATACCAATATTTGGGTCATTCGACGAATAAAACGCAAATGCGTCATTCATCACACTATATCACTTACATCGATAAACAATAACAACATTTTTGGCTAATTTAGACAATGTATTTTTAACCAAATTTTGTTCAATAGTTAACACTTGCTTCATCAGTTTTCCTCAAAGTATTCAAAAGTCTTTGACAACATATTAAATCAGTCCGCATACCTTAACGTCCTTAAGCAACAAGATTTTTAATATGTATACTGTACACATATTGTGAATGAATGAACGGATGGATGGATGAATGAATGGATGAATGAAGCAAATGACTGTCATAGAAAAGCAAATGATACATAAACGGTTAAACATCATACTATAGTAAAAACAGTCAGACCAAGTCAGTGGATTGCATCACATCTGGAAAACTAACGATGAACGATGAATTTTAGTAGAGTTCACAGGGTAACGCCACCTATATGGCCGTTACCACTTAGCCAGGCGAAGAAAAGTAACCATTTCAAAATGCGCACTGGTCAGTCATGAACGAAGAGGGGAAAATACTCGTCCTCCTAATGAAAACAACCTTTCAACAGCAGCGCTTGAAGGAAGTCCTGTATTCAGGTCTATGTATATTTTACGGATATGTGGATAGGCATCCAATGATGCAATAATGTCTGAAGTGTCTGCCAAGTAATTATTAATTTCTTGATTCACATCAGGTGAATCATTCACACGATGTCGTCTGGCTGACAATCCAGCGAAGAAGTCTGGCTGATTATCTGTACCATCAGCGGCAGCCGACGTTGCTTTCTGATCATCAGTCGGAGCAACCAACAGTGATTGTGAAACGCGTCTCATCAGTGCTTCAATAAGATGCGAACGCTGTAAATCATCATCTATCCAGTCCAACTTGAATTTGGGTTGTACAACGGATGCCAGCTGAGCATCAATGCTGTGAAACATGTTTGAAAATCTTCTATCGATAGCATTCAAAAGACATGAAGCTAATGGAGAACAAATTACGAGCCGATCACTCTTTCCTTGATCAAGAAACACTTTTAACTGAGCCTTCTTCACGACAAGTGTTGGTAGAAGGAAACCAAGTCCAATGTCTTTTTTAGTTTTACCCTGCAAAATATCTAGTCCACAGCAAACAGGCTTCATAACAGCAACATACTCTTTAACAAATGTTTTCTGTACAGGCTGTAGTCTTTTGATATCAAGTTAATCACAAAGTTTGTCAAACTTAACTTCCATGTCACTTACATAGAGAATGTTATCAACTCTGGTGACAGCATCATACATTGAATTCCACCGGGTTTCACCAGGTGTTACCAAAAGCATACCAAGTGAATCCTTGATATTTTCAGAAGCTACAACTGATCGGTTTTGTTTATTCCAGAGGGCTGTCAACTTTGAAAATGTCTGAACTGATGTTTTCTTATAAAGTGGATCATCAATTTTGGCACAGTCACTTGTTGCTACAAGGCTGAGCAAATGACAGGCACACTTCCAATGTGCCGGAAAGTAATACAGGATCTGATCGTCATCTGCACTGCTTGTTGGATTCAAGGTCTCATCAATAATAATAAATAATTATAAAACCAAATACATCATGGCGTAAGGATACAGGGCAGCTATCTACTGAAACTTAAGAGGTCGACTCTTACAGGTGCCCCAGCTGCCAACTACAAGAATAATTTTAGACATAAAACTACTTTATTCTCAACCAATGTTGTAGACAATTTATTGAATATTGCTTTTAGTATTGGTTAAAAATCAATACCAATATCAAAAATAATTATTGGCAATACCAATACCAATATCAAATTTCAAGAAGTATTGCAATATCGTCCCAATACTTAAAAAAGTATTGGCAATACTACCAATACCAATACAATATTGCAATATTAACAACCCTGGTGATTCCTTACTCCACTTCGTCTCTGTATCTGTCTTAACCCTTTTGTCTCACATAGTCATTCCTCACTCTACTTCGTCTCTGTATCAGAATATGTCTTAACCCTCCTGTCTCACATTGTGATTCCTTACTCCACTTCGTCTCTGTATCTTTCTTCATCCTCCTGTCTCACATAGTCTATCCTCACTCTACTTCGTCTCTGTATCAGAATATGTCTTAACCCTCCTGTCTCACATAGTGATTCCTTACTCTACTTCGTCTCTGTATCTGTCTTAACGCTCCTGTCTCACATAGTCATTCCTCACTCCACTTCGTCTCTGTATCTGTCTTAACCCTCCTGTCTCACATAGTCATTCCTCACTCTACTTCGTTTTTTGTATCAGAATATGTCTTAACCCTCCTGTCTCATATAGTGATTACTTACTCCACTTTGTCTCTGTATTTGTCTTAACGCTCCTGTCTCACATATTCATTCTTCACTCTACTTCGTCTCTGTATCAGAATATGTCTTAACCCTCCTGTCTCACATAGTGATTCCTTACTCCACTTTGTCTCTGTATCTTTCTTCATCCTCCTGTCTCACATAGTCATTCTTCACTCTACTTCGTCTCTGTATCAGAATATGTCTTAACCCTCCTGTCTCACATAGTGATTCCTTACTCCACTTCGTCTCTGTATCTGTCTTAACCCTCTTGTCTCACATAGTCATTCTTCACTCTACTTCGTCTCTGTATCAGAATATGTCTTAACCCTCCTGTCTCACATAGTGATTCCTTACTCCACTTCGTCTCTGTATCTGTCTTAACCCTCCTGTCTCACATAGACATTCCTCACTCTACTTCGTCTCTGTATCTGTCTTAACCCTCCTGTCTCACATAGTCATTCCTCACTCTACTTCGTCTCTGTATCAGAATATGTCTTAATCCTCCTGTCTCACATAGTGATTCCTTACTCCACTTCGTCTCTGTATCTGTCTTAACCCTCCTGTCTCACATAGTCATTCCTTACTCCACATCGTCTCTGTATCTGTCTTAACCCTCCTGTCTCACATAGTCATTCCTCACTCTACTTCGTCTCTGTATCAGAATATGTCTTAACCCTCCTGTCTCACATAGTGATTCCTTACTCCACTTCGTCTCTGTATCTGTCTTAACCCTTTTATCTCACATAGTCATTCCTCACTCTACTTCGTCTCTGTATCAGAATATGTCTTAACCCTCCTGTCTCACATTGTGATTCCTTACTCCACTTCGTCTCTGTATCTGTCTTAACCCTCCTGTCTCACATAGTCTATCCTCACTCTACTTCGTCTCTGTATCAGAATATGTCTTAACCCTCCTGTCTCACATAGTCATTCCTCACTCTACTTCGTCTCTGTATCAGAATATGTCTTAACCCTCCTGTCTCACATAGTGATTCCTTACTCCACTTCGTCTCTGTATCTGTTTTCATCCTCCTGTCTCACATAGTCATTGCTCACTCTACTTCGTCTCTGTATCAGAATATGTCTTAACCCTCCTGTCTCACATAGTGATTCCTTACTCCACTTCGTCTCTGTATCTGTCTTAACCCTCCTGTCTCACATAGTCATTCCTCACACTACTTCGTCTCTGTATCAGAATATGTCTTAACCCTCCTGTTTCACATATTGATTCCTTACTCCACTTCGTCTCTGTATCTGTCTTAACCCTCCTGTCTTACATAGTCTATCCTCACTCTACTTCGTCTCTGTATCAGAATATGTCTTAACCCTCCTGTTTCACATAGTGATTCTTTACTCCACTTCGTCTCTGTATCTGTCTTAACCCTCCTGTCTCACATAGTCATTCCTCACTCCACTTCGTCTCTTTATCTGTCTTCACCCTCATGTCTCACTAGTCATTCCTCACTCTACTTCGTCTCTGTATCAGAATATGTCTTAACCCTCCTGTCTCACATAGTGATTCCTTACTCCACTTCGTCTCTGTATCTGTCTTAACCTTCCTGTCTCACATTGTCATTCCTCACTCTACTTCGTCTCTGTATCAGAATATGTCTTAACCCTCCTGTCTCACATAGTCATTCCTCACTCTACTTCGTCTCTGTATCAGAATATGTCTTAATCCTCCTGTCTCACATAGTGATTCCTTACTTCACATCGTCTCTGTATCTGTCTTAACACTCCTGTTATACATAGTCATTCCTCACTCTACTTCGTCTCTGTATCAGAATATGTCTTAACCCTCCTGTCTCACATAGTGATTCCTTACTCCACTTCGTCTCTGTATCTGTCTTAACCCTTTTGTCTCACATAGTCATTCCTCACTCTACTTCGTCTCTGTATCAGAATATGCCTTAACCCTCCTGTCTCACATTGTGATTCCTTACTCCACTTCGTCTCTGTATCTTTCTTCATCCTCCTGTCTCACATAGTCTATCCTCACTCTACTTCGTCTCTGTATCAGAATATGTCTTAACCCTCCTATCTCACATAGTGATTCCTTACTTTACTTCGTCTCTGTATCTGTCTTAACGCTCCTGTCTCACGTAGTCCTTCCTCACTCCACTTCGTCTCTGTATCTGTCTTAACCCTCCTGTCTCACATAGTTATTACTCACTCTACTTCGTTTTTTGTATCAGAATATGTCTTAACCCTCCTGTCTCACATAGTGATTACTTACTCCACTTTGTCTCTGTATTTGTCTTAACGCTCCTGTCTCACATATTCATTCTTCACTCTACTTCGTCTCTGTATCAGAATATGTCTTAACCCTCCTGTCTCACATAGTGATTCCTTACTCCACTTCGTCTCTGTATCTTTCTTCATCCTCCTGTCTCACATAGTCATTGCTCACTCTACTTCGTCTCTGTATCAGAATATGTCTTAACCCTCCTGTCTCACATAGAGATTCCTTACTCCACTTCGTCTCTGTATCTGTCTTAACCCTCTTGTCTCACATAGTCATTCTTCACTCTACTTCGTCTCTGTATCAGAATATGTCTTAACCCTCCTGTCTCACATAGTGATTCCTTACTCCACTTCGTCTCTGTATCTGTCTTAACCCTCCTGTCTCACATAGTCATTCCTTACTCTACTTCGTCTCTGTATCTGTCTTAACCCTCCTGTCTCACATAGTCATTCCTTACTCCACTTCGTCTCTGTATCTGTCTTAACCCTCCTGTCTCACATAGTCATTCCTTACTCCACATCGTCTCTGTATCTGTCTTAACCCTCCTGTCTCACATAGTCATTCCTCACTCTACTTCGTCTCTGTATCAGAATATGTCTTAACCCTCCTGTCTCACATAGTGATTCCTTACTCCACTTCGTCTCTGTATCTGTCTTAACCCTTTTGTCTCACATAGTCATTCCTCACTCTACTTCGTCTCTGTATCAGAATATGTCTTAACCCTCCTGTCTCACATTGTGATTCCTTACTCCACTTCGTCTCTGTATCTGTCTTAACCCTCCTGTCTCACATAGTCTATCCTCACTCTACTTCGTCTCTGTATCAGAATATGTCTTAACCCTCCTGTCTCACATAGTCATTCCTCACTCTACTTCGTCTTTGTATCAGAATATGTCTTAACCCTCCTGTCTCACATAGTGATTCCTTACTCCACTTCGTCTCTGTATCTGTTTTCATCCTCCTGTCTCACATAGTCATTGCTCACTCTACTTCGTCTCTGTATCAGAATATGTCTTAACCCTCCTGTCTCACATAGAGATTCCTTACTCCACTTCGTCTCTGTATCTGTCTTAACCCTTTTGTCTCACATAGTCATTCGGAACACAACTTCGTCTCTGTATCTGTCTTAACCCTCCTGTCTCACATAGTCATTCCGAACACAACTTCATCTCTGTATCTGTCTTAACCCTTCTGTATCACATCATCATTCCTCACACCACTTCGTCTCTGTATCTGTCTTAACCCTCTTGTCTCACATAGTCATTCCTCCCTTAACTTCGTCTCTGTATCAGAATCTGTCATCACATTCCTGTCTCACATAGTCATATCTCACTATACTTTGTCTATGTATCAGAATATGTCTTCACCCTCCTTTCTCACATAGTCATTCCTCACTTATCTTCGTCTCTGTATCTGCCTTAACCCTCCTGTCTCAGATAGTCACTCGTCACTATACTTTGTCTATGTATCAGAATCTGTCTTCACCCTCCTGTCTCACATAGTCATTCCTTACTTTTCTTCGTCTCTGTATCAGAATCTGTCTTCACCCTCCTGTCTCATATAGTCATTCCTCACTCTACTTCGTCTCTGTATCTGTCTTCACCTTCCTGTCTCACATAGTCATTCCTCACTCCACTTCGTCTCTGTATCTGTCTTAACCCTTCTGTCTCATGCAGTCATTCCTCACTCCACTTACCCTCTCTTTCCTTCTTCTACGCGTTTCATCGTCTAATTATTGTACATACAAAAGCTTGTTGATCTATTTAATCATTACGGAAAGATAATTTAATCATTAGACGACGAATTTGTTCTGCTGGCCAGATACAATAATTATTGTTTTTTTTGGCGTGATGAAACTCTAATCTTGAATTATTAATGTTCATATTCTAAAGAAAGTGGATAAGACTAACAAGGTCTTGGGTGTTAATACTTGCTCTAGGCTACTGCATTACATGTAAACATAGATATTAACTTTTAGATTAACTTTAGTTCTGAACGTTTTACGTTTCTTTAGAATTTTTTATTTTGTTCTCTATTAAACATATACCCAATATAATTCACTTTATAAAACACTTTTTGCAGCAAATGTTACTTTATTAATTTTATACGTGTTAAAAGCAGGAAGAGAGGACAGAGGGGTTATCTTCCACCTATTGTGTTTGGCAATGTAAGGTCGTTAAATAATAAAATAGATGAGCTGGATTGCTGTTGCAAACATCTGTTTCAGTTCCGTGAAAGCTCTTTAATATGCTTAACAGTAACCTGGCTCCACGAAACTGTCCCAGATACCTCTGTGAACCTAGAAGCATTTTATCTGCTTCGGTTAGACAGAACCATCAATAGTGGCAAAAGTAAAGGTGGAGGACTGGCAATATATATAAACAAACAATATTGCAGTATCAACAGCATTACAACCAAAACAAGAATATGCACACCAGACATAGAGGTATTGTGCGTCAGCCTCAGGCCATACTATCTACCGAGAGAATTCATCGCTATCATCCAGTTACTGGACATCATAACTGAACAGGAATCCTCAAGCCCTGACTCTGTTCGTCTTGTCCTAGGGGACTTTAATCAACTTTCACTAAGTCAGTCATTACCAACCTACTCCCAGTATGTGTCCTGTCCTACAAGACTTGAAAGAACACTTGACATGTGTTACGGTAATATAACAAGAGCTTATGTCTCTCACAGTTTATTTCCTCTTGGAGAATCGGATCACACAATGATACACCTTACCCCTCGTTACAAACCAGTCTTAAAGTTGTCAAAACCTGAAACTAAATATATTCAGATATGGTCAGAGGAGGCGGTGGGAAGACTACAAAGCTGTCTAGAACAGACTGATTGGAATGTCTTTATAAATAATTGTCCCGACATTGATCAACTAACAGGTACTGTCAACTCCTATATTATTTTTTGTGAAGACCACATTATCCCTCGAAGGAAAATTAGGGTATTTAAAAACAACAAACCTTGGATGACTAAAGAAATTAAAGAAGCAATATTGAACAAGAAAAATGCTTTTAAGAATGGTAGGCCTACATCAGAATTTATTTCTGCAAAAACAGAACTTAAAAAGAAAATACATGAAAGCAAAAAACAGTATAAACAAAAAATTGAAGGTTTCTTTCGTATGAACAATTCAAAAGCATGTTGGGATGGCCTAAAGAAAATCACCGGCTATGTACCCAAGCGTAACACTCTGAGTGTGAATGAAGATATTAATACTTTTATCAACCAACTAAATAATTTTTACTGCCGTTTTGACTGTCACGATTTTAGATCTATTCACCAAGACATAGTGTCATCTTTTAACAATTTAAATTTAACTCTAGATGAAAGTCAAGAAGGTTTCAGTGTAGATGTTGTGACGTCACTGTTTAAACAAGTAAACATATCCAAAGCGTCAGGACCAGACAGAATAAGTGGTCGACTAGTAAAGCTTTGTGCGGAACAGCTGTCCTTTATTTTTTGATACATTTTTAATCAATCTTGGGAAAACCATACTATTCCTATTATTTGGAAAACCTCAGAGATTGTGCCCGTACCAAAGAAAGAAAAAGTCCTTTGCAACAATGACCTACGTCCTGTCGCTTTAACATCTATTATCATGAAATGTTTTGAGAAAATTATTCTCAGACGTATACTAAATAAGGTCCACAAAAGCCTTGATCCCTACCAATTTGCCTACAAAAAAGGCAGAAGCGCAGAGGATGCTATAGCATTAATGTTAGATAGACTGTACCACCATCTGGATACGCCGAAGAATTACGCTCGAATACTATTCGTTTACTTTTCATCTGCTTTCAATACCATCCAACCACACCTTATGATACAGAAATTATCTGCTTTAAATGTCAGTCAACGCATCCAAGCCTGGATCATGCAATTTTTGATAAACCGCCCTCAATTTGTCAGAGTAGAGGGATGTACCTCACAAATAAGAGAAATAAGCACTGGAGCGCCTCAAGGGTGTGTCCTCTCTCCCGTTCTATACACAATTTACACCAATGACATTCAAAGTTCGGCAATCGATACAGTATCTGTAATCAAATACGCCGATGATACAGCCATTGTCGGCCTTGTTTCCAGTGACGACAGTCTCTATCACAGGACGACCTCAGATTTCTACAAATGGTGCGGAGAGAACTACCTGATATTGAACATCACAAAAACGAAAGACATGATTGTAGACTTCCGGAAGGAGAAACACAAGCTGACTGATTTGCACATAAACAACCAAATAATAGATCAAGTCTCGCAATATAAATATCTTGGCGTCACAATTACTGACAAACTGACTTGGTCTGACCACTGCCAAATCCTTTGTAAGAAAATGCACCAACGACTTTTCTGTCTTAATAAACTAAAAATATTTCACATAGAGAAAACCATTATGAATCTATTTTACTCGGCGACTGTTGGTAGCATCATAACCTTTGCAATCACCTGCTGGTATGGTAATACCACCACATTGAACAAACATCGGATAGACCGACTAATAAACAAAGCCTCTCGTACTACACAGACAGAATTACCATCTCTTGCGGATATTTTCAGTTCAAGGTGCCTGTCTATGATTGATAAAATCCACCAAGATCATGCACACCCGCTTCATGATAGTTACATAATATCTAGTCGAAGTGGTCGGCTTCTTTCTATAAGGGCAAGAACAGAGAGATTTAAGAACTCTTTTGTTCCACTGTCAGTGAGACTCTTTCAAAAGAATCACCTTTCAGCCAGGAAATACAATGGCTCAATAGCTGACTCCTAAATAATAGGCCTACTTTTTTCTTGTATGATAAATGGTATGATAGTGTGCGTGAATGTCTATTGTGTTTGAGTACAAATGGTTCTTTAATATTGTTTTAGGTATGCTGAAAGACGGAATTTATGTAATCAAGTCAATTTTCCATTCATTTGGATCAATAAAGCAATCTTATCTTATCTTATCTTATATAATATCATATAATCCACATCAAATAAAAAAACATATATCAATCCATTGAAGGATATTATGAAAAATATAAGTCCACATTTATAAAAAAAAAAAACAGATTTCCTATAGGGCCTTACTTCTTAACATCCAGAAGTTAACTGGCTGTCTTGTCACATACACGTGACCAAGTCCCGCTTTCAAACACCATGATTCACGCTTTTTTTTTTACATACATCTTGTTCTACACGAGAATCTATAGATCTAGACATAACTGCGCACATATTACTGGCAAACAAAACAATTGTGTTTAATGTCATAACTCATGCTTCTTGATAGTTGACTTATTATTATTGGTTATCTCCCCTTGTACTTAATGTTTTCAAATTTTCTAACATATTGTAATACATTATTAATCAATCATTGACATTGACAAGTCTTAATGAGGTGTGACCTTTTCAAATGGAAGAGACCATGAACTTCCGATGACATTTCTCGCCATTTTCGTTTAAAAAAGAAACATGCTTTTGGTGGTGTTTGACAAGTGAATTGAAGGCCAGTTCTGTTCTTTTAGAATTATACAAAGGCTACACGATTAGTTATGAGGAATCTGTTTCTAACATCAAAAGTGAGTAGGCGATAATTAATACTCAAAGTGTTAATAGCGTTAGGTTAAATTTAGCTTTGTTTATAAAATAAATTAGTCAAAAGTTGTGCCCTTGGTTTTAAAAAAAACACAATGCGTATATTTATTTTAAAAAAAAAACGAAAATTATTTTGCATCAAGCAATAAGTTTGTGATTATAAACTTCAAATCTGACTTTCAAAATACATCGTTTTCTTTTGCCAACATCTTTTGTAAAAGAAATAAAATTAAATCTCCTACATCTTTTCGTACAACCATATAAGCCTATATCTATGGTACAACTAGTAACAAACCACAAAGCCCTTTTTTTATTAAATGATCGAATGGAGACGGAAATGTTTTTTCTCTTCGACCTTTTATGTATGCATAATTGTTAAGTCAATTGTGTTAACAAATCAATTTGCTGGGAACTCCTAATCTTCTGCATGACACTAAAGGTTTAATACTAAAGACATCACCAATTGTTATTGTCGCATGTAAATCTTCAACGTCCGCTATTTGTTTTCATTATGTTAACACGGTCAAACGGTTTTTAATGTATATCTATTTTTCTGTGTTTTTCTCGACGTAATATCCTTAGCAATCAATTCAGAGGATCTTAGACATTAGGCCTAAGTAGTATAGTAGGTAGGAGTGGGGTATTTTTTACGGCGCGCGCACGCCGTCACCCGCCAGCGGGTGACGGGTGACCTGGTCACCTCTTGACCCCGTTACTGGCCGTGACCTAGTGACCCCGTGACCAAGTGACATAGTGACCCCGTGACCTAGTGACCTAGTGATCTAGTCACCCCGTGACATCTTGAACATTTGAACCAAGATGGCGTCTCCTCGTGTTCTTACACGAGGGTTTTTAATTAAGAGTAATACATTTCGACAGCGGTTCTTAAAATTTCTTTTGTCTTACAAGGATTGACACATGTCATATTTTTTCTCCCATTGTTTTATAATGGTCATTATAAGGTTCAGCGGTTCTAAAATTTTATAATTAATTAAAAATACTAATTAATTAATTGATAACTTGTATAGTGTTCTTTATAAATTTAAATAGTAAAAGGCTTTTTTCAATAAGTTTATTGTGTTTTTTTGCCCTAATGTGCACCTTTTAATCAATATTTGGCTTGTAAGGGTCATTTTTACTTACTTGGAGGCAGTCATTTTCTTAAATGTATACTTAATTAATTAAATAATTGAAATTTGTATAGCCATAATTATCTTGTAAAGTAGCGTTTTTTAATTACTAAGGGCCTTAAATATCATTTGTTATTTCAATTGTCTTGTACGGGCACATTTTTTACTTTTTAAACTTTTTACTTACTTCGATATAATAATGTTCTTAATTTTATACTTAATTAATTTACTAATTATAATTTTTTTAACCATAATTTACTTGTAAAGGGTGTTTTTTTTAATTACTAAGGGCCCTAATTATCACTTAATAAGCCACGTTTTTTACTTTTTTACTTTATTAATTACTTGGAGGCAGTAATTTTCTTAAAGTTTATTCCTAATTAATTAACTAATTATAATTTTTATAACCATAATTATCTCGTAAAGGAGCAATTTTAATGACCAAGGGCCGTAATTATAATATTTTGTTAAAATTCTCTTGTAAGGAACACATATTTACTTACTTGGATACAGTAATTTTCTTTTTTGTATACTTTATTAATTAACTAATTAAAATTTTAATAACCATAATTAACTTGCGAAAGGGCGTTTTTAAATTACTTAGAGCGTAATTATCACCTTTTTTAAACTCTATAATAATGAACCTTTTTACTTACTTAGAGGCAGTAATTTTTTTAATTTTATTCTTAATTATTTAACTTATTATAATCTTAGCCATAATTATAAGTTTAAGATTTACACTAAGGATTTTAGTATAGTAAGGTCAAATTCGGGTTTTATGTGTTTTTTTTTCTTTTATTCCGTTGACGTAGACAGAGATTTACATTTTTGCACTAAGGTCAACTTTCCCGTCCCGGTGGTCTTTCCCTTATCTACTCGCTGAGCGCTGACCAAGTTATCGATTTCCTGTCCAGATGTTATTTCCCGTATCTGGTCATGAGAGATGACTGTAGATATTGCCTTTCCCAAGATAATAATTAAATTAATTGATTGGTTGATTTGATAATTATATTAAGACAATTGCATTTTGTTAAATTAATTATTTAGTATCAGTTTTTAAATATTATATATATATCAGTGCACTAAATAATATTGTAAGAAAATCTTCTATAGAGAAGATTAAGTTTTTGTTAGACCAGACGAATTTTTATGTAGACCACAAGTGAGATGGCTGATTTTATATCTCCATTGTAAAGTTGTTTAATTAAAGTATATCGTATTTGCCTACAATTCCTATATTTTTATTCAAGGAAGAATATATCTATATCTGTGTCTTACGTTTTTGAATAAAGTTGAAGTAAGTAGAAATTACAATTGTCACTTGATCATTTCTCAAGTCTACGTTTGATATGCTGAATAGAATGAATGTCGGCTGAGTTGGATCTGAATAAAATGTAAAGTTGCTTATACAAATTACCACGCTACCAATAATAACAAATAATTATAAGCACTAACAGAAATGGTGGAGCAGCTGTGTACTGAAAGTGGAATTTTTAATTCTTTCGAACTAATTGGAACTTTGGAAGTTTTAATCATTTCATACAGTCATATGAACTAATAGCCTGCTGAAATAAATGTAAAAGAATAATTCGATGATGTTCAATTAGAAGTGCCAGGCCTATATCCTATATTATATTCAATCTACAATATAAAGGACTATAATTTCAACTTTTAAATTGGATCAGTTTGATCAGTATTTTCTTACATTTTATTAAGGCTAAAACTTAGGCCTAATGACTATTGAAAATTAAAATGGAACACAAACAGACGTCTGATTAGTGATTGCATAGGATATGCCTAAAACTACAAGAACACTAGGCCTATATCAAATTTCAATCATCATCAATATGCAAGTGTTTAATTGTGGAATTTATAATAACAATGAAATTTATTGTTGACTTTCAATTTTCTGAATCTTCATTGGAAATCTAAATTGACATTTTGTGCTGTTACGTCCACAATTCCCTTGTGGCCAGAGCTGTGTAGATATTGTTGATAATTCTCATTAGGGGCCGTCCATAAATTACGTCACACGATTTTCGCTGATTTTTTAACACCCTCCCCCCCCCTTGTCACACATCGTCACAAAAAGTCAGACCCCCCCCCCCCCCTCAAATATGACATAACAAAATCTGCACCCCCCCCTCCTAAAAGATATTTTTCTAAAATGCGGATTTACTCGTTCCAAATTAATTTTTTTTGTCATCGTTTTGTAATTAATGAATTTTGTATTAAACAAAAGAAAAATCGAAAGTGTAATTATAACAATAACATGTGCACACAAATAAATGCTTTAGTAGAATCAGAACAAATAAAAAAATTAAGTTTATATAAAAACAACAACACAAAATGTATGTTTATCATGTATTCTCCCATGGTGATGAAAAATGCTCCTTCATGGAATAAATGGGGAAAGTATTGGTATCTTCATCTGGTCAAATGGATATTCCATACAAATCAAGCTCTTCTTCATCTATCAATAATCTTCTTTATAGAAGGAGCGTCTGTAATGTATAAAAAGATCCATTCAGCACTCTCTCTATTTTCTTCATTTGCGATAATAATCATTAATTCACGTTGTCTACGTGCAGCAACTCTTTGTGGCCTGATAGGTTTAGGAGGAATAATTGATTCCTGCTTGTGTGTTTATTTAATGGCTGCGCAGCATGTCTAACGAAGCGAAGTACATATGACATTTTTTGCTAATCCCATCGCTAATCACAAATTGTATTGACGGACAGTAAAAAATCGTATGGAATCGAACGGTAAGGATTTGATGACCGAGGAAGGATATCATCTACTTTCAGACTTTGAGCTGCAAACAGAGATGGAAACTTATGCGACGCTCCATCTGTTGTCTGTTCTGGAATGTTCAGACCGTCTCCTGATTGAACTACTGGTAAAGGAGGTGGAAAAAATATCTCTGTTACTACACTGAAATATGAGCTTCTTGGTTTAAAACAGCACTTTTTGTCGGTGCATTGTACACTTTGAGTTTAGTATTGGCTTGTTCTACATGAACGTCAAACCATATTTGATCTTTAGACATCTGTGTTCTCCATCGATTTCTGAGACTGTTGGGTCAATGAATTCTGCCACTGTTGGAAAATTATCGACTACCAACTGTGAGCAAAGTTCAGCTAGAGCAGGGGTCGGGAACCTTTTTGTCTGAGAGAGCCATAAACACCACATATTTTGAAAATTATTTCTGTGAGAGCCATACATTATGTTTGAAACTAAAAAGTAAATGTGTGCATTTTGTGTAATTTCAACACTAAAAGTACAATAATTATGTCTCTGAATTCTTTTTAATAACATTGTTATGTTGTTGCTATCAATAATGAGTATTTCTTACCATTAATGCGACTTCTGGTGCTGCATGGATTTGCTGATGGCTTTGTAGTCTGGTCCATACTTGGTGAGGTTAAGCTTCATGCAGGCGTTGAGACTTCCATCCGTTAAACGTGATCGCAGGTTGGTTTTAATGTTCTTTAGATGTGAGAAAGACTGCTCGCATGCATATGTAGAGCCAAACATTGTCAGTACAGCAATACCCACACGCAGCAGTGTGTGGTATGTGACGGGAAGCGCGTTCCAAGTTTTGACAATCAGCTGGTCTGCGTGTTGAAGTTGTTTCATTTCTGCCCACATGTGTTGGCTCGCCAACTCTGCTTGCTGTCGTGCAAGTCTTTCCAAATCTTCATTCAGTGACTTGAATTTATTCACCCACATGTCTGAGGCCTTGGAGCTCAAAATCTCTGACGGAGACACCGGGGATGCAATTTAGGTCAGTGCTGTCCACTGCACACTCGTGTGGATGGGTGATGAACTTAAAAAGACGGGTATGCTCGCACAATTCTCCAAAGCGCGCTTTAAATGACTGCAGGAGATTAGACGTGAAGCCTGCTAGCTGCTAAAGATTAAGATTTTGAGCAGGGTCACTTGATGTGCACGTATCTTTGAACTCTCCCAGTTTTTCGAAGTGTAGTAAACGACCTGTTTCAATGTCGGCGATAAAGAGTTCTAGCTTGTTTTCAAATGCAAACACTGCCTGTTGCAGGGATAAGATTGTATTTCCAGCGCCTTGCATTTTCACATTGAGCTGATTTAGATGTTCAGTCATGTCTACGAGATAATAGAACTTCAGGAGCCACACAATGTCAGCTAACTCGGGATGCTCGACATTCTTCATTTCAAGAAAAGTCCGGATTTCGCTCAGACAAGCCGCAAATCGGCTGAGCACCTTCCCTGTTGACAACCAACGCACGTTGCTGTGCAGAAGCAGACCAGGATAATTATTCCCAACCTCATTAAGCAGTGTTTTAAACTGGCGATCATTTAATGCTCGGGCAACAATAAAGTTGACTACCCGAACCACTAGCGACATCACCTCACCAAGCTGGTCGCCACACATCTGAGCACAAAGCGCCTCCTGGTGTAAGATGCAATGAAAGCTGATGATGCGTCTGTTTTCATGCTCACAAAGAAGAGCGACAAATCCTCTGTTTTTCCCCACCATGCACGGAGCACCATCAGTGCACACCGAAACAAGTTTATCCATCGGTAGATTTTTTTTCTTTAGCGAACTCAGTGAAGGACTCAAAAAAATCCTGCCCTCTTGTTGTGCCTTTCATACACAAAACAGCAAAACTTTCCTCATGTAGTGTATCACCGACAACATACCTTGCGACCACGATGAACTGGGATAAATTACTAACGTCTGTTGACTCATCCAAAGCGAGAGAGAAAAACGGTGCCACATTTATGTCCTTCACTTGCATCGCCTCAATTTGATTTGACATCATGATGCTACGATCGTGAACAGTTCTTGCCGACAGAGGCATGTCTTTTATCCGTTTAATTATTTTGTCCTTATCCGAAAAGTCATCAAAAAGTTCATTGGCAACATCAATCAAAAATGCTTTGGCATACTCCCCATCTGTGAATGGCTTTCCGTTTCTCACAATAGCTAAAGCGCCAGCAAAGCTAGCCGCACTCCAGTCACTTTGCTGGGTCCAAACACGGAATTGCTGCTGACTAGCTTGCACTTTTGATAGCAGTTCTTGACACGCTTTCTTCCTGCTGTCTCCCGCAGGATATTTTGATGCAAATGTAGAATGGTGTGTCTCGAAGTGTCGCTTTACATTTGACCGTTTCATAAATGCAATTTTATCACTGCATATTAGACACATGGCAAAACCCGTTCTCTCCACAAAGGCAAATTCCTCTGTCCTTTCCTGCTGAAAAGTACGATACTCATCGTCTTTCTTTCTTTTAGCCATCGTGTCAAAAGGGTTTCTAAAATTATTAGTTAGCTGACAACGCGATTAAAACGAACGTTTACTTTCTGATCTCACGACAATCTGTTGTGCGAACCCTTTTGCACACGCACACACCAGCCGCTATTTTCGAAAGCAATATACGGCAGCCCCACTTAAACAAGGTCAGATTTAGACACAACTACATGTATTGTTGCCACTTTTCCAAAGAAATCAATGCGAATCGGCTTTCTTGTTTCTAGTTCTCGGAATTTTCGGTCATGTGAGGGAGTTAAGAGAAGGCTACTCTTGCAGCATCAAATGCATTTGAACGTAAGGCAATAATTATTTCCCTTTAATTACAAGGTCAGCGGAGTTTATCTCCTTTACCACTTCTGATGCTGAGCTGCCATAGACTTTAGTTCATTTGTAGAATGAAATATTGATATGCAATTAATATGTAGATCAAAGGAGTCTAAAGAAACTTTTTTTTTAATAATCGAACATTTGTCTGCGAGCCAGATGCAACCATCAAAGAGCCACATATGGCTCGCGAGCCGTAGGTTCCCGACCCCTGAGCTAGAGTGTTGCCTGCAAACTGAAAATTCTTTTTTTCTAAATAAGCATCTATGGTAACACCTCTATCGTTCAAGTGACTACTAAAGTGGCCATGTGGTAGGCCTAATAACAACCCAGTAAGTTCCTTACTGAGTGACAACATTTTCCTTTCGACCCTATTAAACGAACTTCTCCCTGTAGCATTGGTAGCGATGAATAGAGCATCAAAATCGTACTGAAGAAAGTGGTGGACTGCAACCTTAATTACTTTTCAGTGTCTTGGGTTTTCGTCTGAGCCACCATCAACTGTCGCCACTAAAATTGGTTTCACTCCGTGTAATGACATAAAAAATTTTGAGATAATTTCTTGAAATCGAGTCCATGACAGAATGCTGTTGATGAAATTGTTTTCCAGATCTGATTGCAATGTAAGTCGGTCCTGAATAACCAATAGCTTCTCGGTTTCCTAAACCATAGGACTGAATTTGGATTCCAGCATACACCGCCGAAATTAGCTTGTATACTGCAGCCAAAACCCAGTCATGGTCAGCCAAGCTGACTCTGTATTCGATGTGCATCAGCAAGGACTCTGCTTGTTAGCAGTAGTCAACCCGATTGGCACTCGAGCTTTATCGTCTTGGCTCACAAAGTACACTTCGTTTGACCCTAGCATGGATGCCAACTCTTACAATACTCTTATTGTTGCCGTACAAAACAAACCGTCTATATGTTTAGCATGTTTAGATCATTCTGAGCTCTAATGAGCTTTACTTGGACTTTTAAGACATGACGCTTGCCTTTAAGAGATGGACACTTTGGTAAAAGACGAAGGTAGAGTCCACTTCTACTGATTGTAAATTCGTCCATCTTTAAGTGTTCAGTGAGCTCATCTAAAGTTTTTATGCTTCTGTACACATCACTTTGCCTTATTTCGTGTGAATCTGATCCATGCATAGCAATATCCACAATAGTTTCCAGTAACGATGTGTGATCTTCCTCAAGTCTTGGCCTACCAGGCTTGGCTATGGCTATAACGTTCAGAGATGCGAATGGTTCTGGATTACTTTCAATCAGAGCATTAAATTTATTTTTAGCATTCCCCTTAAACATGCCGGCATTGGCCCCATTCGGAATCAATTAGAGTTTTCCCCCCTTGCCCTAACCCGTACCTATTAGGTTGCCAGCAGTTGACCGCATGGCGCCCCAATGAAAAGCGATATCGCTATGCTAGGAGGCCTTAGTAGGCCAAAATGTCCGCCTTTTTGGCGTCGATACCCGCGCCGATACATGGGTCGATTATGGGCCAATGCGGGCATTAGACATGCGGGCGCGATAAGGGTTTGCCGGCATTGGGGCCTAATGGAAATTCCCCCTCCCTTCTCCGGCTTTTCATTTCGTTTCCATATCGGGCCAATGACGGTAGTTTATTACCGGCGCAATGCGGTTTTTGCCTTCATTGTGCCTCAATTGACCCGTATATTTAGTCCTTATCAAACCAACATTGGGTGGATTCGGATTTTACCTTTATTTACCCACTTTTTCGTAATTATAATACAATATACAAAAACAATTATATAAACACATATAAAGTACATACAAGTAAAAAAAAAAAAAAAAAAGAAAGTGATTTCGTTTATATATTTTTTTAAATTGAATAATTGTATTCAAAATATTTTTTTGCAACATACAATAAAAAGCAAATTCAATCAATATAGCAAAACGGTGACAGTAAATAAAGTGCAAAAACATGGAATTGGTAAAGTATTGAAGTTAATAACATTTTTTTTAAAATAACTACAATTAAAAAATGTTGGTAAAGTTATTGTAATAGTACAAAATAGTTGGTCATATATAGATATGCCTAAATAATAAATATGATATAATATAGATAAAATATTTTATTTTTACTTGATATACAACTTAATTTATTAATTTAACAATAGCCAGGCAGCAGAGTAATGGGAAAAAAATATATTTATGGGAAAAGAAATATAGGTCTACATTATTACTACAAGCCTACATAGAAATTAAATATATATTGATAAAATAATAGCACTATGTAAACAGACATTATAAGTAAACATTGTGCAATCAAAATAAAAAAAAAAATATGTAGGCCTTTGCAAGCCCAGTAGGTTAAGCTATTTTTAAATATAGATATACATTCAAAATACCAGTTTAAAAAAAAAATTTGAAAACTTTTTTTATTGTCTAACAATAAAATAGTATACAATTGATGTTTAAAAAAATAGCATTAGTTCAAAATGAAATATTAATGGGACAATATTATTTAACCTTGAATAATGGGCAGACCGATATTATAATTTCATAAATATAAAATATAATGTAAAAAATTTATTCCAATAATTAATCAATTTAACACACTTGCTAGGCCTACAACAATGATTAATGAAGATAAATTTTACACAATAGGCCTACAACTAAAATTGCTTTATTTATTAAAAAAAAATAGGACTCAAAATATCTTTAACAAAAAAACATGTAATATAATAAGGAAAAAAAACAACATTAACATGCACAGCAATGGATTCAAATGGAACACAAGATATTTTAGGGCTGTATATTTTTTCATACTATACGCACACAGACACACCACACACTTATATTTTTTTAGTATGCTAACTGTCTATTTCATAGCTTGGTCCATACAAATTTTCCAAAACATTAAATAATGCATTAAAGTATCATCTTTAATTATACTTCTCTTATAGGCATATCATAATAATAATAAATAACATTTTGAACTAATTGTGATATTGTAAAAAGCACAGTAATGGAAATGGAACATAAAATATTTCTTTAACAAAAATATACATTTGAATATTATATACAAACAGACACACATATGGTTAACCAAAAAAGAGGGTCTACATTCAATAAAATATTATGTAATGATTACCGTTAAAACTATTACTATTATTAAACAAAATTAATACAACTTTGACACAACTTGTGATATGGTCAAAAAGCACAGTAATAGGCCTACAGTAATGGTTACAGAACAGTTATATAAGACATTTATAAAAAAAAATATACATGATTATAAATTGCTTGAAGTTAACCAACATGAAAGAAGTAAGCTCTACACACAATTAAGTTGCATGTTTACCAAAAAAAAAAAAAACACATTCATTATAATTTTATTTTATTATACTTAAAGGCTGTGGCTATTCGTACACTGATGCGTACGTACGAATAGGCTACACTGGTCTATCCGTACACGACACGAGCAGTGATGATTGCCTCAAAACCAGCGCTGAATTACTATTTGCTGTGTGTTGTTTAAAGAGGGGACAGGTTCTACCCTGCTGTAAGTCATAGTTATAATAGTTAATGTTTTTTAAATTCAATTATAGTATAGCCTATCCAGTTGAATGCGATTGTTGTTGTTTTTTTTTTATAATTAGCAAATTACATTTTACTTTTTTTTTTAAATAATAGTCTATCATTATATGTATAAATAATTCAGCGGGTCTTTCATGTAAAAAAAAAAATTTATTTTTTTAGTGTCTGTTCTACAGCCTATCGCTTATTAAACCAAAAAAAAGTCAAGATCTAATTACCAGTTGCCTTGGTTATAGGATAAGAATTCCAAATTCCAACTATACATACACAAATAGAATAGTAGGCTAATACGGACTTAATGATATTGCTCAATGCTCCACCCAAGACAATAACATACAACAAAACCAATAAAATCTCTTCACAACACTTTATTCAGTCTCGGAAACAGAACATCAAGCAATCATATGCCTATATAGAGCCTACGTCCCGGTACCGGTATATATAGGCTAGGCCTATATCCTATATATATAGGCCTATATAGGCTTATATATATTATCATTTATAAACAAAGGTATCTATAAGTAGGCCTATAAGGATATAGTCTAGGATTTCATTACATAATCATAAAGACAAGCCAAAGAAATTAACTTAACCAAACTACAAGTTTAACCAGGACTAACAATATTAGAATAGAGTAAATAAAAAAAAAATTACAACGGCTGACTGCAGGGTAGAACCTCTCCCCTCTTGTGAGAGCGCACCGTTCTAACCACTAGGCCAAGAATACTTCGTTGAAACCAGCAGTCTATATATTTAAGATGTGCAGTCAAATATGTTTAATGTGCAAACGAAACGCGCACTCGAATTTAATTATCAGTGCGCATGCCGTGTACGAATAGCACACTCCGATGCGAAGTGTACTATCCGTACACGGGTGTACGAATGGGCACTTCCATACTTAAAATTCATTATATTATAAACAGATCAGGTAGGTCAAAAAAAAAATTTTCAGAAAAATATATAGTACCCGGGACCATAAATTTCACTTTAAATTATAAAGATAACTTTTATTTATCAAAGTGAAAATATTTTAGCAAAAATAAGACTCACCACCCAATGCCACAATTGACAATGAGCACTTCCCCTTAAACATGCCGGCATTGGCCCCATTCGGAATCAATTAGAGTTTTCCCCCCTTGCCGTAACCCGTACCTATTAGGTTGCCAGCAGTTGCCCGCATGGCGCCCCAATGAAAAGCGATATCGCTATGCTAGGAGGCCTTAGTAGGCCAAAATGGCCGCCATTTTGGCGTCGATACCCGCGCTGATACCTGGGTCGATTATGGGCCAATGCGGGCATTAGACATGCGGGCGCGATTAGGGTTTGCCGGCATTGGGACCTAATGGATATCCCCCTCCCTTCTCCGGCTTTTCATTTCGTTTCCATATCGGGCCAATGACGGTAGTTTATTACCAGCGCAATGCGGTTTTTGCCTTCATTGATCCGTATATTTAGTCCTTATCAAACCAACATTGGGTGGATTCGGATTTTACCTTTATTTACCCACTTTTTCGTAATTATAATACAATATACAAAAAAAATTATTATATAAACTATAAACACATATAGTAAAAACAAGCAAAACAAGCAAAACAAAACAAAGAAAGTGATTTCGTTTATATTTTATTATATTTGTATTCAAAATATTTTTTTGCAACATACAATAAAAAGTATATATTCAATCAATAAAGCAAAACGGTGACAATAAATAAAGTGCAAAAACATGGAAATGGTAGAGTATTGAAGTTAATAACATTTTTTTTTACATAACTACATAAAATAATTTTGGTAAAGTTAGTTTAATAGTACAAAATAGTTGGACATAATATATAGATATGCCTAAACAATAAATATGATATAATATAGATAAAATATTTTATTTTTACTTGATATACAACTTAATTTATTAATTTAACAATAGCCATGCAGCAGAGTAATGGGAAAAAATATATAGGCCTACATCATTACTTCAAGCCTACAGAGAAATATATATTGATAAAATATAGCACTATGTAAACAGACATTATAAGTAAACATTGTGCAATCAAAATAAAAAACAAAATATGTAGGCCTTTGCAAGCCAAGTAGGCTAAGCTATTTTAAAATATAGGTATACATTCAAAATACCAGTTTTTACAAATTTTGTGGAGAAAAAAATGTTATTGTCTAACAATAAAATAGCATTAGTGCAAAATGGAAGATTAATGGGACAATATTATTTAACCCTGAATAATGGGCAGACTTATAATGTATTCCAATAATTAATCAATTTAACACTCTTGCTAGGCCTACAACAATGAAGATAAATTTTACACAATAGGCCTACAACTAAAATTGCTTTATTTATTTAAAAATAGGACTCAAAATATCTTTAACACAAAAACATGTAATATATTGAGGAAAAAAATAACATACACAGCAATGGATTCAATTGGAACACAAGATATTTTAGGGCTGTAATTTTTTTTTTTTATACTATACACACACACTTATATTATTTTAGTATGCTAACTCAAGTCTTTTTCACAAAACATTAAATAATGCAATAAAGTATCATCTTTAATTATACTTCTCCTATAGGCATATCATAATAATAATAAATAACATTTTGAACCAATTGTGATATTGTAAAAAACACAGTAATGGAAATGGAACATAAGATATTTCTTTAAAAAAAATATACAGTTGAATACATTTAAATATTATAGACAATCAGACACACATACGGTTAACCAAAAAAGAAGGTCTACATTCATTAAAATATTATGTAATGATTACCGTTAAAAGTACTACAATTATTAAACAAAATTAATAAAACTTTTGACACAGCTTGTGATATGGTTAAAAAGCACAGTAATAGGCCTACAGTAATGGGTACAGAACATAAGACATTTATTAAAAAAAATATATACATGATTATAAATTGCTTGAAGTTAACCAATATGAAAAAGTAAGCTCTACACAGAATTATAAGTTGTATGTTTACCAAAAAAACCAACACATTCATTATAATGTTATTTATTTAAAATTCATTTTATTATAACCAGATCAGTTACGGTAAGTCTTTTCAGAAAAATGTATAGTACATATAATATATCACTTTAAATTATACTATACAGATAACTTTTAATTTTTAAAAGTGAAAATATTTTAACAAAAATAGCACCCACCACAAAATGCCACAACTGACAATGAGTACTGGTACGTAGTTTAACCAAAAGATTTATTGTTTTCAAAAGCAACTTTCATAATTAATAAATATGAGCCATTTAGAATACTGGGTACATTTTTTTGCATACAAAGAATAAATCCATGAATATTCAACCACACACTACTTCCACAGGAAAAAATAAACTGATTTGCTCATACTATGGGCTATAAATAAGTCAAGGCAAGCACACATGTGAAAGTTTTCTAAGTATATCATGGTCCATTCATCAGCCATTATGTAATCCTACAGAAATCTTTAATTAGCACTGTCTGGTGGATAACACATCTTAATATCCTAGTAGAGAACTTTTGTATATACTGCCAAATGCACACAGGTTCTTCTATTAAATCCAGCCATAGAATTGTCCATGCTCAAATGAATTGTGAATAAAGTACACTATGGTTGTGGAAGGACCTGTCTTGTCAGGCAACTTAGCAAATGCATTATTTGCGAATTGTATAAGTCAAAATCAACTGGATGTGGTCTTGGTTATAGTGTTTGTACAATAGTCCATATTTCATAAAATCTCCAGATACATAAAAATGTCAGATGCTGATCTATTGGATCCTCTTGGGCTTTTTGTAACTGTAATTTGGTTAATTGATGAGTACCGCTTTTCCTAAATGTTCACACCTGGCACTGGCTCATCAATAACTAATTGCCTGGATGATATACTAATCATAGCCCACAAATCAGTCTCCATTCATCATATGTAGACTGCAGTTCAAGCTTCATCTGAAAATAGAAGTGAAATTATTATAACAAGTTTTTCAAGTAATAAAAACAATGTTAACAAGGATAAACAGATCCAATTATCAGTTCCAAAAGCAACAACTGTTTGCACGCAATTTCTTTTAAATTTAAATATGAGTTATCACTGTTGCAGAATAAACAGCACAATTTCGGCTTTCATAGCATGTGACATTACATAAATAAATTGAATTTTTATTTTGGTTGTTATGAATAAAAGGCATGAATATGATAATCAGTTTTAAAAGAAAAGTATGACACAAATCAATACCTAGATGCCTAGTTTCAACTGACTATATAGAGACTTATTTAGCTTTGAAAATAAAGTATAACACAACATGATGTTCTATTATCTCTGAGACATGACTGAACATCTAAATCAGCTCAATGTGAAAATGCAAGGCGTTGGAAATACACTTTTATCCCTGCAACAAGCAGTGTTTGCATTTCAAAACAAGCTAGAACTCTTCATCGACGAAATTGAAACAGGTCGTTTACTACACTTTGAAAAACTGTGAGAGTTCAAAGATACGTGCACATCAAGTGACCCTGCTCAACATCTTAATCTTCAGCAGCTAGCAGGCTTTACGTCTAATCTCCTGCAGTCATTTAAAGCGCGCTTTGGGGACTTTCGCGAGCACAACAGTTCTTTTAAGTTCATCACCCATCTACACGAGTGTGCAGTGGACAGCACTGACCTGAGTTGCATCCTCGGTGTCTCCGTCAGAGACTTTGAGCTCCAAGTTGCTGACCTGATTTTGAGCATTGAGAGGCAGGCTTGATGCCAATTTAACTCTGTCAAACTACTATAGGGGGTGTTGCGTGAACCCAAATAATACAATGTGTGCGGAATTTTGTTATAATGCCAAGTCAGTGCAGTTTGCCTTAGTTAGCATCAGTTGTTATCAGTTGTCATTGATATACATGCACAATCGTTTCTATTTAATGAACATGCAGAACTCTTTTACAAATTGTTTTCTTCTTTCTTTTAGTTCGTAGGTCTATTTTTTTTAGTTATTTACGCTACAACTTTACTTCTTTTCTTTTGTTGTTTCTTTCTTTTCCTCTACTTCTCTTGATATTATTATTCAAATGACGAACTACTAGACATCATTGTACGGGTATTGAATTCAAATGCGCACATTTTTTAAAATTTATTCTTGTACAGGTTAATCGTGGTTGTTGACATATCAAAGATTCATTTCAACTGTATATAGCCTATAATTCTATAATTTAGTATTATAAAAAAATAGGATAGGCCTACTATGACTATTACCTATAATTATAATATAATGTATTAATATTTTTCTTTTTTATATAACCTCTATACTATATATATAATTATATAGCCTACTATAGTACTATAGATCTAGGCCTATAATCCTATATCATAAATAATCATATAGGCCTACCTATAGACTATAGTCTATTAAAAAAACTCGAATCATTAGGCCTACAGGAAAATAAGAACAGGTTTATAAAGCTGAATCATGAATTGCATAGACCTAAGGCCTGCTTATAATTATAATACTAGTATTAGTAGGCCTTTATAACTAGACTAGGTAAGAACTAATTAAATTAATAATCCTTTATTTTTATTTTAACAATTTTTTCAGTCTTATGCTCAGTTATCGGTTGGACTATGGTGTGAAGATTCCAGACAGCAGATGACAACACAAGAAGTGGAGTAAGTCACATTAGCCAAATAGTATGCCTTCTAGTCTACGCAGATATCATTATAAATAGCCTATATAAAATGAATTTAAATAGATGACAGATGATTATCATTTTTTAATCAAGGTTGCGGCTCTTCGGACCCGGGTTCCTTTAAAATTAAATGGCTATTCAGACCCAGCGTCTGACAAAATTCTTTAGAACCCATAAAAATATATAAAAAAAGATGGGGAAAACTCAAAATATATTGTAATTCTAACTATATTTTATAGTAAATAGCAAAATAATTACTAAAACAACAAATATATCCATATCCAATATAACCTAACCAATATTAACTATTACAAAACAGTTCTATAAAGCCATCCCAAACCTATGCCTATATAAACTAACCGATACTATCTTCTATTACTATTACTAAGTCTATCGGGTCCAAATAGCCACTTTGTTTAATCAATAGGCTACTATGACTATGCAATAATTGTCAATATGATAATTATATATGTGCAAACTTATATTATATGCTATAGCCTACTATACTATACAATAGGCCTATATATATTAATCAACATGTCCATTAATATTGAACTATCCTACTATTTGTTGATAGTTATATAGTTATATGACAAGGTCAATATGATTAGACCCTATACTGCTTTGTAATAGCCTATACCTATAGTCTTAGTTTATGTTTATAGGATTATAGGCCCTACTAATTATAATGTGACACTATGACTATTGTAATGTAGGCTTTTTTTTATTTGTATTTTAATTAAAAGTTAACATTAACAGGAATATTTTTTTTCAGTCTGAAGTTGGAAGCTGTGGAGTGCTAGTTTGGAGTAGAGTCGAGTCAAAAGTTCAACAGTCTTCTTTTAGGCTGCACCCTGGCCTACAACTATTAGATAACATTCATGCAGTCATCTGATAGAGTTGATTTTTTAATAAACAGGTGAGTAAGTACCATGTAAAGAAAAGATTAATATAGTAATATATTATAGTGTATAGTATTACTAAATATTAGTAGTATAGATTGATTAATTGTTACTTCTATTAACCTTAAACTTAGTCTAAACAATAACTAACTAAAGGACTAATATGCCTACTTAAATAAAATTTAAATAGATATAGGCCTAGTGTAAAAATCAATACAATATATATATTATACATAGGCTCATATCATGATATTTAAATAGTGAATTTATATTAACTTATTGGACTTGATTGACTTGAACTGAGGAATTTGTGTAATCCAAGTTTAGCCTATTCATCTTTTTTAAATTTCATAAATATGTTTTGATTATAGTTAAAGCCCATGCTTTATTATTTCATCAGTCAAGGCATCATTAAGGATTCAATGTTAAATATTTTTTTTTCAGAATCTCACGCTGGAAGGTCTTAGTCTATGCCACTCTATGCCACTCTATGCAGATGATATGGAAATAGATGATATAATAAGCGGGTGAGTAAATTATTTGTAAAGTAATAAGTCGAGTTAAAACTAGGCATCTAGGTGCATATACTTGTTAGACTTGTTTAACCATAGGTTTCAACCATAGTGTAGTTCTAACAATTTTAATAATATAATGCTTGAAAACATAATTTAATAAAACTCAGGGGAAGGTAAGGCCAAGGAGAAATTTATTTCAATCTGTAAGCTACTAAACCTCACTAAAATGTGCATATTGACTTGTGTTATACTTTATTTTCAAAGCTAAATAAGTCTCTAGTCAGTTGAAACTAGGCATCTAGGTATTGATTTGTGTCATACTTTTCTTTTAAAACTGATTATCATATTCATGCCTTTTATTCATAACAACCAAAAGAAAAATTCAATTTATTAATGTAATGTCACATGCTATGAAAGCCAAAATTGTGCTGTTTATTCTGCAACAGTGATAACTCGTATTTAAATTTAAAAGAAATTGCTTGCAAACAGTTGTTGCTTTTAAAACTGATAATTGGATCTGTTTATCCTTGTTAACATTGTTTTTTTTACTTGAAAAACTTTTTATAATTCAAATTTCACTTCTATTTTCAGATGAAGCTTGAACTGCAGTCTACATATGATGAATGGATACTGATTTGTGGGCTATGATTAGTATATCATCCAGGCAATTAGTTATTGATGAGCCAGTGCCAGGTGTGAACATTTAGGGAAAGCAGTACTCATCAATTAACCAAACAACAGTTACAAAAAGCCCAAGAGGGCCCAATAGATCAGCATCTGACATTTTTATGTATCTGGAGATTTTATGAAATATGGACTATTGTACAAACACTATAACCAAGACCACATCCAGTTGATTTTGACTTAAACAATTCGCAAATAATGCATTTGCTAAGTTGCCTGACAAGACAGGTCCTTCCACAACCATAGTGTACTTTATTCACAATTCATTTGAGCATGGACAATTCTATGGCTGGATTTAATAGAAGAACCTGTGTGCATTTGGCAGAATATACAAACGTTCTTTTCTAGGATATTAAGATGTTATCCACCAGACAGTGCTAATTAAAGATTTCTGTAGGATTACATAATGGCTGATGAATGGACCATGATATACTTAGAAAACTTTCACATGTGTGCTTGCCTTGACTTATTTATAGCCCATAGTATGAGCAGATCAGTTTAATTTTTCCTGTGGAAGCAGTGTGTGGTTGAATATTCATGGATTTATTCTTTGTATGCAAAAAAATGTACCCAGTATTCTAAATGGCTCATATTTATTAATTACAAGCTACATTGCCCGGCGTTGCCCGGGTGAAAAAAAAGGACTGTCTGGGGTGCAGATAACAAATTTATAAACTACACTTACTGAATACTTTTAGGAAAGTAAATAAATATTGTAAGCTTAATAGGATAAAAAAAATAGTCAAATATTTTTATTTAACAAAATCTATATTGCCTATAGATTTACAATGTCTTTTGTTTTTAAAAGTTTGAAAAATTAATTGTCGAAAAAAAAAAGTATAGTCTAACTGGAGAATCGAACCCTGGTCGCCCGTATAGCAGTCCACTACGTTTACCACTGAGCTATCGAAGACACATGTCCGATGAGAAAAATTATTAGACGGTATATTGGGCTAGGCCTAGATAGGTCAGTGACACACGTGTTTTCAAATTGACCAATGGGGATCCTCGCGGGGCTTAACACTGTCTTTTTATATATATAGATGAAAGTTGCTTTTGAAAATAATAAATCTTTTGGTTAAACTAAGTACCAGTACTCATTGTCAATTGTGGCATTTAGTGGTGGGTGTTATTTTTGTTAAAATATTTTCACTTTTAAAAATTAAAAGTTATCTGTATAATTTAAAGTGATATATATGTACTATACATTTTTCTGAAAAGACTTACCGTAACTGATCTGGTTATAATATAATGAATTTTAATTATATATAATATATAACATTATAATGAATGTGTTGGTTTTTTTTTGGTAAACATACAACTTATAATTCTGTGTAGAGCTTACTTTTTCATATTGGTTAACTTCAAGCAATTTATAATCATGTATATATTTTTTTAAATAAATGTCTTATGTTCTGTACCCATTACTGTAGACTGTAGGCCTATTACTGTGCTTTTTAACCATATCACAAGTTGTGTCAAAAGTTTTATTAATTTTGTTTAATAATTGTAGTACTTTTAACGGTAATCATTACATAATATTTTAATGAATGTAGACCCTCTTTTTTGGTTAACCGTATGTGTGTCTGATTGTCTATAATATTCAAATGTATTCAACTGTATATTTTTTTAAAAGAAATATCTTATGTTCCATTTCCATTACTGTGCTTTTTACAATATCACAATTGGTTCAAAATGTTATTTATTATTATTATGATATGCCTATAGGAGAAGTATAATTAAAGATAATACTTTATTGCATTATTTAATGTTTTGTGAAAAAGACTTGAGTTAGCATACTAAAATAATATAAGTGTGTGTGTGTGTAGTATAAAAAAAAAAATTACAGCCCTAAAATATCTTGTGTTCCATTTGAATCCATTGCTGTGCATGTTAATGTTTTTTTTCCTCAATATATTACATGTTTTTGTGTTAAAGATATTTTGAGTCCTTTTTTTAAATAAATAAAGCAATTTTAGTTGTAGGCCTATTGTGTAAAATTTATCTTCACTGTTGTAGGCCTAGCAAGAGTGTTAAATTGATTAATTATTGGAATACATTATCGGTCTGCCCATTATTCAGGGTTAAATGATATTGTCCCATTAATCTTCCATTTTGCACTAATGCTATTTTATTGTTAGACAATAACATTTTTTTCTCCACAAAATTTGTAAAAACTGGTATTTTGAATGTATGCCTATATTTTAAAATAGCTTAGCCTACTTGGCTTGCAAAGGCCTACATATTTTGTTTTTTATTTTGATTGCACAATGTTTACTTATAACTTATAATGTCTGTTTACATAGTGCTATATTTTATCAATATATATTTCTATGTAGGCTTGTAGTAGAGATGTAGGCCTATATATATTTTCCCATAAATTTTTTTTTTCCATTACTCTGCTACATGGCTATTGTTAAATTAATACATTAAGTTGTATATCAAGTAAAAATAAAATATTTTATCTATATATTATATCATATTTATTGTTTAGGCATATCTATATATTATGTCCAACTATTTTGTACTATTACACTAACTTTACCAAAATTATTTGATGTAGTTATGTAAAAAAAAATGTTATTAACTTCAATACTCTACCATTTCCATGTTTTTGCACTTTATTTATTGTCACCGTTTTGCTTTATTGATTGAATATATACTTTTTATTGTATGTTGCAAAAAAATATTTTGAATACAAATATAATAAAATATAAACGAAATCACTTTCTTTGTTTTGTTTTACTTGTTTTT
The DNA here is from genome assembly GCA_949126835.1 of Anisus vortex. NCBI lineage: Eukaryota > Metazoa > Mollusca > Gastropoda > Planorbidae > Anisus > Anisus vortex. The sequence goes on from OX421499.1 coordinate 11,380,948, forward strand.
ACTATATGTGTTTATATAATAATTGTTTTTGTATATTGTATTATAATTACGAAAAAGTGGGTAAATAAAGGTAAAATCCGAATCCACCCAATGTTGGTTTGATAAGGACTAAATATACGGGTCAATGAAGGCAAAAACCGCATTGCGCTGGTAATAAACTACCGTCATTGGCCCGATATGGAAACGAAATGAAAAGCCGGAGAAGGGAGGGGGATATCCATTAGGCCCCAATGGCAATGCCGGCAAACCCTAATCGCGCCCGCATGTCTAATGCCCGCATTGGCCCATAATCGACCCAGGTATCAGCGCGGGTATCGACGCCAAAATGGCGGCCATTTTGGCCTACTAAGGCCTCCTAGCATAGCGATATCGCTTTTCATTGGGGCGCCATGCGGGCAACTGCTGGCAACCTAATAGGTACGGGTTACGGCAAGGGGGGAAAACTCTAATTGATTCCGAATGGGGCCAATGCCGGCATGTTTAAGGGGTAGGTCTAGGATGCCTTAAATTTAAATGTAGGTTGTTGTTTTTTTCAATCTGGCATAATTTGGACTGAAGACTATAAGTTATAATAGTAATAGGCTAAACAGGACAAAATTGAGGCACCATGTTTTGTAGTCAATATCTATAAAGATCAATAGGCCTAAGTCTAATGTCTTAACTTTGTGTATCCTAGCTATTATTACTGACACGGTTTAGGGAAAATGCGGTTAACGAACTTTGTCTGTACTTTCATTACAATTTCCATTTAATCTAATGCTTTAAAAAAAAGGATTTTGCAAGTACCGGTAGTTTGTTAGATTCAAATCACTGAACCATAGATTGTTTTTGATAGTTTTGTGGGGAAGCTTGATCGTTGAGATTTCAATAATTTATATGCTAGAACATCAAAGCACTTCCCAAAACAACAGACGTTAATTTAACGGCCTATAATCCTTTAATATAATGAAAATTCATTAGATCTATATAGGCCTATATATTATAGGAATTATAGGCTACACATATTATATTATCATGTGAATGTTAGTTTGTATTTGTAAATTTTACACCATTTTAATACGATATTTTAATTATGTTACAAACTAATAATAATTTAAATAAAATTTAAATATTATTAAGTAGGGGAGAGGTGGGTAATTCGTACCCCCTAAGGGAAAAAATTTACAATAATAAAACTATCAGTAGAAAAAGTTTTATTTTTACGTTAAAACAATTATTGGTGACAAAAGAATGAAAATACATGATCTGAACGTATTATTATGAAAACAAAGTGCACAATTATTAAAATAAAAAAAAGACAAGGTGGTACGAATTGCCCTCACCAGCGTTCAATTTGTATCACTAGGGAGGGTATAATAAGTACCAAAAGAAATGAAGAAAAAATATTGTTTACAAGGTTGACATTTATAAGTTGAGGGATCTCCATATATATCTAATTTGTATTTAATAATTAATTTACAAGTATAATTATTAAGTGACCCACTTTGGAAGGCTTAGTCAGAGCATGCAGGATGAACCTATGCTCTACAAATAAAACATTAAATAATGTATTCCTAGATGTTCTTACCGTACCAGTAGCCTACCCGGTACCATTGCAAAACTTTCTTATTTTTTTGGCCTCCAGACCTTTCGTCTTTTTTTCTGGTACAGTCTCGGTACTTCTGCACTAATTGTAACGTAATTAGTACCGGTACGTATTAGCCTCCATAGCTAGGTACGATTTAGCCGACTCAGACGTAACATTGTTTATTGCTTCTATGTTTTTATCGGCAATAGAAAACAGACGTAAATCTATTTATTAATGAAGCAGACTGGATAGTCAGCACACTAAATAAAATATAAATACGCTATGTTTAGCCAGACCTACATAGAACGACTAGAGGCAATAGTAAAAAATAACATCAAGTAGTGTAAAAACATATAAAGTCAGCCTACCGTTTTATTTTCTTGTCCATGTCCACCATTGTTCTATAGCAGTCAAAACTAATGTGCTGGCATGTGTTAACGGGCTTAAATGTTAATTACAACCAGTCAAACTAGGTAAAACGGCATAGGTACGAATTACCCACCTCTCCCCTACTTCTATATGATATATTTCATTAAAATGTTTGCTGATTTTGAACGTGCCATTATAAAAGCAGAGGCGGCTATGTAGCCTATAAAGTTAGAGTAGAGCATTAAAGTTAATTGTAGGCCTATTGTCTTTAGTGAATTTGACTCATTCCTATAATGTAGAACGTCTTTCTCTTTTCTTTTGTATAATAAAAAAAGCTTTTCTACTTCGATATTGTCAGTATCCTTCCGTCTCGAGAGACGATGGTGCATCCCCGTGGGCTGGAGTTGCATTTCTTTACAAGGCTGAGCAGACCTATCAGGAGTCTATATAGGGGCCTATTAGGCATATAATATTCATATAATATTTTTTAGGCCTATATTACTTAGGTCCTATAATTATGAAACATTTATGAAATGAAAACAGCCATGGAAGTTCAAGTCGTTATATAATAGACAATTTTATTAAATCTCAACAGTATTTAATACATTGTATAACTTTTTTTCTCTTTACACTTGATTTGAAAAGGGGCTAGATTTATAATAAACTAGCTGATATGTGCCCGGTTCTTCGAACGGGCTTTTTGTAAAATAGGCTTGACACAATTTAGTGTTTTTTTTCAACATAAATAAAGTAGTATTTTATTTTTGGGTGTTTTTTTAATAGTGTGTCTTTATTTATTTATTGTTGTTTTGCAGACTTTAATATACACCAGTTCAATGTACAACTAAAAATGAAAAAAAAGGAGTTTTTTTTCTTGGCTTCTGTGATCTAATGGTGTGAGTTTATAGGGTACTCTTTCTGTAAAACAGAACTCACATGTCATTTTGACAGTACTTTTAATTAAAAAATGGTTGTTTGATAATTTTTTTTGCGAATACACTAAGTTAGAGACCTATGTTGTTGTTATTTTGTTGGTGTTATTTGCTATTTATTTATTTATTTAATGTTGTTTTGGAAGCTAACTTAGAATTACATTTTAAATTACACAGGAAAAACAATAACAAATGAAACCCATATGAAATAATGTTTATAAAACGAATTAAAACTTTAAAAAGTTAGTTCCGGCAATTTAAACATTGCCCGGTAATATAAACATTGCCCGGTTATATAAAAATTGCCCGGTAATATAAACATTACCCAGTAATCTAAACATAGCCCGGTAATTTAAACATTGCCCGGGGCAATTTAAACATCGCCCGGTAATATAAACATTGCCCGGTAGTATAAACATTGCCCGGTAATATAAACATTGCCCGGTAATATAAAAATTGCCCGATAATATAAACATTGCCCGGTAATATAAACCTTGCCCGGTCATTTAAACATAGCCCGGTAATTTAAACATTGCCCGGCAATTTAAACATCGCCCGGTAATATAAACATTGCCCGGTAATATAAACATTGCCCGGTAATATAAACATTGCCCGGTAATATAAACATTTTCCCGGTAATTTAAACATTGCCCGGTAATATAAACATTGCCCGGTAATTTAAACAATGGCCGTTACCAAGGGATAAAATAATTTTTTTTAATACACTGTAGCTACCCATGGAGTTATAAACAATAGTCTTAAGCGGGGATAAAGTATTTTCCGGTAACTTAAACCATTTAAATATTGCATTCTACAAATTACGACGCAAATTAAAACGAAATTTTGTTCCCTTCTTAAACGCATAAAAAATGCTAAATCTATTTGCTTTGTCCTATGTTTGTAAAAATTTAAATTTTTAACTAGCTTTAACTTTAAGTCATGTATTCACAGTGTAAAGTATTAAAGCAGTGATAGATTAAGAAAATCAACTACAGTATTGGTAGTGTAAAGAATTTATGTTGTTTACGGCACGTAGGCAATTTAAACATGCACTCTAACTACTCAAGCAGTTACAATGAGATTGGCCGCAAGAACTGCACATTTTATATTTCTTATACGACTCGAATTTAAACGTCATGGAATTTTGTATTTGCCCGCTACAACACATTACCCATTATAACAATTTAAAAATTGCCCGCTATAAATTACGTGAATTAAATTAAAACGTGAATATATTTTCTTCTATTCATTCATAAAGTACATTAGCAAACATTGAACCAAAGTTAATTTAAAATGAATACGCAAAATTTGATGACGTCATTAATAAAATGACCGCTAGCTATCTCTGTGCGAAATTTGATGACGCAATAGAGAAATAATCTCCGCGCGTCCTTTTTCTTATTTGTTTTAGCGCGATCGATCGAAAAACTATAACAAGTTGGAATGGCAATTTTAACATGAAACTAAACTGTGTCGTTTTATTCGCGTTTTTTGACCAAACTGACCACTGCGGTCATTTAATTTTTTTTAAACATTGACAGTGTTCACCGCCGTAACGCAAAAAATATTTGTAGCAAATTTCACGTTTTTATGTCCAGTATTTAAAAAGACTATGCGGTATGTACATACATACATACCCACATATTCCTTTTGAGATTTATATATATTTATGATATGACTAGCTGATATGTGTCCGATTCTTCGAACGGGCTTGTATAGACTATGTTTGACACATTATAGTAATTATAGTTTGTTTATTCTTTTTTGTAGATTTGTTTTGCAACATTTTTGCAACAAGTTATTTTTTGTTTGTTGTGGTTAGTATTTATTTTTGTACTGTTGCTTTGCAGAGATTAATATTCAATATACAACTAAAAAGGAAAAACAAATATTCAATTTTTTTTATATTCTTGGTCAAAGTATGCCCCCTGCGATCTAATGGTGTTAAGTTTATTGGGTAGTTAAATTTGTTTCTGTAAAACAGAATTGACATGTCATTTCTACAGTACTTTTACTTTTCATTTTTGTTTGCTATATTTTTTTGAGACAACATTTCATTAAGTCGTAGACCTATGTTATTGTTGTTCTGTTTGTTTGCTGTTTTTTATTGTTGTTGTTATTTGCTATTTATTCATTTATTGTTGCTTTGGAAGGAACTTAGAATTACATTTTAAATTCAACATGAAAATCAATAACAAATGAAACCCATAAGAAACAAAGAAGAAACTTTTCTTTAATGTTTGTTAAATTATGTCCAATAATCGCATAATGATCTTTTACTGGAAAATAAAATAATTTCTGTTTCACGAATTTTACAATACTTTTTTTAAGATCAATATTTTGCAATAGGACCTACGCTCACTGTATTTGTATACAATATTCCTTGTTTTTCCTTCTGGTGCAAATATAAATAATTGATTTGGCGAGCCAACTCTTGAGCAGGCAACATATAATTGCCCATGGGAGAAACATGGATATTCCAAATTAACCCTTTGTGGCCGGAACGGTCTACTCAATTTTGACGGAACGACACGAGTGGTGTCGTTTTCGGTTATAATTGTTTTTATTGTTTTACGTCTAATCCATGTTTTTAAAAATAAAAATAACTTCCGTTTCCTTTTAGCAGAAACCAAAATAACATTTCGCATTTGATTTTCGTTGTGAAAAGTGCTGTTTTATATACTTTTATTAATTTTTTTTGTGGTGACTTTTTTTTTTCTCCTTTTTTTCTTGTTGTTAAATATGTAATGGTGACGGATAAAGAAATGGCAACTACTAGCAGACTAAGTACTAGATTATTATGTCTTATAGTTATATTGTTAGAAATATGGACAGTGTTTGATAATTTAATAGTTTTGTTTCATTTTGTTCTTTTTTTTTTATAAAAAAGAATTTTTAGCTAATTTTTTTGTGCAAAATTACGTGTTTTCTTATATAAATAATTGTGGATTATTTTTTTAAAGATTGTTATTTAAAGTATTTCAAAAAAAAAGTTATACACTTTCATTAAGCATCCAATTACCTTTAATTTGATATATGACACTTAAATATATTTACAAAATTTGATACAGAAAAAAATAAAATTCTGGGATATATAAAATAAGTTGAAAAAAAACTCCGTCAAAACAGCTAAAAAAACTCCGGCCACAAAGTGTTAATTCCAGTGCATTTGATTGACTGCCCATGTGACTTGTTAATTGTTATTGAAAATGCCAACCTGGTGGGAAACTGCAGACGCTTGAAAGAGAAGGGCATGTCTTTTGGAATAATTGTAATAAACACATCTTCTACTTTTCCTTTCCCAGTCAACACTGTCGCTTCTATCAGATTAGGGAATAAACTTTTGATACATAAACGTGTTCCATTGCAAAGTATTGGCGGGTTAATGTTGCGGAGCAGAATTATGGGTGAACCAATTTTAAGTTGCAGTTTATGTGGTGGCATCCCGGGTGTGTCCATATAATTTAAAAATTCCGTTGGGTAGTTCACGGTTTCATTGACATCCGTGACGGAATCAAATGATGTGTATTCTGTACACGTTCCGGGTACCATATCCTGAATCAGGCCATTTAATTCATTGACCGATGTGTTCTTAGAAGCAAGAATGGCTCGGTCACACAGCCATTCCTTATTTAGGTAATTTTCGGAAATGTTTGGGTATACTTGGTGAATAAGTTCTTGAATGGATGTCAATCTTTTGCAGAAGTCATCAAGAAAGGTAATTTCCCCTGACTTCATTTGCGTGGGATAAGTCCCTTCACTAATGTGTAAAAGATTTTCAGCAAAATGTGTGCACTTGCTTCTTTTTGTTGCTGCACTCTCATATTTGTTCTTAATTTTATTGTTTTAACATTTCGCCAAAGAAAGGAAGATTTAAGGCAAGCATTGATTTCATCTGCTGGTGTTGACCTTGGTATGACAGGAAGAGTTTGACGAAAATCGCCAGCTAACACCACCAGAGCACCTCCCATGAGTTGACTATTGTCTCTTTAATCCTGCAATGTTAAGTCAAGAGCTTCAAGAGACTTTTTGTGCGAAATTGTACATTCATCCCATACATTTCATACAATGATTTTGCAGGTTTTTAGAACCTTTGCTTGGCCAGAGGCTTTGCTAATGTTTCATGTTGGATGCTGCTCATTGGCAATATTTAGAGGTAACCGTAGAGCCGAGTGCGCCGTTATTCCTCCATCTAATAACGTCGAAGCAATTCCAGATGATGCTATTGCGATTGCCAAATCACGTTTCATTTTTATTTCTGCAAGGATTATGTTTATTAAGAAGGTTTTTCCTGTTCCTACAGGAGCATCGAGAAAAAATATTCCTCCTTTTTCTTCACTGACATGATTCATTATAACCTCATATGCTTCAGTTTGATCGCTGTTTAACAGAACTTTGTTGGATTCTACATATTTGTGTAGTTCTTCAATGTTATAGTTTTTTTCTCTTATCAGGTCTTTGTCTAGAATATCCCGCTCATTTCTTTTAGGAGGCTGTAATCCTAAGTCTGGTAGTGTTTTGTTGTTGATTGATAAACATTTATCCTCCAACAGAATTAGGGCCAAGTTGAAAATATCTGAAGAACAATTTGAACGAAGTGTTGAACTTGCTCTAATTGAGTTATCACGTGGTAAATCTTCGCTCATGGACTCTCTATACTTCTCCCACAAACCGTTTGGATTGGATGGGTTGCATATAGTAAGAATAATGCAAAAAAGATTTCTTATCTGCTCCGGAGAAGATCTTAAAACAGCCTCTGATAAAGTGTGGTCCCAATGTCTATCATCTTCAACTTACTTCAAGTAATCCACGCCTTTGGCAAGCTTCTCTGAAAGTCTGGCAAACTTCACCGTTTACAGTTTTTAGTTATTCAAAAGAAGTAGGTCCTCGAACTGCATGAAGTAGATGTCTGAGAAAAAAACACTCTGCGTTGTTTGGGTTGACAGTATAGACACGACCCAATGCTTCACTTGCTAGGGCATCTTCACCTGCAACTGGTACACCTTGTTTTCTTTTGCAAAACACCTTTTTGGACTTGTTCCAAGTGTAAAAGCGAGGTACTTCTGGATATAGCAGTGTCCTGGCATAATTGAAAAAAAGCTGTCAGAGTTGTATTTGGTGGTCTTTCTGCAAGGGCTTGTGCGTTATCACTTGTGAAGTAAACTCTCTGCCCGTTCTCTAAGGGAACATTGAGATGAACTACTGTCGGGTGGCGTTCGTGAATTGGGAAACTCATAATGCGCCAAACCACTTCGTTGCTATTGATGTATCTCTCTATCATGTACCGAGACACTTCATCAAGATCGTTGTCATCTGTCACTCCAAAAACAGCCATGTCACTTCCTTTGTTTACATATTTGCAGATGTATTTGATAGATTTCACAGAGCTACAGTACTCGACATTTATGTGTGCGAGAAACATTTTGGAAAGAATTGGAGAATAAGGAACAACCCACTTGTTGTCCACTTCGACTTCCGTGTTGCCTTTAATTTTAATTTTTGCAGTGAAACCACCGTCTTGTGGGGCGCGTCTTCTGTAAACGGGATATCCATCTTCACCTGTCTGTGTATCTTTAATTAATTTCCTATGATATTTTTTGCCTCATTTTCCATCTTTCATACAGGGGGCGTTGGTATTGATATGTCCACATGGTCCATGAATCATATTTTTCTTCACTACTGCAAAAAGATTAGGGTCTGTCTCTGGATCTGGAAACTCTGCAGATATGATTTTATCAATATTGACTGGGTGTAGTTTTTCCTTCAACCAAATTTTATTGTGGGAGTATTGATGATATAGTTGTCGACATTGTAAAATATGATTTGTGGATCCATTTCTGATCATCAACCTGTATGCATAAAAGTCTAATGCTGAAACTTTTTTAACAGTTGGTGCACCTGTTACAGGATCAACCTGCTTGAGGTTGAAGTGGTATCCATCCTCGCCTTCACAAAATATGAGCGGGTATTGAAGAGCATCGTACGATCGATGTGTTTCTGAAATGCGTTGTGGTGAATTACTCCGCCTCTGAATAATAATGTCTCGTTGATTGAAATCTTGTTCTGACATAATGATGGCGACTTCATTTACTTGAGGAGCATTAAAGCAGCGTTCGTGCTCACCAGGCTCTCTTTTGTCTGCACGGATAACAACCTTGTATTCATCATTTGGCATGTTTTCTAGTGAAGTTTTGAAAGTATTAATGAGATGGTTGTTTTCATGAAGCATCCTTTGTAAGCTTAAAACAATATTGCGTCTCACTCCGGGGATACAATCGCATCGATGATCTACTTCAATCTGCTCATTTCCCATAAAGTAGACTTGTAGAAATTGTGGGTTTTGATCAGGAAGCGGGAGAAGAGATCCGATCCGGTGGTATACCTGTCCTTGCACTTTAAAAGTTGTTGCAAAACCGTTAAGATCTACTATTGAGGTAGCACCAAAAGACGTCATCTGAAAACATGAATTGTATCTTCTCAGGTTGCGCAGGAAATGTTTTGACTCTGAAGTCGTCCCACACATTAATAACATCAGATCATTGGGCGGTGTGTTCAGGGGAGTAAGTTTAACTTTTCCACTCCTGCAGCACATTCCTGGTGGTTCTGTTTTAAATTTCTTTGCTTGACAATATTTACATATGTAGATCATTCCTCCAATATCAACATATGTGTGTTGAGCGTAATCATGTTGGGGGTCATAATGGAATCCAGCTAAAATCAAATGTGAACTTCGTGACACCCTTGCCGTGTTTGCACTTTCCCGCTTTTTTTCAAGACGTTTTTGTCGCTCCTCTAAATACTCGGTATCTCTTGATGTGGTTGCTACTTGTCGCATTTTTTCAAGACGATTTTGTCGCTTTTCTAAAGACTCGGTATCTCTTGATGTGGTTTCTACTTCTCGCATTTTTTCAAGACGTTTTAGTCGCTCTTCTAAAGACTCGGTATCTCTTGATGTGGTTGCTACTTCTCGCATTTTTTCAAGACGTTTTAGTCGCTCTTCTAAAGACTCGGTATCTCTTGATGTGGTTGCTACTTCTCGCATTTTTTCAAGACGTTTTTGTCGCTCCACCAAAGTCTCGGTAGCCCTTAATGTGTTTGCTTTTTCTCGCATTGTTTCAAGCCGTGTTCGACGCTCCTCTGATGTCTCTAAGGCTCTTATTGTCCTGGCCCTTTCCCTTTCCCTTTCATTTCTAGCATCACTTTGTTCATCAGTTTCATCTTTTCGCAAACGTTTGGCTTTTATTGCCTTTGTAGTCTTTTGTCCAATTAATTTTCTTTTCTTTGGAGTCATTTAAAGTATTGACATGGACAGTTTAATAATATTTTTATATTCAACAATAATGTAGATCTCTTGTTCACAAATACTGTTACTACCTTGAAAATGATCACATAAATATTATTTTTTTACAATAACAAATGTTGCCCTTCTTGTTATTTAGAAAGAGAAATGGGCTTACATCTATATACAATCATATATCAATATCATACATATCATAAACACATAAATGCAGCATACAATAAATATGTGTATACAGACTACATGTACAACAGACAATAGTTAAAATATGTTTGGTTAACTTCTTAACATTAGTAAGAGAAATGGCGTTTAGGCCTATGTTTAACGGTTAACCAAAACATGTGCTACCTCTGCTTTCAATAAGCTTTCAATAAGCACGTCGCGGTGCGATGATTTAAAAATGCGCACCAAAAGCTACTCACGTATTTCCGGTAATATAAACATGAATGAATTTTTTCCCTTCAGTCACAAAGTTAGAGCGCAAAGATTGATGACGTCATTAAAATAATCTCAGCGCATCGTTTTTTTTTCTAACTTTGTGACGAAAAACTATAAAAAGTTGGAACAGCAATTTTAACATGAAACCAAAATGTGTCGTTTTATTCGCGTTTTTTTACCAAACTGACCACTGCGGTCATTTTAATTTTGTTTAAACCTTGACAGTGTTCACCGCCGTAACGCAAAGAATATTTGTAGCAAATTTCACGTTTTTATGTCCAGTATTTAAAAAGATTATGCGGTATGTACATACCCACATATTCCTTTTGAGATTTATATATATGATATGATAATATCTCTTGGGGCACACAGCTGATGGCGTAAAAAAGATAGTAAAACTAAAAACCAGAAATAATAGCTTATAATGTCTTCATTTGTTTTATTTATTTTTTTATACGACTTTTTTTCAGCTGTGTTCCAAACATTAAATAGGAAAAGGTCTTTGACCAGTGACAATCAGTATTCAGGTCCTCTGCCATTAGGACAGGGTCTTTGACCAGTGACTTTAATTTTAATGTATTCTGCAGTCTTCAGATCTTCTGCCATTAGGACAGGGTCTTTGACCGGTGACTTTCATTTAATAGCTGTCAAGAGTAAAGGGTTCTACTTCTACTAGAACTTGTCATTACTTCATACATTTCCTGTTCCTTCTTAAGTTGTTTATTTTGTTAAATACATAATTTTACCATAAAGTACTGCATATTATGTTTCAAAATATTTAAACTACATCAATTTAGATCATTTTTCTTCAAAATTATCTTTTAAATCAATACTTAGGAATTGAATATTTTGTAAATTATATTACGTATAAGTATAAAATCCCTTGTGTAACTTTTAAAACTAAATTTTAAAGAAAAAAAGAAGAGAACGAAATATTTCCATAAATAAATGTATTCAGTGGTTTTGTGCCAACATGACAGACATTTGAACAACATAAAATAATAATGACTAACTAGAAAATAAATGTGACATTATGGTACAATATTTACTGTGGAATCAAAATAGCCTACAAAACATCATTTAGAGATGAGTATACAGAGTCAGCCAGCCTACCACATGACGGTTTATAGATGTGTACAGAGTCATAAAGAGAAATAAAAATGAAACAATAATCCAATGCCTTTAGTCCAGTATATAAAAAAAATTTACAAACAAATAGCTAAATTTTGTTCTGTGAAAATAAGTTGTGAGTAGCAGCAATTCAAGCCTGACATCAAATGTCATCCATATATTTTAACTTTTCACTAACTTGATCTTTTTGAGATTTTCAGAATGGGCCTTGATCTGACTACATAGTTTCTTAATCAATTTTAACCATATTTTGGTAGTTTCAACAAAACAATCACTTGGCTGGAACTATACAGTTCTACTCAAGGAAAAGAAAACTTTCAAGACAAACTTACAATGTACCGTATGAAATGTGCAAAAGGCAACATTTGTATTTAGCTTATTGACTTATTGTATTGTAGCTTGTACAAATTGAATAGGCCAAACCTGTGGGAAATATTAAAAACTATACTGCTTCTGAAATTTAATTTGTCATCATTTTGTGTTTGCATGTTTCTTGAGTTTATCAATAAATTATATGGCAAGCCAAGAGTTAAACAAAAGAAAACTCACTAAAGCACTACTAATCTCTAGACTAGGATATAGCTTATGACAAAAGCTTCTCAACATCTAACAGTATTTGCTAATCCAATTTTCGCAGTATTACCCACAGACTATAAATACCACTGACTAACATGAATACCTTTAACTGTGCTTTATACGACTAATAATGAAACTTATTTCCGATTGAGTCAGTGGAACTGCATGTTGTCTCAATTTTTTTAAAATCTTTACTATTTGAAATGTCGGAAGTTTACGGTCACATTAAAAAACTGATTTCATGAAAAATATATTGTATGCCATTTGCATTTTAAAAAATGACAAGAAAAGCAGCAGCATCAAAGCTCCAAATCCAAAATTCAGAAAATGTTAACAGGAATAAACTCTGGATTTTTTAACCTTAAACACACATGTAGCATACATAAATAGCAGACATACATAGTACACACACATAGTACACAAACTAAATGGACTCTTGTCATTGCTCCAATTTCTTGAACACTGTGGGGAGATTGGGGTCAAGAGAGATTAAAATTCTCACTTTTTCATCAGCTGGAAATGGTAACAAAATTAAAATGCCACTATTTCAATATTTTATCCTTCCACTGTATTTATTTCATTGTCAGCCTCAAGTCTAAGACACTGGAGAAATAGTCTGCTTCAGGGTACCGGTAATTTGCTTTGATCATTACGGCTCACTACTCACATACTGACTTTAACTAGGGCTTTCCTAACTCTCTTCCCTGTCATTACAAGTGAAGGGTCGGCACTCCCTGACGAGCGCTTTCTAGAATATCTAGAGAAATAAAGGTATAAAACAATGTTATGAGAAAATATTTTCTTAACATTTGTGGTTAATTTTATACATATAGCGATAAATAAAGCTATGTCTGTCAGAGTCCAAACATAATACAAAATGCATACATTATAGAAAAGTATCAAACCATTAGAAAACAAATGAAAATTGTCTTGTAAAATGCAGTCCAATTTTTTTCTTTAAATTTACTTTCTATTGTTGCAAGATTCCCCCTCTGCCCCTTATATATTTTTTTTCTTACGCACAATAGCACTAATAATATACATTGACCCAAAATTGTTATCGCCTCACTAACAATTAGTCTTCTACAACTAAAAAGAAAGTTCCCTTATGATCCAAATGCAACATCAAACACCAGTTTGATCATGACATACGGGGGGATTTCTAAACCTTATTTTCTTTTCCTAACTAATGTCAGCTATCCATCAAGCAAGGTAGACTTAGAAAAACATTTCAAAGCCCAGTAAATATTAGTAGGCCTACAGTATAACCCGGTTATGTCACCGGCCTAGTTGTTTGCCAAAAAGCGTCGAGATAACCGATGACCGAGATAAACGAAAACCGATATGGCGGCAAAATATTAACATGTGCTTGAAATTTCTTTATGACTTTATGTACATGATGTGCGTTAATAATTGAGAATGTACATGCACGTGTTTTTGGAGGTTTTTTTTTACACAACAGCTTTGCCGTTATTTGTTTGATGAATAACAGAAGGTAATTTGGTAGCGTCCAATAGGACCGCACTTTCAAGTTAAAAAAAAATAATTTAGTAATTGGTCAATTTTTGTAATTTGGTGAAAGGTCAAATCCTTTATTTTGTTCTTTAAATAGACACCCTTCCTTGAGGAATATGGTCATGGGGGTCAAGATAACCAACGTTAAGTGGCAAATTTGGCTCTCTTATGTGCTCAAGATATTAGAGTTCGGCGACATAAAAGAATTGACATAACCGATGAGAAAATGCTAAGACAAAGAGAGAATTTGGCGGTTTCACTTCAAAAACGTCGACTTAATAAGGTTGGCAAGTTAACCGAGGTCAAGATAACCGGGTTACACTGTATTCTACTTTCTATTTAAACACTAAACTCTTCAAGCTTACCTTTTTCGCTTGTCTATTGAATGTATTGGCTCCATTTTGTAAACAGATTCTGACATCTCTTCAACCTGACTACCAGCCTGCACATCTGGCTCAGTGGGCATGCTTTGATTTCCAAGACAATTGGAATTACAGTTTGATTCATGACCTTGCAGAGCTGGCTCCGATATTTCTGTTTTCATAGCAGTAACCTCAGGGAATATTTCTGTGCCCACGTCTATGGCACTGCCAGGGGACATACCAGGGTTCTGGGAGCCAGCCAGTTCAAGCGGGGATTCTAATTGTTCAACTGGCAGGCTGGAGTTAAATGCATTGACCTGGGGAGTGAGGGAGGAGGACGGCAGTGGAGGTGACCCCTTAGACTGTGATGTAATACTAGGTGATAGTAACTCTTTTGGCAGGCTGCTGTCAACATTGTGAGGGGAGTTGCCCATGCTAAGGGCATCGATGGAGAGTGTGGAGTACTTAAACTGCCTATTCAGCATGGTGCTACCCTTGGGCACATCCAAGGCTGGAGTAGATTTCCAAGTTTCCTCCAGACATGTTGAATCTGTTTGCTCCAGCACTGACCCATCAGTTACGGCACTCAGGCTGGCAAGTCCTGCAAAGTCATTCAGTTGTTCCAGAGTCATTGATATCACATTAGATTTCCCGTCCAGTGACAGGGAGTCAATATCCCCTGCCAGCAGCTGCACCCCAGCACTCTCTGACATGCTGCCCAGGGAGGCTAACATTTTCATCAAGGAGTCTTTGTCTACTGCCACATTGACCAGTGTGGGCTGTCCAGTTTCACTGCTAAGGCAGGTGTAGCCTTTCACCACAACATAATGCTGGCTGCTGCAAGTGGCCGAACGCTCTGTGGTCAGCAGAGTTGCCAGGGGAGGAGAGGAGGAGGAAGAGGCAGAGGAAGGTGCCATGAGTGAGGATAGGGCTTCTGAAGAGGCATTAGACACATGCGCTGACAGTGTGTCATTGGAAATGTGTGCCACCATTGCATCTGACATAGAATCTGACATGTTCGTTGAGATTTCAGAATGATCCAATGGCGAAGGACTATGAGAGTTGTTTAAAAACTGATCATGAAGCTGCAATTTTTTAAAAAGTTTCATTACACCAAATTAAATACATAAGTTTTGCTTTTGTGTTGTTCTTTAAAATTTAAGATTAAAACATCAATATAGCTTTATTGAAAGAAATTGAATCAAGAACAGAACTGCCCCAGAGTCATTTAATCTACTTATATGTTAAATTACACAAGAAAAGTATCAATAATAAATTAATGATAATAAGAGTGTGTTTTAATTGTTCCAATCACTTTTTAAGTATAAAATAGTTTTTTTTAGATAAATTCATAATACTTGAAAAGAATTAGCACAGTTTAGTAAGTTATACCTATATATTTATAATTTATATTAAATTATATAGGCCTATAGCTATGCTTATACTGCTATAGCTCTAGCAGGCTTTATAGTAGTTTATAAGTAAATGCTCTAGTGTAAGTCTAGGTTAAGCAAGAAAAAGTAAAATTACAACGATTTATATTGCAACATATAAGAACATAAGTGTTGAGACGTCTACACAAAGCTTTATAACTATCTAAAATGCTATTTATCATAGCCTATGTTTATTAAGTCGATTTACTGACAAAGAAATCACTCGATACATTAACTGGATCTTGCTAACCATTGACGCTGTAGAATGTATAATTAATATTTTTTTTAATAACTGGTTCAAAATGTAACAAAATAGTACAGTTTGCTCCCTGGCTTCTCAGTATACAGTTTTTATGAAGTAATTTTTTTTTATGAACAACTAATATAATTATGCCTAAAAACCAACAGGCCCCCAGTTAAATAACAAAGGTGAAGAAGGCTCTATTAATACTTCATGGCCCTGACTCACTGCGTATGTGTTAAATTTGACCCCATTGTTGGAATAAATTAAAAGGTCTATAGAAACCAGCTTAATTTTATGATAAGAACAATGTACTATTCATTTGTAAAAGAAATTAAATCTACTAACAAATATGTCATATATGAAACATTACCAGCTCAACTGCATTAGTGTGAAGTAGATAGGAAAAGATTTCAGATAGTAATTAAAGTTTACAGTTGCAGACAGAGACTGAAAGAGAAGAATGCAATTGAACTAAATTGAGTAAAACTTTTTGACTTTAACTTACAGAAGTTTTGTTGTCTTTTGGCTCAAGGGAATCCATTCTGTGACCATCGCCCACAAAATCTGCCTCTGTGTCAGATTCAATTTCAGCCTGAGTGCTGGCCTCACACTAAGGAATGAAACAGTCCAACAGAAAAATATAATGTTCATTTTAAAAACTACAAAAAAAAAATTAATTGCTCAAGAATGATTAAAACATTTTTTTATATTCAAAGTAGTACCAGTCTATTGTTAGAGATTTAGGATATTTAGTAAAAAAAAAAGGAAAAAGATACATATTTTACGATGACAACAAGACATGCAAGTAATGAAAGCCTCAACCTGTTGCGTAAAAGGTTACTCCTATGCCTCAGTCCCTTTTTTCTAATTATCTTCCCTGTAAACTATTGTCATTGGGTCATTTGTTAATGTTAAAATAACCCTCACATTTCATTGGTCAGAAGCCACGACCTGCTCACCTGGTTTTCACCTGGTAGAGCATAAATGTTTTTATTGTTGACAGCCTTCTATCAGGGCAGTTGAGTATCACTGTCGTATTTATTATCTGTAACTGTTTTAATATTATTAGGTGATTAATTAAATATTGTTTTGTGAAACTCTAGCAGAACAAGTGAAAAACCACAAGTCAAAAGAACAGAAAATCTTGATTGATGATTTGAATGATATGTCTTATAAGTTTTACAGATGAACCTTCTAGATAGAAAATTATTTTGTCCACTGGGCCCAAAACTCCTGCAGGGCGTCAGGGATTGGTCGGCAGCAGGGATAGACCCCGCGATGTGCCGGTTGACAGTCCGGTGGACTAACCGCAGGACCAGCCGGCCTCACAAGCATAACATAAGAAAACAAATACTATATGGCAAGGGCAAACATTTTGTGTATATGGCCACATTGACAAATGTAAAGCTATTGGCAAACTGCATTTATATTCTGTCTGCTTTGTTTATAGCAACCTATCACAAAAAGTAATTATGTATTATTTATAGATTATTAAACAAATATTGCAATTTTATTGTACTTATATCCTTATATATTAAATTTTACAATATGAAAAAAAACTTTTCTTAATTTGTAAAAAATTGTTTTTTAATTATTATGAAACAAAATAAATTTTCAATCAATGGCTTTAATTTAGACACAAACTGACTTATATTGTTGCTACAGTTTTTTTTAATTCTACTAGATGTTTTTAACTGCTTGCAATTTTTGACAATATTATTCAAATAAAAAAAAATGTTCAAACAATCATAAAGCTACAAGAAATTGTGTAAAATTCAAGTAAATAAAAGCAAAGAGTTAATTAAAATTTCTTCATGCCCTCGAGTACCACATAAGTTGCCGGGTGGCATGTAGTTTGTTTACCCTATCTGTTAATATGGGAATCCATGAAAAGAATCTTGTCTTGTCAACTGTTAAAGTTAAATTATCCACACAGTGTGAAAGTAAAATAAAAAAGAGATTAGCTTACCTGGGAAGATTCTCCAGCAGTTTCTTCTTCATTTTCTGCACCGGTCAGATCTTTATTCCAATGTTTTGTTCTCCCAGGTGAACCCTGAACTGTGTGATCACTGCTTTCAGCATTGTCGATGTCTCTGTCCTCAGAGTTATCCACCACGGAACTGCTCTCCAGCTCCTGCTGCTTTTCATTATTGGACAGGGCGGAGAACAGATCATCAATGTTTATTTTATCTCCCTGTCAGATGAACCACAGTTTTTTATTTGATTTATCAAGATGATACAACACAAAGATATTATTTTCTAAATAAATGCACAAAGTATGTTAAAAAAAAAACAGCAACAACAAATTTAATAACATTAGTTAAAATATTAATGAAAATATGTTACCTTAATATAGAAAGAAAAACCTGCTAAATTATAAGGTAAATACACATTTTTAACATTTACACATGTCAATATGAGGCATGGTAGCTGAGCGTCAGCACATTCAGTTGGCATATCAAGGGTCTGGGTTCTCAGGACTGGGGGTGTCCCTGGGTCTACCTAGCTCTGATGGGTACCTGACATTAGTTAGGGTAAAGTAAAGTGCTGGCCACACAAGGCACTACTATACCGTGGACACAAAAAGGGTAACGAGTACTTTCTTTTTTTTTACCAAATACTTGTGTAAATTTTAAGCTGCCACAAAAATTTTGTAGAAACTGAACTCACAATGGGCAGTTTGGATGAGATTTCTTCCAGCGAGCCATCAGGATGAACAATGACAACTTGTGGCACATGGCCAAGTTTCCCATCTTTGATGTCCTGCAGCAGGTTCCTATGTAATGTGCCAGAGGCCAGTGGGCCACCATTGGCCATGGATGAGCTTGAGCTAGACTCGTTGCCAAGCAGAATGTCCATTTTGTTTTGCTGAAATACATTATAAACTTGGCTCTTCTCAGCACTCTGTAATAAAAGAATGTATTGCAAATTATATGCAAGTTTTGATCAAGACACAAAAAACATTTTTTTATATGTTGCTGTTTAAATTTAATCCAAGAAAACTTACAACAATTTTTACAGGAGTTTGCCTTGTATGTAAAAAATGTTCTTTATACTTTTGAAATTGCATTCATATTATATTTAAATTTATACTTGAAATTATTATTTTTTCAATGTTATATTTTTTTTAAATTATGACATTTTGTTTAGCCATGAGCAACTATCCTGTTTAAAGATGTGTGGCTTACATCCTTATCCTTGGAAGAGTCTAAATCCTCCCCTGAAGGACAATTCTGCTTGTGTTTATCCAGGCTCTGCCTTAGGTTGAAAGTCACATGGCACGTGTCACATTCAAATTTCTTCCCGTCTGAATGGATGGCAGCGTGGGCATCAAAACTGCGGTCTGTGTTGGCTATAAAGTCACACTGGTCACATTTGAAGCACTTTTCAAAGTCATGGCTGCGGACATGTTGCTTGTATGAGTACCTAAAGGTACAAATAGAACACACAACATGTTTACAAACTTTCCCAACTCCAATGAAACTCTAAGTTATTACACTTTAACTTCTGTTATTGTTTAGTTAAAATAGGAATAATGATCCAAGTCAGCACCTGTCAGAAAACATCTGGCCACACTTCTTGCACTCCAAATTAGAACCTTCAGAGTGCAGCTTGTTAAAGTGGATCTTCAGGTCAGTCTTGCGCCCGCAGGTGGTCGGGCAGAGCTTGCACTGGAACACCGGCTTGTTGCCAGAGTGGATCAGCTTGTGGGCCTTCAGGCTGTTGCTCTGTGTAAAGCGGGTGTGGCAGATGTCGCACTCATAGGGCTTTTCGCCTGTGTGGATCCGCAGGTGGCGCTTCAGTTTGTAAGTGTCAGGACTGGCGTAGGGACAGTGAGGACACTTGAGAAATTAGAAAATAATTGTAAAAGATAAAAATTTTTTATTAAAATAAATGAGTAAATGAATTTATTTGTCAATGTGACTGCCATGTAACTTATAAAATTCAAATAATAAGAAAATAATTTTGTATACTGTTAAGTTACTTTGCACAAAATCTTATACTTATAGATCTACTAGCAGATGTGTACCCAAGTCTTCAAACGGGCTTTGTGTAGAATATGTATGACACAGTTTTTTAGTTTTGTTTTTGCAACATACAAAAAGTATTTTTTTTTTTTGGTTAGTATTTTTTGTTATTTTGCACACTTTAATATTTACCAGTTCAATATACCACTAAAAAGGAAAAACAAATAAGAATCTTTTTTTTTTATTTCTTGCTCAAAGTATGACTACTGTGATCTAATGGTGTGAGATTATTGGGTAATTAAACTCTTTCTGTAAAACAGAACTCACATGTCATTTAAAAAGTAATGTTAATTTAAAAATGATTGTTTTATATATTTTTTTGCGACAACATTAGTCGTAGATCATTATTTTTTTATTTTTATTTTTTTTATTTCTTGGTGTTATTTGCTATTTATTCATTTACTGTTGCTTTGGAAGCAAACTTAGAATTAAATTTTGAATTCAACAGGAAAAACAATAACAAATGAAACCCATATGAATCATAGTTTATACAACGTATACGATATGAATTAAAACTTTAAAAAGTTAGTCCTGGCAAATTGAAACATTGCCCAGGAATATAAAAATTAGCGCTACAAAGTTTATAAAATGTATAGGATACAAATTAAAACTTTTAAAAGTTGATCCGGGCATTTTAAACATTGCCCAGAAATTGAAAAATTTCCCGCTATAAAGTTTATAAGATTTATACACAGAATAGGTATAGAACAGAATGCGCAATCCCTATATATGCAGTCACTAAAAGTGAAGCTCGCTTCCGCCATTTTTTTTGTGTGTTCAATGCAGCGGTCGCTAGAGACGCTACTATAGTAAAATGAGAAATGATATCTACGTCTACCATAAATATATACAATATATATAGGGCCTACATTATCTTTCATTATAAATTATAGGCTTACTTTTATATAAATTTGACTTAATTACCCATTTGCTTTTCAACATTATAGGATTAGGACTATATTAATACCTATGTAAAATTGTATTACCCAGTACTGATTTGAAAAAAAATGGCCTAGGCGTAGCTCGGTACCGGTAACGTCATTCTGAAAATAATCTCAACGCCATCCTTTTTTAAATTTAGTGAAAACAAATTATATAAATTTGATACTGGCAAAGTCAATGTGAATCAAAAGTTGTGTTTTATTCTCGTTTTTTGACCAAACTTACCACTGCGGTCATTAAAAAAATGTTCAAACCTTGACAGGTGTTCACCGCCGTAACGCAAAGAATATTTGTAGAAAACTTCACGTTTTTATGTCCAGTATAAAAAAAAGATTATGCGGTATGTACATACATACCCACACACATACATACATATTCCTATTAAGATTTATATATTATATATATATGACTAGCCCGTATGTGCCCGGTCCTCCGAACCGGCTAAACGTTATGTTTACATACACTCTAACTAATAATGAGATTGCCCGCATGACCTACGACACGAATTTAGACGTGAGGTAATTTTTAATTTTCCCGCTACAACATAAATTACCCGTTAAAATCATTACCCATTATAACAATTAAAAAATTGCCCGCTATAAATTACGACGCAAATTAAAACGTGAATATATTTTGTTCTATTCATTGATAAAGAACATTCAACAGTACTTTTATTTTTAAAAAATGATTGTTTGATATATTTTTTTACGAAAAACATTAAGTCGCAGACCTATGTAGTGTTGTTTTTGTTATTTGCTATTTATTTATTTATTGTTGCTTTGGAAGCAAATTTAAAATTAAATTTTCTATTCAACATGTAAAACAATAACAAATGAAACCCATAAGAAACAAAGAAGAAATTATTTTTTTTGTTAAATTGTGTTCAATGTAATCGCATAATGAACTTTTACATACACTTTACATATCCATAGAGTTATAATGAGATTGCCCGCTACACAGTTAATATATAAGGCAATTTAAAAAACCTTGCCCGATACAAAGTTTATCGATGAATACGTCACAAATTTAAATGTGAATGACATTTTGTACGCCCGCTACAAACGAATTGAACTGAAACGTGAAATATTTCCCGCTAGAAACGAATTGAAACGTGACATATTGCCCTCTAGAAAGCTTTTAATGCGTATACGCCTGCTACAAACGAATTAAAAAAAGCTAAAAGTTATGTTTACATACACTCTAACTACTCAAGCAGTTATAATGAGATTGCACGCAACAACTACAAAGTTTATGTTTCGTATACGACACGAATTAAAACGTGAATATATTTTGTTCTATTCATTCATAAAGTACAATAGCAAACATTCAAACAAAGTTAATTTAAGATGAATACGCAAAATTTGATGACGTCATGTAAAAAAGACTGTTAGTTAGCTCTGTGCGAAATTTGATGACGCAATACAGAAATAATCTCCGCGCGTCCTTTTTTCTTATTTGTTTTAGCGCGATCGATCGAAAAACTATAAAAAGTTGGAACAGCAATTTTAACATGAAACCAAAATGTGTCATTTTATTAGCGTTTTTTTACCAAACTGACCACTGCGGTCATTTTAATTTTTTTTTAAACCTTGACAGTGTTCACCGCCGTAAAGCAATGAATATTTGTAGCAAATTTCACGTTTTTATGTCCAGTATTTAAAAAGATTATGCGGTATGTACATACATACATACCCACATACATACATATTACTTTTGAGATTTATATATATACTAGCTGATATGTGCCAGATTCTTCGAACGGGCTTTTTTTAGAATATGCTTGACACATTATAGTTTTTTAGTATGTTTTTTTTTTTTAAAGTTTGTTCCCGCAATTTAAACATTGCCCGTCACTTTAAACATTGCCCGGCAATTTAAACATAGCTCAGCAATTTAAACATTGCCTGGTAATATAAACATTGCCCGGTAATATAAACATTGCCCCGCAATTTAAACATTGCCCGGTAATATAAACATTGCCCGGTAATATAAACATTGCCCGGCAATTTAAACATCGCCCGGTAATATAAACATTGCCCGGCAATTTAAGCATAGCTCGGTAATATAAACATTGACCAGAATAATAAACATTGCCTGGTAATATAAACATTGCCCAGTAATTTTGTTTCCTTCTTAAACGCATAAATACGCAAAATTTAATGCTTATATAAAAATAAGCATTAAATATAGAGTGTAACCAGGACCTCTGCGTTTAAATAAGCTTAGTAAAGCGACGGTATTACTTCCCGAAAGAGAAAAAAAATGCTAAATCTATTTGCTTTGTCCTATGTTTGTAAAGTTTTAAATTATTAATTAGCTTTATGTCATGTATTCACAGTGTAAAGTATTAAAGTAGTGACAGATTAAGAAAATCAACTACAGTATTGGTAGTGTAAAGAATTTATGTTGTTTACGGCACGTAGGCAATTTAAACATGAAGAAAATTTGTTACCGTCATTGAGATAACATCCATGCACATAGTTTGATGACGTCAATTTAAACATGAATGAAAAATGTCCCTTCATTGCTAAAAAATCCATGCGCAAACTTTGATGACGTCATCCTGAAAATAATCTCAACGCCATCCTTTTTTTTTTATTTTGTGAAGACAAATTATAAAAAATTGTACTGGCAAAGTCAATGTGAATCAAAAGTTGTGTTTTATTCGCGTTTTTTGACCAAACTGACCACTGCGGTCATTTTAATTTTTTTTAAACCTTGACAGTGTTCACCGCCGTAACGCAAAGAATATTTGTAGCAAATTTCATGTTTTTATGTCCAGTATTTAAAAAGATTATGCGGTATGTACACACATATATACATACATACATACATACATATTCCTTTTGAGATTTATATATATATATGATATGATATATGATTGTTTTATTTGTATAGCATGTTAATATTGTTTTCATATTGTATTTAGAATTGTCTTGAGAATTCATTTAGTGATAATATATATAATATATATATATATATATTTAATTATGGCGTTGAGATTATTTTTGTTAAATTGTATAGATATTTACCGTATATACTCGCGTATAAGTCGCACCAGTGGATAAGTCACACCCTTAGTTGAAGATTATTTTTCTTAAATGTTGTCATTGACCCGCGTAAAAGTAGCACCCTGACTTTTAGGGGTTACACTGCCTTTTAACTTCTCAAAAATGCATACCTTTTAAACATAAAACAGGGTTCTTACTCCTTTCAGAAAAAAAAAATTCAGACTTTTTTCAGACCTTTTTCAGACTTTAAACTAAAATTTCAGACTTTAAATAAAAAAAATAAGGTTCTTAATACACAAGTAGTAAGGAAGCACTTAAAATAATTGGTAACTAACTATAAAATTAAAAAGCAGAATAAAGATACTGTATAACAGCACCATTAAGCTTTTTTTTTCTTACTAATAGGCCTAATGGTTTTGAATTACAGAGATTCTAAAAAAGTGTTACTGAATTTAACATGAAGTAATAAACTCAGTAAAAATAATAAAAGCATGTGAAATTATGTCCTACCAATCAAACCTAAGAATAATATAACAGTAATTAAACGCAATTATTTAATCCAGCTATACCGCAGTTTCTAAATATTTATAGCATCTATTTATAGCATAAAAAAAAAACGTCAATAGATTAACGTTCAAGAAAGCACTATATATATATATAAGGTTTGTTAAAAAGCCTACACTAAGTCACTGTAAGATCTGGATAATTAAAAACAGAAAAATCTAAGAAAAACTTAGCAAGCATTGAGTCTTTAAAGTTTCTGAAAAAAGTCAAACTAATCAAAGATAGAACTATAACTCTGTGAAGCCGGCTGGTCCAGCGGTTAGTTCACCGGACTGTCAACCAAAAACCAACTGACAGGTCACGGGTTCTATCCCTGCCACCAACGGATCCCTGTCGCCCTGCAGGAGTTTTGGGCCTAGTGGACGTAATAATCTTCTATCTAGAAGGAACGTCTGTAAACTTATAAGATAGACTTATAAGATAAAGATTAAAAACTCTACCTTGATTTATGTATAGACCTACTCAAATTGAAAAAAAAATACATACAATGAAAATGTAGGCTCAGTCATGTAGGCTCAGTCGGGTATTCTAATTCTGAACTGTCACACTCGTGCTTATAATTTCATCCCTATATGTCATCGGTGAAACGTAAAAAAATGAGATCTAGATTTTTTTTCTCATCAAACAAAAACTAGATACAAATTTAGGCTACCCTTGGTTTTTGAAAGAAAAGTGGAGGAGGAGGTCTGAACAAGGTTAGGTGGGCCTGGTCTGAACAAGGTTAGGTGGGCCTGAGGTCTGAACAAGGTTAGGTGGGCCTGAGGTCTGAACAAGGTTAGGTGGGCCTGAGGTCTGAACAAGGTTAGGTGGGCCTGAGGTCTGAACAAAGTTAGGTGGGCCTGAGGTCTGAACAAGGTTAGGTGGGCCTTAGGTCTGAACAAGGTTAGGTGGGCCTGAGGTCTGAACAAGGTTAGGTGGGCCTGAGGTCTGAACAAGGTTAGGTGGGCCTGAGGTCTGAACAAGGTTAGGTGGGCCTGGTCTGAACAAGGTTAGGTGGGCCTGAGGTCTGAACAAGGTTAGGTGGGCCTGGTCTGAACAAGGTTAGGTGGGCCTGTAACAGTTGGTGATCTTCAGACATTTTAAATCCCTTCCCCCTCGCATTTCCTTTAAAATGTGTAACAGTATAGCTTACTTACGGGCGAAGACTAGGACCTCATTGTCACTAAATGACTAGAACTTCTAGTAGGAGTGTTAGCCTATCAGGAATATTTTTTCCATTATTTAGGGCTAATATGAACTTAAAATTATTTAAATACTTCTGGTAAATCGGTAACGATTTTATATTCAGCCAATTTGTGTCTAGAACATAATATCTTATGAGATATTTTCAGCATTGTGCACGTCATCAATTTATCGGATAATAAAATGACTTAATTTTGTCATTAGTCTGATTAGACCTACGTGTACGCCCGCCCACGTCGCTACGCCTAGCGGCCTACACGCAAAATTGTCCGCAAAAAATATTCATGTGCCACTCAAAAATAAAAATTCCATTAAAATATTATGTACAGCTTGTTGTCTACCGCATTTTCTAATTACTATTTTAAAATTGTATGCATGCAATAATTTATAATAAAACAATTGATAAAACGATGTACGGCACACATCGCGAACAGCTTGTCTCGTAGTGCTAGGCTTGAACCAGGCCTACCTATATGATCCTATATGATATTAAAAAGTGTCTTAAATATCACCATTTTCTTTTTTAACTAATAGAAAATGACCTATTTCTGTGCATTTTGATCAAGTGCCTAAATATATTCCAAAATAAATAAATCAGCAAATGTGTCGGTTTTCAGACTCCACGTATTCTAGACTATTGGGCGCCATAACGTAGCCTAAGCAGGCATTTTCCATATTGGTCCCCCCAAAAAGTGCATACTATCTTAGAAGAATTGAAAATGTATAAAGCCTATCTTAAATATAGGCATAAGCTGCCTAAGCTAGTAGTAATTTAAGAGCCATTTTCGTTTTTTTTAAATACTTTTTTTGAAATTTCCGGAGGCCGCAGGAACTTCTGTTTCTAACGCTTACTAAACCCAACGCGACAGCTCGCAAAAGCAGAGAAGGGGCGAAGTCTGCTTTTTGCTTGGTACTGTATTTGACACTCAAACTCATGCTGCTTACGTTTTTATTTGAGCTGAATACCAAGAGGGTAAGGGGAAGAAGGTTGGATACAAAAAGACTTGGTTACAAAAAGACTAAAGAACCTTTTTTTTTTATTACAGACTTTTACCCTAAAAATTTTAGACTTTTTAAAGACAAAAAAGAACATTTCAGACTTTTTTCAAACTTCCAGACTTGCGTACGAACCATGATAAAAGTTACTAAATATTCACCCTTATTTGGAAGCTTTCCTTAAAAATGGTTTCAGCGCTTCTTTTATTTTAAACAACGGATCAACACAGCCATTCAGATGCCTAAGAAATATACTGAAAATAAAATGGTTCGACAAGGTAGAAAACTCCAAGGAGAGGTGTGGACAAAGAACAGTAGAACAACAAATTATGGAAAGGAAGTGGAGGTGGATTGGACACACCCTCAGGAAAGATAACAACAACAGAGTGAGACAGGCCTTAGAGTGGAACCCCCAGGGTAAACGGCATAGAGGAAGACCCAAGTGAACATGGAGACAAAGCACATTGGATGAAACCGGAAGAACTGGAAAGAATTGAACTGACTGGCAAGAGACCTTGGAGAGTGGCGTGCTTTGACAGAGGCCCTATGTTCCACAAGGAACCCAAAGGACAGATGATGTTGATGATGATCAATACAGCCCTTCGTCATATGAGAAAGTAAGGTAGCCTTTCTGTTTCTCCACCTAAGTCCCTGTCCTTACTCAAATTTCTATCCCTATTGTCACAGTATGGTGGGCCGACACAAAAAAATCTTTTGATGCGCTGCTTTCCAGAATAGTATACAGGGTTCTCACATTTTTTCTTTAAAGAAATTCAAGGCTGTTTCCAGACTATTTCAAGGCTATACGAGCCAAATTTCAGGCTGCTGGGACACGTTATTTGGAAAATGGTCACACGCCTCCTCACCTAAGTGACCTAAATATTGCGTGAATGAGGTATTAATCTAAGGCTCGGTCAGTGGGCGTTTATGGCGTATAAAAATGGGATTGGCGTTTTTTTGTCTGACCTTCATTTTTATAATAAATTTATATATAAATATAGATTTAGATAAATTTCCAGGCTGACAGGCTATTTTTCCAGGCTAAAATGCCAATATTCAAGGTTGTCCAGGCCTTGATTTCTTTTTTTGAAATTCCAGACTTTTCCAGACTTTCCAGACTGTGTGAGAACCCTGAGTATAGTGTCTAGACTAAAGGCGCAGGTATTGATGAGCGATATAGACATGCCCTAATTACCATTAACATTGTTTGTAATGATTTCAAACGTGACTGTGTGGCTGACAATAAGCTGTGTTGTTTTTTTTCAACTCTTACATGCAACTAATGAAAAATGAAACACACTATAGAGCGTTCTTAGTGGGCGTGGCTTAGGTTTTTAGTGACGTATTTGTGTAAATAAAGAACCCAATTGAGGTACAAATGTAACGTGGTGAAAGTGAAGTACTTCTTTATCATGCAAAATTCACATTGAATATTGGCTATCCTACTCAAAAATAAGGAGGTAAATAGTAGTACTGTAGATTAATTGATTAATGTGATTAGGCTAGGGCCGGCTAGATCTATTTACACTTTCAATTTCACTTTATAGGCCTACACTTTTAATGTTTCGTAGGCTAGGCTACGATGTCAAGTGATAGTGTTGGGTGAATAGGCTATCTAGTCAAGTCACTAATAGGCTCACATCGTCTATGATCTATGTATATGATAATAATAAAATAGCCTATTTTATTTAACATACATAATACAGCTTAAATCTTAATAAGACTTAAAACACAACACATCATTTAAAAAAAGCTCGAGCCTATATGAAACTTTATTAATACAGCGGCCATTGTTAATTGTACACCATTACTCAAAGTAAAACACAAATCACATGCTTTTTGTCACGGGATTGCAAACGCCCTATTGTCATTTTACGCATTATTTCTATATAGATTTGAAAAAAAACTACAATATTTGTCAATTTCAATTTCAGTTATATAAAGATAGTACATTTACACCTACGAAAATGTAGGCCTATGCATATCCAAGTAATTTCACATCACTACAGTCAACTATATGGGTTATATAGAAAACTGTATGACAGAGTAGTGATGTTTTTCTGACTTTTCAAAAACAGTGTAGGTGTATAAGTATAAGTCGCACCCCTACTTTTTGTCAAAATTTTCAGTAAGAAAGTGTGACTTATACCCGAGTATATACAGTATTTATTATGATGTGATAACACCAATATGTGTTCTCGTAGTCTCTACAACTTTCTAGTTTGTTTCTTCTTTTTGAAAACTTCAGGGAAAATCCATTCTAGCACTTTCTGAACCAAAACCTATATAAGGCATGCAAGTATTATATGGTGGTTAATTTTTTCCATAGCGATAAAGAAGCTACTTATTATTGACCAGTGAAGTTGATTGTTATTATTGTACACAAGTTCAAGCCTTAAATTCTTCTTTAAATGGAAATCAAGTGGCTTGAGTGTAGTATTTCATAGTGAACCAGACCTTAGACAGACAACACAAGACAAAGGTTGTAAAACTATAATAATCAGTAGATGTTTCCCTTTTTAATAGACACCAGCTTTTATTACCCCAGCATACTAGAGCATAATGTGGTAAGTACATTGTTGGCCCATGGCCTTTTTTTTTCAACTTCAACTAATGTTGCCTACCCACTAGAA
The DNA here is from genome assembly GCA_949126835.1 of Anisus vortex. Taxonomy (NCBI): domain Eukaryota; kingdom Metazoa; phylum Mollusca; class Gastropoda; family Planorbidae; genus Anisus; species Anisus vortex. Next base: position 11,410,168 of record OX421499.1, read on the forward strand.
ATTAATTCAAGGACATCCAGAAAAAAAGTAATGAAAATTGGACCTGGATTTTAGACCTTGAAAGCCAAGATTAGACCAACATTTCCCATTATAAAACTAATAATCTGCTAACATAATTTATAAAGAAATTAATTGTTAAAGCTCATGTCTTCACCTTGTAAGGTCTTTCTCCTGTGTGTGATCTCATGTGTCTCTTCAGCTTGGACAGCTCTACACTTGCGTAATCACAGCTAGGGCAACGATGAGGCTTTTCAAATGTGTGTCTGTATCGAATATGTCTGACTAGTTCTCCAGATGTAGTGAAGGCTGCATCACAGTTCTTGATAAATGGCAAGCAACAAATGGTAAATGAAAAGTAAACAACACCATCATCTTCCCTACCTCCTCTTTAATTTCAAATAGGAATGTTAAAACAATAATTATAAATTGGAATAATTATAATTGGAAAGTCCATTACTGGTTTTGAAACAATCTTTTACTTTAAGGTGGTTGTTAGTTCTTAAGGGAAGGTTTTTTAAGAGAATGATTTGGAAAAGGCATGAATCAGGTCATTAGATGCCTTGCAAATTTAAAATTATTTTTTTTTTAAATAACTTATATACTTGGTTATTGAAGTAAAGAAAAAGCCACTTTTTGCTTTCCCGGTGTAAGGTTTCCATTGATGTGCAATTTAAAAAGTGAGACATAAACCAATAGCTGAGATTTACAAAGGATCATCAGTTTTGGAAAACAATTTTAACATTGCTAATTTAAAAAGAAATTATTTAATGTATTTGTTGAATTATCTCAACCTTACCTTACTCTAAATATATTTAGTTTTTTTTTGTTCAATAAAATGGGCCCAACATTTATTATAAAACATGATAAAGCCACCTAATGGTTAAAACTTTCTTTTTCATTTGAGTGGATTACTTTCCTTGCATAACAAATAAGAACAAACTCCATGAAGTAGAAAACTATTAACCTTTATCCAAAAGTTCAATGTACTGAATCTTGAAAAATAACACATTCTCATTTTCTTATAGTTAAAAGTAAAGTAAAGTTACTATAGAAGAAAAAAATCTTTTAGAGAAAGATTACATTTTCATTATTCAACATTTTTATGATTTAAGTTAAAGGTAAATAGAATTTCTTGTAAACCAAGTTATCTATAGAAAAAAAACAAATACAGTTGAACACCAAGTGTTACCTTGCATTTGTGTGGACGTATCCCTGTATGAGTGTTGACATGATTCATTAAGGAGGCTGGGGTCTTAAACCCCCGGTCGCACTCCTTGCACTTGTGGGGTCTCTCGTCTGAATGGGACTTCATGTGCCTGGTCAAGAGGTAGCGCTTTGGGCTGGTGTAGTCACAGTAGTCACACACCAGCTGCATTCCAAAGTTGGCAGCAAGATATTTCTTGGGAACAACCCTGAGGACACGCTTCACCTCTCCATTGATTTCAACCAAATCCTCTGATAATTCATGATTTTCTTGCTGATATTGAGAATCCAATTGTTTAGAAACAGTAATTAATAGCAGGTTACAAGCACAGAATAAAAATATTTCTTTTTAACTGTTTTTTTTAACAATGGAATCGTCGATCTAAAACTGCCAGTTTGTCAGATTGACCATGCCATCATCGAATTGTTAAAATTCATTTATTTTTGCCGCTATTTTTAAAAATAAATCTAGAATTAGGTACTCAAAACTGATTTTAATTTTTCAAGCTACTGAGCTTTTTTTATGTTTAATAGAAAGACAAAATGATTTCAAGAACTTTGATACCAATTTTATGACTGTATGTTAATTTTTAAGAAAGTTATGAAATTTTGAAATTTTACAAGTGGGTTACGTTTAGCCATCTCACAAAGTCCTATTTTTAAATGTCATTTTCTCAAAAAGTATATTGGCTATGGCTAAGTTACTTTGTTTACAAACATAAAAGTTTGTAGAGAAGAGACCCAATTTATTTTCGTAAATGTGGTGCATTTGAAAATATAAAAATATCGATGTAAAAATCATTTTTCATACTTTTTACAGTTTTTTTCAAGGGAGACAAAAAAACGCAAATCTGACCTATTTTTAAAAAATCACAAAAAATTACCTAATTTTAGTAGAAGCTTATGTTACATATCAAATTGAAGGGAATTCAATGCTCTATAGAGACCTACTAAATTGGCACTGTTTCAAATTATCAAAACTTAATTATTTTTATTGAAACAAAGTGTTCTAGCAAAAATGTTAGTTTTTTTAGCCATTTATAAATATTTGTGAAAATTTTACGAATCTTTGTAAATGTAAAATGTTACATCAATTTGAAGTTCATTTAAAGTACGCAACTTTTATAGTAAAAAATGTTACAAAATGTACTGTATAAGTAGGGATACGGATAATGATTGACAATCATGTACTTGAAAGTAAAACAAACAAAAGCAGTTTTGATATAGTGTAAGACTCGAGCAAAAAACATTAAATTTAAATTAGGCAAGTTAGTACATTATTTAATAATACACATTTTAAGGTAACAGTTATACGTGTTTTATTTTAAAGAGAAAGTTTTCAAATGTTAATTAAAGGTTTAAAATAATAACTATTGACTATTGTTTAGGCTAAGACCATTTATCCTATTGCAGGGTTCCTGCACCAAACTCAAATCAAAATTTCAGGAGGTTTTCAGGAGTTTTTCAGGAGAAAATCTAAAATTTCAGGAGGCGCGGCAAAACCGAATTCACTACACATCACTAAACAATGACTCAGATACATATAAAATTAAATAAAATATTTTTAAGGGCATTACAATGTGGAAGCTAAATATGTACCATTAAGCTATGTTCATTATATAGAGTACTTTAACTGTCTTTAGAAATCTTATAATTAAAAAAAAAAAGGTAAAAATAAAAGAAATTTTGTTAATGAAAATATAAGGAGGGGGTGGGGGGGGGAGGCAGAGAATGGAAATATAGTATCCTGTATAGGGGCATCTTTAACATATAGAGTGTTACATTAACAGGTATAGAGAAAATGCTTATATGGGCCTAAATTGAAAAGTAGGCCTAAGCCTAAGGCCTATATAGAAAGCTTACAGATTTACTAGTTTAAAAAAACTATCACTATGACAAGAAAAAAACTGCTTTTGTAAAGGACATGTAGATAATCCAATTTGATTACTTTCCAATCATTAGGATCATTAAGCCTATTAAAATCATGCTACAAAAATAAAACCTTACAGCAGCCATGGGTAGTTAGGTAAGGAGGGGCAAATAGTGCAAGGGGGAAATAGTCCACAGTGGGGGGAGGGAGTAGCTGATTCTGAACTGGTGCATATAATATCTCCCTAAACTACCGTATTAAAAAAAAACACAACACCTGTGTATAAGTTGCATCCTGACTTTCGGGGGTTATACTGCCTTTTAACTTCTCAAAAATTCATACCATTTAAACATAAAAGTTACTAAATATTCACCCTAATTTGGAAACTTTCCTTAAAAAAAATGGTTTCAATCATGCATAAAATTAAAAGGCAAACACAGCGCTTCACTTATTTAAAACAACCGATCAATACAGCCATTAGTCATAAGGCAAAGTAATGTATCTGTTTCTACATCTAAGTCACTGTCCATACTCACGTTCCTATCCCTATAGTTTGCTAACACTATAGTGGGTCAACACAAAAAAAAGTCTTTTGAAGTAGGCCTGCATATGCTTTCTAGACAGAACGGCGCCGTTTAGATGACGCGGTTTTGATGACCGCGCTATACAAGTGCCCTAACCTAATTACCATTAACATTGTTTGTAATGATTTCTAGTCAGATATATTCAGCATTGAGTGCATTTCATCAATGTATTGGTGAATAAAATGACTTAGATCTAGACTTCTAGATTAGGCCCAGTCATTAGACTGATAAACTGATAGACCTAGGGCCACACCGGCTAGGCCTATGCCTAGAGGCCTAGACCCAAAATCGTCTGCCTACATTTCCTACATTGATAAAAAAAAACATTGTAGGCAAATCCATATGATATAATAATTAGAAAAACTATGTAGGGCCTACACCTTTAAAAAGTTGATAATGATATCGGCGCCAAATGGCGTAGGCCTACATCGCGAACAACTCCTCTAGTAGGGCTAGCTAAATAGCGGGCCTACTGGAATTTTTACCATTATATGATATAAAATTGCGTCTTTAAGGTCATCGTTTTCTTTTTAACTAATAAAAAGACCTATTTCTGTGTATTTTGATATAAATATATTTCAAAATAAATCAATATAGCAAAATATGTCGGTTCGCTGACCCCAAGTAGACTAGTAGGCGCCGCGCGTATCGTAATCAGGCATTCTCAACATTGATCGCGAAAATAGTCCTTATCATTATCTAATCTAGCAGACACCAAACTGTGGGAGAGGGAACGAAAGAGGAGGAAGAGCTGTATGTATACCATCTTTACCGTCACAAAGCGAGAAGTGATAGGCTAGGCGTAGCAAGTGTAAGCGAACAAGGCGGAGGTGGGGCTGTTGAAATAGGGACACGTGTTGGAGAAGGAAAAAATAGGGGTCAGCTCAATTTTTCAGGACATTTCAGGAGATTATTTCAAATTTCAGGAGGTTTTTCAGGAGTTTTTGCACTTTTTTATACTTTTTTGCAATTTCAGGAGGATTTCAGGACATCCTGAAATTTCAGGAGGCCGCGGGAACCCTGCTATTGGTAGTAGTAACAATAATAATATTAATCAATTTTATCCCATAACTAAAAACAAAATATATTATTACAATATAAACTTAAAACTTTTCAATATATTACTTGTACATATGATTTGATTTGGTTTCTCTAATTTTTTTCATTGGTATAAAGTATAAAGACCTATATCTAATGGTTCTTAACACTAACCAAGAACGCCTATCACAAGCATTATATTCTAATCTGTAGTTTTTTGTATAGATAAATTTTGAAAGAATCACATTTTTAGTTTCACTATTGATATTTCGATAACATATTAATTGTTCAGTAGTTTAGGGGGATATTGTTCATTTTTTTATAATTAGCCCCGTTCATTCATTATTGCACTTCCACCCCCCCCCCCCCACTTTAAACTAGTTGTGTTCACTGTCCACCTATCTTTCCTACTTTTCACTATTTGCTATCCCTACTACGCCACTAGTAATAATAAATTTTATGCTCATACACTTTAAAAAAAATTATACATTGTTACGAAACAGAGTTTCATAATAATAATAATATTATTAAATGTCTATTGTTAATTAAAAACCAATCGCGGATGCACTGATGGAAGAATAATTGTTGTTTTTATTGCACAATTAGTACCTCCCTTGGTAAAATATTCAATACCTGCTCCCTCAGAATATTCTAGAAATTTAATATCGATTGTAACTTCCGGTTAAAGACTTCTGTTTTAATAATCGATAATTGGCAATATTGAGTTTTTCCATCTTAAATTTCAATTACGTCATGCATAAACGATGTCTCCGAAGTGATCTAAATTATTTCAAACTACTCAATACTGCCTGGGTATAAAACTCATGAAAGCGCGCCAAACGTTCTCTCCTGTTGCCAGCCTTGCCCACGAGAGCATCGTTCCCTTTTGTACTCTGAAATGGCCTGGATTACTTGTGATTACTGTTGATTGTTTGTTCATTTTATTCATCCTTTCAGATTTACTAAACATAAATTCTAATTATGGATTACCCAAAGGATACTTAAAAAAAAAATATCTAAAAAAATGATGCTTTTATGGCGCATATCCCTTTGATAACAGTTCTATGCGCTGAAACGACAACAACAGACGAAAATGAAAATATGTATACGAAAATATTGCTAACTAAATAGGTGAGTCTTCAGTCGGCTTCTGAAGGTGTCGAAGCTCGGGCTCTGGCAAAGCTGTAGTGGGAGGTGATTCCAAGCGGACGGTTCCGCGTAGGAGAAAGCACGTTCCCCAGCGGACACTAGCCTCACACGAGGGACCCTCAGGGTAAGCGCATCAGAAGCTGAGCGGAGAGAACGGGATTGAGTATGTAGCTCGAGACAGGAGCGAAGGTAGTTGGGAGCAGAGTCATTCAGGCACTTGTAACATAGAGACGCCAGCTTGTAGGAGATCCGGTGGTTAATGGGAAGCCAGTGCAGGGATCGGAGCAGAGGAGTGGTGTGCGTCAAATTCTTCTTCTGAAGGACCAGTCGGGCAGCACAGTTCTGAACACATTGGAGGCCCTGAAGGGAGGAGGTCGAGAGGCCAGCCAAGAGCGAATTGCAGTAGTCCAAGCGGTAAAAAAGGAGAGAGATGACGAGCTTAACACAAGCTCCTTGGTCAGATAGTGACGAATGGCGGCAATGCGACGCAGATGGAAAAAGCAAATTTTAGTGAGGAAGGAGATGTGGGGCTGCATGGACAGCGTAAAGTCGAGATAGACACCAAGGCTCTTGACAGTCGGGGAGAAAGGTACTGTTGCGTCGGCCAGTTGGAGATCGGACGCAATGAGGGACACGACCCTCTGTCTTGTACCGATGATAAGAGCTTCAGCCTTCTCACTGTTCATCTTCAACTTGTTTTCCGTCATCCAGTTCTTTATGTCCAGGAAACAGATGGAGATGGAAGAAAGGAGCCCATTGAAGTCTTCAGGCTTAGCACTGTTATAGAGCTGGGTTAAAGAATGATATTTTAGGTTGTTGCGTTCGATGACAAAGGAGAGGGGTTGGGTGTATAGGGTGAAAAGAACTGGGCCGAGGACAGACCCTTGTGGCACACCATAGCAGACATGATCGGGTTGGGATAATAAGGACTCAGTCATGACGGTCTGGAAGCGATTCTGAAGATAGCTCCTGAACCAGGAAAGGGCAATGTCGCGAATGCCAAACGTAGAGCTGAGGCAATCTATGAGTCGTGAGGGTCAATCGTATCGAAGGCAGAGGACAGATCTAACTGTACAAGGGCAGAGACCATACCTCTGTCTGTGGCGTTTCGGAGGTCAGTGGTGATCCGCAAAAGCCCAGTCTCCGTGCTATGATGTTGGCGATACGCATACTGGTGCATGGGCATCAGCGAATGCAGAGACAGGTGTGCATTTACCTGCTCAAGAATAACTCGCTCCAGGATCTTAGAAAGGAAGGAGAGGTTGGATACTGGGCCGTAATTCTTGCACTCATTTACGTCGAGGCCGGGTTTCTTTAAGAGTGGGCGGACAAAGGCGGATTTAAAGCAGTTCGGGACCACGCACGTGGATAGAGAGGTGTTTATGATGTTGGTGATGAACGGTAAGAGACTGTCCAAACACTTGGTAAACAGGAAGCCGGGCAAGGGATCGAGTTCATAGGTCTTGATGGGGTTCCTTGTAATGATGCGCTTGACAAAGTCAATGGTTACGGGCTGGAAGCAGGTGAGAGGGGAGCCCGAGTAGGTAGAAGAGGGTGGAGATGGGCTGTAGGCATCCTGATCCAGGGAACAGCGCAGCGTCTCAATCTTCTCCTTAAAAGTACTGTGAGAAGTGATCAGGGAGATCGTCAAGTGGGTGGGTGGTGGGGAGGGGCGATGAGTTAGAAGAGCCAAGAAGGATGAACAGGATGGAGTAAAGCTCTCTGGATGACGTAGCATGCTTGATACGGTCCTGGAAGTGCAAGACCTTGGCAGCAGTGATGGCTTCCTTGACGAGGAGTCGCTTTTCCCTGAAGATTAGACGGTGGGCGTCGAGGCCGGAGTCGCCACGCGCGCTCCGCCCATCGTCGTTCTTGCTTGGCAGATTTGACGTCATCAGAAAACCAAGGAGCTGGCGGTCGCTCCGAGACTGCACACGAAGACGGTGAGGCATGCCAGTCAAGAAGCTGACGTAGAGTCAAGTTGAAGAAGGGGGCAGGGTCAGATGAGGGGTCACGCAGAGCGAGAAGCGAGACAGACTCCGCGCCGAAGGCAACAGTGTCTATAGTTCGCAGCTTGCTGCGAGTGACCATTCTGAGCTTCCTGACCGGCCTGGTTATGATGACGACGAAGCTGACAGCAGAGTGGTCAGAGACGAGATGGTCGCAGGCGACGAGGCTGGATACCAGGTTGTCAGAGGGTCTGGTGACGATCCAGTCCAGAATGTGCCCATGGTTGTGGGTGGGGATAGGGACGACCTGGTCAAGACTGTAGCTGTCCAGTAGTGCGCGTGCCCGTTTGGTGTTGGGATAAGAGGGGCAGTCCCAGTGAATGTTGAAGTTACCCAGAATGATAGCGCTATGTGAGGTCACATTGAGCTTGTCGAGCGCAAGAGCAAACTCATCAAAAAAAGTTGCGTCACTTAGCCTGTTCTTTGCGTTGGGGAAAGGGCGGTATATGCAAAGGAAGGAGAGGGTAGTGGTAGTGGACACTGTCATTTCGACGACCTCGAAGGTGGTGTGGGGAAAGGGGAGGGTGTCGGAGAGTGAGGAGGCAATGTGCAGGTGTCGTTTGTATATAACTGCAATACCTCCACCCGCACCAGCCGGGCAGGGAAAGGAAGCAGTGATATAACCAGCCGGAGTAAGTTCTCGAATCTTGTCGTCGTCCCTGGGCTGTAGCCATGTCTCAGTGACAAACATTATGTCAAGATTATTCTCCACGATAAAATCGGAAATAAGGTCAGCCTTCCCAACAGGGTTAACCGAATGGGAATTAAGCAGACACACGCCCAGATCCTTGTTTGTAGCTATTGTAGCACTCACTGCAAAGGTAGTGTGCGCAGGAGTAGCCGAGACAGGTTTAGCAAATAGGTTATGCCAAATACGATGAAGACGTCCAGCCCTAGCCCCGCGTCTCATTGGTGGTCGCCGCCCTATGCCAAGACAACGAATCATTTGAAAGACTTTGTTATCCACACGGGTATGGCCATCTGAGCATATTTTCCCAATACTACGTAGAAAACTTTGATTCATTTTAAAAGTACTTAGAAAGATCAGAATAAACAACTAAACACAACACACAATAGAAATAGTGTGTTGTCAGAAATGTTTGTAAACACCGGTTTACTAGAGCAGAATGGGTAAACATTTAAACCAGTTGAGACCAGTTTTATGAAAAAAGCTCAGTCCTGCTTACAGTATTATTAGATTAATTAGAAGGTAAATTAAGTCATCACTCATTAGACTTATACAGAAACATTAAAATAATTACACTATTGTCAAGAGAAAATTTCCACGAATGCACTGGTATAAAAATGAATACTCTAAAGTGAACATAGAAGACATATAAAAACACTCCAAGTAGAGAACGGAAAAACACACTGCAGCCTGCTGGCGCAACACAACACATACTTCTACCATTAATATTGTAAACACATATCTAATATGTGGAGCTACCAGGCTCATTCTATTATTTTTCTAACTGGATTAATATTGTGTCATTGTGTAAATAATTGTCGCTCGTCAAACCTCATTGATGAAGTGTAATTAAAGTTCCATATTATATTTCTACACTGGATTTATTTACTTATTAAAGTTATCTGTTCTGCTGTAATAGATGGAGTAACATAAGGGATTCTCTAATAAATCTACAATCCTAATGGAACATTTATAAAATTCTATTTTGAAGTTAAGAGCCAGAATAATAACCTTTACACTGCACGAAATAATACATCCAATGCTACAAAAGTTCGACTCACCCAGGGATAAGAATTCAGGACATAACCTAGACTCAACAAATTAAATTATTAAAATAATATGTGATAAAATACTAGTGCTGTGCTGATGAAAGTGAACTATAAATAACTATAATTTCGATACGGCATAATTAAGTCGTAGACGTTAAAATGGGGGCTCAATCTTGCCAAATATACAACACATCTAATACTATCAGCACTAGCTTGTCATCTATTTAAATAAAAATAACAAATAATAACTGGCTTGCTTATCTAATTTTTTTGGAACTTCACATCCAAATGGCTTGACCAAGATATTGCATTTCAACTACTTAGCATGCACGACAGTGTAAGATGACCATTGGTGTATTGTCAAGGCAACACTGAATAACTGATTACAAGTTGTCACATCAGGAATAGCTGTTGTTATGATAAATTATGAAACATATCTCTTATATCGACTTAGTTTTAACTTTCATCTATTAGTAGTTAGCAAAAATATATTTGTTTTAATATCAGAACAAACGGTCTTTTCCACCTCATGAGGTGCACTTTTCGCCTCCCCCCCAAACACACATATAAAGTGGTACAATTCTACCCTATGTTCCCATCCCCAACCCTACTATTTTGTTTTTATTTGGTCCAGATCAGAATACAGATGGTATATGCTTATAGGCCACGAAGTTGGCAATGCAGTAAAATCTATGATTTTAATGGCAGGCTGTTGACGCTTGAAAATGTATAAATAAAATTTATTATATAAAGTCACTTTATTGACCCCCTTTCCTCCCACATTTCAACAACTGTCAATTATGTCAACCCAGTTTTCTGTATTTTGTTGACTTAATTAAAAGACGACCCCTAGGTAGGCTATTTGATTATGACTGATTGTCATTAGACTTATTCCTAGGCAATACATAGAAATTCACAAACATAATAAATATATATAATATCCGTCAATAAACGTATAACGAATCGGGGATATACAATAAACTTTTAAGTTCAGGCTAGATCTGATAATCTTATTAGAATTATTATTATTAGGCCTACGTATGACAATAAAAATTACTTAGCCTTACCGATGAATTATTAAACTATTATACTATTTCATAGGGTTTATCTTGCGCGTTGGGCAAAATGGGCCATAATATATAGACTAATAATTCTTTCAGATTTTTACAGGAAAATGGACTAGCTTTTCAATGGTGTTCATAAAAAAAATTTTTAAAATATTTTTTCTTAAAAAATAAACAATTTTTCTTAGATAATTTAAATATTAAAAATGTTTAACATAAACAATCAATTTTAAATACATCTGGTGATAAAGGCCATTTATTCCTGTACAATCGTGTGAAAAAATTATATTTCTATCATGAATGGCCCATTTTGTCGAGACAATTTAGTACAAGAGGTGTCAAAAACTTAATAACGCGCAAAAAAACGAAGCGTTTTGAGTACCTACTAGAATGCTTTGAATAACATCTGGATTTGTGTGTTTACATCGTGTGACAAGTGTTCATAAATTATAAAAACTGACTTTTTATTTATTTTTTAAAGAAGTACCAGTATTTGTTTCTAATAGTGAAAAACAATGTAGTTAATTAAATTGGGAATTTTTTTATTTTATATGTGACCCTTGGAATGAATGATATGTAAGATAAGATAAGATAAGATAAGATTACTTTATTGATCCAAATAAATGGAAATTTGACTTGATAACATAAATTCGGTCTTTCAGCATATTTTAAAACAATATTAAAGAACCATTTGTACTCAAGCATAATAGACATTCACGCACACTATCATACTATTTATCATACAAGAAAAAGTATCATTTAAAAGTCAGCTATTGTATTTTCTGGCTGACTGATGATTCTTTTGAAAGATTCTCACTGATAGTGGAACAAAAGAGTTCCTAAATCTCTCTGTTCTTGCCCTTATTGAAAGAAGCCAACCACTTTGACTAGATATGATGTAACTATCATGAAGCGGGTGTGCATGATCTTGAAGGCTTTGGTGAGTAATGTTTTAAAAAATGTTTGTTTTAACCCACGAACTGTGGGCGGCCAATTTCTTCGGCCGACTTTCCTGTTCCTTAGTGCAGACCTGCCAAGTTGAAAACTTCAAAATTAGTAGTGACCCACCTCAAAATTCGTATTTTGACCCCTAAATTCGTATTCCTTAGACCCCCAAATTAGTAGTAAATTAGTAGGAATATTATAAGCATTTTTACACGACGTTTTACACGGTGTAGGCCTATTTATTTCACTCATGAGTCATACTCATGTACTCATATTTAATATAACATAGAATAGGCTCATAGGGGCCTACTATTTTAATTCAATTGTAAATTAAATGAGTTACTAGACCTTTAGAATTAGACTCAATTTTAATTAATTTTTAACGTCAATTTGAAAGAAAACCTTAACCCTTAGCCGGGCTTGGGCGCTTGGCTTATCCGCCTAGCCTAGCCTTAGTTATAGTATAGTCATTAGCATGATTAGCGCATCAGGCTTCATGGCTTCATTAGCCCTACTCTCTTGCCTGGCCCTTGGAGCGAAAGATGATGCTATTAAATTTATTCATTTGTTGATAGAAACGATACACTATCCCAGAATAATCCCAGTTTTAACGCATGTGAACTTTTCTTTTAGATAGATCAGTGAGGGACACAAATATTTATTAAATGCAACTTCCGGCTGGAAATCGTAATTTTAACTCTGAGAGCGTCGGCATGTGTCCCATTCGCATTTCTATATATATGGAATTTGTATTTTTCTTATAAAATCAGAAAAAAAACATAGTTTTTTGCTTTTTAGCGAAAATCGGAGAAAATTCGTAGTTTTTTTGCCCATTTCGTAACTTTGCAGTCGGACCTTGTTTTTCGTATACACTACGAAAAATTCCTAGTAGGCTACTTGGCAGGTCTGTTAGTGTGACACCGGAAAAAATCAGCAGATCAAAATTACAATGAAGTAGCAACTTCCAATCCAGTATTTTAGAAAAACTATAGCTATTTCCTTTTACTAATAAATAAACTTTTGTTTTTTTCTTTTCTGCCTGATTTTTATAACTTTGAAGTTATTTTTACGATGATAGTTGTCGAACTAATTTGCACTAGTCATTTTAGTGAAATGGAAGTAGCTATAGCTGGACCATCTGGTTTATGTAATTACCTTATATACTCGCGTATAAGTCGCACCGGTGGATAAGACGCACCCCTAGTTGAAGATTATTTTTCTTATATGTTGTCATTGACCCGCGTATAAGTTGCACCCTACTTTCAGGGGTTACACTGCCTTTTAACTTCTCCAAAATGCATACCTTTGAAAGTTACTAAATATTCACCCTTATTGGTAAGCTTTCAATAATCAAATAAAGGCAGCGACAATAAGCTGTGTTGTTGTTTTTTCAACTCTTACATACAAACAATGAAATATGAAACACACTATTTTCATTTTACGCATTATTTCTATGTAGATTTGAAAAAAAAATTCCTGTGTCGATCGGCTGACGATAGTTGTTTTGGAAACATGGCGCGTTTTTTTCGGAATGCTAAACACTGCCTTTTTAGTAGACTATATAGCCTATAAGCCTATAAGCCTAGGCCATAGGTCCTAAGTAAAACGCATCTTAACTCTTTCTCTCCGGATCGACGATATCAGCGTCGATTTTAAAACGGCCATTTTGACGGATCGACGATGCCAGCGTCGATTTGTTAAAATATGTTTATTTCGTTAATTTTCAGCGCTATTCTTTTTCTTTTACATAAATCTAGAATGATTTCCCTTTGATTAACATCCGGATTTGTGTTTACATCGTGTTTTCATTTTTTTTTAAATGCATTTTTATGGATTTTTTTCCCCCCGTGCAGGGCCGTATGTGGTGGGTAGTGATAATAAATGATAAATAATGGCTTTATATTTCTATTTTATAAGAAATTTTTTTTTTTAATAGTGAAAAAGAGTATATATTTTAGGAAAACAATGTAGTTAATTATTTTGGGAATTTATTTATTTTGGTGTGAGCCTTGGAATTTGTGTTATGTAAGACTTTGGTGAGTGATTTTTTTTTTTAATTTTCGTTTTAAAAAGTCATTTTTTAAATGTAAGTAACAAATGATTTTATATTCTCTGTAAGGAGCTTTTAGTTTCCTTTAATTCAATACCAAATATGATATTGTCTGATTAAAACCAAAAAAGTTATTAAGATTTTAAGATAGCAATAGTAATGACAAAGAGAAAAAAAAGGATAATTCCGGCAGAAAAGGGAAAATAAATCCGGAGAGAAAGAGTTAAGCTACTAGTCTACAATTTTATACCTACATTATAGGCCGGATTTTCAAACATTTACGATTCTTTCCATACTGTAATTTGCGTTCAATGAGCCTACGAAAAATGCTGCCTTAAGCTTACCATACGTTTCGGCAATACAAAAGTTCAAAATAATCGGGAGTGGAGTGGGAGGTGTCTGAAAAACCTAAAATATTTGTATTTCAGTTATAAAAAGATTACACCTACGAAATTTTCTTAATGTAAAACGTAGGCCTATGCATATTCTAGTAATTCTACATCACTACAGTCAACTATACGGGTTATGTAGGAAACTGTATGACAGAGTAGTGATGTTTTTTTGAACTTTTCAAAAACAGTGTGGGGTGTATAAGTCGCACCCCTACATTTTGTCAAAATTTTCGGTAAAAAATGTGTGACTTATACGCGAGTATATACGGTAGGCCTAATTGCTTCAGAAGATGATATTTCAACTACATATGAAAATAATATTAGTATTAGTTTAGGTTCATCTTCTAGTGATTCGGAAAGCTGAAATCCGAAGCTTTAGGCTTAGGCACGTCTAGGCTTAGAACTAATATGGCGTCGCCTGAAAATCGGTATTCGATAGTAGGCCTAACTTTTTTTTATTTATTGTAGACAATTGTGGCAATTAATTTAACAAAAACTGGATGTTACTCAGTCTTCTTATACTATTTTTCATCAAATTAAATTGTTTTAGACAAGCTTTTGTCATTTTTTGTGTTGATTTCTACCTTGTTATGTCCGTGACGTCTTACTTTGTTGATTTGACACAGTTAGAGATATTGGGAGAAATATTTTTTTCAAAGGCTATTAATAACAGAAACCAATGTAAATAGTATATTTTATAAAAGATGAATAAAATATCTATTTTATTCAATAAGGATTTTAATATTGTGCATATGAAAAATTGGAGTTAGAGGTACTTGAAAAGAAGATTTCTTTTTTCCTTCTTAATTGTTGACAACTCTAAGGTCAAGGCCATGGTCAAATACAAACAAATTTATATCAAAATAGTTTTTTACATTCCCCATTCATTCTACATTAAAAAAATATATACTTTATGGGGTCTAGCAATAGTAATAGCATGTCAATAATTATATTTTCAAAGGTACACAAAAAGCTCTTAAAAGCCCCCTCACTACAGAATGTTTCTTAACCACAATTTGTGGGTTAATAATTATTTTATATAATATAAGTCACACATGATTGGATTTTCTCTGTAAGTAGATTTTAATTTCCTTTAATTCAATACCTAATATGATATCGTCTGATTAAAACCAAAGGAGTTATTAAGATTTGAAGATAAAGACAAATTATAAAAAAAAATGATAATTCTGTCAGAATAAGGAAAATAATTACGAAGAGAAAGAGTTTATACTGACTGTCTTAAAACTTTAAGGGGCCACAACTAAATAAATGCATATAAATTAGAACAAAAGTTAAACTAGATAAACACAGGCATATTAATACATCTTGTGTTAATTTAGAAGTCACTAGTCCTAAAATTTAGTTTTGAAACCAGTAATAATAAAAAGTTTCAATAGATTCAAATTCAAACTGTGTAAAATAAGCTTTTTTTTGCCTTTAATTGTTTCTCTCCTTTGCCCACTATGAAAACCAACAAAAAACTAAGACTTGCCTAATATTTTTTATTTTAAATAGACTCTACCTTCAGATCAATGATTTGAGCCAGCTGTTGTGTGGCTTCCTTAGAGCCATCCTGTTGAGCCATGATGAGCACATAGTTCAAATCACCACCTTGACACAGTTCATGGGGCATGATGGTGATGGTCTGAAACCCAAGCTCAGGGTTGAGTGTGCCATCAGCATTCAGTAAACTAGACATCTGTTTAAATAATATCAAGAAGCAACCATACAGCTTCATGTGAAATCATTAAATAATGTAAAGTACACTTTACAAGCCAGTAGGGTTAATGAAGCAGAGCTGAAAAGTTTAGGGTGACCAGACATACAATGGCATTGTGTGGCCTGTCACATATACTTAAATACTTATTTGGCAGACTCCCCTTCAGATTTGGGTTGACATGGAAAAAAATTAAATACGTTTCACCAAGGTTTGAAAGTCTCAATGAGCTTCCATAGCACCCCCTCACAACAGATAAATTGATAAATTCCTGACATCTGGATGCATTAGAATTTTAGAGAAAAATATTAATGACTGTATTAATTAATGATATGCATCTGCATAAAACAAATAAAATTGTGAATGATATTTTATCATGTAAGCAATTAACACAGTTCCAATTTATTTAATTTGACCAAAACTACCATTTGAAATCTGGAACAGTCCTGCTGGTGTATACTGGTTGATAATACAATAATTTTTTAATTACTTAGAAATTATGTGTTATAATTGACTTTGAATATAATTTCTTTTAGTGTAATAAATCGGAGATTAAATGTTGCAGTATGTACCGTTGTTAAAGCCTCAGCTCCTTGAGGCAGTGCTACAATCTGGGGTTGCGAGTTATCTGTCGATGTCTGCAGAGTCACCATCTCATTGGAGACCAGGGAGGACTTGCTGAGGGCACTTGTTGTTATGGTGTCGCCGCTGCCAGTCACCACCATTGCAGATCGATTGGTGCTGGTCAGGATGGACGTTGGAAGCCTAGACCCACCACTGTCAGTCTGCAAGAAAGTTAGAATATCTGAATATCAACTATTCAGCCATTGTTTGGTGTTTTGGATCTCCAATCAAACATTTTTTTTAGCTTTCTGTAAGTGAAACTAAAAATGTAGTATACTGAAGAATAATCCTAAAACTATTTAAAAATAATATAATATTACAAAGTAAAGGATAGAAAAAGTGCAGCACAAAATAAAGACTGGGACCCGTTGGCTAGCGGCAGCACCTTCAGCTGGCATACCAAAGGTCCTGGGTTCAAATCCTGGTGAAGGCTAGGATTAGTTCCCAGGTCTACTCAGCTCTGATGGGTACCTGACTTTAGTTGGGGTAAAGCAAAGGCAGCAGGGCATTGTTCTGGCCACACAGTCCCCTAGTATTCAGAGAGCCACAGAAACTAGTTACCGCTGCTTCACCGTCCCTATTGATCAAATGGGCCTAATGGGATATTTTACTTACTTTTACACAATAAAGACAGAATAAAGCTGAAAAGTAAATACATGTTGACAACTCACCCCTTGCAATGCTAAAACTCCATCCGTGGCATCACTGGTCATGTCCAGGTCCTGGCTTAAGATTTGCATCTGTGATGTGTCTCCCAGAGACAGGTACTGCCCATCTTCATCAAGGGACACAATCCTGATGACCTTACCTCCACTAGGGTCAAGACTGTTTCCAAGTGACGTCATTATGAGACTCTGTAAATAATCATCACAAAATTATACAGTCATTCAAAGACTTAAGACTAACCAAATGTTAGAGCACATAATGTTTATGCCATCTTTTTTTAATCTAAAATCTAAATTTTCTTCATGAAAACTAGTTTTTTAATCAATATTTACATTTGTATTGGATGTTATAAATGTTTTAATTATAGCTTCTACCTGAAAATTAAATCTTAAAACAAAAATATATTAAATTAAACTAATAATAAAAGTGTAAAGACTAAATTTGTCAACTTTCTGAGATATACTACTAATACTAGTGTTATCTTATCTTATATATTACAGACGCTCCTTCTATAAAGAAGATTTTGTTGCGTCCTACGCTCATCAGTGGTCCAAGTCTAGTCTTGCATCTTTATCAAGGTTTTAAATGATGTTAAGTTACTGGTTTTCCTGGTTTGTTCAGGCAACCCATTCCATGCCCGAATGCGACTCGGGACGAAAGAGTACTTATATGCATGTGTTCTCCCATAAGGGATAAGGAAAGTGTTCTTATTACAAAGGCGTTATATCAGTGGTCATCTATGCACCGTCATATATGCCGCAATAGATAAGTTTATTATCTCACTGGTCAAGTCGCTTGATATTGTTAGATTGCAGCTCTCACTTTAATCCTTTTTGGCGGTTGTCTAGAGTATGATTATTTAAGGCCAGCGAGAACCCACGTCATTCTGAGCGTGATAAATAGTCTGCAGCGATTCCTCAAGTTGGTTAATTTAGCCTGGCATTATCCAAATTATCTCAACAGTAATTCTTATTCCAAACAAACTCCTTGACTTGTTATTTAAATGCAGAAACTTTTATTTAACCTTGAATGAGCTGTATTAGTCGAAAAATGCAAATGTAGACAATAAAGGTATCATGATCAGTCCAAACAAACAATATGTCTGTCCTGTCGAAAGCTTAGCTAGCAAAAGAGACCTGTCCGCCGGTAGTTTGACCTTTTTATACCCTTTTTAACAATATACTTTTCAAGTATTAATTCAATAACAATGTTAAATGACAAGCCAGCTTTTATTACCTTTTGTAGATAATTTTTAAGTAGTAGATGACTGTAGAATAATGAGTACCAAATTGTAGACTGTATTATTTTTTTGGCTGGAGCCCCCATTCAGTTGATGAAATATTTATTAGTTACGTTGTCTTGTAGTTATTATAATTACTGCTTTAATTGGTAGTATCATTATTAGTTCATTTTGATATTAGTTTAGTGTAGTCTAGGTTGGTCCTGATTCAACATATCCCCTGGTAATCTTTATAACATTGATTAGTTTTATTTGATTTCTTCAGGTGTATATTTATGTTGCCTCAAATTCACAGCAAGCATCGTGTTGTTTTTGTGTAGTGTTGGCAATGATTATTACAGTATAAATAAAACACACACATTACTGGAACTTGAAGAACTGATATAAACCGAAATTTGTAAATAAACGAATAATTGGTTTAATCACAGAATTATTCATTAGCAATCCGAATGATATGTACACAAGTGGTTAAGAATAGCACATGTCTATAGAATCAATAAGAAATATATTCAATAGGTTATGAATAGTATTGAAACTACTGGTAAAACAATATTTAATCCTTTATAGTATATATCGGTAGGAATTTTATCTCAGAGCACAAGCCACATACTTACTCGCCGAGAGATGCCAAAGAACTCATTAAACTTTCCACTGATTCGCGTGGGTCTTTGATATGGGTCGATACGATACCCTAACCGAATACAAGAAAATACATTGCATCATGGCTGTTGTAAACAGAGAATATATAATAAAATATTAGCGTGCGAGGGAGTATCCGAATACTACCACTAGCATTGAAGTCGACCATGTCGTCCGGGTGTGTAACTTGGAGAAACCGTTGACCTGATTAGCTGGGAAAAACCAACGACCTTGGTCTATGAAATGTTTCTATCATTACTACTGCAATTTTTATGAACGATTAGTATCAATTTAATTATTGTACAATGTATAAATTTACGTTTCGTAACACTCTTGTTAGTTGGGAATATTCGCTAGTTATGAACCTCAACGCTCTTTTTTGAATTTGCTCTAATTTTTTTAATGTTTTCTTTAGTTGATGGGTCCCATACAGATTATACATATTCTAGGATAGGCTTAACTAATGTGAGATAGCATTTTAGTTGTATATTTTATTACATTTGTAAAGATTCCTTTTTATTAATCCTAATGTTTTTGTTTGATTTTTTAATTACTTCATCAATATGAGGATTCCGAGATAGCTTATCATTTATTATTACTTTAAGTACTTTGCATTGTTAGTTTGAGTTATTTCTTTACCATGAATGAAGTAGTTTGTTATTATTTGTTTCTTTTTCTTGGATACTCTTATCAGTTGGCATTTTTCTGTGTGAAAAGACATACTCCAGTTAGATTTTCCATTTTTGTAGTTCATCTAAGTCTTTTTGTAAAAGTTCACTATTTTTTCCTGTCTTTATTATTCTATAAATTATACAATCGTCAGCAAAAAATCTTACTTTAGTTCCTGTGTTGATGCAATTTGGTAGGTCATTAATATAAATTAAAATAGTAGGGGTCCTAGAACATTTCCTTGTGGAACTCCCACTGATCTATAAAAAGAATGGATAGGGCATGGAAGTACAATTTTTGAAGAAATTTCTGACATTTTGTTTCCACTGCACTGATCAATATATATATATTTACAGTGAGTTTGTTAATTATTTAGATGTTTGTTTCTGCTCTAAATTCTCTTGAGCCGTTTCACTAATCGGGTTTAAAGTTAAATGTATAAATCGGAAACATCCTCCAAAAAAACGTTTTATTTTTTCAACAATATTGCTTAATTCGTTAATTTATTTGTTAAAATAAACGTATACCTATTACTAATCACCGTATGTTAAGGTTATACAATGCGCGCAGTTTCCAAATGATGTTCATTTGAAATGCGTTGAAATTTTGTGTGTTTCGGGACCGGGTTTTCCCGTACTGCGAAATATTGCTGTCTACTTTTTTTATCATTAACTTTTTTTATCTTTTGGTATTTGTTTTCTTTTGATCGTATTATTGTTAGTTTTATATTATTAATTAGAAGTGGGAAGTTTGACAGCAACAATTCATATGCATATTGTGTAAAATGGCAACAACATAGATTCTGTTCCGATCTATTTATAGATCAGTGGCACAGTAAGTTTTAGACACAATTTTGTTTATATCGGTATGTGCAGTGGACATTTTCAGTTTTTCCTTTCTTCTATAGATCAGTGCTTTTCTTCACTTTGCTCAAACCAGTTTATTAAGAAGGCGCAATCCATTCTTTTTATGGATCAGTGGGAACTCCTGAGTTTACAGTTATTGATGATGATTTAGAGCCATTAATTATCACTTTTTGTTCTCTTCCTATAAGAAAGTCTTTATTCCACTGATAAGCTCACTGAGCTCTGAAGGGCTGAGAGATGCAAAAATATTTAAGTTTTTTTAGTAAACTAAAATGATGAACTTTATTGAATGCTTTGGAAAAATCTAGTAATATAGCATCAACTTGGGTATTATCTAATCCCTTAGACAGGTCATCTATTAAACCTATTAATTGAGTTTCACATGATCTGTTTTTCCTGAAGCCATGTAGGTGTGGGCACAGTGCATTAAGTTTGTCTAGATGATTTACTATACTACTATATATTATATACGCATACTGTATATACTTACGCATAAGGGGTGCAACTTATACACCCGACACTGTTATTTTTTAAAAGTTCAAAAAATCATCACTGTTCTGTCATAAAGTTTCCTACATAACCCATATTGTTGATTGTAGTGATGTAGGCTACATTTTACATTTAGAAAACTTTCGTAGGTGTAAATATACTATCTTAGGTTTTTCAGAGCTCTTTTCTTTTGAACTTTTGGACCGATTTTGTATTGCCGAAACATATCGTAAGTTTATGGTTGCATTTTTCTAAGTTTATGGCGGCATTTTTCGTAGGCTTTTTTAACACAAATTACAGTATGGAAAGAATCGTAAATGTGAGAAAGCCTGTCTTGGCCTATAAGTTTGTAGACTAGTAGCTTAAGATTTTATTTAGGACCTATTGCCTAGGCCTATTGCTATATAGCCTACTAATAAGGCAGTGAGAATAAGGCGTTCCGAGAAAAATTTTAAAGATTTAGTAATAATGCGTGAAATGTCAATAGTGTGTTTTATTTTTCATTAGTTGCATGTAAGAGTTGAAAAAAAACACAGCTTATTGTCAGTCGTGCAGTCGCGGTTGAAATCATTACAAACAATGTTAATGGTAATTAGGGCACTTGTATAGCGCGTCATCAATGGCGGCACCGCCCAGTCTCCAGTATAGGCAACGTTCAGTCTAATGACGCACTTCAAAGCCTTTTTTTGTGTGTCGACCCACTATAGGGCTAGGATCTTGAGTAGGGAAAGGGACTTAGATAAAGAAACAGATACATTACTTTCCCATATCTCTAATGTCTGTAGGTCTATTGATCGGTTGTTTAAAATAAATGAAGCCCTGCCTTTATTTGATTATGTTAGCCTTAGGCAAGATTAAAACCATTTTTTAAGGAAATTTAAGTTTCAAAATTAGGGTGAATATTTACTAACTTTTATGTTTAATAGGTAGCCTATGCATTTTTTAGAAGATAAAAGGCAGTGTAACCCCTGGAAGTCGGGATGCGACTTATGCGCGGGTCAATGACAACATATAAGGAAAAAAATCTTAAATTAGGGGTGCGACTTATCCACCGGTGCGACTTATACGCGAGTATATACAGTATATTATATACGCTAGTATATACGGTAGTAAAGTTTAATAGATTAGCTTTATTGTAGTTTGGGCTATAACTATAAGCCTATATAGTGGCGATTGTGTGGTTTAAATTTAAATATGGTGTTTAGTTTTGCCCTTGAGCTTAGACAGCCTAATTATATTAGCCTAATTTATATAATAATAATAATAATCCTAACGTTAACTAAAACCTGTACCCAGGCCTGGATTAACCATTAGGCACACAAGGCACGAGCCTAGGGCACCAAGCGTTTGGGGGGCACCACAAGGCCTCAAGAAAAATTTGTATATTGTAAAAGCTAAGAGCAAAAAATTAACAAATTATTTCGGTTCCGTTAAGCAACAGGTGGAACAGGATTTTACTGACACCATCAATCCTCTTAAAAAGTCTACTATAGGCAGAGGCGTATTTAGGCATGTTTCACATGTTCCTATGGAACTGGGGCCCCCACACATTCCAAAATAAAATTATAGTCTTTTCTTTCGGCAATTAGAACAGTGCTGTTGTAGAAGCGCACAATGAACAAATACTGTGAATGGGAAATCACATAATTTGATTGTTAAATGACACTGACAGGGTCGAGTACACGAGGGGGCCCCCACATAAATTTGGTCCTTCTGAACAGGGCCCCCACAAACCCAAATACGGCCCTCACTATAGGTTGTTCTGCTAATCCAGATACTGCATTAGTGCTTTAATGAAATTTGTTGAGACCCATTTCAGTCTGCTGAATATGATGATAAAGATGAATATGATAAAGATGAAGATGATAAAATAAATCAAGCAGTAGATCCAGGACTGTGGATTGACTTCTAGGCTGATGTTGTGGCTTACTGGGTCGACTGTGGGCTCACTAACTGTCAGCATCATTATTGTCCCTTTGATAAATCTTGCCTTATTTATGCTGGAGGAAAAATTACACGATATTGTTCTCAAAAACTCTTCTATGGCACAAAAGCAAATGGTGAGCAGTACAGGAGAGAATGGTTTTTGTATTCACCATCCACGGGATCTGTGTAGGCCCACTGCTTTGTTTGTAAACTTTTTGCGTCTATAGGTTCCACAAGTTTGGCTAATAAAAATGGGTTCAGTGACTGGAAAAATAACATTAAAGTTGATTATCATGAACAAAGTCTACTCATAAAGACTGCATGTTATATACATAGCTCGTCGATAAGGCTCGGGTCTACTACAAAAGCTAGAAGAGCAAATAAATGAAAAGTACAGTTACTGAGAACATGTTTTGAGGCGAGCCGTAGCGGTTATTTGTACTTTAGATGAGCTTGGTCTGGCTTTTAGAGGGACAAATGAAAAATTTGGATTATTACAAAATTGAAATTATCTGTATTGCTGTAGTTGGTCAGTCAGTTTGATCCATTTTTAGCATCACACATTACGAAATATGGAAATTCTGGAAAAGGAAATCCTTCTTATTTATCCAAAACTATATGTGAAGAACTGATTGAAATAATGTCCTAAAAAGTCCATGAAATATTTGTAGATGAATTAAAGGCTTCCGGTTATTTCAGCTTGTCGGTAGACTCAACACACGATATTTCACATATAGATCAGTTGTTCTTCGATATGTGGTAGACGGATAGCGCTTTTTTACTTTTTTGGACCTGAAAAGTCACACCAGTGAAGGTATGGAGGAAGTGTTGCAGTACTTACGTGACGTTTGCGATATTGATTTTGCGAAATGCAGAGGTCAGTCATACGATAACGCAGCTAATATGTCTAGGCTTGTAGAAAAAAATTCTAGAGGAAAATGAGTTTTCTTTATACATACCCTGTGCTTCCCATTCACTAAATCTGGTAGGCAGAAGTGCCGTTGACTCTTGTTTAGAGTCAGTAAACTTCCTCCATACAGTGCAACTGATCTATACTTTTTTCTCAGCTTCAACAAACAAAATGAAGATTCTGAAAGGATGCCTTGTGAATGAAACGCTGGTAAAGTCTCTTTCCGATACCAGATGGGAAGCACATGCTGTTGCAACTGAAGATATTCTAAAGTTTCATCCTCAGATTATAGAAGCGTTATAATGTTTACAAGAAGACCAGTCACAGAAGGGGGACTCCAGAAGAGAAGCAGAAAACATTGAAAAGAAGATACAAGAATTAGAATTTGCTCTCATGCTTGTCTTTTGGGAAGAAGTGTTACAACATTTTCACAGGGTCAGTCAAGATCTACAAAATGAGCACGTGAACTTGAAAACGTGAGCTGATTTATATTCTTCCCTAGCAGATCCCTTGCATGAATGTAGGAATGAATTTGAAAGATTTGAAGAAGCTGCAAAAGAAATAACACCAGGTGTGGATTATAAGTCAACGAAAGTCAACAGTAAGCGAAAGACAGTGGTCATTGATGGTGATGCCCCTGAGGTATCTCTGAATGCCAGAGACAAATTTCGTATATCTGCTTTCTACGCCATTGTTGACAAACTTGAGATAAGTAGACGAGGACAGGTATACAATGATATAGCAGTTCGATTTTCCTGTTTGGTCGATGTATCACAATCATCTCAGTGTTGTGAAGGACTAATAAATGCTTATCCTGAAGATATGAACAATAATTTATATACTGAACTACAACATTCCCACTCATATATTTGCCACAAGTTTGGTGCATCAAAATCTAAAAACAACACGTTCAGTCATGCAGAATTATGCAACCCAATAACAACCTGTTGCAAAGTTCAGATAAACATAAAGACAAAAACACTTTTCTTATCCTTTATGCGAGAGCAAATGCATTTAAGTACTATTTCTTACCGAGTGGCATTCGGGCATGGAATGTGTTGCCGGAACAAACCAGGAAAACCAGTAAATTAACATCATTTAAAACATTAATAACAATGCAAGACTAGACTCGGACCACAGATGAGCGTGGGACACAATTATCTTCTTCGTAGAAGGAGCGTCTGTAATGTATAGGCCTAAGATAAGATAAGATAATAGTTAGAGACAACACCGAGTGTGCTTTTACAACATTTAACATTAATGGCTACAAACTGTTCAACTGAGCGCTGTTTTTCTCAGTTGAAACGTAAAAAAGATCCAAGTAGATCAACAATGAAACAAGAAAGGCTTGATTCCTTATATCTGCTGACAGGACCGGCTCTAAGGTTTTTGACGCCCTAGGCGAAAACAAAATCTGCGCCCTCATTAAAGTGCCTTCGGTGGGTAGAAATTGAGTAGGCCTAGTGTTAGGTCATACTTTCCTATTTACTAAGACAAATAAAATACTCTTCGCCTTTCACTACCTAGATCTAGTAATTCGTCTGCTTATGCTAGTACTAAACTTTAATTTAGATTATATTTTTACATCCCAAAATAAAAAAAACAAACAAATCCTCAATTATGCGCCCTCCCCCCCACCTAATGTTGCGCCCTAGGCGGCCGCCTAGGTTGCCTACATGCATAAGCCGGCACTGTCGGCTGATGATTGAGGCAGACTTGTTGCACAAAATTAACTTTGATTATGTACTCAAAAACTTTGCCAGATCTTAATCTCGAAAAAAGAACTTTAAAATGTAAATGTGTGCTCTCTCTGATTATCTCATCTATTTAAAAAGTTACAGTATTTTTGTGTATTATTATTACAAAATTAATTAACTATTAATTTTAATACAGAAATACCTTATTGTAGGTTTTATATGTGTGATAGTAGTACAAACATAGGCCTATGTGTTAGGTTTTTCTTTGTTAATTTTTTTGCATAGTATTGAACATACCAGCGTTCAGTGGAGGATCAGGGGCCCGGGGCAGAAATACCCATGTGGGTTTGTGCCTAGGGCACCAAGATGGCTTAATCCGGCCCTGCCTGTACCCATAACCATTCACAAGTAAACATATATTCTGCCAGGGAACTGTTCTCTAAGGGAAGATAAAGCACCTGAAAAAAAAAAGTTAAACACAAAAGCAATATAAATAACTGACCCCTGCTATAGGATTGGTCTGAATGTCACTTATTCCTTGAACCAAAGGGGAATCTCCAAAACTGGCCATCTGAGCCTGGTCAGAGTCAAGGTCCTTATCCTTGGAATGGGCTTCACCCGAGGCATCAATACCCTGTATCTGAAGAGGTGTGTCATCAGACAGGGGCGTGTCCAAAATACCTGCCAGAAATATGCACAGAATAAGCCATTTCAGAAAGCTCAAACAAGTTTTCCAATCAAAGCAGTCTTTGAAAAGTCAAGTTTGTGAAAAATGTCAACCAGCTGATTGAGGTAGACAATAACCTATGACATCTATTTCTTTATTATCTGCTGTTTGTACTTTTTTTAGTTAATTATCATAAATCATAACCACTAATATAATCATTAATATTTTTTATTATTCTCAAAATAAAAATGTATTATGGAAATTTATTTCTGTTACATTTTACTTTTGGGCTAGTATAAATGATAAAAATGTTAGGAGCTGCTCATGATGTAAAACTATAAAAATAGCAGGTCATAAAAAAAAATGTTTCAGAACCTCTCCTTTTTAAATAGACTCATAAAAGTTTAGTTACAAGCTTTTGAGGCTGGCAGGTCCTGTGGTGAGTATACCAGTCAGTCAAAATATCATAAAGTTTTATCTAGAAGAAACATCTCTAAACTTAGTCAAGTCCCCGCTCTTTTATTACTTTTTATTAAGCTTCCCTATCTCACTTTACCCTAACTCAAAGTTTGACTAAGGGTCTTGCATCAATGCCTCATTGAGCCCATGGGTAAATCCTCATCATCTAAAAAGTTTACTGATAATTACCTTGCTCAGAGTAGAAACCAGATGAAAACTGGGAGACCACCCCCCCCTCCCCTAGCTCCTGCAACGAGGCCCCTGCAGTGGAGCTGTACAGGTCGTTCACGTCACCGGTGTCAACATCCATGTGAGACAAGATGTCGTCCCCTGGCTCGATTTCTTTCTTGAAGGTGGACAGATAGTTTTGCAAGTCATGGAGATTCTGTGCCTGGCTACCATGGTCATCTTCTGTCTCCATGCTTTAGCTCTCACTAAAACTAAAAGAAAAAAAGAAACAAATGTAAAAAAAAATTTTGCTAACTATTCTTAATGCAGAAAGTCTTCACTAAATTTTAGCAATATCAATGGTTCTCTATTTGCAGACCTAATGCTGGATTTTATTTCCCCCTCCCCTTCCCAACTAAGTATTCACAGAACTCAGACTACTTTTTTTTAACATTTAAAATAAATATTTCACTATGCTTTATCCATTATAGTGAAATTCACAAACTTTTCCAAACCTTATGTCATTTTTTACCAACTTTACTAACCCTATATTGATAAAGTAAAAATCAGTATTATTAGACTCAAACCACAAAAAAAGCATAGGAAGCAATAACCTTCTGTATAAAATGACCTACGAAACATATTTCTACAATCAGCAGAGTAAATAAAAGGGACGGAGGGGGAAAGCCGCCCCATGTGCCAAAGTTAAGATAGGGGCTGAAATGACACTGAACAAAATCTGGCCAATCGCCGTACATCGCGAACAACTCCTCACGTAGGGCTAGCTAGCAGTGCCCGCACATGGGGGTAGGAGGGGCAGAGGGGGCATATGCCCGGGGATGACAATTCTTCTAAGGGCGGAAAATATAGTCTAAATATAGCACTAAACAAAGCAGTTACAGTATGAAAGGGGGCGTCGCTGAAACTTTTGCCCTGGGGAGCTACATAGGCTTGTGTGGGCTTGGCTAGCTAGGCCTAAATCAGGCTAAATAGGCGTACTGGAATTTTTACTAAATGGTATAAGATAGAGCGTCTTAAAGGTCATTGTTTTTCTTTAAGTAACAGAAAAAGACCTATTTCTGTGCATTTTGATATGAATATATTTCAAAATGAATCAATTCGGCAAAATTAAATGTGTCTGTTTGCAGACTCCACATAGACTAGTAGGCGCCGCGCGTAGCGTAAGCAGGAATTTTCAACATTGATCTGAGTAGAATTGAAAATGTATATCTGCAAAAGGCACCTTCTTTAGCAGACAGCAAACTGTGGGGGAGGGGGTGAAAGAGGAGGAAAGGCTCTATACCATCATTACCGTCACAAAGTGAGAAGTGAGAGGCTTGTTGTAGCAAGCGTAAGCGTAACACACGAGAGGTTGGGCTGTTGCAAGATAAGCAGAATCAGTTTTCAATTAGTATTAGCCAGGGCTATATAGTCGGCGGTAAAACTCACGACTTCGACTTTTAACTGGGTTTTAAATGTAGACTTTTAGTTAAGTGGCCGGTTTATAATTATTTGACTGCAGTTCTACCTACGTAATAATTAAACAACATTCTAGATGATCATGCTTAGGTTCTAATGCTAAAAACATATTGTAAACGTATTAACTTGCTTTATTTATTATATTAGCGACGTCAATATCAGTACTTCTGCGCACATAAAAGTGAAAGTCGCCATTAATCAAGTTATGACTGGTTTTGTTAAATTTAATGAAGAAATTAAAAAGTGGGATCGAAATTTTTTAAACAGATATTTTTTTTTTTTATATTGATCGTTAAATAAGATTTTATTTATATTGAACAAGATTTGTATAAGTCAGTATATTTGAATATTTTTAAATTTTAATGTTAAGTGTAAAATTAGAAATAATAAAAAACATAAATATAGTTAGGCTATATTTCTTGTCTCCTTTTCTGTGATGTGTGTTAATGTGTTATGCTACGTTGGTTAACACTCTTTGGCACTATAAGTTACACAACCGTAAAAAAATGCAGGTTCTCATGAAGGCGAGTTGACACCTTGCCATAAATTGAATTACCGGAAAACGAAAAAAAAAAAAACAACAACAAACAAAATTAAAAAACACGATTTAAAATGCTTTAATATAAATATAAGAAAAAGGAAGTGGTTTGGTAAATATATAAGCTAGATTTTGTTACTTTCTTATGACTTTTTGTAAAGCCGTATTTTGTTTTTTAAAATCCGACTTCGACTTTGAAATCGACTTTCTCTAAAAGCGAGTCTTTTTCTACTAACGACTTTGATTTTAAATATGACTTTACAGCCCTGGTATTAGCTTACTAAAATTTAACTAGTGATGCATGTTGGAAAAGTAAAAAATCAGCTAATTTTTTCAGGACATTTTTTCTAATTTCAGGAGGTTTTCAGGAATGTTGCACTTTTTATTACATTTCAGGAAGTTTACAGGACATCCTGAAATTTTAGGAGGCTGTTAGAACCCTGCAGGATAAATGTTGCTTAGCGTGGGTGGGGAGAAAATTAAATTGTACCTATAAATAATCTAGAATGTTTGCTTCATTTAGACCTACTAGTAAGCTGACATGTGACGATGCATAAAAATAAAGCATTGTTTTTCTGTTAAATGAAATTGTTGTCGAGAAGATATTTATGAATTTTTGTCATGTAATTTTGTTTTGCTTTTTTAAAATGGCATGTGACTTTGTCGTCTTTGTTGCCTATCAAAACTTTGGCACCTCTATTTACGCTACTGCATGTCCTGTGCCTGCCTGATCTTTCTACTAAATCTGTATATATATATATATATATATATATATATATATATATATATATATATATATACAGGCCAACAAAATCAAGTTACAGTAGGCTAATTTGCCTGTGATTGCTTTTTTGTGAGTTATCATACAATTAGCTTAAAGTCTGTATTTAAATTTACCTTATATACTTGCGTATAAGTCGCACCCCTAGTTTAGGAATATTTTTCTTATATGTGGTTATTGACCCATGTACATGTATAAGTCACACCCTGACTTTCGGGGGTTATACCGCCTTTTAACTTCTCAAAAATCCATACCTTTTAAACATAAAAGTTGCTAAATTTTCACCCTAATTCAGAAACTTTCCTTAAAAAAAAATTTCAATCAGGATTTTAATTAACACATAATCAAATAAAGGCAGCATTTCATTTATTTTTAACAACCGATCAATACAGCCATTAGTCATACGTGAAAGTTTTTGTAAGAGATTGTTTCTTTAAGATCTTAGTCCCTACTCAAGTTCCTATCCCTAAAGTCACACTATATAATATAATGGATCAACAAAAAAAAATAATGTATTTTGAAGTGCCCTCTTTAGACTGAACGGCGCCAGTATTGATTGTTGCGCTATGCAAGTGCCCTAATTACCATTAATATTGTCTATAATGATTTCAAACGATACTGCTCAAACTAAATTTAAAAAGGGGAGAGTGCTGGCTTGGCGGAGAGTGCCGACTTGGCAAGAGTGCTGGCTTCATGGCGAGTGCTGGCTTCACCATCGACAATGTTTCTGTCAACTCCTACATGCAACTAAGGAAAAATTAAACACTCTATTGACGTCTCACTCATTATTTTTATATAGATTTGAAAAAAAAAGTTTGAGTGCAGAATGTTTCCGAAATTTTTATGTCTTGAAATGTGTCCATCGGCCCATCGTGGTTTTTGAAACATTGCTAGGATATGGCGCGAGCTGTTTTCTCAGAATGCTAACACTGCCTTAGGGGCCATCCATAAATTACATCACACGATTAGGGGGGGAGGGGGGTCACGCATTTGTGACGATGTGTGACGAGGGGGGAGGGGGGTCTAAGATATCCGACGTCACATAAAAATGAATAAGCTTACACATAAATAGGTTTGTGCGCTATAGACTCCTATGCCGTTAGATCGATCGGGACAACCAAAAATGGACATTTACTCGCAACTTTCAGGAATATAAAATTTTAGTTAATCATTTATGCTGCTGACTTTGTTGATTTTATATAAATAGAAGCATGACATTTATGCACACATAAACACTGTAATAAATTAACAAAAAAAAGGAAAAAGCTCCTCGACGTAAAAGCAGGGTTCGTACAGAAAAATCGCCTCAAAATTCCAGGAGTTTTCCAAAAGTGTAGCAGAAGTTTTTCAGGAGTAAATTTTTTGAAAAGCCAAGCTGAGCTACACAGCCTTTTTTTTGTTTTACGACATTATGGGGACTTATATAGCCTACATCCCAAGTTTGGATAGAAATAAAACAAGATCTAGTAAAAAAAAGAACCACGGAGTGGCATCACTGGTGTCATCAACGTTTGCGCGCGGAAATAAAAAGTGGCAAAGAGGGTTAACTCCAATAGGGCTTTCGGGAAAAGTGAAAATACAATCTAAGTTCAATGATTACGATTTTTTTATTAATAATTATTATTAATCTCCCTCGAAAAATAAGGAGTTTTTAGTATTTTCCCAGGACTAAATGCAGTTTTTCCAGGAGTTTTAAGGTCCTGGAAAACAACTTTTTGTTTTCCAGGAGTTTCAAGGAGCTGTACGAACCCTGAAAAGAGAGTAGCTTCCCTTTCATTTTGCATTCACTGAGAGTGTTGAACTTTGGGTTTCCCGACTTTTTTTGTGTGTATTACTACGCACTCTGTTGTTTTACTTTATTTGCATAGTTGGTTTAAACTGTACTATTTTGTTCTCTATTGTTGATCTCACTATTATTATTTTAATTTCTATATGTTTTGTATGGACACAATGTGTCCACGGGTCAACTAGTTACTATTAATAAGCATTGTAAATTAAAATTATGATCGCATTGTTTCTTGGCTATTTTCAAATGATGATGACACCGCGAACGCGTCTGAATGCTAAAAATAAATTTAATGCTCTGATTGAAAGTAATCCAGAACCATTCGCATCTCAGAACGTCAGAGCCAAGCCTGGTAGGCCAAGACTTGAGGAAGATCACACATCGTTACTGGAAACTATTGTGGATATTGCTATGCATGGATCAGATTCACACGAAATAAGGCAAAGTGAGTGTACAGAAGCATAAAAACATTAGATGAACTCACTGAACACTTAATAAAGGACGAATTTACAATCAGTAGAAGTGGACACTACATTCGTCTTTTACCAAAGTGGCCATCTCTTAAAGGCCAGCGTCATGTCTCAACAGTCCAAGTGAAGCTCAGTAGAGCACAGAATGATCTATACATGCTAAACATATAGACGGTTTGTTTTGTACGGCAACAATAAGAGTATTGGAATAGTTGGCATCCATGCTAGGGTCAAACGAAGTGTGCTTTGTGAGCCAAGACGATAAAGCTCGAGTGCCAATCAGGTTGACTACTGCTAACAAGCAAAGTCCTTGCTGATGCACCTCGAAAACAGAG
This sequence comes from Anisus vortex, assembly GCA_949126835.1. Taxonomy (NCBI): domain Eukaryota; kingdom Metazoa; phylum Mollusca; class Gastropoda; family Planorbidae; genus Anisus; species Anisus vortex. Next base: position 11,442,335 of record OX421499.1, read on the forward strand.
TCAGCTTGGCTGACCATGACTGGGTTTTGGCTGTAGTATATAAGCTAATTCCGGCGGTGTATGCTGGAATCCAAATTCAGTCCAATGTTTAGGAAACCGAGAAGCTATTGGTTATTCAGGACTGACTTACATTGCTATCAGATTTGGAAAACAATCTTCATCAACAGCATTCAGTCATGGACTCGATTTCAAGAAATTATCTCAAGAGATTTAATGTCATTACACGGAGTGGTATTAATCGCATGTTGAAACCAATTTTAGTGGTGACAGTTGATGGTGGCTCAGACGAAAACCCAAGATACTGAAAAGTTGTGAAGGTTGCAGTCCACCACTTTCTTCAGTACAATTTTGATGCTGTATTCATCGCTACCAATGCTACAGGGAGAAGTTCGTTTAATAGGGTCGAAAGGAAATTGGCGTCACTCAGTAAGGAACTTACTGGGTTGATATTAGGCCTACCACATGGCCACTATAGTAGTCACTTGAATGATAGAGGTGTTACCATAGATGCTGACTTAGAAAAAAAAGAATTTTCAGTTTGCAGGCAACACTCTTGCTGAACTTTGGTCACAGTTGGTAGTCGATAATTTTCCAACAGTGGCAGAATTCATTGACCCAACAGTCTCAGAAATCGATGGAGAACACAGTTGTCTAAAGATCAAATATGGTTTGACGTTCATGTACAAACAAGCCAATACTTAACTCAAATTGTAAAATGCACCGACAAAAAGTGCTGTTCTAAACCAAGAAGCTCGTATTTCAGTGTAGTAACAGAGAGATTTTTTCCACCTCCCTTACCAGTTGTTCAATCAGGCGAAGGTCTGAACATTCCAGAACAGACAATAGATGGAGCCTCGCATAAGTTTCCATCTCTGTTTGCAGCTCAAAGTCTAAAATCTTTCCTCGGTCATCAAATCCTTACCGTTCGATTCCATACGATTTTTTACTGTCCGTCAAAACAATCTGTGATTAGCGATGGGATTTGCAAAAAATGTCATATGTACTTCGCTTCGTTAGTCATGCTGCGCAGCCATTAAATAAACACACAAGCAGGAATCAATTATTCCTCCTAAACCTATCAGGCCACAAAGAGTTGCTGCACATAGACAACGTGAATTAATGGTTATTATCGCAAATGAAGAAAATGGAGAGAGTGCTGAATGGGTCTTCTTATACAGTAGAAGTTCGATAATCTGGCATTGTTCGGTGCCGGACTACCGAAAATTCCGTTCTATCGGGCGGTGACCCTTCTTTTTTGTAGACTTTGCCTAAAACAAATGTACTTTGTTTTTTTAACTACATCCATACATATATCGTAATTATAAGAACAATTAGGTTAATAATTAAACTACAGTATGCAAATACAACAAAGTTTATTTTACATTTTATATAATGTATGTAAAACAAATTTTACTTAGATTTTAAAAAGTCACGAATGTCTTTTTGTTTTCTTGATTTTTGGCGTTTAGTATAAAATGTATTTCTAATGATATGGAAATCAATAATTTCTGAAGCACTGTAGCTAGTACTAGTCTCAGCAAAAGAGACAAACTTATTTAGTAATTCTGCAGCTTTGTGCCCAGCTGATATTTTCCTTTTCTTCCGTTTCGGCATCTGAGTCACTTTCTTCAAGATTTTGAGTAGGCTGAGGGTTTACTACACTGTTGATAATGTCCTCATCGGTCAGTTCTTGTACAACATGCTCATTCTCGTCGATTAGAAGCCACTCCTCTACCTCATCTTCAGGCAGATAGACGCTTCGTGATTGAATAACTGTGCTGCACTGCACCTGTATTTGCTGTGACAGCTGAGACTAGCCGGCCGCTAATCGTTCCGAACAATACCGAGCGCTTCCGGATGATCCCGAACTACCCCGAAAACTTCAGAATAGCTCTCGATCGTTTTTATTTGCTTTAAAGACACACATTTGGAGAAAACCAAAATTTTTACAATTTTCCGGAGCGATGCCGGACTATTGGGCATTTCGGACTGTTGGATGCTGGACTAATGGACTTCTACTGTACATTACAGACGCTCATTCTATAAAAAAGATTATTGATAGATGAAGAAGAGCTTGATTTGAATGGAATATCCATTTCACCTGATGAAGAGATCAATACTTTCCCTATTTATTCCATGAAGGAGCATTTTTCATCACCATGGGAGAATACATGATAAACATACATTTTGTGTTGTTGTTTTTTTATAAACTTAATATTTTTTATTTGTTCTGATTTTACTAAAGCATTTATTTTTGTGCACATGATATTGTTATAATTACACTTTCGATTTTTCTTTTGTGTAATACAAAATTCATTAATTACAAAACGATGACAAAATAATTATAATTTGAAACCTGTAAATCTGTATTTTAGAAAAATATCTTTTAGGAGGGGGGGGGGGTGCAGATTTTGTGATGTCATATCTGAGGGGGGTCTGACTTTTTGTGACCATGTGTGACAAGGGGGGGAGGAAGTGGTTACTCATGCCCCGGTGGACTCAGTCCCACTGCCCTCAATTCCCACTGCGACTAACCCACCTTCTACCAGTCAACCAGAAGAACACCTCCCTTCAGCGGCCCAACCCCCCGAAGAGCAGAGAGATCCTGCCTCAGCAAATTCCAACCTACAGAACGACCCTCCCCCTCCACAAGGAACCCCCAAAACACCCCTAAGCTCACAGACCCCGAGGAAAAAACGTCGAAGACTACATAAGTCCATTCACAAAGGACCTAGCTGCCCTAGTACTACACCCCCAATAGACCCACCTCCCGATCAAAAGAAGTTCTCACGCTGTCTTGGGATAATTGAGATAACTAGAAAGAGGACCCCACCAGAGGAACCCCTTGGGATACGCCGTACAAGTCATACCGAATTCTCGCCCAACCCCATACCTCCGGATGATCTAGAGCCAGACGATACAAGCAATATAACATGCTATGAACAAAGACCAATCCAGGCGCCCACAGAGGAACGAGAACAGACTTACATAGAAGAAAATGACTATAACCAATCAGAGAGGCTAGACCAGGACCACCCGGAAGTAAAGAACCCGGGCGAACAGACTCAGGGAGACACACCACACCATAGACGGGTTTCGTGGGCCGAGGAGACAGAGGAAGAAGAAGCAGAGATAGACCTCGATAAAACTCCTCCCCCTCTTCTGATAGATACAGACAAGTAAACCCATACCTCTTCTGAACCATGAAACGAATTTCCCACACAAAATAACTTATTAAAGAAAGAACAGACACTAAATACAAAATAAAAATAACCCTTTAATAGCTATTTTAAGACCCACCTAAAATTTTACTACCACCATCCATGCATGACCTAACATTGTAACACAGTGACTTAATACGACCAACTAACACACCAGTCACGAGCTCACCTCGACTAAAAATAAAAACCAGTCCAACGACCCTGTGTCAAGCTGATACAGACAGTATCGGTTGCCATGCGTCGTGCAAGGGAGAGAAACTCGGTAGCACACTGAGCCCTCCTATACTGCCCCCATTAAAACTATGTAATCTGTTCATACCCTTTGTTTCATTTATACTTTGCATAACTATTCCATGACATAATTGTTATTTCTTATTAATGAACAATATTTTAATGTACGCTTGAAAGTTCTCATGTACTTTCCCACTTCGGATAAACTGTAAACCTCTTACACTTTAACCTTGCTTATTTTGACCATATCATCATCTCCCGAAAATTGTAAATAAAACTTTTGTTTTGATTTCATTTCAACTCTGTATTACGTTCATGCCTTGTGCTCATTCATAAACTATATCTTTGTTTCCATGTTTTAAATTACACATGCTTTTCATGCATAATAGTTTGAATGTTTTCAAATTTTGATACCTTTGCTTCTCACTTCAGACATGTCGCCATACTTTTTTGTACTACTTTTTTCAATTCTTATAAAAATACATGAGACCAGTTCCCCGAGTAACCACAATCGATAGTCGCCCCCTTTATAACACCCCCTCCCCACCCTTTCAAGCCCCCCCCCCCTGTTTTCTCACTCCGCGTCTTTGTTATGGTTCATCGAACCGTAGCAACACCCCCCCCCCTCCATACTCTGCTGTCTACTTTCAATCCAACTGTAAGGGGAACAGAAGGATTTTCTACTTTTACTCCCAAGGTACCCCCTTCCCTTCTATAGAATGTAAACAATATTTATTTTGCAAACACCTACCCTTCAAGGGGACTTAACCATGAAATATGGATTATACATAAAATATTAATTGTTTGTTTCTCCTTGTTTTCAAACTCGCAAATATGCATATATATCGTTACAATTTGTTATAACTTTTATATACAAACTACTATATTGACAGATGCCATAAGCAAAAAATAAAAGTAAAATACTGGTGTTGGAAAGAAAAGATGAATGTAACAATTATGTAAAGCAAATGAATTGATTGAATAGAATAAATGGATTAAGTAAGAAATAAATAGAATGAATGAGATAAAAGATCATTCCATACTACAAATGTTATGATTAAAATATAGTCTCCATGCAATGTCTTCTATCCTCTAGTTTTGAAAATTGAAATTACCGTCTTCTATCCTATCTTTATGTAACTTGATATCAAAGCTATTGTCAATGCAATTTACATGAATAAAGACTTTTGAAAACAAACAAAAAAAAGACAATGTGTGACAAGGGTAGGAGGGGGGGTAAAAAATCAACGAAAATCATGTGACGTAAATTATGGACGGCCCCTTAGTAGGCTATAGGCCAAGGCCACAGTTCCTAAATAAAACGCATCTTAAGCTACTAGTGTACAAGCTAATACCTATATTATAGGCCTAGAGAGGCTTTTAAGGCAGGTTTCACAAAATGGCCACCAAATGATGGAGATTTATTGTTTATTTAAAAAATATAATTTGTTTATACAAAATGCTGTTTTTTTTACTTGTATGTGTTTATATGTCCATAAAGTATCAGCTGCATCAGTATTGTATGTTTTAATTATGTTATTGTGTTATTTATATTAATTTAAACACCCTCGAATCTTACTTAATCCACAGGGCCCATTTCCCAATTTTTTTCATACATTTGAAAATCACTTACCAGGAATAAATAAAGCCGAAATATAAAGTTTTTTAAATGTTTAACATTCATAAACATGTTAATTTTCCCTAGGCCACCATTAGAAGCACAAAAAAATGTTTATCTTTTGAAAAAAAACGTGTTTTAAAAAGCCCTAATTTGTACCTGTGGGTTTTTTCCGCCGCCAAGACTAAGTCTAAAACTAGATCTAAAATAAGATTTAGCCTATATCTATGTAATTTCGTAAGACTCTTTTAATTTTAACCAGAAATATATTTCTTTTCATAAAAACAAAGTTTGTTTTAAATATTTAGCCATTAGTAAATAAATGAAAATCAATTGGTACAAAAAAGGCTTCTGACTACCAAATATAACGTTCGCTGTCAAAACAAGATTGAAGATTACGGTCAATTTAAATGCACACGTGTGAATTTTATAATGTAAATCCGATCGGATAGCTTAAAAATTCCATTTGATGCACTTTTTTAGTTCGTAAAAAGACAGGATTTTTATTTTTTCATATTTTTTAACTCCATTCGGTGGATAAGGTATGCTTTTTTAAACTTTTGATCGATGTCGAAAAAGTATTTTCTAAAACACTATTTACACATTTATTTTCCGATTTCTGACTATTTGTGTACTATCTACGGCAACAAAATACTATTATTTTTATTTTTAATCTAAATTTACGCATACTATTGTGGTTTAAACTGAAAATCCTTTTTTTTGCTTTTAACACACACGCTTTGTTTACGTTCATGATAGCCGCCATTTTGAGAGTATGGCGGCGACTTCGAAAGTCCTAGACTTTAAGACGCCTGAGTGCGAAATCACATTTTATTGTATGCAAAGACTGGGCGTCATTTCCATTAGGGTACCCAACTTTGTGGCTTAATACCAAAGCGAGATCACAACATCCTAACATAAAATTTATATCACTAAAAAGCTGAAATAATACAGATTCTAACAATATATGTATAGTTAGGAAATGTTGGCTCTCAATAACTTAGAATTTTAACAGAAAATATGAAACAAACTTAAAACTATTTTTCTCTGCTTTGGTCGAACTTATGGGAAATATACACATACTAAACTGCCCAGTAAGGTGTCCTCTGATTGCTCCCAAAATTTGGTTATCATCCAATGAAAAATGACTTTGGTATTCACATTTGAAGAGAGCGGGTATAACGCGAAGCCCTACATATTACAGTGCCACTTTGTGTCATTCCAGTCGGAAGGTGTTTTGGTCGGGTTAATCCATTATTGTTCCCAAAATACTCACATTTTTAAAACAAAAACAACATAAACTTTTTGTCCATACATATATTTTAAACTTTCCTTCTCTAAGACATAACAAATATGCATCACATTAAATGCAATGGCCTGTTAAAGTCACCCACTGCAGTCTAACAGTGGAATTCCATGCTTTTGACAGGGGGCTTTGGACATGCTACATATATTACTGCTATAGCTTAACATTATTTTTTTTTTAAATCTAAAAAAAATGGGAACTCCTGAAATACTTATCGTGAAACCTGCCTTAAACCTTTACAATTCTTTCCATAACATAATGTAATTTGTGTTCAATAGGCCTATAAATCTTTATATAAAGATTACACCTTAACACCTTTGAAAGTTTTTAAAGTAAAATGTAGGCCTAAGCAATATCCTAATAATTCTACATTGTAACAACCACCGATTCAGGTGATATTTGCAGCTTAATGACAGAGTAGTGATGTTTTTCAAACTTTTTAAAAACAGTGTTTGGTGCCCCCTACTTTTAATAAAAAATTTTAGTAAAACAAGAAAACCATAAAAACGAATTTTTTATTATACTCCCTTTATTTGTAAACTAAGTTTACCATCATATAATTAAATAATTGATTGACTACTGGAAATGAAACGTACAGAAAAATATCTGTGTCGCAAATCTCAAAAATATCTCCTTACTCCTTATGAATTGTTCTAAAAATAATCTTAGCGCATAATTTTTTTTTCTAGCTTTGCGCCGAAAAACTATAAAAAGTTGCACAGGCATTTTTAAAGTGAAACCAAAATTTTACTTATACTTTCCTTTTAAGAAATGAATATTGTCATAAGTGTATTATTATTAAGTTGTTTTAACTGAAAATTTGATAGAATGTATTGTTAGTCCAAATTTCAGCTCGATTGGACCACGGGAAGTGGTTGAAAAATCTAAGCAAAGTTTTGCTACCACGACGATTGCAATCAGAGAGACAGAAATTGCAACTTAAAATGAAGGGAGTTAAAAGAGCGACTTATATGCGAGTTATATATATGGCAGGTTTCATAAAATGGCCACCAAAGGGTTACCTTTTTTTCAATATTTGAAAAAAAAAATGTATGTATAAAATGTTTTCTTTTTTACATGTTTGTTACATATGTAATAAAAGTATCAGCAAAATCAATGTTGTGAGTTTTTATTTTATTTTAGTGTTGTTTATTATATTTTTTATGGTGTTCCACGTAATTATTCATGCAGATCCCAATTCCCCATTTTTTGTACCTACTTTAAAAGCTTTAATTAAAAGTATATAAAATAAAAAATTACGCAATTTCTGAATGTTTTTCATTTACACATATGTTATAATATGCTACACTTGCAATGAAAGTCGTTACAGATGTTTATTATTATTTTTTTACATATATATTTAAATCTCTCATTTTTATACGCCGAGTCTGTAGGTTTTTCTCCATTCACAGCGCTAGGCCTAAAACTCGATCTAAAAATATATAAGTAATATAAGTCACTGTAGATTTCTAAAACTCTCAAAATTTAACACAAATATATATGTCACTGTAGATTTCTAAAACTCTCAAAATTTAACACAAATATATATTTATTCATAAATACGGCATTATTTTAAAATATTATGCCACAAATTTCATTTTATATCCCACTAAATCTTCGATGTTCATTACAAAAACTTGATCGTTAGACAGAATTTTACGTGAAACACACAAATTTAATTGATTTTTCGTTAATTTTCAAATGCGCTTGAGTTAATTTTAACATATAAAATCCAATCAGATGGCCGTTTTGTTCTATTTGATAAATTTGCCGACTCAAAAAATACGTTTTTCAATTTAATATTTTACCCGTGTCTGCGAGATATGTGGCACCCAGGTTGCATTGAATACAACCGAGGACCGCGCCGCTCAGCCGTTACCGATAATTTACTGTAAAACGCTATTACGCATTTCATTTTGGATTTCCAAGTTCTAAATTATGATTTAAATAAACACAGCAATATTATTAAATGTTTTAAAACTAAATTTACGCAAACAGTAATTGTTTAAACTAAAAAAAACATCTCTCCAAGTTTTTTACTAATAACACGTTTTAAGAACAAAATGGCCGCCATTTTGTTTATTTCTGAGTTTCAACGCAACCTCTGGCCTATGACCCCAGGATGCAAAATTATTCGTTAATTTGTGAAATTAATATCAAAATACATCACAAATGATGACATTTTACATTTTATAAGTTTTCTTTTTCATAAAAATATAAAAAAACAACAATATTGTAGGTTTTAATAATATTTTGCAGCTGTTTAGTCTTGTGTAATTTTTAGCGCCGGCAACAATCCTGCCGACGAAATTTCCCGATCTTAAAATTATTAACTATAAAACATTGGAAAGTCGGTTGATTTTCTAACCTTCATATTCAGATTCCTCAGTTTCTAGGCTTTAAAATGATATCTAATACAGTAATAAAGCTTTAAATATTTTTTTTTTTCTAAAAAGGGATCTTTTGAAATCCTAATTGTGAAACCTGCCTTGAAGGCAGGTTTCACAAAATGGCCACCAAATGGTCAACTTTTTTTGAATATTTGAAGAAAAAAAAATGTATGTACAAAATGTTGTTTTCTTTACTTGTTTGTGTTTATATAGGTACTCAAAACTGATTTTAATTTTTCAAGCTATTGAGCTTTTTTTATGTTTAATAGAAAGACAAAATGATTCTAAGAACTTTGATACCAATTTTATGACTGTATGTTAATTTTTAAGAAAGTTATGAAATTTTGAAATTTTACAAGTGGGTTACCTTTAGACACCTCACAAAGTCCTATTTTTAGAAGTCACTATCTCAAAAAGTATATTGGCTATGGCTAAGTTATTTTGTTTACGAACAAAAAAGTATGTAGAGAAGAGACCCATTTTTTTTCGTAAATGTGGTGCATTTGAAAAATATAAAAATATCGATGTAAAAATCATTTTTCATACTTCTTACAGTTTTTTTCAAGGGAGACAAAAAACGCAAATCTGACCTATTTTTAAAAAATCACTAAAAATTACCTAATTTTAGTAAAAGCGTATGTTATATATCAAATTGTAGGGAATTCAATGCTCTATAGAGACCTACTAAATTGGCACTGTTTCAAATTATAAAAATGTATCTATTTTTATTGAAACAAAGTGTTCTAGCAAAAATTTTCTTTTTTTAGCCATTTATAAATATTTGCGAAAATTTAACAAATCTTTGTAAATGTAAAATTATTACATCAATTTGAAGTTCATTTAAAGTACACAACTTTTATAGTAAAAAATATGACAAAATGTACTATATAAGTAGGTATACGGACAATTATTGACAATCATGTACTTGAAAGTAAAACATACAAAAGTAGTTTTTATATAGTGTAAGACTCGAGCATTAAACATTAAATAAGGCAAGTTAGTACATTATTTAATAATACACATTTTAAGGTAACAGTTATACGTGTTTTATTTTAAAGAGAAAGTTTTAAAATGTTAATTAAAGGTTTAAAATAACAACCATTGACTATTGTTTAGGCTAAGACCATTTATCCTATTGACAGTAGTAACAATAATAATAATAATCAGTTTTATCCCATAACTAAAAACAAAATATATTATTACAATATAAACTTAAAACTGTTCAATATATTACTTGTACATTTGATTTGATTTGGTTTCTATATTTTTTTTTCTTTGGTATTAAGTATAAAGACCTATATCTAATGGTCCTTAACAAAAACCAAGAACGCCTATCACAAGCATTATATTCTAATCTGTAGTTTTGTGTATAGATAAATATTTAAAGAATCACATTTTTGGTTTCCCTTTTGATATTTCGATAACAGATTAATTGTTCAGTAGTTTAGGGAGATATTGTGCATTATTTGAGAATTAGCCCCGTTCGTTCATTATAGCACTTCCCCCATACTTTATACTAGTTGTGTCCGCTGTCCACCTATCTTACCTACTTTTCACTATTTGCCACCCCCACTACGCTCCTAGTAATAATAAATTTTTAGCTCATACACTTTTATTTTAATTATACATTAACAATTATGAAACATATCTCTTATATATCGACCTAATTTTAACTTTCATCTATTAGTAGTTAGCAAAAATATATTTGTTTTAATATCAGAACAAACCGTCAGAACAAACCGTCTTTTCCACCTCTTGCCGTGCACGTTTCGCGCCCCCCCCACACACACACATATTAAAAAGTGGTACGATTCTATGTTCCCCTCCCCAGACCATCTATTTTGTTTTTATTTGGTCTAGATCAGAATACAGAGGGTATATGCATAAAGGCCACAAAGTTGGCAATGCAGTAAAATCTATGATTTTAATGGCAGGCTGTTGATGAATGAATGAGTATGAACGCATGAAAATTTATAAATAAAATGTATTAGCCTATATAAAGTCACTTTATTGACCCCCTTCCCTCCCACATTTCAACAACTGTAAATTTTGTCAACCCAGTTTTCTGTATTTTGTTGACATAATTAATATACGACCCCCTATGTAGGCTATTTGATTATGACTTAATGTCATTAGACTTTTTCCTAGGCAATACATAGAAATTTACAAACATAATAAATATATATATAATAACCGTCAAAAAATGTATAACAAATCGGTGGTTCACAAACTTTTAAGTTCAGGCTAGATCTGATAATCTTATTAGAATTATTATTATTAGGCCTACGCATGACAAACCATTATTCAATAAATGTTTAAAAAATGACATAGCCCTACAGACGAATTATTAAACATATGCCATGGTAGAAATATTCTTCAAGCGCAAATATAATAATAGTATTTAGGTACTCCAAACCAATTTTTCAAACCAAGAAAAAAGCATTTTTGTGTGTTTGAAATGAAAGAACTAAGAATTCTAAGCATGTGGACATTAAATATATGACTGTATGTCAATTATTAAGAAAGTTATGATATTTTTAATTTTTGTTAAACAAGCTTTTACTTTTTACGGCAAGCTAAAGACCCATATTTAGAGGTCATTATTTTTAAAAGTACATTGCATGCAGTCATTTCCTTTTAAATATACACAAATACTAGATAGAAAACAAACACAATTTTTTTCAGGAGTGTAACAAATCAAAATTTTGATATTTATTGTCGTAATAATGGTGTTTCATCAATTTGTCATGTTTTACCATAGGAGCTAAAAACACATAAAAATTGCTTACTTTTGAAAATTCAAAAAAATTATCTAATTTACCCATGAACTTAATTTATATATCAATTTAAAAGAGAATCAAAGATCTATACAAAAATGCAAAATAATAAGCTCTATAGATCAATACATAATTTAGAAATAGCCCAGTAGTGAAGAGGCAAATGAATTTTTTAACAATTTTTTTTTTTTTTAATTTACAAAAAATAATAAATAACATCCTACATGGCAGGTTTCACAATAAGGATTTTAAAAGTTCCCTTTTTTTTACAAAAAAATATTTAAAGCTTTATAACTGTATTATATATCATTTTAAAGCCTAGAAACTGAGGAATCCGAATATGAAGGTTAGAAAATCAGCTGACTTTCCAATGTTTTATAGTTAATAATTTTAAGATCGGGAAATTTCGTCGGCAGAATTGTTGCAGGCGCTAAAAAATACACGAGACTAAACAGCTGCAAAATATTATTAAAACCTACAATATTGTTTATTTTTTTATTTTTATGAAAAATAAACTTATAAAACGTAAAATGTCATCATTTGTGTTGTATTTTGTTATTAATTTCACAAATTAACTAATAATTTTGCATCCTGGGGTCATAGGCCAGAGGTTGCGTTGAAACTCGGAAATAAACAAAATGGCGGCCATTTTGTTCTTAAAACGTTGTGTTAGTGAAAAGCGTGGAGAGATATGTTTTTTACGTTTAAACAACTACCGTTCGCGTAAATTTAGTTTTAAAACATTTAATAATATTGCTGTGTTTATTTAAATCATAATTTAGAACTTGGAAATCCAAAATAAAATGCGCAATAGCGTTTTAGAGTAAATTATCGGTAACGGCCGAGCGGCGTGGTCCTCGGCTGTATTCAACGCAACCTGGATGCCACATATCTCGCAGACACGGGTAAAATATTAATATTAAATTGAAAAACGTATTTTTTGAGTCGGCAAATGTATCAAATAGAACAAAACGGCCATCTGATTGGATTTATATGTTAACACTCAAACAACGGCTAACAAAGATATGGTACTCTGGTGCACCATGAAATAAACACATATAAAATGAACTTTAAAATTATTATTTTTTGTACCAAACATCTTTTTTATATAATTAAATAGCATTTTAACATGTTTTGACAAAAAATATAACGTTTTAGTGAAATTTTAATTAAAATTGCGTTAAAAATAAATACATGAAATTGAGGGCGACCCATTGACGCCATATTGTCTTCCTGACAACAACGCGTTTCAACACAATCGGTAATTTTACGCTAAAATGGACTCCCATTCTGATTTTCAACCTGATATTCAACTGATTATGAGTTCTGGATTCCAACTAATGATTCTGGTCATTCGGAAGATGAAAATGATACTTTGCAGACTGATTTGAATGCATCGAACACTGACGTGTAAGTATGGCTTGTGACCTAGATTACTTTCTTTGTGTGTGGCTTTACGAAATATATTTGTAAAGGCCTTTTTACAAGTATTTTTTTATGTTATTTTATGTAAACAGTGTTTTTTTATTTAGTCCTATTTTCTATGTAACCAATTAGTTATTAGAAAGTGTTTTCACTATCGATAAAAGCGTGTTAGGCCTAAGTAAACAATATAGGTTGGATCAGCTGTTTTTTGTTTACATCAAGCAGATGAGAGAAAATTTAAATGTGGATACAGTTAAATCCTATTTATATTATTTAAATGGCTCAGGAGAATTTAGAATAATTACAAAATTAATAATACATAAATTGGGTAAATTGCATTTTTTAGTTGTTTGTAACTAATTGTGTTACTTTGACTCTGTTGCTATTATATAAATACTTATACTATTTTTATTCTATTACAGTTTCTATGGTCTATGGACCTATGGATATGACAATGTGGACACTATGCCTGAGCAGCCTGACCCTTTCTTCCTGTGATTGTTCCTGGAATATAACTGATGTTAGGACAAGGGATGAAGCCTGGAATTTTACAATGGCCATGGCTTTTTTAAAGCTTTATTTCACTTTAGATTTGGTAATTAAATTGTGTGAGTTTACTATTCCGCATGAGAACATGTAGGCCCTACTCCAAAAACCTAAAGGTTGGTTTGACCCAACTGTGGAGAGTTTTATAGGTTTTGTGTGGTCTAATTATGTATGCAGGTATTGTCCCTTCTCCAAATGTGGTTAGGTTCTGGTAAAAAAAAGTAGACACAAGTGACCAATTAATTAGTAAAAATAATGTTCACAGAAAAGCAATAAGCATCGGAATACCATACTTTTTCATTTATTAGATATAGCTAGAGTAAATTCTTATATTTTGTTTCAAACTTGAAGGGATAAAAATCCAGATTGGGTAGAATTAAATAGACTCATTAACTTATTAAATTTGGCCAATTGAGTTAACTATACTGGATAGATTTGGGAAATATTGACAGTTTTTATCCAATACCTAGCACTGCTAAACCACAGTTTTATTTTAAGTATGCCATGGATCCAGAATTTATGGATAAACCGGGCAACTGTAGAGTATATTATGACAGTGAAAAAGTTGTGAGCAGAACAAATGTGAAATGTAAGGTGTGTGAAATATTAGGTTTCCAGAAAGGTAGGTATTGTTTGTTTGTTTACCATAAATTGCTATAAATCAATACATATCAATGAATCTTGTTTTTTTTAAAAAGAATGTTACAGTAAAAAAAAATGTAATTTTCATTTGTGTATTTACTAGTATTCATAATTAAAAAATATCTGTAATTTTTTTTTATATTTAAAACAATCCGGTAACAATGCCCCCCCCCCCCCCCCCCCCCGCGTAATTGCTAAAATGAAAAAAATTAACTGATATTAAAAGAATAGCCATAGAAAATGTATTTCTATACATATTTACTTCAAATTTGTTTTATCTGGTGTAAAATTGATTTTACTTTAATAAAATCTACATTTTGTTGACTTATGGGAGCCTAATTTGTTTTAATTATATTTGTAAATGTTGAAACGTTTTATTTTAACTATCTAAATATAATATTTTTACCTAAATTTTCTTTCAGAATTTTTTTTTTTCTGAAACAAATAGTTTTTTTTTGCCTTATAGCATTTAAGTAAATTCATTTTGAAACAAAATAAGACCAAATACTTATATTTTATTCTCATATAACTTAAAAAATCAAGTCTCAGTTGCCCCCCTCCCCTACTAATCGCTAAAACACATAAAATCTATTAATATTACAAAAAAATTCATAAAAAAATTATTTCTGTACATATTTACTTCAAATTTGCTTTGTCTTGTGTGAAAATGATTTTACTTTAATAAAATCTACATTTTATTTACTTATGTGTTCATACTTTTTTTTTCTTATATTTGTGAATGTTGAATATTGTAATTTTAGCTAAAAAAATATTATTTTTTTTCCTAAATTTTCATCCAAAATTTTTTTCTACTAAAATATATTAGATATGTTTTCTAATAACATAAAGGTTCATTCATTTTCAAACAAAATGATACCAAATACTTATATATTTAGCCAAATACAACTTAAAAAATTTAGTCACAAAGATAAAACATTAGTTACAAAGAAAAAAATTGAAAAAAACTGCAGTTGTTTGAGAGTTAAAATTAACTCGAGCGCATTTGAAAATTAACGAAAAATCGATTAAACTTTGTGTGTTTCACGTAAAATTCTGCCTCCCGATCACGTTTTCGTAATGAACATCTATGGTTTAGTGGGGTATAAAATGAACTTTGTGGCAGAATATTTAAAAATAATGCCGTATTTATGAATAAATATATATTTGGGTTAAATTTGGAGAGTTTCAGAAATCTACAGTGACTTATATATTTTTAGATCGAATTTTAGGCCTAGCGCCCTGAATGGAGAAAATCCTACAGACGCGACGTACAAAAATAAGAGATTTAAAATATATATTTAAAAAAAAAATAAACATCTGTAACGACTTTCAATGCAAGTGTAGCATATTATAACAAATGTGTAAATGAAAAACATTCAGAAATCGCGTAAATTTTGATTTGATATACTTTTAATTAAAACTTTTAAAGTAGGTACAAAAAAAGGGGAATTAGGATCTGCAAAATTGATTACGTGGAACACCATAAAAAATATAATAACACTAAAATAAAATAAAAACTCACAACATTGATTTTGCTGATACTTTTATTACATATAAATATAAACACAAACATGTACAAATGAAAGCATTTTATACGTAAAATAATTTTTTTTCAAATATTGAAAAAAAGGTAACCCTTTGGTGGCCATTTTGTGAAACCTGCCACATGTTAGTACATGTTCCAAGTTTTTTTAAATGAAGATAATTGTATACTTTATATAAAATAAGTTAACCTAATATTAAAACATAGCACAGATTATTATAAAGATTTTGTAGAGTAGACACATAAAATGACGTTCGGTAATAATTTTTTTTTTCGGATTCACAAAATTCTATGCTAAAAAAATGCTAAAAATCATGGCTTTTCAGCGGTTTGGAGTACCTACTAATAGTATTGTATTATTCTAAAGATTAACATATGTCTTTCATTGCCAATACCCACCATTACCCACATTAGACTTGTCGGAGAAAGCCTCATAGCTATTGCATTTTGTAGGCCTTATAAGTGTAGACTAGACATTATTTTTGTAGCCTACATTTATGTGCCGAAAATAGCTTCGCTTCCACAAAAATTAAATAAAATACTGTCTGGTTCAATTTAAATGTTATTATAATTGTGTAAAACTACTTAATTTTATACTTAATTCATTTAATTCATAATATTTTCCATAGCTTCGCTAGTTAACCAAAGGTCAAATTTACTATTGTTTACATTGACAACAGATGCAAGATGCAAGTTTGCATGTCAAATTACATATTATAATATTATTTCTAGGAAATAAAAAGCATCAATTCAATATCTTTAGCATATCTACTTTAAAATAAATGTAATTTTAGTTTATCTTATGACAAGAAAAAAATTAGCCTTATCCTTAAACTTAATAGGGGTTTGGAGACTCGAGAACAAGTGATTTAAGGTGGTAAATCTAAGACAATTTTATTAAAATAAAATAAATATAATAATATATACATACATTTTTTAACTTAAAATTCATTTTATATTATTAATCTATGATATTGAATAGTTTTACTTAACTACTAAAGTAATAAAATCCGATACGACGCCTTTATTGGTAGCAACCCTACAAATAGCGGAGATCGCGGCAGACATGTTTTTACGGCAGTAAAATACTACTTCATAGGGTTTATCTTTCGCATTGGGCAAAATGTGCCATAATATAAAGACTAATAATTCTTTGCGATTTATACAGGAAAATGGACCAGCTTTTTGATGGGGTTATAAAAAATCTTTAAAATGATTTTTTCTAAAAAAATAAACTATTTTTCTTCGATAATTTAAATATTAAAAATGTTTAACGTAAACAATCAATTTTCAATACATATGGTGATAAAGGCCATTTATTCCTGTACAATCGAGTGAAAAAATTATCTTTTTATCATGAATGGTCGATTTTGCCTAGACGATTTAGTACGAGAGGTGTCTAAAACTCACAAACGCGCAAAAAACGGAAGCCTGTTTTGAGTACCTAGTTTATATGTAATAAAATTATCAGCAAAATCAATATTGTGAGTTTTTATTTTATTTTAGTGTTGTTTATTATATTTTTTATGCAGTGTAACGTAACAAATCATGCAGATCCCATTTCCCCTTTTTTTTTACCTACTTGAAAAGCTTAAAGTAAAAGTATTAAAAAGCAAAATTAACGCGATTTCTGGATGTTTTTCATTCATGCATATGTTATAATATGCTATACTTGCAATGAAAGTCGTTACATATGTTTATATTTTTTTAAAACAATTTTTCAAATCTCTTAGTTTTTTTACACCGCGTCTGGAATTTTTTCTTTATTCCCTAGGCTAGGCCTAAAACTCGAACTAAAAATAGGTAAGTCATTGTAGATTTCTAAAACTCTCCAAATTTAATCCCAATATATATTAATTCATAAAAACGGCATTATTTTTAAATATTCAGCCACAAATTTTATTTTATTTGCTAAAAACCATCGGGTGTACACAACAAAAACTTGTTCTGTCAAGAGAACCTTACGTTACACCGAAAAAGTTGAATAGATTTTTCATTAATTTTAAAATGCGCTCGAGTGAATTTTAAAATATATATCATATATCCAATCGGATAGCCGTTTTGTTCTATTTGACGCGTTTTTTTACTTTAAAAATGCGTTTTTCGATTTAATATAATTATTTTACCCGTGTCTGACTGTTATGTTCCCATTAGGGTTTCGTTACACCGCCGAGGACCGCATGCTCGGCCGTTATCGATAATTTACAGTAAAACACTATTTACGCATTTCTTTTTTTATTTCCAAGTTTTTCTATACGATTTTCATTAACATCGCAATATTATAAAATGTTTTAAAACTAAATTTACGCGAACAGTAATTGTTTAAACATAAAAATAATATCTCTCCATGCTTTTCGCTAAAACCACGTTTTAAGTACAAAATGGCCGCCATGTTGTTGTTTTTTCCGGTACCACATATCCTAGGCCTAATGACCTAAGGATGCAAAATTATTAGTTTATTTGTGAAATTAATAACAAAACACAACAAAAATGATGATATATCAAGTATTATATGTTTATTTTTCATAAAAATATTTTAAAAACACAATATTGTACGTTTTTATAATATTTTGCAGCTGTTTAGTCTCGTGTATTTTTTTGCGCCGGCAAACCTGTGCCAGACGGAATTTCCCGATCTTAAAATTATTAATTATAAAACATTGGAAAGTCGGCTGACTTTCTAACCTTCATATTCGGATTCCTCAGTTTCTAGGCTTTAAAATGATATATAATACAGTGACAAAGCTTAAAATATATATTTTGTTTAAAAAGGGAACTTTTGAAAACCTTATTATTGTGAAACCTGACGTAATAAATAGTAGGCTATCGGTTAGGAAAAACATTTTATACATAAAAAAATTTTTTTTCAAATATTGAAAAAAAGGTAACCCTTTGGCCTTTGGTGGCCATTTTATGAAACCTGCCTTAGGTTATAAAGGATAGGGCCTATTTCTTATAAAATATGTTAAGACAAATATATATAGGCCTATTATGGCAGGTTTCACAATAGGGATTTCAGGATTTCCCATTTTTTAAGTTTTTTTTTTTAAATAATGTTTTGCTATAGTATAGTATTATATGTCATTTTAAAGCCTAAAAGCCAAGAAATCCAAAAATGACACTTATAAAGTCAGCTGATATTTCAATATTTTATAATTAATCATTTAAAAATCGGGAAATTCCCTCTATCAAAAAGTTCCTGGGGCTACAAAATGAGTTAGACTAAACATCACCAAACTAGCATTAAAACACACAATATTGTTGAAATTGATACTTTTATGACAAATAAACTCACAAAACGTAAATATATCAGTGTTTGTGTTGTGTTTTATTATTATTTTTACAATAAAACTTGATTTCGCACTCGGGCATCATAAAGTCTAGAACTACCGAAGTCGCCGCCATTTTGAAAAAAACGTGGCTTTATTGGACGTAAACAAAGCGTGTGTGTTAAAAGCAAAAAAAAGGATTTTTAACATTTAAACCACAATAGTTTGCGTAAATTTAGTTTAAAACTATAAATAATAGTATTTTGTTGCCGTAGATAGTACACAAATAGTCGGAAATCGGAAAATAAATGTGTAAATAGTGTTTTAGAAAATACTTTTTCGACATCGATCGAACATTCCAAAAAGCGAACGTTTTGCATCGAATGGAGTTAAAAAATAAAAAAAATAAAAATCCTCTTTTTGCGAACTCAAAAAGTGCATCAAATGTAATTTTTAAGCTATCCGATCGGATTTACATTCTATAATTCGCCCGTGTGCATTTAAATTGACCGTAATCTCGAATCTTGTTTTGACAGCGAACGTTATCTTTGCTAGTCCGAAGCCTTTTTTGTACCAATCAATTTTCATTTATGTACTAATAAAATGAATTCTTCTGCTAAATATTTAAAACAAACTTTGTTTTTATGAAAAGAATTAAATTTCTGGTTAAAATTAAAAGAGTTTTACGAAATTACATAGATAAATCTTACTTTAGATCTAGTTTTAGACTTAGTCTCGGCGGCGGAAAAAATCCACAGATAGGCCGTAAAAATTAGGGCTTTTTAAAACACGTTTTTTTCAAAAGATAAACATTTTTTTGTGCTTCTAATGGTGGCCTAGGGAAAATTAACATGTTTATGAATGTTAAAAATTAAAAAAACTTAATATTTCGGCTTTATTCATTCCTGGTAAGTGATTTTCAAATGTATACAAAAAATCGGGAAATGGGATCGGTGGATTATGTAACGTTTGAGGGTCTTTAAATTAATATAAACAACACAAAAATATAATTAAAACATACAATACTGATGCAGCTGATACTTTATGGACATATAAACACATACAAGTAAAAAAAACAGCATTTTGTATCAACAATTTTTATTTTTTAAATAAACAATAAATTTTATAAATCTCCATCATTTGGTGGCCATTTTGTGAAACCTGCCTTATATTTTGTGCTTTTCCCCTTCTTTTTTAATGTTTTTTATGAGTTCTAGTGAATTCCGACTGAAGCTGGGTCCGAATAGCCATTTCATGTTAAAGTTAAAGGGACCCGGGTCCGATTAGCCACAGCCAAACTAGAACTAGATGTTATGGCCGAAGTTAGGGCTAGGGTCCTGAATTTTATTTGGTTTTAGAAAAATGGAGCCTTGTTTTATTATAAATTAAAATTTATATTATATATTAAAATGATATGAAAGTGGCATTGGCTAATAATTATAAGTTAGACTTTTAAGCCAAATAACCAAATTAACTAAAAAGGTCTGCAATTTAATACGTAATGCAGTGCGTCGACTTTCTAATTTCTAGGGCCTAGGGCCTAACATAAACGGCAATGACGACTGTCACTGCTAATATTTTAGTAACCGGGGCAATATCAATATATGGATGGCATTGTTGTTTGATAGTGACAGGGGTTTTATAGTATGCATGGCACAACATATCGATTGAATGGAACTAAAAATTATGTTCCAGTTGTTTATAAAATGAGTTAATACCACCGCTAGGGGTGTCTTGGCTTCAAGCGCCCTCATCATCAACGTCCAAGCGCCCTCTGCAACTATGTGTTGCTCGGAGACGGACGCTAGAAGTAGTTCATGACTCAATATTAACCTCGTTTTGGAGGGTTTTAAGCATTATCAAACTTTCGGTTCTTCAAAATACCTTTTATGGTAAAAAAATCAACCACTGGCTGCAACAAAACATGGTTTTAAACGTCTCAGATTCTTATTTGTTGTTTCTTTCGATGTTTCAACAATGTCCGGATAAAAAATTCAAGATGGCGGACGGTTAAAAACATTAATGCGGTTCCTGAAACTGAAATTGTAAATTCGCAAAGTTACTTTGATTTTGATGTACAGCTTGATGCAAACCAATGAAAATTAATTATGATAAACACATATTTTTTTTTATAATTCATATATAAAATATTTATTATACCGGACATAAATTAGGGTTTCGGTTGGCTCGTTCATGGTTTCTCACACATTCACATTAGGCATTAGGTAGGGTTGCCCGGCAAAAGGAGGACATGTCCTCCTAAAAAAGCACTGTGCCCTCCGTCCGGCAGGCAAAGCTAAAACGGTACTAAAACCCTTCAAATGTCCGGCTTTTTTACGATTTTTGTAAGATTTGTAAAGTCATTAGTGCACTTTTTATGTTCTTACTAGGAGTTATGCCCGTCAAAATGACGGAGAAATTAATGATTAGGCCTACAATGTGTTTTTCAAATGATTAAAAATATAATTAAAAATTAAAGTATGATAAAATGATAAGTGGTCAAAGGGAAAAAATCAATATAATTTAAGTCAACTATTAAGAAGCATGAGTTATCTCCATTTTTTATGGATGAAAATCCATGATTGTAGGCCTACTGGTATTAAATGATGTTTTCCATGATTGTCTTTGTTTCCAACTGCGCATTTAGTTTTTCATGAAATTACGCAGTGATATAAGCTTGCTTAACACGTGAATCTTGTTTAAGAAGTGATTTTGAAAGAGAGATTGGTATACTTTGTTTGACTAGATCAGCGGTTTTCAAACAGTGGGTCGCGACCCCTTGGGGGTCGAATGACCATTTCACGGGGGTCGCCAAAGACCTTCAGAAAACGTATGTTCTCGATGGTCTTATTAGCCGAAACACAGTCCATCTTTCCGCCTCCAAACGATTTCACCGACATGCAGATACATCCGCATACTACGTATAAGCTACTTGGCGTAATGACATCAATACAGGTGTAGGCCTATGTGACAAGGTCGGCACCATATTAGTGACCAAAAGTAATTGGAGCCCACTGTATGATACATGGGCAAATATTAGGGTAGACTGGGGCAGCACGCCCCTTGGAGGTAAAACGCCCCCTCACTATCCTAAGACCCCTAATGTATTTTTAAAAGTGGAATCGTCTTGTTCATTGACCTATTTAACTTCGCCGTGTGCAAATTGGCGCTTGAAAAATTTTCGAGTTATTCAAGAAAATCGTAAAGTGTACTTATGTTATATTTTTCTGCATATTGTGTTAATCAAGTAAAAAATTCTAGAAAGAACGTGTGCTGTTTGAAATTACATATAGGTTAGTTACTTTTCATTCTTAACTAATATCTAGAATCATTTAGTTATCCCTCAGTGTTACGTAATAAACATAAAAGCAGAACACCCATGGCGGTAAAACGCTCCCATCGGCTTGGGGCAAGATGCCCCTGTCTCCGCCGCCATTGTTCCTTTTATAAAATATGTAGGCCGATATGAAACCAAATGTTTGTTTGTTTTACATTAATTAGATATTGCGTTTATTAGAAAAACAATTGTTTCGAAGTATATTTTAATTGCATTTTATTAACTTAGTTTATTTTTTATATTTATTAGATTTAGAGTTTAGTAGGTAGCAGGTGATATAGTAGATAATATAAATATAAGAATTAGTTTAGTTTTAAAGGGTGTTACAAAAGTTTTATTTCCATAATTATATTGGTTCTATTATTATTAACTAAAGTTAAAAAGAAATAATCTTAAACCCGAAATGTTTCCGTGTTGGGAATAAAACATGTATATGTCTAGACACTACGTCATAGCATTAAAATACGTGATATGCACGAGGGTTGAAGATTGGTTAGGTTAGTTCTAGCTTGGGCGCTAATGTGTGAGGACTGTTTTTTACCCCTTTCTTAAAGATAGGATTACGGCTTAGTACGATATAGAAGAATCTCAACTGATTAAGTTTCATCATATAATACTGGTACATGTGTTCTGTTTTACTGTTATATTTATCATCTCAACTTGTTGGAATAAAATTATGTTCAATCATTCAAACAGGATTGTGGATTTCCTTTATATTAAGGTACAGTTTATCTAAATCATTTCATACACAAAAGATTCACATCAAACGAGTAAAATAAACATCAAATCTAATTGAATAACATCAATACAAATTCTTATGCAACCTTGTGAGATCCAAGATGGATATGAATCAAAAGAATATATAATAATACATTACTAAAAAATATCATCATACGTCAGTAGCTGATTTCGCACGTGACAAAAGTTTGGGGGCTCGAGTCCTGGATCTAAAGTTTGTATGTATAAGAAATTGAGAATATACAACTGTTCTAGTGAAAACGATTTACAACAAATATTTATTCAAATTCTGTCTACGTGGGAGGCACTGTCTGTGTTCGGACATACTGTTTTCAGCTTTGTACACAATCATCTTTAAAATTTATCTTCTACAAATATTAAGTGGTGTAAAAATATTTCAAAGGACTTTATAAAAGGTAAAGTTGATATTTTTTATCTTCTATTTACGTCATTAATATAAAAACATGGCGGAAGCTAATCTTACGTTGGAGCAATTGAATATTTTTGCTATCACGTCAGAACAGTTAAATAGCATGTCACTAACCCAGTTAAAAGAGATGGCAAATTCTCTGGGAATAGACATTACTGAAGTTACACCAGTAAGGAGTAAATTGATTCAAGATATTAAGGACTGTTTGAAAAGACATGGTAGAATGCTTGAAGAAAATACTATGAATAATGAAGAATCAGTGGTTCTCAATGTATCAGAAACCCTGAAAACAGACATAAATAACCATGAATTTAAAATGAATGTAAATGAACTAAGTGCGGACATGAAATTCCAGTTAGAAATGAAGAAGTTAGAATTACAATTGGAGGGTAAAAGAATAGAAGTACAATTGAAAGAGAAAGAATTGGAAAAAGAAAGAATCGCTAGTAATGAAAGGATTGAATTGGCAAAGTCTCGTTCGTCAACTCATACGATTCCAGAAGCAAATAATGTGGAGCTATATAAGTTTAAAAAGCATGTTCCAAGCATGGAGAACATAGAGATTGATGAGTTCTTTATGGTCTTCGAAAGAAACTCGATCGATTATAAATTTCCTGAAGATAAGAAAGCAGTACTTTTACGTTCAGCTCTAACAAAAGGCAAGGCTCTAGATGTTGTATTGAATTTGACTCCAGAGGAATGCAATGATTATGAACTAATAAAGAGCAGAGTACTATTGAGTTATGTTCTAACTCCAGAAAAGTATCGAAAGTTATATCGTGAGTACAAGAAGGAACCAGAAGTTTCACATGTTGACTTCCTGAGATTAGAGAAAAAGTATTTTGATCGATGGTTACGTTCTAAGAATGTGAATAAAGATTATGAAAAACTATATAATCTCATGGAGGATTTTACTGAGAAGATTCGCACTGATATAAAAGTTCATTTGGCTGATCGTGGTATTGAAATAGCAGAACAAGCAGCAGTTAAAGCCGATGAATACGTCATTATTCACCCGCATAGCCATTATTTTCAAAATGACAGAACAAGTTTGAGGACTCAAAACAGTAATACAGAGAGGAAGTTAAGATCGACAGAGGATAAAAGTAAACAAAAAGCCGATAAACAAGAGAATTCAAGTTTTGTACAAAAGAGAATTACCTGTACATTCTGTAAGAAAGATGGACATATAAAAGAGAATTGTTGGAGTCTACATAAAGAGAAAAGACCCATTAAAAACAAGAACAACGTGGTTTTATCACACATCGCCGTACAAACTGAAACTCACATAAATAAAACTGCCCACAAAAGAATTAAAGCTGATAGAAAGACATTTGATGTTAGTCATGAGGAGATGGCGAAACACGCATGTCCAAGTTGCTCAAAGTCGGAAAAAGTCTTTGAAATGAAGACCGAGGCTATTGAACATTCTAGTTTCAACTCCAAAGGGAGTGTGACAGATGAACAATCAGTAAATAAAACGTTTACTTATGGAGGCAGTAGTGTAGCAAGAAACTCAGTAGGCAGAGAACTACCCGAGTGTATGCTATCGGATGTTAGCGAGGGCTATGTGTCACCTATAGATAATCAAGCTAGAGAACGGAAGATTAAAATTCTACGTGACTCCGGTGCTGATATATCTTTACTGTTGAAGAATACTGTACCAACGTCGAAATTGACTCATACAGGCCAGTATGCCTTGATCAATACTATGGCTGGAACACTCACGGCACCGTTACATCGTATACAGTTGAAGAGTAATTACTTCACTGGATCTGTTATTGTTGGGATAGTGAAGAAATTTCCCTACAGAGGCATTTCATTACTTTTAGGAAGTGACATTGCCAAGAATCAGGTACATCCTGTACTTAAAGAAACCAAAGACTCTGTTCAGTGTAGGAATACTGAACATTCAGTATGTGTTATCACCAGAGCTATGGAGAAACAGCAGATGACTGATGAATCGACAAAGAAACCAGAACCAACACCAGAGATTGACTTGCAAGCAACCTTCATGGCGGATGTTCTAGGTGGTCACTCAAGTCATACTGATCAAAATAATTTGTCGCCTAGACAACTACTCATTCACGCTCAGGGCAAAGATCCAGAGATCGGGAAGCTAAAAGAGGAAGCAAAGAATGAAGGAGAATTAGAAACAATGGCCGCAGGTTATTACCTGAGGGACGAGTTGTTGATGAGGAAATGGAGAGGGAAAGAAAACGACGATGAAACATGCAGCGAAGTACATCAAATCGTGGTACCCAATGTATACCGCAAGGACATATTACATATGGCCCATGATTCACCGTATGCTGGTCACCTAGGGATACAGAAAACCTTCGACAGGATTCTTCCATATTTCTTCTGGCCTGGCCTACGTCGTGACGTCACATCGTTTTGCAGTCCATGTCATGTCTGCCAGATGGTCGGCAAACCGAATCAGACCATTCCGGTAGCTCCTCTACGACCCATACCAGCATTCTCAGAACCCTTCAGTCACATCATTATAGACTGCGTCGGTCCGTTGCCTAAAACTAAGGCTGGCCACCAGTATCTGTTCACTATTATGTGTTCGGCAACGAGATTCCCAGAGGCTATTTCTCTACGTAGCATCAATGCCGACAAAATCTCTGATGCACTTATCGGATTCTTCACCCGATATGGTCTTCCGAAAACCGTGCAGTCAGATCAAGGTTCAAATTTCACATCGAAGTTATTTCGCCAAGTCTTAGAACGGCTGGGTATTCGTCATGCAGTATCGAGTGCATATCATCCACAGAGTCAAGGCGCACTGGAACGATACCACCAAACATTGAAAAACATGCTCCGTACTTTCTGTTTCGAGCATAACGACGACTGGGATCGTGGTATTCCCTTCGCACTCTTCGCAACCAGAGAGGCTGTACAAGAATCTCTTGGTTTCAGTCCCTTTGAACTGGTATTCGGACATACAGTTCGTGGACCACTAAAGCTGTTACAAGAGACATGGTTATCATCCACTGAAGACACTGGTCTACTGACATACGTGGAAAATTTTAAAAATAGACTGTATAATGCATTAAAAGTTGTCAGATCTAATCTTTTGCAGGCACAAGACAAGATGAAGGTCTATTATGACGTCAACGCAAGAACCCGTATCTTCCAACCTGGTGATAAAGTTCTCATGCTGACGCCACTGTCTGGTCAACCCCTGAGTGCCAAGTTTACAGGACCCTACGAGGTTATGGCTAAGCTTAGTGAGGTTAACTATCTTGTAAAGACCCCTGATAGACGGAAATCGCAACGAGTGTGCCATATCAATATGTTGAAACCATACATTACCAGAGAAGAACAAAAAGTTGTTGCCTCGGTAAACACTGTTATTAAAGTCGGGAATAATTCACCCGAAATTGAGCGTGAAGTGGCAGAAAGCAAACTGCAAAATACAAAGGCTCTGAAAAACCTAAATGAAAAATTGGCACATTTACCTGATTGCGAACAATCCGCTATCAAAGGTCTAATTAATGAAAATATCCATTTATTTGGAGATGTACCTAGTAGAACTAGTGTAGTAAAGCATGTTGTTATTCTAAATGAAAATACTAAAGCTATTAAACAACATCCATACAGGTCAAATCCTATCCAGTTAGAATGCATCCGTAAAGAGGTTCGCTACATGCTTGACAATGACATCATTACACCTAGTAGTAGTGACTGGTCTTCCCCTTGCGTATTGGTACCTAAAGCCGACGGATCCATGAGGTTTTGTGTGGACTACCGTAAGGTAAACAAAGTGACAAAAACTGATTCCTATCCAATACCAAGAATCGACGATCTAATAGATCAAGTGAGTAATGCTAAGTTTGTGACGAAAATTGACCTATTAACGGCGTATTTTCAGATTCCACTGACGGAGAGGGCTCAGGAGATATCATCGTTTGTAACCCCTGACGGACTGTACAAATTTAAGGTCATGCCCTTTGGTATGGTTAATGCACCCTCTACTTTTCAACGGTTAATAAATACCATTACTCAGGACATTCCTAAATGTCACACATACCTCGACGATATTGTTGTCTTTAGTGACGATTTTAAATCTCATTTAGATCAACTACATTTGTTATTTACGAAATTGACTCATGCTAATCTCACCATTAACTTGACTAAGAGTCAGTTCTGCCATGCAACCATCGAGTATCTAGGTCACATAGTGGGGAATGGTTTGGTAAAACCATTAAATGCAAAGGTTAAGGCTATTCGTGAGTTCCCTGTTCCTGAAACCTGTAAACAACTCCGCGGTTTTCTCGGGATGGCGGGGTACTACCGTCGGTTCTGTCAAAATTTCTCAACCATTGCATGTCCATTAACAAATCTATTAAAGAAGAATTGCACTTTCAAATGGTCTAATGAATGCCACCAGGCCTTTGATAAATTAAAAGATGTTCTTTCTGAGGCACCTGTATTAGTAACACCCAATTACAGTAAACCCTTTAAAATTACCGTTGACGCGTGTGATACAGGGATGGGAGCGGTCATTTCTCAAAAGGGTGATGATTCACTGGAACACCCGATTAGTTTTTACTCTCAAAAATTTGATAAGCATCAAAGAAACTATAGTGTGATAGAAAAAGAACTTTTGGGATTAATTCTAGCATTGAAACATTTTAATTTTTATATCAATGGTTCTCCATATCCAATTGATATTTTAACTGATCATAACCCTTTAGTTTTCCTTTCCAGGGTTAAACAGAACCAAAGAATTATTCGCTGGAGCTTATTCCTCCAAGCATATAATTTAAATGTGGTATATTTACCAGGTAAACAAAATGTGGTCGCTGACACGTTGTCGCGCATGTAACTGGTGAACCAGAAGATAAAAGTCAGTTTCTCATGAAATGTTTTCTTTTATGTCATTCATTGTATTGATTAACATATATATTATTGTAAATATGACAATAAATAAACTATGTTTTGAAATATTACGATATGAAACATTACAGAACAAAACTTCAAATTCTACTAGAAACAATCATACGTTGTAAGGTAAAAGGTAACTATTGCATACATCAATTGCACACACACCGGTATTTAACTTGAATACATCCACACTTGTGTTTGTTCAATTGATTATTGATGTGTTTTGCAAATTTTTTTGTTTTCTATGTCGTCATGTTATAATTTGGATGTCTTATTTTATGCTATGTAAAAGCTAAATCAGCTGAGATTATCACATTTTTAAATATTCTTGATGTCATAATTTAGACATCATAATAATGTAATAACTGAAAATCATTAGTTAATGATACAGTGATCGGTTATAAATAAATTAAACTTTCTAAAGAATTATCTATCAATTATTAATCGGTTCCACTTATTTGGGTAATTCATATAAATTCTATGGGAATTGGTTATTAGTGGTAATAGTTTTATGGTCAACGTTGTACACACAATAATCATAATTGTAAATATTAGTTGATAAATAAATGTTTAATTAATAATCATTGATAAGATAATGTGATAAGGGATTCCATAATAGCGACTTTGTTATTAAGGGGATATGTAATGTATGGTTCATTTTAATCTTAAAAAGATTGTCCCATAGTAAATTAAATCTTACGAATAGTTTGGGAATTCGGTTCATTTTTATGGGTATTCTACAAAGAATTCCATACTTAACACTGTCTGTAATTCCTTTGTGTCTTAAGGGGGGGGGGGAGTGTTACAAAAGTTTTATTTCCATAATTATATTGGTTCTATTATTATTAACTAAAGTTAAAAAGAAATAATCTTAAACCCGAAATGTTTCCGTGTTGGGAATAAAACATGTATATGTCTAGACACTACGTCATAGCATTAAAATACGTGATATGCACGAGGGTTGAAGATTGGTTAGGTTAGTTCTAGCTTGGGCGCTAATGTGTGAGGACTGTTTTTTACCCCTTTCTTAAAGATAGGATTACGGCTTAGTACGATATAGAAGAATCTCAACTGATTAAGTTTCATCATATAATACTGGTACATGTGTTCTGTTTTACTGTTATATTTATCATCTCAACTTGTTGGAATAAAATTATGTTCAATCATTCAAACAGGATTGTGGATTTCCTTTATATTAAGGTACAGTTTATCTAAATCATTTCATACACAAAAGATTCACATCAAACGAGTAAAATAAACATCAAATCTAATTGAATAACATCAATACAAATTCTTATGCAACCTTGTGAGATCCAAGATGGATATGAATCAAAAGAATATATAATAATACATTACTAAAAAATATCATCATACGTCAGTAGCTGATTTCGCACGTGACAAAAGTTTGGGGGCTCGAGTCCTGGATCTAAAGTTTGTATGTATAAGAAATTGAGAATATACAACTGTTCTAGTGAAAACGATTTACAACAAATATTTATTCAAATTCTGTCTACGTGGGAGGCACTGTCTGTGTTCGGACATACTGTTTTCAGCTTTGTACACAATCATCTTTAAAATTTATCTTCTACAAATATTAAGTGGTGTAAAAATATTTCAAAGGACTTTATAAAAGGTAAAGTTGATATTTTTTATCTTCTATTTACGTCATTAATATAAAAACATGGCGGAAGCTAATCTTACGTTGGAGCAATTGAATATTTTTGCTATCACGTCAGAACAGTTAAATAGCATGTCACTAACCCAGTTAAAAGAGATGGCAAATTCTCTGGGAATAGACATTACTGAAGTTACACCAGTAAGGAGTAAATTGATTCAAGATATTAAGGACTGTTTGAAAAGACATGGTAGAATGCTTGAAGAAAATACTATGAATAATGAAGAATCAGTGGTTCTCAATGTATCAGAAACCCTGAAAACAGACATAAATAACCATGAATTTAAAATGAATGTAAATGAACTAAGTGCGGACATGAAATTCCAGTTAGAAATGAAGAAGTTAGAATTACAATTGGAGGGTAAAAGAATAGAAGTACAATTGAAAGAGAAAGAATTGGAAAAAGAAAGAATCGCTAGTAATGAAAGGATTGAATTGGCAAAGTCTCGTTCGTCAACTCATACGATTCCAGAAGCAAATAATGTGGAGCTATATAAGTTTAAAAAGCATGTTCCAAGCATGGAGAACATAGAGATTGATGAGTTCTTTATGGTTTTCGAAAGAAACTCGATCGATTATAAATTTCCTGAAGATAAGAAAGCAGTACTTTTACGTTCAGCTCTAACAAAAGGCAAGGCTCTAGATGTTGTATTGAATTTGACTCCAGAGGAATGCAATGATTATGAACTAATAAAGAGCAGAGTACTATTGAGTTATGTTCTAACTCCAGAAAAGTATCGAAAGTTATATCGTGAGTACAAGAAGGAACCAGAAGTTTCACATGTTGACTTCCTGAGATTAGAGAAAAAGTATTTTGATCGATGGTTACGTTCTAAGAATGTGAATAAAGATTATGAAAAACTATATAATCTCATGGAGGATTTTACTGAGAAGATTCGCACTGATATAAAAGTTCATTTGGCTGATCGTGGTATTGAAATAGCAGAACAAGCAGCAGTTAAAGCCGATGAATACGTCATTATTCACCCGCATAGCCATTATTTTCAAAATGACAGAACAAGTTTGAGGACTCAAAACAGTAATACAGAGAGGAAGTTAAGATCGACAGAGGATAAAAGTAAACAAAAAGCCGATAAACAAGAGAATTCAAGTTTTGTACAAAAGAGAATTACCTGTACATTCTGTAAGAAAGATGGACATATAAAAGAGAATTGTTGGAGTCTACATAAAGAGAAAAGACCCATTAAAAACAAGAACAACGTGGTTTTATCACACATCGCCGTACAAACTGAAACTCACATAAATAAAACTGCCCACAAAAGAATTAAAGCTGATAGAAAGACATTTGATGTTAGTCATGAGGAGATGGCGAAACACGCATGTCCAAGTTGCTCAAAGTCGGAAAAAGTCTTTGAAATGAAGACCGAGGCTATTGAACATTCTAGTTTCAACTCCAAAGGGAGTGTGACAGATGAACAATCAGTAAATAAAACGTTTACTTATGGAGGCAGTAGTGTAGCAAGAAACTCAGTAGGCAGAGAACTACCCGAGTGTATGCTATCGGATGTTAGCGAGGGCTATGTGTCACCTATAGATAATCAAGCTAGAGAACGGAAGATTAAAATTCTACGTGACTCCGGTGCTGATATATCTTTACTGTTGAAGAATACTGTACCAACGTCGAAATTGACTCATACAGGCCAGTATGCCTTGATCAATACTATGGCTGGAACACTCACGGCACCGTTACATCGTATACAGTTGAAGAGTAATTACTTCACTGGATCTGTTATTGTTGGGATAGTGAAGAAATTTCCCTACAGAGGCATTTCATTACTTTTAGGAAGTGACATTGCCAAGAATCAGGTACATCCTGTACTTAAAGAAACCAAAGACTCTGTTCAGTGTAGGAATACTGAATATTCAGTATGTGTTATCACCAGAGCTATGGAGAAACAGCAGATGACTGATGAATCGACAAAGAAACCAGAACCAACACCAGAGATTGACTTGCAAGCAACCTTCATGGCGGATGTTCTAGGTGGTCACTCAAGTCATACTGATCAAAATAATTTGTCGCCTAGACAACTACTCATTCACGCTCAGGGCAAAGATCCAGAGATCGGGAAGCTAAAAGAGGAAGCAAAGAATGAAGGAGAATTAGAAACAATGGCCGCAGGTTATTACCTGAGGGACGAGTTGTTGATGAGGAAATGGAGAGGGAAAGAAAACGACGATGAAACATGCAGCGAAGTACATCAAATCGTGGTACCCAATGTATACCGCAAGGACATATTACATATGGCCCATGATTCACCGTATGCTGGTCACCTAGGGATACAGAAAACCTTCGACAGGATTCTTCCATATTTCTTCTGGCCTGGCCTACGTCGTGACGTCACATCGTTTTGCAGATCATGTCATGTCTGCCAGATGGTCGGCAAACCGAATCAGACCATTCCGGTAGCTCCTCTACGACCCATACCAGCATTCTCAGAACCCTTCAGTCACATCATTATAGACTGCGTCGGTCCGTTGCCTAAAACTAAGGCTGGCCACCTGTATCTGTTCACTATTATGTGTTCGGCAACGAGATTCCCAGAGGCTATTCCTCTACGTAGCATCAATGCCGACAAAATCTCTGATGCACTTATCGGATTCTTCACCCGATATGGTCTTCCGAAAACCGTGCAGTCAGATCAAGGTTCAAATTTCACATCGAAGTTATTTCGCCAAGTCTTAGAACGGCTGGGTATTATTCGTCATGCAGTATCGAGTGCATATCATCCACAGAGTCAAGGCGCACTGGAACGATACCACCAAACATTGAAAAACATGCTCCGTACTTTCTGTTTCGAGCATAACGACGACTGGGATCGTGGTATTCCCTTCGCACTCTTCGCAACCAGAGAGGCTGTACAAGAATCTCTTGGTTTCAGTCCCTTTGAACTGGTATTCGGACACACAGTTCGTGGACCACTAAAGCTGTTACAAGAGACATGGTTATCATCCACTGAAGACACTGGTCTACTGACATACGTGGAAAATTTTAAAAATAGACTGTATAATGCATTAAAAGTTGTCAGATCTAATCTTTTGCAGGCACAAGACAAGATGAAGGTCTATTATGACGTCAACGCAAGAACCCGTATCTTCCAACCTGGTGATAAAGTTCTCATGCTGACGCCACTGTCTGGTCAACCCCTGAGTGCCAAATTTACAGGACCCTACGAGGTTATGGCTAAGCTTAGTGAGGTTAACTATCTTGTAAAGACCCCTGATAGACGGAAATCGCAACGAGTGTGCCATATCAATATGTTGAAACCATACATTACCAGAGAAGAACAAAAAGTTGTTGCCTCGGTAAACACTGTTATTAAAGTCGGGAATAATTCACCCGAAATTGAGCGTGAAGTGGCAGAAAGCAAACTGCAAAATACAAAGGCTCTGAAAAACCTAAATGAAAAATTGGCACATTTACCTGATTGCGAACAATCCGCTATCAAAGGTCTAATTAATGAAAATATCCATTTATTTGGAGATGTACCTAGTAGAACTAGTGTAGTAAAGCATGTTGTTATTCTAAATGAAAATACTAAAGCTATTAAACAACATCCATACAGGTCAAATCCTATCCAGTTAGAATGCATCCGTAAAGAGGTTCGCTACATGCTTGACAATGACATCATTACACCTAGTAGTAGTGACTGGTCTTCCCCTTGCGTATTGGTACCTAAAGCCGACGGATCCATGAGGTTTTGTGTGGACTACCGTAAGGTAAACAAAGTGACAAAAACTGATTCCTATCCAATACCAAGAATCGACGATCTAATAGATCAAGTGAGTAATGCTAAGTTTGTGACGAAAATTGACCTATTAACGGCGTATTTTCAGATTCCACTGACGGAGAGGGCTCAGGAGATATCATCGTTTGTAACCCCTGACGGACTGTACAAATTTAAGGTCATGCCCTTTGGTATGGTTAATGCACCCTCTACTTTTCAACGGTTAATAAATACCATTACTCAGGACATTCCTAAATGTCACGCATACCTCGACGATATTGTTGTCTTTAGTGACGATTTTAAATCTCATTTAGATCAACTACATTTGTTATTTACGAAATTGACTCATGCTAATCTCACCATTAACTTGACTAAGAGTCAGTTCTGCCATGCAACCATCGAGTATCTAGGTCACATAGTGGGGAATGGTTTGGTAAAACCATTAAATGCAAAGGTTAAGGCTATTCGTGAGTTCCCTGTTCCTGAAACCTGTAAACAACTCCGCGGTTTTCTCGGGATGGCGGGGTACTACCGTCGGTTCTGTCAAAATTTCTCAACCATTGCATGTCCATTAACAAATCTATTAAAGAAGAATTGCACTTTCAAATGGTCTAATGAATGCCACCAGGCCTTTGATAAATTAAAAGATGTTCTTTCTGAGGCACCTGTATTAGTAACACCCAATTACAGTAAACCCTTTAAAATTACCGTTGACGCGTGTGATACAGGGATGGGAGCGGTCATTTCTCAAAAGGGTGATGATTCACTGGAACACCCGATTAGTTTTTACTCTCAAAAATTTGATAAGCATCAAAGAAACTATAGTGTGATAGAAAAAGAACTTTTGGGATTAATTCTTGCATTGAAACATTTTAATTTTTATATCAATGGTTCTCCATATCCAATTGATATTTTAACTGATCATAACCCTTTAGTTTTCCTTTCCAGGGTTAAACAGAACCAAAGAATTATTCGCTGGAGCTTATTCCTCCAAGCATATAATTTAAATGTGGTATATTTACCAGGTAAACAAAATGTGGTCGCTGACACGTTGTCGCGCATGTAACTGGTGAACCAGAAGATAAAAGTCAGTTTCTCATGAAATGTTTTCTTTTATGTCATTCATTGTATTGATTAACATATATATTATTGTAAATATGACAATAAATAAACTATGTTTTGAAATATTACGATATGAAACATTACAGAACAAAACTTCAAATTCTACTAGAAACAATCATACGTTGTAAGGTAAAAGGTAACTATTGCATACATCAATTGCACACACACCGGTATTTAACTTGAATACATCCACACTTGTGTTTGTTCAATTGATTATTGATGTGTTTTGCAAATTTTTTGTTTTCTATGTCGTCATGTTATAATTTGGATGTCTTATTTTATGCTATGTAAAAGCTAAATCAGCTGAGATTATCACATTTTTAAATATTCTTGATGTCATAATTTAGACATCATAATAAATTAATAACTGAAAATCATTAGTTAATGATACAGTGATCGGTTATAAATAAATTAAACTTTCTAAAGAATTATCTATCAATTATTAATCGGTTCCACTTATTTGGGTAATTCATAAAAATTCTATGGGAATTGGTTATTAGTGGTAATAGTTTTATGGTCAACGTTGTACACACAATAATCATAATTGTAAATATTAGTTGATAAATAAATGTTTAATTAATAATCATTGATAAGATAATGTGATAAGGGATTCCATAATAGCGACTTTGTTAATAAGGGGATATGTAATGTATGGTTCATTTTAATCTTAAAAAGATTGTCCCATAGTAAATTAAATCTTACGAATAGTTTGGGAATTCGGTTCATTTTTATGGGTATTCTACAAAGAATTCCATACTTAACACTGTCTGTAATTCCTTTGTGTCTTAAGGGGGGGGGGGAGTGTTACAAAAGTTTTATTTCCATAATTATATTGGTTCTATTATTATTAACTAAAGTTAAAAAGAAATAATCTTAAACCCGAAATGTTTCCGTGTTGGGAATAAAACATGTATATGTCTAGACACTACGTCATAGCATTAAAATACGTGATATGCACGAGGGTTGAAGATTGGTTAGGTTAGTTCTAGCTTGGGCGCTAATGTGTGAGGACTGTTTTTTACCCCTTTCTTAAAGATAGGATTACGGCTTAGTACGATATAGAAGAATCTCAACTGATTAAGTTTCATCATATAATACTGGTACATGTGTTCTGTTTTACTGTTATATTTATCATCTCAACTTGTTGGAATAAAATTATGTTCAATCATTCAAACAGGATTGTGGATTTCCTTTATATTAAGGTACAGTTTATCTAAATCATTTCATACACAAAAGATTCACATCAAACGAGTAAAATAAACATCAAATCTAATTGAATAACATCAATACAAATTCTTATGCAACCTTGTGAGATCCAAGATGGATATGAATCAAAAGAATATATAATAATACATTACTAAAAAATATCATCATACGTCAGTAGCTGATTTCGCACGTGACAAAAGTTTGGGGGCTCGAGTCCTGGATCTAAAGTTTGTATGTATAAGAAATTGAGAATATACAACTGTTCTAGTGAAAACGATTTACAACAAATATTTATTCAAATTCTGTCTACGTGGGAGGCACTGTCTGTGTTCGGACATACTGTTTTCAGCTTTGTACACAATCATCTTTAAAATTTATCTTCTACAAATATTAAGTGGTGTAAAAATATTTCAAAGGACTTTATAAAAGGTAAAGTTGATATTTTTTATCTTCTATTTACGTCATTAATATAAAAACATGGCGGAAGCTAATCTTACGTTGGAGCAATTGAATATTTTTGCTATCACGTCAGAACAGTTAAATAGCATGTCACTAACCCAGTTAAAAGAGATGGCAAATTCTCTGGGAATAGACATTACTGAAGTTACACCAGTAAGGAGTAAATTGATTCAAGATATTAAGGACTGTTTGAAAAGACATGGTAGAATGCTTGAAGAAAATACTATGAATAATGAAGAATCAGTGGTTCTCAATGTATCAGAAACCCTGAAAACAGACATAAATAACCATGAATTTAAAATGAATGTAAATGAACTAAGTGCGGACATGAAATTCCGGTTAGAAATGAAGAAGTTAGAATTACAATTGGAGGGTAAAAGAATAGAAGTACAATTGAAAGAGAAAGAATTGGAAAAAGAAAGAATCGCTAGTAATGAAAGGATTGAATTGGCAAAGTCTCGTTCGTCAACTCATACGATTCCAGAAGCAAATAATGTGGAGCTATATAAGTTTAAAAAGCATGTTCCAAGCATGGAGAACATAGAGATTGATGAGTTCTTTATGGTCTTCGAAAGAAACTCGATCGATTATAAATTTCCTGAAGATAAGAAAGCAGTACTTTTACGTTCAGCTCTAACAAAAGGCAAGGCTCTAGATGTTGTATTGAATTTGACTCCAGAGGAATGCAATGATTATGAACTAATAAAGAGCAGAGTACTATTGAGTTATGTTCTAACTCCAGAAAAGTATCGAAAGTTATATCGTGAGTACAAGAAGGAACCAGAAGTTTCACATGTTGACTTCCTGAGATTAGAGAAAAAGTATTTTGATCGATGGTTACGTTCTAAGAATGTGAATAAAGATTATGAAAAACTATATAATCTCATGGAGGATTTTACTGAGAAGATTCGCACTGATATAAAAGTTCATTTGGCTGATCGTGGTATTGAAATAGCAGAACAAGCAGCAGTTAAAGCCGATGAATACGTCATTATTCACCCGCATAGCCATTATTTTCAAAATGACAGAACAAGTTTGAGGACTCAAAACAGTAATACAGAGAGGAAGTTAAGATCGACAGAGGATAAAAGTAAACAAAAAGCCGATAAACAAGAGAATTCAAGTTTTGTACAAAAGAGAATTACCTGTACATTCTGTAAGAAAGATGGACATATCAAAGAGAATTGTTGGAGTCTACATAAAGAGAAAAGACCCATTAAAAACAAGAACAACGTGGTTTTATCACACATCGCCGTACAAACTGAAACTCACATAAATAAAACTGCCCACAAAAGAATTAAAGCTGATAGAAAGACATTTGATGTTAGTCATGAGGAGATGGCGAAACACGCATGTCCAAGTTGCTCAAAGTCGGAAAAAGTCTTTGAAATGAAGACCGAGGCTATTGAACATTCTAGTTTCAACTCCAAAGGGAGTGTGACAGATGAACAATCAGTAAATAAAACGTTTACTTATGGAGGCAGTAGTGTAGCAAGAAACTCAGTAGGCAGAGAACTACCCGAGTGTATGTTATCGGATGTTAGCGAGGGCTATGTGTCACCTATAGATAATCAAGCTAGAGAACGGAAGATTAAAATTCTACGTGACTCCGGTGCTGATATATCTTTACTGTTGAAGAATACTGTACCAACGTCGAAATTGACTCATACAGGCCAGTATGCCTTGATCAATACTATGGCTGGAACACTCACGGCACCGTTACATCGTATACAGTTGAAGAGTAATTACTTCACTGGATCTGTTATTGTTGGGATAGTGAAGAAATTTCCCTACAGAGGCATTTCATTACTTTTAGGAAGTGACATTGCCAAGAATCAGGTACATCCTGTACTTAAAGAAACCAAAGACTCTGTTCAGTGTAGGAATACTGAATATTCAGTATGTGTTATCACCAGAGCTATGGAGAAACAGCAGATGACTGATGAATCGACAAAGAAACCAGAACCAACACCAGAGATTGACTTGCAAGCAACCTTCATGGCGGATGTTCTAGGTGGTCACTCAAGTCATACTGATCAAAATAATTTGTCGCCTAGACAACTACTCATTCTTGCTCAGGGCAAAGATCCAGAGATCGGGAAGCTAAAAGAGGAAGCAAAGAATGAAGGAGAATTAGAAACAATCGCCGCAGGTTATTACCTGAGGGACGAGTTGTTGATGAGGAAATGGAGAGGGAAAGAAAACGACGATGAAACATGCAGCGAAGTACATCAAATCGTGGTACCCAATGTATACCGCAAGGACATATTACATATGGCCCATGATTCACCGTATGCTGGTCACCTAGGGATACAGAAAACCTTCGACAGGATTCTTCCATATTTCTTCTGGCCTGGCCTACGTCGTGACGTCACATCGTTTTGCAGATCATGTCATGTCTGCCAGATGGTCGGCAAACCGAATCAGACCATTCCGGTAGCTCCTCTACGACCCATACCAGCATTCTCAGAACCCTTCAGTCACATCATTATAGACTGCGTCGGTCCGTTGCCTAAAACTAAGGCTGGCCACCAGTATCTGTTCACTATTATGTGTTCGGCAACGAGATTCCCAGAGGCTATTCCTCTACGTAGCATCAATGCCGACAAAATCTCTGATGCACTTATCGGATTCTTCACCCGATATGGTCTTCCGAAAACCGTGCAGTCAGATCAAGGTTCAAATTTCACATCGAAGTTATTTCGCCAAGTCTTAGAACGGCTGGGTATTATTCGTCATGCAGTATCGAGTGCATATCATCCACAGAGTCAAGGCGCACTGGAACGATACCACCAAACATTGAAAAACATGCTCCGTACTTTCTGTTTCGAGCATAACGAC
Source organism: Anisus vortex (assembly GCA_949126835.1). Classification (NCBI taxonomy): domain Eukaryota; kingdom Metazoa; phylum Mollusca; class Gastropoda; family Planorbidae; genus Anisus; species Anisus vortex. The sequence continues at coordinate 11,481,753 of OX421499.1, forward strand.
GACTGGGATCGTGGTATTCCCTTCGCACTCTTCGCAACCAGAGAGGCTGTACAAGAATCTCTTGGTTTCAGTCCCTTTGAACTGGTATTCGGACACACAGTTCGTGGACCACTAAAGCTGTTACAAGAGACATGGTTATCATCCACTGAAGACACTGGTCTACTGACATATGTGGAAAATTTTAAAAATAGACTGTATAATGCATTAAAAGTTGTCAGATCTAATCTTTTGCAGGCACAAGACAAGATGAAGGTCTATTATGACGTCAACGCAAGAACCCGTATCTTCCAACCTGGTGATAAAGTTCTCATGCTGACGCCACTGTCTGGTCAACCCCTGAGTGCCAAATTTACAGGACCCTACGAGGTTATGGCTAAGCTTAGTGAGGTTAACTATCTTGTAAAGACCCCTGATAGACGGAAATCGCAACGAGTGTGCCATATCAATATGTTGAAACCATACATTACCAGAGAAGAACAAAAAGTTGTTGCCTCGGTAAACACTGTTATTAAAGTCGGGAATAATTCACCCGAAATTGAGCGTGAAGTGGCAGAAAGCAAACTGCAAAATACAAAGGCTCTGAAAAACCTAAATGAAAAATTGGCACATTTACCTGATTGCGAACAATCCGCTATCAAAGGTCTAATTAATGAAAATATCCATTTATTTGGAGATGTACCTAGTAGAACTAGTGTAGTAAAGCATGTTGTTATTCTAAATGAAAATACTAAAGCTATTAAACAACATCCATACAGGTCAAATCCTATCCAGTTAGAATGCATCCGTAAAGAGGTTCGCTACATGCTTGACAATGACATCATTACACCTAGTAGTAGTGACTGGTCTTCCCCTTGCGTATTGGTACCTAAAGCCGACGGATCCATGAGGTTTTGTGTGGACTACCGTAAGGTAAACAAAGTGACAAAAACTGATTCCTATCCAATACCAAGAATCGACGATCTAATAGATCAAGTGAGTAATGCTAAGTTTGTGACGAAAATTGACCTATTAACGGCGTATTTTCAGATTCCACTGACGGAGAGGGCTCAGGAGATATCATCGTTTGTAACCCCTGACGGACTGTACAAATTTAAGGTCATGCCCTTTGGTATGGTTAATGCACCCTCTACTTTTCAACGGTTAATAAATACCATTACTCAGGACATTCCTAAATGTCACGCATACCTCGACGATATTGTTGTCTTTAGTGACGATTTTAAATCTCATTTAGATCAACTACATTTGTTATTTACGAAATTGACTCATGCTAATCTCACCATTAACTTGACTAAGAGTCAGTTCTGCCATGCAACCATCGAGTATCTAGGTCACATAGTGGGGAATGGTTTGGTAAAACCATTAAATGCAAAGGTTAAGGCTATTCGTGAGTTCCCTGTTCCTGAAACCTGTAAACAACTCCGCGGTTTTCTCGGGATGGCGGGGTACTACCGTCGGTTCTGTCAAAATTTCACAACCATTGCATGTCCATTAACAAATCTATTAAAGAAGAATTGCACTTTCAAATGGTCTAATGAATGCCACCAGGCCTTTGATAAATTAAAAGATGTTCTTTCTGAGGCACCTGTATTAGTAACACCCAATTACAGTAAACCCTTTAAAATTACCGTTGACGCGTGTGATACAGGGATGGGAGCGGTCATTTCTCAAAAGGGTGATGATTCACTGGAACACCCGATTAGTTTTTACTCTCAAAAATTTGATAAGCATCAAAGAAACTATAGTGTGATAGAAAAAGAACTTTTGGGATTAATTCTAGCATTGAAACATTTTAATTTTTATATCAATGGTTCTCCATATCCAATTGATATTTTAACTGATCATAACCCTTTAGTTTTCCTTTCCAGGGTTAAACAGAACCAAAGAATTATTCGCTGGAGCTTATTCCTCCAAGCATATAATTTAAATGTGGTATATTTACCAGGTAAACAAAATGTGGTCGCTGACACGTTGTCGCGCATGTAACTGGTGAACCAGAAGATAAAAGTCAGTTTCTCATGAAATGTTTTCTTTTATGTCATTCATTGTATTGATTAACATATATATTATTGTAAATATGACAATAAATAAACTATGTTTTGAAATATTACGATATGAAACATTACAGAACAAAACTTCAAATTCTACTAGAAACAATCATACGTTGTAAGGTAAAAGGTAACTATTGCATACATCAATTGCACACACACCGGTATTTAACTTGAATACATCCACACTTGTGTTTGTTCAATTGATTATTGATGTGTTTTGCAAATTTTTTTGTTTTCTATGTCGTCATGTTATAATTTGGATGTCTTATTTTATGCTATGTAAAAGCTAAATCAGCTGAGATTATCACATTTTTAAATATTCTTGATGTCATAATTTAGACATCATAATAATGTAATAACTGAAAATCATTAGTTAATGATACAGTGATCGGTTATAAATAAATTAAACTTTCTAAAGAATTATCTATCAATTATTAATCGGTTCCACTTATTTGGGTAATTCATATAAATTCTATGGGAATTGGTTATTAGTGGTAATAGTTTTATGGTCAACGTTGTACACACAATAATCATAATTGTAAATATTAGTTGATAAATAAATGTTTAATTAATAATCATTGATAAGATAATGTGATAAGGGATTCCATAATAGCGACTTTGTTATTAAGGGGATATGTAATGTATGGTTCATTTTAATCTCAAAAAGATTGTCCCATAGTAAATTAAATCTTACGAATAGTTTGGGAATTCGGTTCATTTTTATGGGTATTCTACAAAGAATTCCATACTTAACACTGTCTGTAATTCCTTTGTGTCTTAAGGGGGGGGGAGTGTTACAAAAGTTTTATTTCCATAATTATATTGGTTCTATTATTATTAACTAAAGTTAAAAAGAAATAATCTTAAACCCGAAATGTTTCCGTGTTGGGAATAAAACATGTATATGTCTAGACACTACGTCATAGCATTAAAATACGTGATATGCACGAGGGTTGAAGATTGGTTAGGTTAGTTCTAGCTTGGGCGCTAATGTGTGAGGACTGTTTTTTACCCCTTTCTTAAAGATAGGATTACGGCTTAGTACGATATAGAAGAATCTCAACTGATTAAGTTTCATCATATAATACTGGTACATGTGTTCTGTTTTACTGTTATATTTATCATCTCAACTTGTTGGAATAAAATTATGTTCAATCATTCAAACAGGATTGTGGATTTCCTTTATATTAAGGTACAGTTTATCTAAATCATTTCATACACAAAAGATTCACATCAAACGAGTAAAATAAACATCAAATCTAATTGAATAACATCAATACAAATTCTTATGCAACCTTGTGAGATCCAAGATGGATATGAATCAAAAGAATATATAATAATACATTACTAAAAAATATCATCATACGTCAGTAGCTGATTTCGCACGTGACAAAAGTTTGGGGGCTCGAGTCCTGGATCTAAAGTTTGTATGTATAAGAAATTGAGAATATACAACTGTTCTAGTGAAAACGATTTACAACAAATATTTATTCAAATTCTGTCTACGTGGGAGGCACTGTCTGTGTTCGGACATACTGTTTTCAGCTTTGTACACAATCATCTTTAAAATTTATCTTCTACAAATATTAAGTGGTGTAAAAATATTTCAAAGGACTTTATAAAAGGTAAAGTTGATATTTTTTATCTTCTATTTACGTCATTAATATAAAAACATGGCGGAAGCTAATCTTACGTTGGAGCAATTGAATATTTTTGCTATCACGTCAGAACAGTTAAATAGCATGTCACTAACCCAGTTAAAAGAGATGGCAAATTCTCTGGGAATAGACATTACTGAAGTTACACCAGTAAGGAGTAAATTGATTCAAGATATTAAGGACTGTTTGAAAAGACATGGTAGAATGCTTGAAGAAAATACTATGAATAATGAAGAATCAGTGGTTCTCAATGTATCAGAAACCCTGAAAACAGACATAAATAACCATGAATTTAAAATGAATGTAAATGAACTAAGTGCGGACATAAAATTCCAGTTAGAAATGAAGAAGTTAGAATTACAATTGGAGGGTAAAAGAATAGAAGTACAATTGAAAGAGAAAGAATTGGAAAAAGAAAGAATCGCTAGTAATGAAAGGATTGAATTGGCAAAGTCTCGTTCGTCAACTCATACGATTCCAGAAGCAAATAATGTGGAGCTATATAAGTTTAAAAAGCATGTTCCAAGCATGGAGAACATAGAGATTGATGAGTTCTTTATGGTCTTCGAAAGAAACTCGATCGATTATAAATTTCCTGAAGATAAGAAAGCAGTACTTTTACGTTCAGCTCTAACAAAAGGCAAGGCTCTAGATGTTGTATTGAATTTGACTCCAGAGGAATGCAATGATTATGAACTAATAAAGAGCAGAGTACTATTGAGTTATGTTCTAACTCCAGAAAAGTATCGAAAGTTATATCGTGAGTACAAGAAGGAACCAGAAGTTTCACATGTTGACTTCCTGAGATTAGAGAAAAAGTATTTTGATCGATGGTTACGTTCTAAGAATGTGAATAAAGATTATGAAAAACTATATAATCTCATGGAGGATTTTACTGAGAAGATTCGCACTGATATAAAAGTTCATTTGGCTGATCGTGGTATTGAAATAGCAGAACAAGCAGCAGTTAAAGCCGATGAATACGTCATTATTCACCCGCATAGCCATTATTTTCAAAATGACAGAACAAGTTTGAGGACTCAAAACAGTAATACAGAGAGGAAGTTAAGATCGACAGAGGATAAAAGTAAACAAAAAGCCGATAAACAAGAGAATTCAAGTTTTGTACAAAAGAGAATTACCTGTACATTCTGTAAGAAAGATGGACATATAAAAGAGAATTGTTGGAGTCTACATAAAGAGAAAAGACCCATTAAAAACAAGAACAACGTGGTTTTATCACACATCGCCGTACAAACTGAAACTCACATAAATAAAACTGCCCACAAAAGAATTAAAGCTGATAGAAAGACATTTGATGTTAGTCATGAGGAGATGGCGAAACACGCATGTCCAAGCTGCTCAAAGTCGGAAAAAGTCTTTGAAATGAAGACCGAGGCTATTGAACATTCTAGTTTCAACTCCAAAGGGAGTGTGACAGATGAACAATCAGTAAATAAAACGTTTACTTATGGAGGCAGTAGTGTAGCAAGAAACTCAGTAGGCAGAGAACTACCCGAGTGTATGCTATCGGATGTTAGCGAGGGCTATGTGTCACCTATAGATAATCAAGCTAGAGAACGGAAGATTAAAATTCTACGTGACTCCGGTGCTGATATATCTTTACTGTTGAAGAATACTGTACCAACGTCGAAATTGACTCATACAGGCCAGTATGCCTTGATCAATACTATGGCTGGAACACTCACGGCACCGTTACATCGTATACAGTTGAAGAGTAATTACTTCACTGGATCTGTTATTGTTGGGATAGTGAAGAAATTTCCCTACAGAGGCATTTCATTACTTTTAGGAAGTGACATTGCCAAGAATCAGGTACATCCTGTACTTAAAGAAACCAAAGACTCTGTTCAGTGTAGGAATACTGAATATTCAGTATGTGTTATCACCAGAGCTATGGAGAAACAGCAGATGACTGATGAATCGACAAAGAAACCAGAACCAACACCAGAGATTGACTTGCAAGCAACCTTCATGGCGGATGTTCTAGGTGGTCACTCAAGTCATACTGATCAAAATAATTTGTCGCCTAGACAACTACTCATTCACGCTCAGGGCAAAGATCCAGAGATCGGGAAGCTAAAAGAGGAAGCAAAGAATGAAGGAGAATTAGAAACAATGGCCGCAGGTTATTACCTGAGGGACGAGTTGTTGATGAGGAAATGGAGAGGGAAAGAAAACGACGATGAAACATGCAGCGAAGTACATCAAATCGTGGTACCCAATGTATACCGCAAGGACATATTACATATGGCCCATGATTCACCGTATACTGGTCACCTAGGGATACAGAAAACCTTCGACAGGATTCTTCCATATTTCTTCTGGCCTGGCCTACGTCGTGACGTCACATCGTTTTGCAGATCATGTCATGTCTGCCAGATGGTCGGCAAACCGAATCAGACCATTCCGGTAGCTCCTCTACGACCCATACCAGCATTCTCAGAACCCTTCAGTCACATCATTATAGACTGCGTCGGTCCGTTGCCTAAAACTAAGGCTGGCCACCTGTATCTGTTCACTATTATGTGTTCGGCAACGAGATTCCCAGAGGCTATTCCTCTACGTAGCATCAATGCCGACAAAATCTCTGATGCACTTATCGGATTCTTCACCCGATATGGTCTTCCGAAAACCGTGCAGTCAGATCAAGGTTCAAATTTCACATCGAAGTTATTTCGCCAAGTCTTAGAACGGCTGGGTATTATTCGTCATGCAGTATCGAGTGCATATCATCCACAGAGTCAAGGCGCACTGGAACGATACCACCAAACATTGAAAAACATGCTCCGTACTTTCTGTTTCGAGCATAACGACGACTGGGATCGTGGTATTCCCTTCGCACTCTTCGCAACCAGAGAGGCTGTACAAGAATCTCTTGGTTTCAGTCCCTTTGAACTGGTATTCGGACACACAGTTCGTGGACCACTAAAGCTGTTACAAGAGACATGGTTATCATCCACTGAAGACACTGGTCTACTGACATACGTGGAAAATTTTAAAAATAGACTGTATAATGCATTAAAAGTTGTCAGATCTAATCTTTTGCAGGCACAAGACAAGATGAAGGTCTATTATGACGTCAACGCAAGAACCCGTATCTTCCAACCTGGTGATAAAGTTCTCATGCTGACGCCACTGTCTGGTCAACCCCTGAGTGCCAAATTTACAGGACCCTACGAGGTTATGGCTAAGCTTAGTGAGGTTAACTATCTTGTAAAGACCCCTGATAGACGGAAATCGCAACGAGTGTGCCATATCAATATGTTGAAACCATACATTACCAGAGAAGAACAAAAAGTTGTTGCCTCGGTAAACACTGTTATTAAAGTCGGGAATAATTCACCCGAAATTGAGCGTGAAGTGGCAGAAAGCAAACTGCAAAATACAAAGGCTCTGAAAAACCTAAATGAAAAATTGGCACATTTACCTGATTGCGAACAATCCGCTATCAAAGGTCTAATTAATGAAAATATCCATTTATTTGGAGATGTACCTAGTAGAACTAGTGTAGTAAAGCATGTTGTTATTCTAAATGAAAATACTAAAGCTATTAAACAACATCCATACAGGTCAAATCCTATCCAGTTAGAATGCATCCGTAAAGAGGTTCGCTACATGCTTGACAATGACATCATTACACCTAGTAGTAGTGACTGGTCTTCCCCTTGCGTATTGGTACCTAAAGCCGACGGATCCATGAGGTTTTGTGTGGACTACCGTAAGGTAAAAAAAGTGACAAAAACTGATTCCTATCCAATACCAAGAATCGACGATCTAATAGATCAAGTGAGTAATGCTAAGTTTGTGACGAAAATTGACCTATTAACGGCGTATTTTCAGATTCCACTGACGGAGAGGGCTCAGGAGATATCATCGTTTGTAACCCCTGACGGACTGTACAAATTTAAGGTCATGCCCTTTGGTATGGTTAATGCACCCTCTACTTTTCAACGGTTAATAAATACCATTACTCAGGACATTCCTAAATGTCACGCATACCTCGACGATATTGTTGTCTTTAGTGACGATTTTAAATCTCATTTAGATCAACTACATTTGTTATTTACGAAATTGACTCATGCTAATCTCACCATTAACTTGACTAAGAGTCAGTTCTGCCATGCAACCATCGAGTATCTAGGTCACATAGTGGGGAATGGTTTGGTAAAACCATTAAATGCAAAGGTTAAGGCTATTCGTGAGTTCCCTGTTCCTGAAACCTGTAAACAACTCCGCGGTTTTCTCGGGATGGCGGGGTACTACCGTCGGTTCTGTCAAAATTTCTCAACCATTGCATGTCCATTAACAAATCTATTAAAGAAGAATTGCACTTTCAAATGGTCTAATGAATGCCACCAGGCCTTTGATAAATTAAAAGATGTTCTTTCTGAGGCACCTGTATTAGTAACACCCAATTACAGTAAACCCTTTAAAATTACCGTTGACGCGTGTGATACAGGGATGGGAGCGGTCATTTCTCAAAAGGGTGATGATTCACTGGAACACCCGATTAGTTTTTACTCTCAAAAATTTGATAAGCATCAAAGAAACTATAGTGTGATAGAAAAAGAACTTTTGGGATTAATTCTAGCATTGAAACATTTTAATTTTTATATCAATGGTTCTCCATATCCAATTGATATTTTAACTGATCATAACCCTTTAGTTTTCCTTTCCAGGGTTAAACAGAACCAAAGAATTATTCGCTGGAGCTTATTCCTCCAAGCATATAATTTAAATGTGGTATATTTACCAGGTAAACAAAATGTGGTCGCTGACACGTTGTCGCGCATGTAACTGGTGAACCAGAAGATAAAAGTCAGTTTCTCATGAAATGTTTTCTTTTATGTCATTCATTGTATTGATTAACATATATATTATTGTAAATATGACAATAAATAAACTATGTTTTGAAATATTACGATATGAAACATTACAGAACAAAACTTCAAATTCTACTAGAAACAATCATACGTTGTAAGGTAAAAGGTAACTATTGCATACATCAATTGCACACACACCGGTATTTAACTTGAATACATCCACACTTGTGTTTGTTCAATTGATTATTGATGTGTTTTGCAAATTTTTTGTTTTCTATGTCGTCATGTTATAATTTGGATGTCTTATTTTATGCTATGTAAAAGCTAAATCAGCTGAGATTATCACATTTTTAAATATTCTTGATGTCATAATTTAGACATCATAATAAATTAATAACTGAAAATCATTAGTTAATGATACAGTGATCGGTTATAAATAAATTAAACTTTCTAAAGAATTATCTATCAATTATTAATCGGTTCCACTTATTTGGGTAATTCATATAAATTCTATGGGAATTGGTTATTAGTGGTAATAGTTTTATGGTCAACGTTGTACACACAATAATCATAATTGTAAATATTAGTTGATAAATAAATGTTTAATTAATAATCATTGATAAGATAATGTGATAAGGGATTCCATAATAGCGACTTTGTTATTAAGGGGATATGTAATGTATGGTTCATTTTAATCTTAAAAAGATTGTCCCATAGTAAATTAAATCTTACGAATAGTTTGGGAATTCGGTTCATTTTTATGGGTATTCTACAAAGAATTCCATACTTAACACTGTCTGTAATTCCTTTGTGTCTTAAGGGGGGGGGGGGGAGTGTTACAAAAGTTTTATTTCCATAATTATATTGGTTCTATTATTATTAACTAAAGTTAAAAAGAAATAATCTTAAACCCGAAATGTTTCCGTGTTGGGAATAAAACATGTATATGTCTAGACACTACGTCATAGCATTAAAATACGTGATATGCACGAGGGTTGAAGATTGGTTAGGTTAGTTCTAGCTTGGGCGCTAATGTGTGAGGACTGTTTTTTACCCCTTTCTTAAAGATAGGATTACGGCTTAGTACGATATAGAAGAATCTCAACTGATTAAGTTTCATCATATAATACTGGTACATGTGTTCTGTTTTACTGTTATATTTATCATCTCAACTTGTTGGAATAAAATTATGTTCAATCATTCAAACAGGATTGTGGATTTCCTTTATATTAAGGTACAGTTTATCTAAATCATTTCATACACAAAAGATTCACATCAAACGAGTAAAATAAACATCAAATCTAATTGAATAACATCAATATAAATTCTTATGCAACCTTGTGAGATCCAAGATGGATATGAATCAAAAGAATATATAATAATACATTACTAAAAAATATCATCATACGTCAGTAGCTGATTTCGCACGTGACAAAAGTTTGGGGGCTCGAGTCCTGGATCTAAAGTTTGTATGTATAAGAAATTGAGAATATACAACTGTTCTAGTGAAAACGATTTACAACAAATTGTTACGAATATCGGTCATAAATGAATGACGTAGTAAGGCATTGACCTCTTAACAAGTGCGTATCAGAGTCCAAAGCGACCAAGGTTTGACCTTTATGCCCTGAGGGCAGTTTAAATAAAATAATTCGTTCAAATCCCGTGGAAATTGGGGGATAATTCTGGATCGTAGTAATTATAGAGAAAGAGGTTAAAATGCGTATTAAGACCCTGTAGAATCTTCGATGATCGTTTTCTTTGTAAAGTCCCGACCTCCTTAAAGTTAGTTCAGTTTAAACGTTTGTAGAGTGAGGTCGCTATATTCATTTGTATATTGTATGCCATTGTATTGAAACTTATGTTGCCATCAGTTGATGAAGTTTATTGATCGTTTATATTGAGTCTACAATTTAAATAAAATTGTTTATTCAACAACTGGAGTTGTTTGATCTATCATTGTTGAGAAAGGTGTTGAAGATAATTATCACGAATATAACTACATTACTGCATAGACCTGTCAGTCAAGGAACCCCTAGCTTGGGCTACAGATTAGCAGAATCTAGAGACTTCTAATAAAGATACAACTATATTCATTGAATCCGATTTAACGAGTCGTAATAATAGTCATCATAAAGAGGTCCATAACAGTTTGGGGGCTCGTCCGGGATAGTTGTATAGTGAAGCATATATTCAAGTTGTGTTGTGTTGTGTGTTGGAGCCGTGACCTACTGAGCAAGCCTAATAACGCTGAATTCATTCTTCCGATTGGAAAAACGTAAGTTGGAAATTTACATTTTATAAATCTCTTAACTAAAGAATGGAATTTATTGAAAATCCAGAAGAAGAGGTTCTGAAAACTTTATCAATAAAGAAGTTAAAAGAGATCGCTGAGATCTTAAAGATAGAAGTTACTGAAACTACACCATCGAGGACTGTGTTGACACAGCAGATAAAAGATGTGTTGATTGCGAGTGGCAAGTTGAAAGTAGAATCAAGCGCGGAGGGATATCAAGTTGAAGGTCAGACGTCGAAATCTATGTCCGAACAGTTTAGATTTCAGTTAGAAATGAAACGGATGGAAATGGAGATGGAACAAAAACGTCTTGAGATGGAACAGAAACGTCTAGAAAGTCAGGAAAGAATAGAACTAGCAAAGATAGGAGCAACTAAAAAAGAATCTCATAATGATGTAGAGATGGCCAGATGGAAAAAGCTAGTCCCTACCTACATTGATAAAGAAAGTGAAATAGCTAATTTCTTCCAGACCTTTGAAATTTCTTGCAGAGATTTTAAGTTCCCAGAAGATAAATGGGGAATATTAGTCAGAACAGCTTTTACTCAGGGAAGGGCAAGAGATTGTGTTCTATTGTTAAAAGAGGAGAATTTAAATGATTATGAAATCATTAAAGATACTGTACTTAAAGCCTATAACCAAATACCGGAAAGTTATCGGAAAAGGTTCCGTCAGTACACAATGTCCCCTTACCAAACACACTTAGACTTCCTTCGAGCAGAAGAAAAGCTAATGGATCAGTGGATAAAATCCAGAAATATCTCCACATTAAAAGAAATGAAAGATATCATTCTCTTAGAGGATTTTATTAACAAAGTGAGGCCGGATATAAGAATGTATTTATCCGAGCGTGATATCACTGACCCACATAAGGCTGCTGATTTAGCTGAACAGTACACATTGTGTCATAGGACAGCTGATGGAAAGAATGTTAATAGGCCACAACGGCCAGCAGAAAACACACAACAACAACATCGTGAAAAAGAGCATTTTGTGAAACAAAATGATGTTAATAAAAAACCTATCAACAAAAACGTCCAATGTACTTTTTGTAAAAGGACAGGACATAGCATAGAAGACTGTTGGAGTATACGAAGCAACAAAAGACCTAACAAAGTGGTAATGTGCACTAGCCATAAACCAATACAGAATGTACAAGAAAGCGAAAATACAAACGAACTGAATTCGAAGAAAGATTCTTCTAAACCAGAAAAACTGAGGGTGGATTTGCCTGAGAGCAAAAGTCAGAAGGTAGAGAAATCTACAACTGAAGATAATGAGGATAAATATCCTGATTATAAAAACAGAATGGCTACTATTGGATTAATTGTCCAAGTCCACAGAGACGAAAAAGTAGACCAAAGTATTTTTGACTCGAACAAGAGTCTGAAGTCATCGAAAGATGAAACAACACCCGAAAGTCATGGTCAAGGGAAGAATAAAATTGACACAGAGACCCTGTGCAGTTTTCAACCGTTCATTAGTGAAGGTTGTGTGGCCTTACAAAAGGAAGGACCACTGAAGTCCGTAAAAATATTACGAGACACAGGGGCATCATTAACCCTGCTGCTTAAAGATGTATTACCATTGAATGATAATACATTGACAGGACAGACTGTCCTAGTGAGAGGTTTTGAATGGAAAGATGAAGTACCTCTACATAGGATATACCTCTCATCTGAATTGGTGACAGGATATGTGACAGTTGGAGTAGTATCAAAACTCCCTGTTGATGACATATCTATAATCCTAGGGAATGATTTGGCGAAAGGAAAGGTGAAACCTGAACCTATTGTGACGGCGAATCCAGACCCTACTGTAGATACAGAGGAAGAAAAAGAACTTTATCCTGTTTGTGCTGTCACCAGAGGTATGACAACACAGAGAAAGGAAGAAAAAAATCTACCAGAAGAAAAGATAGATAAAGAAGAAGTAGAACTTAGTACTACGTTCTTCTCCAGTATTGTCGATGGTCATCAAGAAAATCCACAATCAAATAGATCGTCACGAAATCAGTTGATTGCTGAGCAGAAAGTAGACCCAGAGTTGCTACAGTTGCGTGAAAAAGCTGTGGACGAGAAGGAAACTCCTACTGATGATGTCTATTACTATATAGACCATGACATGCTAATGCGAAGATGGAAACCTGTGGACGCTGGTACAGATGAAGATTGGAGGAGCAAGGATCAAATTGTGGTACCCCCTAAGTACCGAAGTGACATCCTATACGTGGCACATGACACTCCTTTTTCAGGTCATCTAGGGATAAAAAAAACCTACCATAGGATCTTACCCTATTTTTATTGGCCAGGCCTGAAGAGAGACGTAGTCAGTCACTGTAAGAACTGTCATACGTGTCAAATGGTGGGAAAACCAAACCAGGTAATTCCAGTGGCTCCGTTGCAGCCAATACCTGCGTTTGATGAGCCCTTCAGCCACATCATTGTTGATTGTGTTGGCCCTTTACCGAAGACAAAGTCAGGGCACCAGTACATTCTTACTATAATGTGCTCGTCTACACGCTATCCAGAGGCCATCCCCTTGAGGAGCATCACTGCGGAGAAGATTGCTGAGAGTCTGACTGAATTCTTCACTAGATATGGGTTGCCTAAATCCGTACAGACAGACCGGGGTACTAACTTTACCTCGAAATTATTCAGTCAAGCTCTTAAGACTCTATGCGTGGAGCATAGAACTTCCACTGCCTACCACCCAGAGAGTCAAGGAGCCTTGGAGAGATTCCATCAGACAATGAAGACGATGCTGAAAACCTATTGTCTGGAGTACCAGAAGGACTGGGACAAAGGGCTGCCTTTGGTACTGTTTGCTGCCAGGGAAGCTGTACAGGAGTCCCTTGGATTTAGCCCATTTGAGCTAATCTTTGGACATACTGTTCGAGGACCACTCAAATTACTTCAAGAAGCGTGGATGACCGAATCGGATCCCCCTGGACTGATAAAATACATAGATAAGTACAAAAATCGTTTATTTAACACCTTTGATTTTGTTAGAAAAAATTTGTCCACTGCCCAAAGGCAGATGAAATTGTGGTATGACAAAAAATCTAAAAAAAGAATTTTTGACCCAGGAGATAAGGTATTAGTGTTTTTGCCTTCTCCAGGTCAGCCTTTAAGTGCCAAATATTTTGGTCCTTATGAGGTAGAAAAAAAAATCAATGATGTAAACTATTTAGTGAAAACCCCTGAGAGGAGAAAGACAAAAAGACTATGTCATGTAAACATGATGAAACCTTACTTTCAGAAACCTGAAGAAAAAAAAATTGAGAATGTTAGAATTATCCCCCAATTTCCAGTAAGTAAGTAAATTAACCAATTTGTTTTAAGTAAATCCATGTCTGCATGAAAGATAGAATGTTTCAATTCAAAACTGCTTCAATGTGAACTCTTTTAAAAAGGAAATAATGACGTCGAAAGGTCATGGTAAAATGAAAGATTGAAATATTTTTAATGAAATTGTCTATAAACTATTTCAATTCGTGAACAGACTATGTTTAATGTTCTCAAAATAACATAAACGAATGTCATATTGAGATAATGGTTGTTAAATAATGCTCATTTAATACGATAACTTTTTAATCGCGTAGCAGGGCACCAGTACATGAACAGATAGACCACAGCATAAACAAACAACAATGCAAACCTGCAGTTGCCGGTACAGATGAAGATTTGAGGAGCATCACTGAAGAAACGAGTGCGGAGAGCTGGACCGAAACTACCAAAAGCTATGGGTTACCACAATCCATACCGACAGATCGAGGGACCAACTTCGCCCCGGAACTCTTCAATCCAGTCCTAAAGAACTTATGCCTGGAGCATGAGGTGACAACTGAATCCTATCCGGAAAGTCGAGGAGCCTATGGACCAATCTTTGGACCCACTGTCCGAGGACCACTCAAACTACTTCCAGAAGCATGGCAGACCGAATTGGATCTCCTTGGGCTGATCAAGTACCTAGATAAGTACATATATTTTTTGTCTGACATAACTGTGTTTGTTAGAAAAAAATTGTACACTGCTCACATGCAGATGCCATTGTTGTGTGATGAAAGAAAGGCAAAAATATTATATCATTTGAAAATGATAAAGCCTTACCTTCTGAAAACAATTGGAATAAGCTTGATGTTGTTAACATTGTTACTCTTATTTGTAAAATTTATGCCTGGAGTTCAGGATGAATTGAATGACAGATTCACTGATAGTTAGTTACCAAACTTACTATTTTAAAACTAAATCCCTTACTTGTGAAAAAAAAGGACTGAGTAAAAGTATTGTTAGAGTAAATATCATTATAGTGTGATATTTCTAAACAAACTTGTTAGGTTGAGCATTAAAATAATTGCTATAAGAGAAAAAGATCAGTTTTATCCGCAGAATTGGTTTCTATATCAGAGGACATTATAAATGTGGACTGATTATAAGATATGTTTGAGAATCTCTGGAAATGATAATTGAAACATTTGGCAGAGAGGATAATCTGATTGAAAAAGATGTAAATGGTTTTGAGAAAAGAGAATTTTTCTATCACTAAAGTATTGAGAAATGTTTTATGATTGTACTATGGAAATTTATTTTATCATGTACTGTTGTTGAAATATTGCACTGAGTCAGTATGCAAATTTCTTCTATGTGAATTTATTCATTTGTTCTATTATCATTGAATGTATGATAATGTAGGGTAAAAATAGTTGCAGCAAGACAGAACTATGACTAAAAAGAATTCCAAGAATTGTATTATATTTGATTTTTCACTTTTAGGATACTGTTACATGAAAAGCAGACCAGAAGTGAAACTAATGTAAAATAAAACTTATCCTTGTTTTGTATAAATTTAGGATATGTGCCACTGACTTGACACTGTAAACCAGAATGGTTGAGAATGTCATGGTTGAGAATTTATAATGTTGACACACCAATGTTCAACTAATGTATTGTTAATTAAGGATTTCATGTCAAGATTGTAAAACTAATCTATATTTTTTCTGTATTAGTTAAAATAGATTGAATGAATTGTATTGACAAGCAAAAGATTGGGTAGACCTGAACACTGTGAAAGTAACAGGAGAATCTATGAATAAGGAATAAAACCTTTATGGAAAATGGAAAAGAGCAATGTACACCACTGAAAAGATTGGAAATGGAATGTTTTACCACAACAGTCAAACCAGCAGTTGTTTTGTACATAAATTGTTACATTGATTTCGCTCTGAAAAAAATTAATAGTAGCCTAAGCTTAACTCTTTTCTACTTCAATAATATTGTATTTGAAATGTCTTTGATGTAATCTAAAGAAAATAAGTACTTACTGTGTAGTACTAAGATTGTATGAAGATAATATAATCTGCTTTGATTGATAGTTAATTAAGTAAATTAACCAATTTGTTTTAAGTAAATCCATGTCTGCATGAAAGATAGAATGTTTCAATTCAAAACTGCTTCAATGTGAACTCTTTTAAAAAGGAAATAATGACGTCGAAAGGTCATGGTAAAATGAAAGATTGAAATATTTTTAATGAAATTGTCTATAAACTATTTCAATTCGTGAACAGACTATGTTTAATGTTCTCAAAATAACATAAATGAATGTCATATTGAGATAATGGTTGTTAAATAATGCTCATTTAATACGATAACTTTTTAATCGCGTAGCAATTTTATTTGACCTCGGCTGTGATGAGGTAGAAATTTGCATAGCGATGTCAATATTGTTAGAATCAATTGGGAATGAGAGAGAAAAAAAAAGAGAGAGAGAGAGAGAGAGAAAGGCGGAATTGACCTACATTTTGGGTCGCGTCACCGACAGTTGTCTAATGTTGTCCAAGCCTACAGGCTGAAAAAAAAAATACTGTCGAGAAAATGATCGTGTTGTTGTGTAATTAGGTCAAGCCTAGTAGTATTTTTTTCATCAAGAGCGTTGTTTTTTTTTCTCCTTATGAAAAAAATAAGTCGTGTCTGCATAGACATTAAGTGATTTTTTCTTTTGTTGTTTGATTACAAATGTAAAAGATATTAGTTTATAAATTAAATGGACGAGAGAGTTTTTATTACAGTGGAATGTTCAATGTAATAGAAATTATTAACTTGTATTATATTATATCTATTAAGAATGATTATGTATTTTTCTTGTATACAAGATTTAGATAAACAATTTAATTGTCCATTGTTTTGAATTAAAAATGGAATGATTGAATGACTATAGTTAAGCCATTTGATAAGATGAATTTATATTGCATATATTATTATGTTATTGTTATCAGTTCGATTGAATTATTGGGATCGCCAATTGAACTGTATTGTTTTTCCCGGAATATTTTCTTTTATAATTATTCCCTAAAATTAACATTTTTCGTATGGTTAAAATGTAAAGGAAATAATTATAAAACTTTAGAAGGGGGGGGATGTTACGAATATCGGTCATAAATGAATGACGTAGTAAGGCATTGACCTCTTAACAAGTGCGTATCAGAGTCCAAAGCGACCAAGGTTTGACCTTTATGCCCTGAGGGCAGTTTAAATAAAATAATTCGTTCAAATCCCGTGGAAATTGGGGGATAATTCTGGATCGTAGTAATTATAGAGAAAGAGGTTAAAATGCGTATTAAGACCCTGTAGAATCTTCGATGATCGTTTTCTTTGTAAAGTCCCGACCTCCTTAAAGTTAGTTCAGTTTAAACGTTTGTAGAGTGAGGTCGCTATATTCATTTGTATATTGTATGCCATTGTATTGAAACTTATGTTGCCATCAGTTGATCAAGTTTATTGATCGTTTATATTGAGTCTACAATTTAAATAAAATTGTTTATTCAACAACTGGAGTTGTTTGATCTATCATTGTTGAGAAAGGTGTTGAAGATAATTATCACGAATATAACTACATTACTGCATAGACCTGTCAGTCAAGGAACCCCTAGCTTGGGCTACAGATTAGCAGAATCTAGAGACTTCTAATAAAGATACAACTATATTCATTGAATCCGATTTAACGAGTCGTAATAATAGTCATCATAAAGAGGTCCATAACAAAATATTTATTCAAATTCTGTCTACGTGGGAGGCACTGTCTGTGTTCGGACATACTGTTTTCAGCTTTGTACACAATCATCTTTAAAATTTATCTTCTACAAATATTAAGTGGTGTAAAAATATTTCAAAGGACTTTATAAAAGGTAAAGTTGATATTTTTTATCTTCTATTTACGTCATTAATATAAAAACATGGCGAAAGCTAATCTTACGTTGGAGCAATTGAATATTTTTGCTATCACGTCAGAACAGTTAAATAGCATGTCACTAACCCAGTTAAAAGAGATGGCAAATTCTCTGGGAATAGACATTACTGAAGTTACACCAGTAAGGAGTAAATTGATTCACGATATTAAGGACTGTTTGAAAAGACATGGTAGAATGCTTGAAGAAAATACTATGAATAATGAAGAATCAGTGGTTCTCAATGTATCAGAAACCCTGAAAACAGACATAAATAACCATGAATTTAAAATGAATGTAAATGAACTAAGTGCGGACATGAAATTCCAGTTAGAAATGAAGAAGTTAGAATTACAATTGGAGGGTAAAAGAATAGAAGTACAATTGAAAGAGAAAGAATTGGAAAAAGAAAGAATCGCTAGTAATGAAAGGATTGAATTGGCAAAGTCTCGTTCGTCAACTCATACGATTCCAGAAGCAAATAATGTGGAGCTATATAAGTTTAAAAAGCATGTTCCAAGCATGGAGAACATAGAGATTGATGAGTTCTTTATGGTCTTCGAAAGAAACTCGATCGATTATAAATTTCCTGAAGATAAGAAAGCAGTACTTTTACGTTCAGCTCTAACAAAAGGCAAGGCTCTAGATGTTGTATTGAATTTGACTCCAGAGGAATGCAATGATTATGAACTAATAAAGAGCAGAGTACTATTGAGTTATGTTCTAACTCCAGAAAAGTATCGAAAGTTATATCGTGAGTACAAGAAGGAACCAGAAGTTTCACATGTTGACTTCCTGAGATTAGAGAAAAAGTATTTTGATCGATGGTTACGTTCTAAGAATGTGAATAAAGATTATGAAAAACTATATAATCTCATGGAGGATTTTACTGAGAAGATTCGCACTGATATAAAAGTTCATTTGGCTGATCGTGGTATTGAAATAGCAGAACAAGCAGCAGTTAAAGCCGATGAATACGTCATTATTCACCCGCATAGCCATTATTTTCAAAATGACAGAACAAGTTTGAGGACTCAAAACAGTAATACAGAGAGGAAGTTAAGATCGACAGAGGATAAAAGTAAACAAAAAGCCGATAAACAAGAGAATTCAAGTTTTGTACAAAAGAGAATTACCTGTACATTCTGTAAGAAAGATGGACATATAAAAGAGAATTGTTGGAGTCTACATAAAGAGAAAAGACCCATTAAAAACAAGAACAACGTGGTTTTATCACACATCGCCGTACAAACTGAAACTCACATAAATAAAACTGCCCACAAAAGAATTAAAGCTGATAGAAAGACATTTGATGTTAGTCATGAGGAGATGGCGAAACACGCATGTCCAAGTTGCTCAAAGTCGGAAAAAGTCTTTGAAATGAAGACCGAGGCTATTGAACATTCTAGTTTCAACTCCAAAGGGAGTGTGACAGATGAACAATCAGTAAATAAAACGTTTACTTATGGAGGCAGTAGTGTAGCAAGAAACTCAGTAGGCAGAGAACTACCCGAGTGTATGCTATCGGATGTTAGCGAGGGCTATGTGTCACCTATAGATAATCAAGCTAGAGAACGGAAGATTAAAATTCTACGTGACTCCGGTGCTGATATATCTTTACTGTTGAAGAATACTGTACCAACGTCGAAATTGACTCATACAGGCCAGTATGCCTTGATCAATACTATGGCTGGAACACTCACGGCACCGTTACATCGTATACAGTTGAAGAGTAATTACTTCACTGGATCTGTTATTGTTGGGATAGTGAAGAAATTTCCCTACAGAGGCATTTCATTACTTTTAGGAAGTGACATTGCCAAGAATCAGGTACATCCTGTACTTAAAGAAACCAAAGACTCTGTTCAGTGTAGGAATACTGAACATTCAGTATGTGTTATCACCAGAGCTATGGAGAAACAGCAGATGACTGATGAATCGACAAAGAAACCAGAACCAACACCAGAGATTGACTTGCAAGCAACCTTCATGGCGGATGTTCTAGGTGGTCACTCAAGTCATACTGATCAAAATAATTTGTCGCCTAGACAACTACTCATTCTTGCTCAGGGCAAAGATCCAGAGATCGGGAAGCTAAAAGAGGAAACAAAGAATGAAGGAGAATTAGAAACAATGGCCGCAGGTTATTACCTGAGGGACGAGTTGTTGATGAGGAAATGGAGAGGGAAAGAAAACGACGATGAAACATGCAGCGAAGTACATCAAATCGTGGTACCCAATGTATACCGCAAGGACATATTACATATGGCCCATGATTCACCGTATGCTGGTCACCTAGGGATACAGAAAACCTTCGACAGGATTCTTCCATATTTTTTCTGGCCTGGCCTACGTCGTGACGTCACATCGTTTTGCAGTTCATGTCATGTCTGCCAGATGGTCGGCAAACCGAATCAGACCATTCCGGTAGCTCCTCTACGACCCATACCAGCATTCTCAGAACCCTTCAGTCACATCATTATAGACTGCGTCGGTCCGTTGCCTAAAACTAAGGCTGGCCACCAGTATCTGTTCACTATTATGTGTTCGGCAACGAGATTCCCAGAGGCTATTCCTCTACGTAGCATCAATGCCGACAAAATCTCTGATGCACTTATCGGATTCTTCACCCGATATGGTCTTCCGAAAACCGTGCAGTCAGATCAAGGTTCAAATTTCACATCGAAGTTATTTTGCCAAGTCTTAGAACGGCTGGGTATTATTCGTCATGCAGTATCGAGTGCATATCATCCACAGAGTCAAGGCGCACTGGAACGATACCACCAAACATTGAAAAACATGCTCCGTACTTTCTGTTTCGAGCATAACGACGACTGGGATCGTGGTATTCCCTTCGCACTCTTCGCAACCAGAGAGGCTGTACAAGAATCTCTTGGTTTCAGTCCCTTTGAACTGGTATTCGGACACACAGTTCGTGGACCACTAAAGCTGTTACAAGAGACATGGTTATCATCCACTGAAGACACTGGTCTACTGACATACGTGGAAAATTTTAAAAATAGACTGTATAATGCATTAAAAGTTGTCAGATCTAATCTTTTGCAGGCACAAGACAAGATGAAGGTCTATTATGACGTCAACGCAAGAACCCGTATCTTCCAACCTGGTGATAAAGTTCTCATGCTGACGCCACTGTCTGGTCAACCCCTGAGTGCCAAGTTTACAGGACCCTACGAGGTTATGGCTAAGCTTAGTGAGGTTAACTATCTTGTAAAGACCCCTGATAGACGGAAATCGCAACGAGTGTGCCATATCAATATGTTGAAACCATACATTACCAGAGAAGAACAAAAAGTTGTTGCCTCGGTAAACACTGTTATTAAAGTCGGGAATAATTCACCCGAAATTGAGCGTGAAGTGGCAGAAAGCAAACTGCAAAATACAAAGGCTCTGAAAAACCTAAATGAAAAATTGGCACATTTACCTGGTTGCGAACAATCCGCTATCAAAGGTCTAATTAATGAAAATATCCATTTATTTGGAGATGTACCTAGTAGAACTAGTGTAGTAAAGCATGTTGTTATTCTAAATGAAAATACTAAAGCTATTAAACAACATCCATACAGGTCAAATCCTATCCAGTTAGAATGCATCCGTAAAGAGGTTCGCTACATGCTTGACAATGACATCATTACACCTAGTAGTAGTGACTGGTCTTCCCCTTGCGTATTGGTACCTAAAGCCGACGGATCCATGAGGTTTTGTGTGGACTACCGTAAGGTAAACAAAGTGACAAAAACTGATTCCTATCCAATACCAAGAATCGACGATCTAATAGATCAAGTGAGTAATGCTAAGTTTGTGACGAAAATTGACCTATTAACGGCGTATTTTCAGATTCCACTGACGGAGAGGGCTCAGGAGATATCATCGTTTGTAACCCCTGACGGACTGTACAAATTTAAGGTCATGCCCTTTGGTATGGTTAATGCACCCTCTACTTTTCAACGGTTAATAAATACCATTACTCAGGACATTCCTAAATGTCACGCATACCTCGACGATATTGTTGTCTTTAGTGACGATTTTAAATCTCATTTAGATCAACTACATTTGTTATTTACGAAATTGACTCATGCTAATCTCACCATTAACTTGACTAAGAGTCAGTTCTGCCATGCAACCATCGAGTATCTAGGTCACATAGTGGGGAATGGTTTGGTAAAACCATTAAATGCAAAGGTTAAGGCTATTCGTGAGTTCCCTGTTCCTGAAACCTGTAAACAACTCCGCGGTTTTCTCGGGATGGCGGGGTACTACCGTCGGTTCTGTCAAAATTTCTCAACCATTGCATGTCCATTAACAAATCTATTAAAGAAGAATTGCACTTTCAAATGGTCTAATGAATGCCACCAGGCCTTTGATAAATTAAAAGATGTTCTTTCTGAGGCACCTGTATTAGTAACACCCAATTACAGTAAACCCTTTAAAATTACCGTTGACGCGTGTGATACAGGGATGGGAGCGGTCATTTCTCAAAAGGGTGATGATTCACTGGAACACCCGATTAGTTTTTACTCTCAAAAATTTGATAAGCATCAAAGAAACTATAGTGTGATAGAAAAAGAACTTTTGGGATTAATTCTAGCATTGAAACATTTTAATTTTTATATCAATGGTTCTCCATATCCAATTGATATTTTAACTGATCATAACCCTTTAGTTTTCCTTTCCAGGGTTAAACAGAACCAAAGAATTATTCGCTGGAGCTTATTCCTCCAAGCATATAATTTAAATGTGGTATATTTACCAGGTAAACAAAATGTGGTCGCTGACACGTTGTCGCGCATGTAACTGGTGAACCAGAAGATAAAAGTCAGTTTCTCATGAAATGTTTTCTTTTATGTCATTCATTGTATTGATTAACATATATATTATTGTAAATATGACAATAAATAAACTATGTTTTGAAATATTACGATATGAAACATTACAGAACAAAACTTCAAATTCTACTAGAAACAATCATACGTTGTAAGGTAAAAGGTAACTATTGCATACATCAATTGCACACACACCGGTATTTAACTTGAATACATCCACACTTGTGTTTGTTCAATTGATTATTGATGTGTTTTGCAAATTTTTTGTTTTCTATGTCGTCATGTTATAATTTGGATGTCTTATTTTATGCTATGTAAAAGCTAAATCAGCTGAGATTATCACATTTTTAAATATTCTTGATGTCATAATTTAGACATCATAATAATGTAATAACTGAAAATCATTAGTTAATGATACAGTGATCGGTTATAAATAAATTAAACTTTCTAAAGAATTATCTATCAATTATTAATCGGTTCCACTTATTTGGGTAATTCATATAAATTCTATGGGAATTGGTTATTAGTGGTAATAGTTTTATGGTCAACGTTGTACACACAATAATCATAATTGTAAATATTAGTTGATAAATAAATGTTTAATTAATAATCATTGATAAGATAATGTGATAAGGGATTCCATAATAGCGACTTTGTTATTAAGGGGATATGTAATGTATGGTTCATTTTAATCTTAAAAAGATTGTCCCATAGTAAATTAAATCTTACGAATAGTTTGGGAATTCGGTTCATTTTTATGGGTATTCTACAAAGAATTCCATACTTAACACTGTCTGTAATTCCTTTGTGTCTTAAGGGGGGGGGGAGTGTTACAAAAGTTTTATTTCCATAATTATATTGGTTCTATTATTATTAACTAAAGTTAAAAAGAAATAATCTTAAACCCGAAATGTTTCCGTGTTGGGAATAAAACATGTATAATATGTCTAGACACTACGTCATAGCATTAAAATACGTGATATGCACGAGGGTTGAAGATTGGTTAGGTTAGTTCTAGCTTGGGCGCTAATGTGTGAGGACTGTTTTTTACCCCTTTCTTAAAGATAGGATTACGGCTTAGTACGATATAGAAGAATCTCAACTGATTAAGTTTCATCATATAATACTGGTACATGTGTTCTGTTTTACTGTTATATTTATCATCTCAACTTGTTGGAATAAAATTATGTTCAATCATTCAAACAGGATTGTGGATTTCCTTTATATTAAGGTACAGTTTATCTAAATCATTTCATACACAAAAGATTCACATCAAACGAGTAAAATAAACATCAAATCTAATTGAATAACATCAATACAAATTCTTATGCAACCTTGTGAGATCCAAGATGGATATGAATCAAAAGAATATATAATAATACATTACTAAAAAATATCATCATACGTCAGTAGCTGATTTCGCACGTGACAAAAGTTTGGGGGCTCGAGTCCTGGATCTAAAGTTTGTATGTATAAGAAATTGAGAATATACAACTGTTCTAGTGAAAACGATTTACAACAAATATTTATTCAAATTCTGTCTACGTGGGAGGCACTGTCTGTGTTCGGACATACTGTTTTCAGCTTTGTACACAATCATCTTTAAAATTTATCTTCTACAAATATTAAGTGGTGTAAAAATATTTCAAAGGACTTTATAAAAGGTAAAGTTGATATTTTTTATCTTCTATTTACGTCATTAATATAAAAACATGGCGGAAGCTAATCTTACGTTGGAGCAATTGAATATTTTTGCTATCACGTCAGAACAGTTAAATAGCATGTCACTAACCCAGTTAAAAGAGATGGCAAATTCTCTGGGAATAGACATTACTGAAGTTACACCAGTAAGGAGTAAATTGATTCAAGATATTAAGGACTGTTTGAAAAGACATGGTAGAATGCTTGAAGAAAATACTATGAATAATGAAGAATCAGTGGTTCTCAATGTATCAGAAACCCTGAAAACAGACATAAATAACCATGAATTTAAAATGAATGTAAATGAACTAAGTGCGGACATGAAATTCCAGTTAGAAATGAAGAAGTTAGAATTACAATTGGAGGGTAAAAGAATAGAAGTACAATTGAAAGAGAAAGAATTGGAAAAAGAAAGAATCGCTAGTAATGAAAGGATTGAATTGGCAAAGTCTCGTTCGTCAACTCATACGATTCCAGAAGCAAATAATGTGGAGCTATATAAGTTTAAAAAGCATGTTCCAAGCATGGAGAACATAGAGATTGATGAGTTCTTTATGGTCTTCGAAAGAAACTCGATCGATTATAAATTTCCTGAAGATAAGAAAGCAGTACTTTTACGTTCAGCTCTAACAAAAGGCAAGGCTCTAGATGTTGTATTGAATTTGACTCCAGAGGAATGCAATGATTATGAACTAATAAAGAGCAGAGTACTATTGAGTTATGTTCTAACTCCAGAAAAGTATCGAAAGTTATATCGTGAGTACAAGAAGGAACCAGAAGTTTCACATGTTGACTTCCTGAGATTAGAGAAAAAGTATTTTGATCGATGGTTACGTTATAAGAATGTGAATAAAGATTATGAAAAACTATATAATCTCATGGAGGATTTTACTGAGAAGATTCGCACTGATATAAAAGTTCATTTGGCTGATCGTGGTATTGAAATAGCAGAACAAGCAGCAGTTAAAGCCGATGAATACGTCATTATTCACCCGCATAGCCATTATTTTCAAAATGACAGAACAAGTTTGAGGACTCAAAACAGTAATACAGAGAGGAAGTTAAGATCGACAGAGGATAAAAGTAAACAAAAAGCCGATAAACAAGAGAATTCAAGTTTTGTACAAAAGAGAATTACCTGTACATTCTGTAAGAAAGATGGACATATAAAAGAGAATTGTTGGAGTCTACATAAAGAGAAAAGACCCATTAAAAACAAGAACAACGTGGTTTTATCACACATCGCCGTACAAACTGAAACTCACATAAATAAAACTGCCCACAAAAGAATTAAAGCTGATAGAAAGACATTTGATGTTAGTCATGAGGAGATGGCAAAACACGCATGTCCAAGTTGCTCAAAGTCGGAAAAAGTCTTTGAAATGAAGACCGAGGCTATTGAACATTCTAGTTTCAACTCCAAAGGGAGTGTGACAGATGAACAATCAGTAAATAAAACGTTTACTTATGGAGGCAGTAGTGTAGCAAGAAACTCAGTAGGCAGAGAACTACCCGAGTGTATGCTATCGGATGTTAGCGAGGGCTATGTGTCACCTATAGATAATCAAGCTAGAGAACGGAAGATTAAAATTCTACGTGACTCCGGTGCTGATATATCTTTACTGTTGAAGAATACTGTACCAACGTCGAAATTGACTCATACAGGCCAGTATGCCTTGATCAATACTATGGCTGGAACACTCACGGCACCGTTACATCGTATACAGTTGAAGAGTAATTACTTCACTGGATCTGTTATTGTTGGGATAGTGAAGAAATTTCCCTACAGAGGCATTTCATTACTTTTAGGAAGTGACATTGCCAAGAATCAGGTACATCCTGTACTTAAAGAAACCAAAGACTCTGTTCAGTGTAGGAATACTGAACATTCAGTATGTGTTATCACCAGAGCTATGGAGAAACAGCAGATGACTGATGAATCGACAAAGAAACCAGAACCAACACCAGAGATTGACTTGCAAGCAACCTTTATGGCGGATGTTCTAGGTGGTCACTCAAGTCATACTGATCAAAATAATTTGTCGCCTAGACAACTACTCATTCTTGCTCAGGGCAAAGATTCAGAGATCGGGAAGCTAAAAGAGGAAGCAAAGAATGAAGGAGAATTAGAAACAATGGCCGCAGGTTATTACCTGAGGGACGAGTTGTTGATGAGGAAATGGAGAGGGAAAGAAAACGACGATGAAACATGCAGCGAAGTACATCAAATCGTGGTACCCAATGTATACCGCAAGGACATATTACATATGGCCCATGATTCACCGTATGCTGGTCACCTAGGGATACAGAAAACCTTCGACAGGATTCTTCCATATTTCTTCTGGCCTGGCCTACGTCGTGACGTCACATCGTTTTGCAGTCCATGTCATGTCTGCCAGATGGTCGGCAAACCGCATCAGACCATTCCGGTAGCTCCTCTACGACCCATACCAGCATTCTCAGAACCCTTCAGTCACATCCTTATAGACTGCGTCGGTCCGTTGCCTAAAACTAAGGCTGGCCACCAGTATCTGTTCACTATTATGTGTTCGGCAACGAGATTCCCAGAGGCTATTCCTCTACGTAGCATCAATGCCGACAAAATCTCTGATGCACTTATCGGATTCTTCACCCGATATGGTCTTCCGAAAACCGTGCAGTCAGATCAAGGTTCAAATTTCACATCGAAGTTATTTCGCCAAGTCTTAGAACGGCTGGGTATTCGTCATGCAGTATCGAGTGCATATCATCCACAGAGTCAAGGCGCACTGGAACGATACCACCAAACATTGAAAAACATGCTCCGTACTTTCTGTTTCGAGCATAACGACGACTGGGATCGTGGTATTCCCTTCGCACTCTTCGCAACCAGAGAGGCTGTACAAGAATCTCTTGGTTTCAGTTCCTTTGAACTGGTATTCGGACACACAGTTCGTGGACCACTAAAGCTGTTACAAGAGACATGGTTATCATCCACTGAAGACACTGGTCTACTGACATACGTGGAAAATTTTAAAAATAGACTGTATAATGCATTAAAAGTTGTCAGATCTAATCTTTTGCAGGCACAAGACAAGATGAAGGTCTATTATGACGTCAACGCAAGAACCCGTATCTTCCAACCTGGTGATAAAGTTCTCATGCTGACGCCACTGTCTGGTCAACCCCTGAGTGCCAAGTTTACAGGACCCTACGAGGTTATGGCTAAGCTTAGTGAGGTTAACTATCTTGTAAAGACCCCTGATAGACGGAAATCGCAACGAGTGTGCCATATCAATATGTTGAAACCATACATTACCAGAGAAGAACAAAAAGTTGTTGCCTCGGTAAACACTGTTATTAAAGTCGGGAATAATTCACCCGAAATTGAGCGTGAAGTGGCAGAAAGCAAACTGCAAAATACAAAGGCTCTGAAAAACCTAAATGAAAAATTGGCACATTTACCTGATTGCGAACAATCCGCTATCAAAGGTCTAATTAATGAAAATATCCATTTATTTGGAGATGTACCTAGTAGAACTAGTGTAGTAAAGCATGTTGTTATTCTAAATGAAAATACTAAAGCTATTAAACAACATCCATACAGGTCAAATCCTATCCAGTTAGAATGCATCCGTAAAGAGGTTCGCTACATGCTTGACAATGACATCATTACACCTAGTAGTAGTGACTGGTCTTCCCCTTGCGTATTGGTACCTAAAGCCGACGGATCCATGAGGTTTTGTGTGGACTACCGTAAGGTAAACAAAGTGACAAAAACTGATTCCTATCCAATACCAAGAATCGACGATCTAATAGATCAAGTGAGTAATGCTAAGTTTGTGACGAAAATTGACCTATTAACGGCGTATTTTCAGATTCCACTGACGGAGAGGGCTCAGGAGATATCATCGTTTGTAACCCCTGACGGACTGTACAAATTTAAGGTCATGCCCTTTGGTATGGTTAATGCACCCTCTACTTTTCAACGGTTAATAAATACCATTACTCAGGACATTCCTAAATGTCACGCATACCTCGACGATATTGTTGTCTTTAGTGACGATTTTAAATCTCATTTAGATCAACTACATTTGTTATTTACGAAATTGACTCATGCTAATCTCACCATTAACTTGACTAAGAGTCAGTTCTGCCATGCAACCATCGAGTATCTAGGTCACATAGTGGGGAATGGTTTGGTAAAACCATTAAATGCAAATGTTAAGGCTATTCGTGAGTTCCCTGTTCCTGAAACCTGTAAACAACTCCGCGGTTTTCTCGGGATGGCGGGGTACTACCGTCGGTTCTGTCAAAATTTCTCAACCATTGCATGTCCATTAACAAATCTATTAAAGAAGAATTGCACTTTCAAATGGTCTAATGAATGCCACCAGGCCTTTGATAAATTAAAAGATGTTCTTTCTGAGGCACCTGTATTAGTAACACCCAATTACAGTAAACCCTTTAAAATTACCGTTGACGCGTGTGATACAGGGATGGGAGCGGTCATTTCTCAAAAGGGTGATGATTCACTGGAACACCCGATTAGTTTTTACTCTCAAAAATTTGATAAGCATCAAAGAAACTATAGTGAGATAGAAAAAGAACTTTTGGGATTAATTCTAGCATTGAAACATTTTAATTTTTATATCAATGGTTCTCCATATCCAATTGATATTTTAACTGATCATAACCCTTTAGTTTTCCTTTCCAGGGTTAAACAGAACCAAAGAATTATTCGCTGGAGCTTATTCCTCCAAGCATATAATTTAAATGTGGTATATTTACCAGGTAAACAAAATGTGGTCGCTGACACGTTGTCGCGCATGTAACTGGTGAACCAGAAGATAAAAGTCAGTTTCTCATGAAATGTTTTCTTTTATGTCATTCATTGTATTGATTAACATATATATTATTGTAAATATGACAATAAATAAACTATGTTTTGAAATATTACGATATGAAACATTACAGAACAAAACTTCAAATTCTACTAGAAACAATCATACGTTGTAAGGTAAAAGGTAACTATTGCATACATCAATTGCACACACACCGGTATTTAACTTGAATACATCCACACTTGTGTTTGTTCAATTGATTATTGATGTGTTTTGCAAATTTTTTGTTTTCTATGTCGTCATGTTATAATTTGGATGTCTTATTTTATGCTATGTAAAAGCTAAATCAGCTGAGATTATCACATTTTTAAATATTCTTGATGTCATAATTTAGACATCATAATAATGTAATAACTGAAAATCATTAGTTAATGATACAGTGATCGGTTATAAATAAATTAAACTTTCTAAAGAATTATCTATCAATTATTAATCGGTTCCACTTATTTGGGTAATTCATATAAATTCTATGGGAATTGGTTATTAGTGGTAATAGTTTTATGGTCAACGTTGTACACACAATAATCATAATTGTAAATATTAGTTGATAAATAAATGTTTAATTAATAATCATTGATAAGATAATGTGATAAGGGATTCCATAATAGCGACTTTGTTATTAAGGGGATATGTAATGTATGGTTCATTTTAATCTTAAAAAGATTGTCCCATACTAAATTAAATCTTACGAAAAGTTTGGGAATTCGGTTCATTTTTATGGGTATTCTACAAATAATTCCATACTTAACACTGTCTGTAATTCCTTTGTGTCTTAAGGGGGGGGGGAGTGTTACAAAAGTTTTATTTCCATAATTATATTGGTTCTATTATTATTAACTAAAGTTAAAAAGAAATAATCTTAAACCCGAAATGTTTCCGTGTTGGGAATAAAACATGTATATGTCTAGACACTACGTCATAGCATTAAAATACGTGATATGCACGAGGGTTGAAGATTGGTTAGGTTAGTTCTAGCTTGGGCGCTAATGTGTGAGGACTGTTTTTTACCCCTTTCTTAAAGATAGGATTACGGCTTAGTACGATATAGAAGAATCTCAACTGATTAAGTTTCATCATATAATACTGGTACATGTGTTCTGTTTTACTGTTATATTTATCATCTCAACTTGTTGGAATAAAATTATGTTCAATCATTCAAACAGGATTGTGGATTTCCTTTATATTAAGGTACAGTTTATCTAAATCATTTCATACACAAAAGATTCACATCAAACGAGTAAAATAAACATCAAATCTAATTGAATAACATCAATACAAATTCTTATGCAACCTTGTGAGATCCAAGATGGATATGAATCAAAAGAATATATAATAATACATTACTAAAAAATATCATCAAACGTCAGTAGCTGATTTCGCACGTGACAAAAGTTTGGGGGCTCGAGTCCTGGATCTAAAGTTTGTATGTATAAGAAATTGAGAATATACAACTGTTCTAGTGAAAACGATTTACAACAAATATTTATTCAAATTCTGTCTACGTGGGAGGCACTGTCTGTGTTCGGACATACTGTTTTCAGCTTTGTACACAATCATCTTTAAAATTTATCTTCTACAAATATTAAGTGGTGTAAAAATATTTCAAAGGACTTTATAAAAGGTAAAGTTGATATTTTTTATCTTCTATTTACGTCATTAATATAAAAACATGGCGGAAGCTAATCTTACGTTGGAGCAATTGAATATTTTTGCTATCACGTCAGAACAGTTAAATAGCATGTCACTAACCCAGTTAAAAGAGATGGCAAATTCTCTGGGAATAGACATTACTGAAGTTACACCAGTAAGGAGTAAATTGATTCAAGATATTAAGGACTGTTTGAAAAGACATGGTAGAATGCTTGAAGAAAATACTATGAATAATGAAGAATCAGTGGTTCTCAATGTATCAGAAACCCTGAAAACAGACATAAATAACCATGAATTTAAAATGAATGTAAATGAACTAAGTGCGGACATGAAATTCCAGTTAGAAATGAAGAAGTTAGAATTACAATTGGAGGGTAAAAGAATAGAAGTACAATTGAAAGAGAAAGAATTGGAAAAAGAAAGAATCGCTAGTAATGAAAGGATTGAATTGGCAAAGTCTCGTTCGTCAACTCATACGATTCCAGAAGCAAATAATGTGGAGCTATATAAGTTTAAAAAGCATGTTCCAAGCATGGAGAACATAGAGATTGATGAGTTCTTTATGGTCTTCGAAAGAAACTCGATCGATTATAAATTTCCTGAAGATAAGAAAGCAGTACTTTTACGTTCAGCTCTAACAAAAGGCAAGGCTCTAGATGTTGTATTGAATTTGACTCCAGAGGAATGCAATGATTATGAACTAATAAAGAGCAGAGTACTATTGAGTTATGTTCTAACTCCAGAAAAGTATCGAAAGTTATATCGTGAGTACAAGAAGGAACCAGAAGTTTCACATGTTGACTTCCTGAGATTAGAGAAAAAGTATTTTGATCGATGGTTACGTTCTAAGAATGTGAATAAAGATTATGAAAAACTATATAATCTCATGGAGGATTTTACTGAGAAGATTCGCACTGATATAAAAGTTCATTTGGCTGATCGTGGTATTGAAATAGCAGAACAAGCAGCAGTTAAAGCCGATGAATACGTCATTATTCACCCGCATAGCCATTATTTTCAAAATGACAGAACAAGTTTGAGGACTCAAAACAGTAATACAGAGAGGAAGTTAAGATCGACAGAGGATAAAAGTAAACAAAAAGCCGATAAACAAGAGAATTCAAGTTTTGTACAAAAGAGAATTACCTGTACATTCTGTAAGAAAGATGGACATATAAAAGAGAATTGTTGGAGTCTACATAAAGAGAAAAGACCCATTAAAAACAAGAACAACGTGGTTTTATCACACATCGCCGTACAAACTGAAACTCACATAAATAAAACTGCCCACAAAAGAATTAAAGCTGATAGAAAGACATTTGATGTTAGTCATGAGGAGATGGCGAAACACGCATGTCCAAGTTGCTCAAAGTCGGAAAAAGTCTTTGAAATGAAGACCGAGGCTATTGAACATTCTAGTTTCAACTCCAAAGGGAGTGTGACAGATGAACAATCAGTAAATAAAACGTTTACTTATGGAGGCAGTAGTGTAGCAAGAAACTCAGTAGGCAGAGAACTACCCGAGTGTATGCTATCGGATGTTAGCGAGGGCTATGTGTCACCTATAGATAATCAAGCTAGAGAACGGAAGATTAAAATTCTACGTGACTCCGGTGCTGATATATCTTTACTGTTGAAGAATACTGTACCAACGTCGAAATTGACTCATACAGGCCAGTATGCCTTGATCAATACTATGGCTGGAACACTCACGGCACCGTTACATCGTATACAGTTGAAGAGTAATTACTTCACTGGATCTGTTATTGTTGGGATAGTGAAGAAATTTCCCTACAGAGGCATTTCATTACTTTTAGGAAGTGACATTGCCAAGAATCAGGTACATCCTGTACTTAAAGAAACCAAAGACTCTGTTCAGTGTAGGAATACTGAACATTCAGTATGTGTTATCACCAGAGCTATGGAGAAACAGCAGATGACTGATGAATCGACAAAGAAACCAGAACCAACACCAGAGATTGACTTGCAAGCAACCTTCATGGCGGATGTTCTAGGTGGTCACTCAAGTCATACTGATCAAAATAATTTGTCGCCTAGACAACTACTCATTCTTGCTCAGGGCAAAGATCCAGAGATCGGGAAGCTAAAAGAGGAAGCAAAGAATGAAGGAGAATTAGAAACAATGGCCGCAGGTTATTACCTGAGGGACGAGTTGTTGATGAGGAAATGGAGAGGGAAAGAAAACGACGATGAAACATGCAGCGAAGTACATCAAATCGTGGTACCCAATGTATACCGCAAGGACATATTACATATGGCCCATGATTCACCGTATGCTGGTCACCTAGGGATACAGAAAATCTTCGACAGGATTCTTCCATATTTCTTCTGGCCTGGCCTACGTCGTGACGTCACATCGTTTTGCAGATCATGTCATGTCTGCCAGATGGTCGGCAAACCGAATCAGACCATTCCGGTAGCTCCTCTACGACCCATACCAGCATTCTCAGAACCCTTCAGTCACATCATTATAGACTGCGTCGGTCCGTTGCCTAAAACTAAGGCTGGCCACCAGTATCTGTTCACTATTATGTGTTCGGCAACGAGATTCCCAGAGGCTATTCCTCTACGTAGCATCAATGCCGACAAAATCTCTGATGCACTTATCGGATTCTTCACCCGATATGGTCTTCCGAAAACCGTGCAGTCAGATCAAGGTTCAAATTTCACATCGAAGTTATTTCGCCAAGTCTTAGAACGGCTGGGTATTATTCGTCATGCAGTATCGAGTGCATATCATCCACAGAGTCAAGGCGCACTGGAACGATACCACCAAACATTGAAAAACATGCTCCGTACTTTCTGTTTCGAGCATAACGACGACTGGGATCGTGGTATTCCCTTCGCACTCTTCGCAACCAGAGAGGCTGTACAAGAATCTCTTGGTTTCAGTCCCTTTGAACTGGTATTCGGACACACAGTTCGTGGACCACTAAAGCTGTTACAAGAGACATGGTTATCATCCACTGAAGACACTGGTCTACTGACATACGTGGAAAATTTTAAAAATAGACTGTATAATGCATTAAAAGTTGTCAGATCTAATCTTTTGCAGGCACAAGACAAGATGAAGGTCTATTATGACGTCAACGCAAGAACCCGTATCTTCCAACCTGGTGATAAAGTTCTCATGCTGACGCCACTGTCTGGTCAACCCCTGAGTACCAAGTTTACAGGACCCTACGAGGTTATGGCTAAGCTTAGTGAGGTTAACTATCTTGTAAAGACCCCTGATAGACGGAAATCGCAACGAGTGTGCCATACATTACCAGAGAAGAACAAAAAGTTGTTGCCTCGGTAAACACTGTTATTAAAGTCGGGAATAATTCACCCGAAATTGAGCGTGAAGTGGCAGAAAGCAAACTGCAAAATACAAAGGCTCTGAAAAACCTAAATGAAAAATTGGCACATTTACCTGATTGCGAACAATCCGCTATCAAAGGTCTAATTAATGAAAATATCCATTTATTTGGAGATGTACCTAGTAGAACTAGTGTAGTAAAGCATGTTGTTATTCTAAATGAAAATACTAAAGCTATTAAACAACATCCATACAGGTCAAATCCTATCCAGTTAGAATGCATCCGTAAAGAGGTTCGCTACATGCTTGACAATGACATCATTACACCTAGTAGTAGTGACTGGTCTTCCCCTTGCGTATTGGTACCTAAAGCCGACGGATCCATGAGGTTTTGTGTGGACTACCGTAAGGTAAACAAAGTGACAAAAACTGATTCCTATCCAATACCAAGAATCGACGATCTAATAGATCAAGTGAGTAATGCTAAGTTTGTGACGAAAATTGACCTATTAACGGCGTAATTTCAGATTCCACTGACGGAGAGGGCTCAGGAGATATCATCGTTTGTAACCCCTGACGGACTGTACAAATTTAAGGTCATGCCCTTTGGTATGGTTAATGCACCCTCTACTTTTCAACGGTTAATAAATACCATTACTCAGGACATTCCTAAATGTCACGCATACCTCGACGATATTGTTGTCTTTAGTGACGATTTTAAATCTCATTTAGATCAACTACATTTGTTATTTACGAAATTGACTCATGCTAATCTCACCATTAACTTGACTAAGAGTCAGTTCTGCCATGCAACCATCGAGTATCTAGGTCACATAGTGGGGAATGGTTTGGTAAAACCATTAAATGCAAAGGTTAAGGCTATTCGTGAGTTCCCTGTTCCTGAAACCTGTAAACAACTCCGCGGTTTTCTCGGGATGGCGGGGTACTACCGTCGGTTCTGTCAAAATTTCTCAACCATTGCATGTCCATTAACAAATCTATTAAAGAAGAATTGCACTTTCAAATGGTCTAATGAATGCCACCAGGCCTTTGATAAATTAAAAGATGTTCTTTCTGAGGCACCTGTATTAGTAACACCCAATTACAGTAAACCCTTTAAAATTACCGTTGACGCGTGTGATACAGGGATGGGAGCGGTCATTTCTCAAAAGGGTGATGATTCACTGGAACACCCGATTAGTTTTTACTCTCAAAAATTTGATAAGCATCAAAGAAACTATAGTGTGATAGAAAAAGAACTTTTGGGATTAATTCTAGCATTGAAACATTTTAATTTTTATATCAATGGTTCTCCATATCCAATTGATATTTTAACTGATCATAACCCTTTAGTTTTCCTTTCCAGGGTTAAACAGAACCAAAGAATTATTCGCTGGAGCTTATTCCTCCAAGCATATAATTTAAATGTGGTATATTTACCAGGTAAACAAAATGTGGTCGCTGACACGTTGTCGCGCATGTAACTGGTGAACCAGAAGATAAAAGTCAGTTTCTCATGAAATGTTTTCTTTTATGTCATTCATTGTATTGATTAACATATATATTATTGTAAATATGACAATAAATAAACTATGTTTTGAAATATTACGATATGAAACATTACAGAACAAAACTTCAAATTCTACTAGAAACAATCATACGTTGTAAGGTATAAGGTAACTATTGCATACATCAATTGCACACACACCGGTATTTAACTTGAATACATCCACACTTGTGTTTGTTCAATTGATTATTGATGTGTTTTGCAAATTTTTTGTTGTCTATGTCGTCATGTTATAATTTGGATGTCTTATTTTATGCTATGTAAAAGCTAAATCAGCTGAGATTATCACATTTTTAAATATTCTTGATGTCATAATTTAGACATCATAATAATGTAATAACTGAAAATCATTAGTTAATGATACAGTGATCGGTTATAAATAAATTAAACTTTCTAAAGAATTATCTATCAATTATTAATCGGTTCCACTTATTTGGGTAATTCATATAAATTCTATGGGAATTGGTTATTAGTGGTAATAGTTTTATGGTCAACGTTGTACACACAATAATCATAATTGTAAATATTAGTTGATAAATAAATGTTTAATTAATAATCATTGATAAGATAATGTGATAAGGGATTCCATAATAGCGACTTTGTTATTAAGGGGATATGTAATGTATGGTTCATTTTAATCTTAAAAAGATTGTCCCATACTAAATTAAATCTTACGAAAAGTTTGGGAATTCGGTTCATTTTTATGGGTATTCTACAAAGATTTCCATACTTAACACTGTCTGTAATTCCTTTGTGTCTTAAGGGGAGGGGGAGTGTTACAAAAGTTTTATTTCCATAATTATATTGGTTCTATTATTATTAACTAAAGTTAAAAAGAAATAATCTTAAACCCGAAATGTTTCCGTGTTGGGAATAAAACATGTATATGTCTAGACACTACGTCATAGCATTAAAATACGTGATATGCACGAGGGTTGAAGATTGGTTAGGTTAGTTCTAGCTTGGGCGCTAATGAGTGATGACTGTTTTTTACCACTTTCTTAAAGATAGGATTACGGCTTAGTACGATATAGAAGAATCTCAACTGATTAAGTTTCATCATATAATACTGGTACATGTGTTCTGTTTTACTGTTATATTTATCATCTCAACTTGTTGGAATAAAATTGTGTTCAATCATTCAAACAGGATTGTGGATTTCCTTTATATTAAGGTACAGTTTATCTAAATCATTTCATACACAAAAGATTCACATCAAACGAGTAAAATAAACATCAAATCTAATTGAATAACATCAATACAAATTCTTATGCAACCTTGTGAGATCCAAGATGGATATGAATCAAAAGAATATATAATAATACATTACTAAAAAAATATCATCATACGTCAGTAGCTGATTTCGCACGTGACAAGGGGAAAACCCAAATTGCCGGTATATTAAATAGGGTCTACATATCCTAATATTAAGTAATATGTTGTTAATTTTTCTGGCATTTAATAACAATTCCTTTCTTAAACATTTTATTTTAAATGTGATCTTTCTACAGATGTTTTGTAAAGGGCCTACATTCGAAGGACACCAAGAGGATACTATAGTACGCAGGCTTTGTCAAAAGCATTAACTGCACAATGATTTTTTGCTAGATCTATTTATATTATTAGAAAATAAAAATAAAGATGTGTTATGGTTACGTTGATGTTATTAATTATTGCTGTTTAATTTCAAGTTTGCGTTTGTCTATAAATCTATATCTAAGAATATTTTCAAAAATACCTACGGGGTAAGTTGCCCCTTTAAAAAAAAATGCATTTGAAATATTTCACCAAAGGGTAATAACAATGTCTCCTGTGGTAGTATAAGCGTTAGTACGTATAGAAGTCAATCATATATTAGGTGAACAAATTTATAATATAGCACACCATTTTCTGCCTTAGAGGGGGCTGCATTGGCCCAACAGTTTAAAGAAGTAATAAAAAGCGTCATAAGTTGTGCCCTTTTGTAAAGACAAGCTCTTTAAACAGTCGACTGTTTTCGCAATTGTGCAACGAGTATGACGCTTCGAACAATGCTTACTATTTCAGAAAGCAAGACTGCTCTTTGAAGCAATTTTCGGTGATAAAAGTGAACTGCAAATAATAACTTACTTGGTTGACACCATTGTCGTATTGAATGCATAAAAAATTGAATGAAAATGAAATGTATATGCTGTCTACTTCAGGTCTCGGGCCCCACGAAGAAGGTGTGTCTGTGTGTGTGAGTGTGTGTGTGTGTGTGCAGTTTTTGCGATGCGCCGGGGCCCATAAGAGTTTATCTTTGTAATATTATTTGTAATATCAATGCCGAGGTTTAAGAAAATACATTAATTTAAATTAAAAACTGTACTTGATTAAAGTTTGTGAATAGGCTTGTAAGGCTGTGAATGATATGATTACATTCTAATTGTAAATCTTGTGACAATTTGATAAAATGTTCCACATACCTTTATACTGTTAAAAGATTCCTGATTTCTTTAAACGTATGTAATGCAATTACATCATTTAGATATGACTAGTGTTGGAAAGAAGGATCAAAACAGACCTTTTTTTTATCTCATGCGGCTCTTGGTCTACTGTATCTACTTTCTTTGAAAAACATGATATTTAGGCAGACCAAATGATTACAATGATAAATTATGTGAAATAACACTTTCACATGCTTGCAGCCGAAATTTTATGGTACTTTTTAAATCTACATGACACCACATATCTACGCACTTGCCAGTAGTATAGTATGTAGTTTTCGGGTAGGATTTAGAGGTGACCTACTGACTCCGTGACCTTTGACCCATGACCTTTGACCCCGACCGGGAATGACCCTTGACCCCGGAAGTGACCTTTGACCCGGAAGCAAGATGGCGGAAACAAGATGGCGTCTCCTCGTGTTGTTGCACGAGGTTTTTTTTTATTTATGGTAATACATTTTGACAGCAGTTTTAAAATTAATTTTTCCCATTGTCTTACAATGATTGACACATGTCATATTTTTTCTCCCATGTTTTATTATGGTCTTTATAAGGTTCAGTGGTTCTAAAATTTTATAAATAATTAATAATATTAATTAATTTATTAATTGATCACTTGTATAGTGTTCTTTATAATTTTCAATAATAAAAGGCTTTTTTCAAAAAGTTTATTGTGTTTTTTTTCCCTAATTATCACCTTTTAATCGATAATTGGCTTGTAAGGGTCATTTTTACTTACTTATATATAGTAGTTTTCTTAATTTTATGCTTAACTAATTAACTAATTATCATTTGTATAGCCATAATTAGCTTGTAAACGGGTGTTTTTTTTAATTACTAAGGGTCCTAATTATCGCTTCTTTTTTTTAATTCTCTTGTAAGGGGCACATTTACGTACTTCGATACAGTAATTATCTTAATTGTATATTTAATTAGTTAACTAATTATTATTTTTATAGCCCTAATTAGCGTGTAAAGGGGAGTTTTTTTTTATTACAAAATTTACATTATAAATAGACCACATTTTTTTACCTTTTTTATTACTGGGATAGAGTAATTTTCTGTATTGTATACTTAACTAATTAACAAATTTAAATTGTATACCCTCATTAGCGTGTAAATGGGCGTCTTTAATTACTAATGGCCGTAATTATCACTTTTTTACATGATTAATTACATGGATACAGTAATTTTCTTAAGTTTATTATTAACTAATTGAATAATTATAATTTTTATAGCCATATATATCTTGTAAGGGACGATTTTAATGACCAAGAGCCATAATTATCACATTTCAATCAATAAATCTCATGTAAGGAACGCATATGTACTTTCTTGGATACAGTCATTTTCTTTATTTTACACTTAATTAATTAACTACGTTTAATTTATATAGCCATAATTAGCTTTTTTTTTAATTACTAAGGGTCCTCATTATCACATTTTAATCGAAACTTCTATAATAAAGTACTTTTTTATTTACTTGGAGGCAGTAATTTTCGTAATTTTATTCTTAATTAATTAACTAATTATAGTTTTTAGTCATAATTACTAATTTATTATGTTCTTTAAAACATAATTATTTTAAATTTGAATTGATAAGCATTGTTTTAAAAGTCTAAAAACATATCCTTAAACATTTTTAGAACCCCCGAGTAGCTTATTCGCATCGCCGTCCACCTTTCGACCGCCCATTCACCTAACCAGCTGTTTTTGTTTTGTTTTTTTTATTGCCCGCGCATCGCGCGTCTTTTAATGACTTTTCCACTTGCTGTGAAAACTCTTGCTTACCCGCGCTGTTAACGTCCAGCTGAGAAAAAAAGCTATTAAATTATCTTTTCAAAGCCTGCTATGGGAGATAATTCATATACCACTAACATTTTTTTTACGAGTTACAATACCATACGTTTCCCAGATATGATTCGAGGTTTCTTTAAAGCAACATTTTATCATTTGAATTAGTTTTGGTTATTTTTTTCTTTGTATTTCGAGTATTTATTTTTTAAATATGTCTCTTTTCAATTTAAATAATTTAAATTGTTTAATAGTTAAATGCAATGTAATGTTTGACTTACTTTAACATCATAATTTCCTTATTTACTTACCTATTTTAAATGTGTATCTTTCAAATTTAAATTTACTTAAAATGTTTTTTATTGATAATTGTATTGTAAGATTCCTTATTTAATTACTAAAAGCTTTTTCTTTCTTTAAACTTTTATATTTTACAATTTAAGCGATAAATGTGTTGTATATACAATTTTTACTTACTTAAACCAGTAATTTCTTAATAATTTTATACTAAACTAGCTGATATGTGCCCGATTCTTCGAAAGGGCTTTGTATGCACTATGTTTGACACATTATAGTTTGTTTGTTCTTTTTCGTTTTTTGTAACATACATAAAGTAGTTTTTTTTTTTTGTAATTGTATTTTTTTTTCTTGTGGTCAGTAGACCTATTTATTTTTGTATTGTTGATTAGCAGAGATTAATATACAACAATTCAATATAATATAACTAAAAAGGAAAAACAAATATTCATTTTTTTTACTTCTTGGTAAAAGTATGCCCCCTACGATCTAATGGTGTAAGTTTATTGGGTAATTAAACTTTTTTTCTGTAAAACAGAATTTACACGCCATTTCGACAGTACTTTTAATTTTAAAATGATTGTTTGCTATATTTTTTTGCGACTAACATTAAGTCGTAGACTTATGTTATTGTTGTTTTGTTTGTTTGTTGTTTTTTGTTCTTGTTGTTATTTGCTATTTATTCATTTATTGTTGTTTTGGAAGGAACTTAGAATTACATTTTAAATTCAACATGAAAAACAATAAAAAATGAAACCCACAAGAAACAAAGAAGAAACTTTTTTTTTGTTTGTTAAATTATGTCCAATGTAATCGCATAATGATCTTTAATTGGAAAATAAAATTATTTCTGTTTCACGAATTTTACAATACTTTTTTAAAGATCAATATTTTTCAATAGGCCCTACACTCACTAAAAAAAAATATTTATATACAATATTCCTTGTTTTTCCTTCTGGTGCAAATATGAATAATTGATTTGGAGAGCCAACTCTTGAGCAGGTAACATATAATTGCCCATGGGAGAAACATGAAGATTCCAAATTAATTCCAGTGCATTTGATTGACTGCCCCTGTGACTTGTTAATTGTTATGGAAAATGTCAACCTGGTGGGAAACTGCAGACGCTAGAAAGTAAAAGGGCATGTCTGTTGGAATAATGGGAATTCTAGGAATAAACACATCTTCTCCTTTTCCTTTCCCAGTCAACACTGTCGCTTCTATCACATTAGGGAATAAACTTTTGATACATAAACGTGTTCCATTGCAAAGTTTTGTCGGGTTTATGTTGCGGGGCAGAATTATAGGTGAGCCAATTTTAAGTTGCAGTTTATGTGGTGGCATCCCGGGTGTGTCCATATAATTTAAAAATTCCGTAGGATAGTTCACGGTTTCATTGACATCCGTGACGGAATCAAATTATATGTATTCTGTACACGTTACGGGTATCATATCCATATCCCGAATCAGGCCATTTAACTCATCGACCGATGTGTTTATAGCAGCAAGAATGGCTCGGTCACACAGCCATACCTTATTTAGGTAATTTTCGGAAATGTTTGGGTATACTTGGTGAATAAGTTCTTGAATGGATGTCACTCTTTTGCAGAAGTCATCTAGAACGGTAATTTCCCCTGACTTCATTTACTCCAATGTGTAAAAGATTTTAAGCAAAAATATGTGCACTTGCTTCTTTTTGTTGCTGCACTCTCATATTTGTTCTTAATTTTATTGTTTTAACATTTCGCCAAAGAAAAGAAGATTTAAGGCAAGCATTGATTTTATCTGCTGGTGTTTACCTTAGTATGACAGGAAGAGTTTGACGAAAATCGCCAGCTAACACCACCAGAGCACCTCCCAGGAGTTGATTATTGTTAAACTATTGTTATCGGGTTAAAAATAGTCATGTCTTTTTTTTAAACAAAAATTCAGGACTATCCCGACTGAGAATCAAACAACCGTCTCCCGCAGGTCTAAAATATAATTAACTTATTAGATTTTACTTTCTGTAAAAATTTTAGGAAAGCTTTAAAAAAATACTATATTGAGTTAATCTAAATTACCCTGCATTGCCCGTTGAGAAAAAAAATACATAGGCATATAGCAACAGATAACATGTTTATAAACTACAATGAACAAAAAGCTATAATAATTATATTTAATGTTTGCAGTCATAAACTATTTTGAATGAGATATTGTGCTGCGCCATTTTCTTCCATTTGCAACAAAATATCTTAGAAAACATGCTTTTCCACCTTGTTGGTTATCAAGTCTAAACACAGTAGACTTATTGTTGGAGATGAACTACTTAGTTGTGCTCTTGTAAAGACTGTCCGAGAATTTCCGAACCGATGAGAAATACGCAATGTCAACCATCACAATAGCTGACGTTCATGTTGTAATTAGAAATATAGGCCTAAGCCTATACCGGTATCTTGCAATGTTTAATAATTACATTTGTTTTTATGCTTTCTTTTTTTAATGATTAATCGATAAGCTTTAATTAGGTTCAATTTGTACCAATAAAAATACATCCTGCACATTACATTTACATTACAATTAATAATCAAATTCAAATTCAAATTCAATTTTATTCAGTCAATGCGTTTTACATCGAAAATATGTGATGTTGAATGTGACATCTACAAAAAAGAAAATTACATTACAATAATAGTAAGACACAACAATGAAAATTAATGAAATGTACATTATGATAATATACAGAATATAAGGAAAATTATTACAATCATGATCTTATAAGACGCTTCTGTCTTGTATTATTGAACAGTTTAACTGCTTGCGGATAGCAGCTGTTAACAAATCTGCTGCTACCTCTAAATGCTCGAAGGCGACGGCCATGTGGAAGAAATTCAAAATAGTGTCTCGAGGGGTGGGATTTATCCTTCATAATGTTAGTCATTTTACCTGTTAAGCGCTCTTGGTATAATGTTTCTAACGACTTAAGGTTAGTGCCAATAATTTTTTCTGCATTTTTGACAACTGATTCTAGCTTGTGTAAATTAACTACAGGTAGCCTGTCGAACCAAACTTCAATAGATCTTGTCAGTATGCTTTCAATAATAGCCCTATAGAAGTTAGTCATTATCACTTTATTGACCCCACAGGACTTCAGCTTTCTAAGAAAATACATTCTCTGCCTTGCTTTCTTAAGGATATCAGTGCAGTTAATATCCCATGTTAGTTCATTGGATAAGACAGTGCCAAGAAACTTAAAATCATAAACTCGTTCTACATTTGATCCCTGTATAACCAAGGGTGGGGGTGGGGGTTCGTTTCTCCTAAAATCTATGATCATTTCTTTTGTCTTCGATACATTAAGGTGTAAGTTGTTCTGGCTACACCAGCTCACGATAGTGTCTATTTGGCTACGATATGCGTGCTCATCTGCGTTTTTGATTAGGCCAGTAACCGTCGTATCATCGGCATATTTTATAACCAGACAGCTGCCAGGCTGTTCTGCTTTACAGTCATAAGTGAAAATGAATATAGTTTAGGTGATAATGGACAACCTTTGGGGGTCCCAGTATTTAACGTTATACTGGTTGACACATTGTTACTAATTTTAACTTTTAAAATAGTTGCATTATAATGCAATAATAAAGTAGGGACGAAATTATTTACTATTTTTTTTTTTTAATTTTTTTAGGGGAGGGGAATCGCCAAAATATGAAACAATGTATAAAGGGGTCGCGGCCTAAAAAAGTTTGGGAACCACTGGACTAGATAATCAGTTAACTTCTTGAATTCAATGTAGATGGCCGCATAAAATATTGCTCGTGTTTGATTGAAGAATTGGTTTTAGGAAATATTCGTTGTTCTATGGATTAACTATCGTTTATTATATGATGAATATAAAGTGAATTAAAGTTATGTTTCTGCAAACAAGCGTTGTGAAGTACATTATAAATTGTTGAAATTGTTGTCTGTGTAATTAAGACAAAAAAAGTAAGAACCAACCAGAAGAAATTATACTGATA
The DNA here is from genome assembly GCA_949126835.1 of Anisus vortex. NCBI lineage: Eukaryota > Metazoa > Mollusca > Gastropoda > Planorbidae > Anisus > Anisus vortex. The sequence continues at coordinate 11,526,345 of OX421499.1, forward strand.
ATAATTAATATGTTGATGGCCAGAAAATAAACCATTAACAGTTTTGTTAAAGGAGAAAGAAAAAAAAAACAAATAAAATTATAACAAAATCTGTAGTGTGAACGATTCTTTCGGTATTTAGATTTCCTTTTTTTTTTATATGGTTTACGGTCGCCTGGCCTTTAGTCTTATACTCGAGTTTTTTCAAAACGAGGCTTCGACCCTATTTTATGTTTTTGCAAATGGCGAACGTAGACCTTTTATCCAATTTGATAGTATTCCTTGTGGCATAAACGCCTTGAAAATCTACCAAAAATTTCAGGCAATATCATAAATAACATTTTGGCCAAGCTTATATACTTATAGCAAAATATACTGACAGCATAGCGTATAAATTTCACGTGGAAGACTTTTATTTTCGATGTTGAAGGTAATTAGCCTACACGATTACTTTAAACTTTAACCAAAGCCCCTAACTAACCCATCTTACATCTGTTTCAAGTTTATGATTAATTTTATTTATTTATAATTATAAACAAGATTATTAATTTGCACAGATAATTTTTTAATGTAAATGTAGCTATTTTTTAAAATTAAAGTAGGCTCTAATTGTCTACATCTAGACTAGATTCCAGGGCTTAGCCTGGCTTAGGTTTAGGCTAATCCTAATGATCTAATCAATTCTAATCTAATCAGTTTTACGCTAAGGCTCTAGACTAGCGCCTAAGCTTAGGCTACATTGTTAAATATCTTAAATATAAATTACTACGTATATAGCCTAAGCTTAATAGTAAAAAATAATAGGCCTATATTTCTTATATTGGCTATATCATAGATATATCAATATCATTAATATGTAGGCCTACATTTTTTTTTATTTAATCCAGATAGTCTGAGATAGTAGGCCCTATGAAGCCAATTTAATATATGGCCTATAACTTATATATATATATATATATTATGACTGTTATGACCTATCCTATGTTTGCGATCAATGTGGGCTGTAGGAAATGCCTGTGTAGATTTAAGACTAGGCCTACCTAAAAGTATTTTTTTTAGAAATAGGTTTATTTACTACTAAACTAAGCCTAATCCTAAAGACACACCCACAATTACAATGAGATAGAAAATCTTTAATGTAATGCTCTCAGCTTCAGCCAAAATAAATACAATTCTTCACACGTTATTAATGTTGTTCTCAATTTTAAATTTTCAGCTAATATCTAAATGAAAATGGCTAATGTTACTCCAATGTCCAATACTAGAATGGTCCAGCCGAGGAATATGAAAACAATAAGGTGAGTTTTGCTTTTATTTGTATACATGTGTATATATTTATTAGTTCTCATGGAAAACATGTCTAAATGCAAAAAGTATTTACAAATTGTAAATTATTTTTAATAGTAAAAATATGATTAATCGACAGCGTCTGTTTGGATAGAATTCAAAGATGACAGGGCCTCGGACGACATTCTTCAATAAAACAAGGACGGCAACTGTGAAGCACCTGGGTTGGTAAGTTGTTTACTTATCATGCAATACTGTCACTTAATAAAATACATTTAGAAATATAAACAGTATATAAATCTTGTTAATTATATTTATAAATAAAAATATTATAATCGATAGCGTCTGGAGAGAATTCAGAGATGACAGGGCCTCGGACTACATTCTTCAATATTACAGCAAGGACGGCAACTGTGAAGCACTTGGGTTAGTAAGTTGTTTACTTATTATGCAATACTATTACTTAATACAAACAGTATATAAATATTGTAAATTATTTTTATACGTAAAAATATGATTAATCGACAGCATCTGTTTTGGAGAGAAATCAGACATGACAGGGCCTCGGACGACATTCTTCAATAAAACAAGGACGGACACTGCAAAGCACCTGGGCTGGTAAGTTGTTTACTTATTATGGAATACTATCACTTATTAAAATACATTTAGAAATACAAGCAGTATATAAATCTAAAAATATTTTTTTTATATATAAATATATGATTTATCGACAGCGTCTGTTTGGAAATTGGAAAGAATTAAAAGACACCGTTATGGCCTTGGTTGACATTATTCAATAAGACAAGCAAGTACATAGTAAAAGCACCTGGAATAGTAAGTTGTTTATTTTAAAATCTGCCAACATTGGTACTAGGCCTTGGCGTGGCTTGGCAGCTTGAGTACCCTGACAACCCCCAGAGCTATACCAGCGGGAGTTTTAACTCCTGGCAGGTTCAACCAAGCTGGGAAGGTCTGCGCGGGTAGGGGTCAGACTAAAGCTGGTACCCTGGTCCTCCAGGTTGGGGGTTGGGCACAGGGTTAACCACTCTGTCCTGGAAAAACAAGCTGGTTACGGAAACAGCTACAAAGTCAATACCTATAAACCGGTGCGATAAACCTCTAGAGTTGCCCCAAGTGACTCATATGAATGACAGTGGTGAAAGCCATTCTTTGGAAGCCACTGACAGGAAGATAGAGGTCTTGAGTACCAAAACCAAGACAAAACTGGGATTTTGGAATGTACGCACAATGTACCAAACTGGTAAACTAGCACAAGTGACAGCAGAGATGCAGCGCTACGGTATACACATTTTAGGCATCAGTGAAGCTAGATGGCCGGGATCTGGAAGAATGACAACTTCGACAGGAGAGACAGTTTTATATTCAGGAAAAGGTGATAACCTGCATGAAGAAGGAGTCGCCACCATCCTTAGGAAAGGTACAGAAAAATGCCTTATAGACTGGAAACCAATTAGCAGTAGACTAATTAAAATCAAAATGAGAGGTAGGCAGATAAATATGACCATCATACAATGCTATGGCCCTACAAACGACAGTGAGGATGAAACAAAAGACCTTTTTTTATGAACAATTGGAGACAGAAGTTAAATCAGCACCACTGCATGACATGATGATAATAATGGGAGACTTAAATGCAAAAGTAGGACATGACAACAATGGCAACGAACAAACAATGGGAACTCATGGTTGTGGTATAAGGAACGAAAATGGGGAAAGATTAGTTGAACTTTGTAGCTCTAATAACATGGTAATAGGAGGCACTTTGTTTCCACATCGTAAGATTCACAAGTTTACCTGGTATTCGCCCAATGATAGAGATAGAAACCAAATTGACCATCTGTTTATAAATGCCAAATGGAGGAGATCATTGATAGATGTTAAAGTAAAACGAGGTGCTGATGTTGGAAGTGACCATCAGTTGGTAATAGCAAAAGTGAAGCTGAAACTGAGGCGGTCACAGAACAAGACAGACATACAGCGAGGATACAATATACAGAAACTAACAGATCCTCACACTAAGCTCACCTTCATCACACAGGTCAGGAATAGATTCCAGGCACTACAAAGTTTAAGCTCTGATGATGAGAGTAATGATAATATTAATTCATACTATGAAAATGTCAAAGTTGCATACCAACAGAGTGCAGAAAAATGCTTGGGCTTTAGAGATAACAAAAAGACAAAAGAATGGATTACACCAACTACATGGTGTGCCATAGACCAGAGACGCAAGATAAAAAATCAAATGAACAGCACTAGGTCAACAAGACTACAAGAAAAATACAAATACCAATATAAAGAAGCCAACAAGGCGGTAAAGAAGATGGTGCGTGCAGACAAGAGGGCATTTGTTGAAGAACTAGCAAATGAAGCAGAAAGTGCTGCAGCTAAAGGAGAGCAAGGTCAATTATATAAAATCACCAGGCAGATTTGTGGTAAATTCCACTCATCACTAAATGCACCCATTAAGGATAAACAAGGAAAACTGCTGACTAATGAAGCTGAACAAAATAAACGATGGGCTGAACATTTTAGCGAAATACTTAATAAAGAACCACCATTGGAAGAAGCAGTAATTCCTGATGTACAGACAGAATTGGACATCAATGTAGAACCACCTACAAAAGAAGAAATTGTAAATGCCATTAAATCACTAAAAAACAATAAAGCTCCAGGATCCGATAACTTGAACACTGAACTATTTAAGTCTGACGCAGAGACAGCAGCTAATATATTGGAGCCACTTTTCAGAAAAATATGGGTGGAAGCATACGTACCAGAAGACTGGACTAAAGGAATAATTATCAAAATCCCCAAAAAGGGTGCAAATAGTGACTGCAATAACGGGCTTGGCATTACGCTTCTGTCTATCCCAAGCAAAGTACTGGCCAAGGTGATCATCGGAAGACTTTACGAAGCTGTTGACAGCATTCTTAGAAAAGAGCAAGCAGGTTTTAGAAAAGGGAGGAACTGCACAGAACAGATTTTTGCTCTACGAAACATCATAAAACAATGTACAGAATGGCAACGACAACTTTATATCAACTTCATTGATTTCGAAAAGGCATTCGACAGTGTTCACCGAGACAGTCTGTGGCGCATTCTGAGAGCATATGGAATACCTGCTCACATGGTACAGCTGATCAAGAGCTTTTACAGCAACTACAGCTGCTGCATGAAAGGTAGCAACATATGGTTCGAAGTGAGGACAGGGGTGAGGCAGGGATGCGTGATGTCCGCATTACTATTTAACATACTAATTGACTGTGTGATGAAAAACACAACAGAAGTGAGAAACAATGGCATCAGATGGACTTTGTTATCAACACTCGAGGATTTAGACTATGCTGATGACCTTGCACTTTTATCTCACACCTATCAGCAAATGCAAGCCAAAACAGACAGACTAAATAATTTTAGTTCTCAAGTTGGACTAAAAATAAATCAAAAGAAATCTGAAGTCACGGTGCTAAATACCACTACTATGATTCCAGTCAAAGTTGATAATAAAGATCTTCCTAACTCAGAAAAATTCACTTACCTAGGAAGCTCACTCACACCAGATGGAGGAAGCAAAGAAGATATTCAGAACAGACTGAACAAAGCAAGAATTGCATTTTATAACATGACCAACATCTGGAAATCCTGTACATATAGTACCAGAACGAAAATAAAACTATATAACAGCTGTGTGCTTCCTGTCCTTCTATATGGTGCAGAATGTTGGCGCATGACACAACAGGACCTTGTGAAGCTTTCCACTTTCCACACGAAAAACCTCAGGAAGATTTTGAAAATATTTTGGCCAAAGAAAATAACCAACGAAGAATTAATGTCCCAATCCAACCACGAAGACATGGGCACAATCATAATGAAAAGACGTTGGCGATGGATTGGCCATGTATTGAGAAGAGAGGAAGGGAACATCTGTAAGACAGCACTACACTGGACTCCAGAAGGGAAAAGAAAGAGAGGTCGGCCAAAAGTAACCTGGCGCAGAACAGTGGAGCAGGAATTAAAAGAATTTGGTCACTCCTGGGGTACGATTGGAATTGCCGCACGTGACAGAGAAAGATGGAAGGACTTTGTTGCTGCCCTATGCGCCCACGGCGTTACGGGCAGTAAGTAAGTAAGTAAGTTATTTTAAAATACAAATAATATCACTTAATAATATCCTACAAGTCAATATATTTGTCACTAACAGATGGTTACATGGAGAGGGATTTCAAGTTTGCCTGGAACAAGACATACCATGAGCGGATGGGACCATCACTCCATTTGATGAAATGTTTGTTAGTGCTAGTGTTGTATTATATAAAGTATAAAAACCTTACATCTTTGTACTATAATTTTTCTCTGAGTGTCTCCTGTGACTTGTGTTCAAACGATGCTGTTCAAGAGTTTTCAATTGTTATCTCGGCACCTGTGGGAGACATTCTAAAATCAGGATTGCACAGCAAGAGATTTAACAGCTCTGCAGCCTGTTTGACAGAAGATCTATTTGAATTTGTTAAATTGTTTGTCAGAATTTTATCCTCTTAAGATTTCTTAAGAAAATTACTTTAACTTCGTTACATTTTCACAATTTTTTTTATCTTTTTCATTTGCAGAGACGTGGTTATCTAAATAACTAAATGATGAAAGTTCCTCACAATATAAATAAACAATAATTTTTGTTTAAAATGAATTAATATTACTCTGTTTATAATGTATTCATTTTGTGAATATATTAATATATTGTTCAATGAGTGTAGTAGGCTATGCAAATAATTGACTCTAATACTTTCTCCTTTTATTAATATTTATAGCTAAATTTTAATGTAAATTAAATTTTTTCATGTCACTTTAACTCTGAAATATTTATATTGATAGTATTAAATATTTTAAAATTTATGTGCATATGTTTTGAAATATGCTTTAGAAATCAAAATTAAATGTTTTTGATCTGTCTCGACACTAGTCATTTATCATTTTTGTGTGAACCCTGCTGCTTTACTAATATTTAAAAAAAAATTCATTTAATAAATCATAATAAACATTATATTCTTTAAGCATAATGAATTATATGTAAACTCTGAAAATTTCATCAAATTATCTTTACCATTTTTAAAGTTATGAGCATTATAGTGAGACTATTGGACATTTTCGGTCATAATTTAAAAAATTAATTACAATGGTTATATAAGACCTTGTTTTTGCTCATAACTTTTGTTCTAGTAAAGATATCTTCACAAACTTAGTATAATTGGAAAGCTGGTAAAAAATCTCTATACAATAAATCTATAACTATTAAACATAGCGACATAATAATAATAATAATAATGACATTTGTATAGCGCTGCCAACAAACATACTGTAAGCTCAGAGCGCATTTAACATAACAATTAAAGAACACAGGTACAATCTATAGGCCAAGAGATAAGAAAAACTACTAAATGATGATTCAAAACATTACAAACATAGAACAAATCAAACAACTAAAACAAAATAACCGACCTAACATATAAGTAAGACAGTGGGGCTCTAAAGCATGTTAACTGAGATAAATATTGAAATAATGAGTTTTTAAGTTCTTCTTGAAGGAATCAATGGAGCTTGTTTGCTTGAGTTGAATGGGAAGAAGATTCCACACCTTCGGACCGGATACTGAGAAGGCTCTAAGGCCAATGGTCATAAGAGAGAAACGGGGCTCTTCCAGAAGCGATGAGTTGGCAGAACGAAGTGTTCTTTGAGGGACATATGGTGTTATTAGTTCCTTGAGATAGGACGGAAACTCATTATTAAAAATGCACTGATGGCAAAATAGCGCCACTTTATACTCGATTCTGGCTTTCACGGGAGCCAATGGAGCTGACGCAGGAGAACTGTCACAGAATCTCGCCTTGACTTACGCATGACTAGGCGAGCGGCACACAGCTTTAATTTGAATTTTTTATCAAAGTACCTAGGCTAGCGGCTAGGCCTATATTTATACTATATATTATAATATATAATAATAATATATATATTTGTATAATGTATGTATTTATTTGAAATATAGAATAATAAATAATATATGCATGGCGTAATATAGGCAGGCCTATAACTATAGATATAGATGTAAAGATGCATATATATATATATTATATATATATATATATATATATATATATATATATATTTGCTATGTATGCATGATTTTAATATAACATGGCATAATATTAATATAGGCCTATAGATATATATGTAATGATGCATATATATATTTGCAATGTATGCGTATAATATGTATAATATATGATTTTAACATAAATAATATTAAATTATAAATATAAGTATGTTTAGGATTATTTGTCTGCCTTTAATTTACTACAAATATTAATATAGGCCATTATAGGCCCAGGCCTTAAGTTATAGGCCTAACCAGCATTTATTATATAGGCCTATAATAAGTAATATATATATATATATATATATGTAATAAGTTTCTTAGCTTAGTAGGCTACTAGCCAGGTCAGACTAGTAAAAAAAAAATTTTTTAAATAGGCATGTTGTTTTAATTTTAAACTTACAGACTACTCAAATTCAGTTCCTTCATCTCGTCGAATTTTTATAAGCCATTCCTTTTTTCTTAGTTGAGATAATAGAAAAGCATGGAAGCTAGGTCTTCTTCCAGTTGTTGATTTAAATTTAGATAATTTTTTTGTTGTTATTGCAACAAAAAGGTACACAACAATGAACCATGACCATGGTGCTTAAAACAATAAGAACAATATCGGCCATTTTCTTCCGAATAGGTTCGATGCCTCGTTTTCGTTTCTTAATGGCGGACGCACGTATAAGGCGACTAGAATATGAATTGTTGCTGTCAAGCTTCTGACTTCTTATTAATAATATTAACTTAACAATAATACTATCAAATGGAACAAAAAGAACACAAATACCAAACAATAAAAAAAATAAAAAAAAATAAATAAAGTAGACAGCAATATTTCAAAGTTCGGGAAAACCAGGTCCCGAAACACACATAATTTGAAAGCATTTCAAAGGGACATCATTCGGAAATGGCGCTCGGTTTATAACCTTAACATACGGTGATTAATAATAGGTCTAAGTTAATTTTAAAAAAAAATTAACGAATTAAGCAATATTATTGATAAAATACAAATTTATTTTGGAGACCGTTTAAAATTTATAGCCTACATTGTGACCCGTTCCCACAAAAGGAGACATAAGTGGTTTTTTTCAACATTTTAAGTTATATATATCGTTTGAAAGGGCATTGAATAGGCTTTATTTTAATACCAAATTTATTATTATACGTCAATATTTAATTTTTCTATGACACTTACTATCACTTAGAACTAGTCAGACAAACAAGAAAACCATAAAAACGAAGTTTTAACTATACTCCCTTTATTTGCAAACTAATCTTACCATCATGTAATTAAATAATTGATTGACTACTGGAAATGAAACGTGCAGAAAAATATATGTGTCGCAAATCTCAAAAATATCTCCTTACTCCGTATGAATTGTTCTAAAAATAATCTTAGCGCATATTTTTTTTCTAGCTTTGCGCCGAAAAAGTATAAAAAGTTGCACAGGCATTTTTAACGCGAAATCAAAATAGTTCTTATACTTTCCTTTTAAGAAATGAACATTGTCATGGTGTAGTATTATAAAGTCGTTTTAACTGAAAATTTGATATGATGTATTGTTAGGCGCCCCAAATCTGCTATCCAAATTTCAGCTCGATCGGATCACGGGAAGTGGTCGAAAAATCGAAGCAAAGTTTTGCTCCCACGATCCGACGCATGATTGCAATCAGACAGACAGACAGACAGAAAATGCAACTTAAAATAAAGGAAGTAAAAAAACAAGAGATTCGAGAAAAGGCGTTTTAAAGTTAATGCATTTGAAAATGTCTAAACTCTATAGCAACCAGATTCGTAATATCTATATTTACATACCAATCAAAAAGGGCATTCAATTATCTTTTTAGTGGTGTATATACGATATTTTTTTAATAATAAAACTGAACAAAAAAAAAATCACATCTCTCAAAGAATTTAGCAGTGAAGCTATGCCGCTCTCCATTGTGTGAAATTTTCATAATATGGAAAACGCAAAGCCAAATCGTTACCGCCTTGTATTCCAATACCCAATCAGCGAATTTGTATTGGAAAAATATGGTATCGTAACCAATGATTAATTTATAAACTAATTTTCATTGGATAGAAAGAAAGGAATTGTTTATCCCAAACTTCAGGCTTAAATATTTTCTGATTGGTTTCTATAAATAAATAGTGATCACATAGAAATTCCCGAAAGTCTTCCCTTTTCAAGGATATATAATGTTATGGGGTTCTGTCAAGGGTTTGATACAAAACAATAGGTTAAATAAAGCCGAATTTTAGTGAACTTATACTAAAGTTTAAATCACACGTTGATCAAAATAATTCATTAAAATATTTTTAAGTAGAAAAAATAATAAAACACATATAAATTATGATTTAGAAATGGATAAACTAGTATTTAATTTTACAAAGATAAAAAAAATTCACCGGAAAGACCCCCACAACACAAAAACTCGTGTAGCACAAAATGCTATTCGCGATTTATGTCACCTTTTGTCAGAACGGGTCACCATTTATCTTTTGTCCCGATTCGTGAAACGGCCTAGACGCCTACAGAGGACAAACATATAATATATATATATATATATTATATATGTATATATTAATACTAATACTAATTATAATTCTGTCTCGAGAGACAATGGATGCGCCCCTATTCAACTTCAATGCCTACTTTTTGTTTTGCAGGTTTTGCGGTGACTGAACAGTCCGATTCTTGAGTGGCAGTCCTTGAACCAATCGAGGCATCTGTATTGAGTGGCAGTCTGTCCATCAACAAGCGCAAATGTTAACGAGTTGTAGGCCTATGTATGTGTGCGTGTGTGTGTGATTCCAATTAACATTTAATATAACATGGCTCGCTAAACTGCGAATGCGAAGTGTTTTTTTTTTATCACTCAGTTGGTCACTTCGCAAAAGAACAAATACTTTATTTGAAATATAATGTGATATAGGACCCAAAAATGTTTGTTATATAGTAAAGTATCCTTCGGACTAAACTGATCCAGTTCACCATTTTCTGTGGTTTCACATACGAGGGGATGTGTGGCCAGCACAATGCCCAGCTGCCTTTACTTTACCCCAACTAGTGTCAGGTAGCCTACCCATCAGAGCTGGGTAGACTCAGGGGCACCCTCAAGTCCTGAGAACAAATCTTAGCCTGCACCAGGATTCGAACCCAGAACCTTCGGATGGCCAGTCGAACTCTCTGCCAAACCGTGCCGCATTGTTTGTTATATTTTTTTATACGTTTTATTGATATCGACCAATATGTAGGCCTACATATATTAATATTATGGTCAACAAAAATCACTGTACATAGACCACAATATAATACACAGACCACAATCTAATAGGCTACATCTTATCTTATACTTGTTTATCTTATATATTACAGACGCTCCTTCTATAATTAAGCTCAAGTGCAAAAAGGTCAGTAACTGTAACTTTTCTATCTAAGCTCATACAGTTTGAAAAATGGAATAAAATCAATCTTTTAAACATTTCTAAAACGATTCCTACAATATCATTAGTTAAGAAATGTCAACGTTCAGAAAATTGTAGTAATATCACAAATTTGCACATTAAAAAAAAATAATTCTTCCGATTTCTTAGCTGCAGAAAGGTAAATGTTTAGAAAATCGTAGTAATATTACCAATTTGCACATTTTAAAAAATAATTCTTCCGATTTCTTAGCAGTAAAAAGGTAAATGTTATTAAAATCGGAGTAATATCACAAATTTGCACATTTTAAAAAACAATTATTCCGATTTCTTAATGCAGAAAGGTCATTAACTGTACTTTTCTAACACAGCTCAAACACTATGAAAATTGGAGTAATGTCAATGTTTTGATCATTGCTAAGCCAATTCCTAAATGCAGAAAGGTCAATATTATAAAGATTGGTAAAATATCACAAATGTGCACTTTTTTAACAACAATTTTTAATATATCTGGAGTGCAAAAAGGTCAATAACTATAACTTTTCTATCTAAGCTCATACATTAATAAGATTGGAATAATATCAATCTTTTAAACATTTGTTAAACGATTCCTACAATATCTTACGTGCAGAAAGGTTAATGTTCTGAAAATCGGAGTAATATCACAAATTTGAACATTTTAAAAAACAATTCTTCCCGATTCTTAAGTCCAGAAAGGTCATTAACTGTACTTTTCTAACACAGCTCAAACACTATGAAAATTGGAGTTATGTCAATGTTTTAATCATTGCTAAGCCAATTCCTAAGTTCAGACAGGTCAATGTTATGATAATTGGACAAATATTTCAAATTTGCATATTTTTAACATTAATTTCTACAATATCTCAAGTGCACAAAGGTCAATAACTGTAACTTTTCTATCTCAGCTCATACGTTAAGAAAATTGAAATAATATCAATCTTTTTATTATTTCTAAAACCATTCCTACAATATCTTAAGTGCAGAAAGGTCAATGTTCTAAAATCAGAGTAATGTCATAAAGCTGCACATTAAAAAAAAATTCTTCTTATGATTTCTTAACTGTAGAAAGTTAATTGTTTTTAAAATCAGAGTAATATCACAAATTTGCACATTTTAAAAAACATTTCTTCCGATTTCCTAAGTGCAGAAAGGTTAATGTTCTGAAAATCGGAGTAATATCACAAATTTGCACATTTAAACAAAAAAATCTTCGTTTTCTTAAGTCCAGAAAGGTCAATAACTTTACTTTTCTAACACAGCTCAAACACTATGAAAATTGGAGTTATGTCAATGTTTTAATCATTGTTAAGCCAATTCCTAAGTTCAGACAGGTCAATGTTATGATAATTGGAAAAATATTACAAATTTGCATATTTTTAACATTAATTTATACAATATCTCAAGTGCCCAAAGGTCAATAACTGTAACTTTTCTATCTTAGCTCATACGTTAAAAAAATTGGAATAATATCAATCTTTTTATTTTGTCTAAAACCATTCCTACAATATCTCAAGTGCAAAATTGTCAGTAACTGTAACTTTTCTATCTAAGCTCATACAGTTTGAAAAATGGAATAAAATCAATCTTTTAAACATTTCTAAAACGATTCCTACAATATCATTAGTTAAGAAATGTCAACGTTCAGAAAATTGTAGTAATATCACAAATTTGCACATTAAAAAAAAATAATTCTTCCGATTTCTTAGCTGCAGAAAGGTAAATGTTTAGAAAATCGTAGTAATATTACCAATTTGCACATTTTAAAAAATAATTCTTCCGATTTCTTAGCAGTAAAAAGGTAAATGTTATTAAAATCGGAGTAATATCACAAATTTGCACATTTTAAAAAACAATTATTCCGATTTCTTAATGCAGAAAGGTCATTAACTGTACTTTTCTAACACAGCTCAAACACTATGAAAATTGGAGTAATGTCAATGTTTTGATCATTGCTAAGCCAATTCCTAAATGCAGAAAGGTCAATATTATAAAGATTGGTAAAATATCACAAATGTGCACTTTTTTAACAACAATTTTTAATATATCTGGAGTGCAAAAAGGTCAATAACTATAACTTTTCTATCTAAGCTCATACATTAATAAGATTGGAATAATATCAATCTTTTAAACATTTGTTAAACGATTCCTACAATATCTTACGTGCAGAAAGGTTAATGTTCTGAAAATCGGAGTAATATCACAAATTTGAACATTTTAAAAAACAATTCTTCCCGATTCTTAAGTCCAGAAAGGTCATTAACTGTACTTTTCTAACACAGCTCAAACACTATGAAAATTGGAGTTATGTCAATGTTTTAATCATTGCTAAGCCAATTCCTAAGTTCAGACAGGTCAATGTTATGATAATTGGACAAATATTTCAAATTTGCATATTTTTAACATTAATTTCTACAATATCTCAAGTGCACAAAGGTCAATAACTGTAACTTTTCTATCTCAGCTCATACGTTAAGAAAATTGAAATAATATCAATCTTTTTATTATTTCTAAAACCATTCCTACAATATCTTAAGTGCAGAAAGGTCAATGTTCTAAAATCAGAGTAATGTCATAAAGCTGCACATTAAAAAAAAATTCTTCTTATGATTTCTTAACTGTAGAAAGTTAATTGTTTTTAAAATCAGAGTAATATCACAAATTTGCACATTTTAAAAAACATTTCTTCCGATTTCCTAAGTGCAGAAAGGTTAATGTTCTGAAAATCGGAGTAATATCACAAATTTGCACATTTAAACAAAAAAATCTTCGTTTTCTTAAGTCCAGAAAGGTCAATAACTTTACTTTTCTAACACAGCTCAAACACTATGAAAATTGGAGTTATGTCAATGTTTTAATCATTGTTAAGCCAATTCCTAAGTTCAGACAGGTCAATGTTATGATAATTGGAAAAATATTACAAATTTGCATATTTTTAACATTAATTTATACAATATCTCAAGTGCCCAAAGGTCAATAACTGTAACTTTTCTATCTTAGCTCATACGTTAAAAAAATTGGAATAATATCAATCTTTTTATTTTGTCTAAAACCATTCCTACAATATCTCAAGTGCAAAATTGTCAGTAACTGTAACTTTTCTATCTAAGCTCATACAGTTTGAAAAATGGAATAAAATCAATCTTTTAAACATTTCTAAAACGATTCCTACAATATCATTAGTTAAGAAATGTCAACGTTCAGAAAATTGTAGTAATATCACAAATTTGCACATTAAAAAAAAATAATTCTTCCGATTTCTTAGCTGCAGAAAGGTAAATGTTTAGAAAATCGTAGTAATATTACCAATTTGCACATTTTAAAAAATAATTCTTCCGATTTCTTAGCAGTAAAAAGGTAAATGTTATTAAAATCGGAGTAATATCACAAATTTGCACATTTTAAAAAACAATTATTCCGATTTCTTAATGCAGAAAGGTCATTAACTGTACTTTTCTAACACAGCTCAAACACTATGAAAATTGGAGTAATGTCAATGTTTTGATCATTGCTAAGCCAATTCCTAAATGCAGAAAGGTCAATATTATAAAGATTGGTAAAATATCACAAATGTGCACTTTTTTAACAACAATTTTTAATATATCTGGAGTGCAAAAAGGTCAATAACTATAACTTTTCTATCTAAGCTCATACATTAATAAGATTGGAATAATATCAATCTTTTAAACATTTGTTAAACGATTCCTACAATATCTTACGTGCAGAAAGGTTAATGTTCTGAAAATCGGAGTAATATCACAAATTTGAACATTTTAAAAAACAATTCTTCCCGATTCTTAAGTCCAGAAAGGTCATTAACTGTACTTTTCTAACACAGCTCAAACACTATGAAAATTGGAGTTATGTCAATGTTTTAATCATTGCTAAGCCAATTCCTAAGTTCAGACAGGTCAATGTTATGATAATTGGACAAATATTTCAAATTTGCATATTTTTAACATTAATTTCTACAATATCTCAAGTGCACAAAGGTCAATAACTGTAACTTTTCTATCTCAGCTCATACGTTAAGAAAATTGAAATAATATCAATCTTTTTATTATTTCTAAAACCATTCCTACAATATCTTAAGTGCAGAAAGGTCAATGTTCTAAAATCAGAGTAATGTCATAAAGCTGCACATTAAAAAAAAATTCTTCTTATGATTTCTTAACTGTAGAAAGTTAATTGTTTTTAAAATCAGAGTAATATCACAAATTTGCACATTTTAAAAAACATTTCTTCCGATTTCCTAAGTGCAGAAAGGTTAATGTTCTGAAAATCGGAGTAATATCACAAATTTGCACATTTAAAAAAAAAAATCTTCGTTTTCTTAAGTCCAGAAAGGTCAATAACTTTACTTTTCTAACACAGCTCAAACACTATGAAAATTGGAGTTATGTCAATGTTTTAATCATTGTTAAGCCAATTCCTAAGTTCAGACAGGTCAATGTTATGATAATTGGAAAAATATTACAAATTTGCATATTTTTAACATTAATTTATACAATATCTCAAGTGCCCAAATGTCAATAACTGTAACTTTTCTATCTTAGCTCATACGTTAAAAAAATTGGAATAATATCAATCTTTTTATTTTGTCTAAAACCATTCCTACAATATCTCAAGTGCAAAAAGGTCAGTAACTGTAACTTTTCTATCTAAGCTCATACAGTTTGAAAAATGGAATAAAATCAATCTTTTAAACATTTCTAAAACGATTCCTACAATATCATTAGTTAAGAAATGTCAACGTTCAGAAAATTGTAGTAATATCACAAATTTGCACATTAAAAAAAAATAATTCTTCCGATTTCTTAGCTGCAGAAAGGTAAATGTTTAGAAAATCGTAGTAATATTACCAATTTGCACATTTTAAAAAATAATTCTTCCGATTTCTTAGCTGTAGAAAGGTAAATGTTCTTAAAATCGGAGTAATATCACAAATTTGCACATTTTAAAAAACAATTATTCCGATTTCTTAAGTGCAGAAAGGTCATTAACTGTACTTTTCTAACACAGCTCAAACACTATGAAAATTGGAGTAATGTCAATGTTTTAATCATTGCTAAGCCAATTCCTAAATGCAGAAAGGTCAATATTATAAAGATTGGTAAAATATCACAAATGTGCACTTTTTTAACAACAATTTTTAATATATCTGGAGTGCAAAAAGGTCAATAACTGTAACTTTTCTATCTAAGCTCATACATTAATAAGATTGGAATAATATCAATCTTTTAAACATTTGTTAAACGATTCCTACAATATCTTACGTGCAGAAAGGTTAATGTTCTGAAAATCGGAGTAATATCACAAATTTGAACATTTTAAAAAACAATTCTTCCCGATTCTTAAGTCCAGAAAGGTCATTAACTGTACTTTTCTAACACATCTCAAATACTATGAAAATTGGAGTTATGTCAATGTTTTAATCATTGCTAAGCCAATTCCTAAGTTCAGACAGGTCGATGTTATGATAATTGGACAAATATTTCAAATTTGCATATT